>JAFEVB010000008.1:0-1200000 GCA_032629725.1 Gremmenia infestans
CACATGTTACCTTCGTAACACTTTAGTAGGTATAGTCTCTATACTAACCAAGTATTAGCAAAAGTGGAGACATCCTATACTAGTTTAACTTTTAGCTATACTGGTTTAGCTATAAGCCCTAAATCTAATATACTCTCGAGAAAGGCTCAGTCACATATTCCCCCGATATTATAACTAACTCTGCATTCTTATTTTGTTGTTGCACCAGTACCTCTAGCGAGGATATTGAAATATAAATAAAATCGTCCAATTTCATATCTAGCTTGGTTGCCTTGGTCGGGTTATTCTGCTCCGCACACCCCACCTTACTACATCGCGCGCCTTTCACAATCTTTACCGAGCTTTACCTCTTCTCATAAAGTTTTGGTATTATCGCAGTATATTTTCAATAACACACGCCACATATCCTCCAATGGAGTCCTCAGATGAGCTTTGTGTAACATGCTCCGACGTCGATTTTTTCTCTCTCTTCACCGGACCTCGCTATTCTTCAGGAGATGGCTATGACCAAAGAGTGCCAGTCTCCTTGGGCACCCTTGCTGAGATCAATGCTAATACTCGTTGTCCATTCTGTCGTCTTCTTCATCATAGCCTGTATGAGATGGATGTTTTTGATTATTGGTCGCAAGAAGGCAATAATGTTGACCCCTCGAAAATCAGGGTGAAAGTTCACGTATACCGCAATGATTACGGCGAAGAGATGAAATTCATTAGCAAAGAAACGAGAGGCATGTTGGCTTCTAGATTGGAAGCACGGCTACATCCTCTGGAGGGGTTATCAGATCACGAGCAATACGTGGTTACCCATCATTACCGTGGAAATGGAATCCATTTATTGTCACCTGACTCGATCGACCCTGCCAGACCATTGCTCAATGGCTACAAGGCCACCACAACAAATAATAGCCTTGACTTACTGCAGAAGTGGATGAGGACTTGTGTCGAATCACACACTCTCGAGTCAAACGGAAAGACCTGCTGTCAACCGTATTTCCATAAGGAAGCTTCCGAATTTGGGATTCGTGTTATCGACGTCAATCAGCGCACCATCGTGGAAAGTGATCCGGCAAAGATCGACTATGCTGCTTTAAGTTATGTTTGGGGAAAGCAGGATGCGGAAGATGTCGATCTCAAGGTTCAACACGGTGTGAAAACAGAAGGTGGCTCTTCTGTCCTTCCAGCGACAGTCCCCAAAATAATCGAGGACGCAATCTTGGTTTGCAAGAAACTCTCTATCTCCTTTTTATGGGTAGATAGGTATTGCATAGATCAGGCAGATCTCGTCAGGAAGGGATTGGAGATCGAAGGCATGGGTTACCGCTTCCTCTACGCCAAGATCACATTAATTGCAGGAATGGCGCCAGCAGGTGGATTACTACCGGAATCAATATCAAGCCACATAGAGGGGCAGCAAAGGATAGAAACTGTTCAGGGACGTAAGTACATTACAGCGCTTCCAAGCGTGGGACATCAGATTCGAGTTTCACAATGGAGTAATCGAGCATGGACGATGCAGGAAGGGCAGCTAGCAAATCGCTGTGCATTCTTTGGCCAATACGACATTTCATTTCTATGCCAATCGGGACAGTGGAGAGAGTCCTTGCACTCTGGACCCTATGGCCACGAAGCTGAGATGCCTGGTGTTCAAACCGACTCCTATGGATATCACGTGTTATCATGGCTGGAATGGCTGAACAAAGATTCCTGGAAGTTTTCAGATTATAATTCCCTTTTGAAGTCTTATACGCCGAGGCAAATATCCTTTGAATCAGACAAAGTCAGTGCCATAACAGGCTGCTTCAATTTGATTGCTGATATCAAAGGCATGTCTTTCATTTACGGACTACCTACAACCGATTTCCATTACGCACTGCTCTGGACCGGCGCATACGACCGAGCACGAGAGGGTTTCCCAAGTTGGGCGTGGGCAGGGTGGCATTGTCTGCAGCAGATGCATAATATCTATCCCCTGGAAGGAACGTGCTCGTTGAAAGAAGATGAACATGGGGATCTGCGAACTGTACAGCCAGACAATTTAGATACAGAGCTTGCAGGCCTCCTCATAGCCCTCACAGAGGCACCCCATCGCACCAACAAATGCTCACAACGCTTCGCAGAAATCACTCTCCCCTCCTACA
Organism: Gremmenia infestans; assembly: GCA_032629725.1. NCBI lineage: Eukaryota > Fungi > Ascomycota > Leotiomycetes > Helotiales > Hamatocanthoscyphaceae > Gremmenia > Gremmenia infestans. The sequence goes on from JAFEVB010000008.1 coordinate 2,139, forward strand.
AGACGAACACTATTCTCACCATCACCTCAGAAATGGCACATTTCTTCCTTGACATAATCCCCTGCACGCCTGGGTCGAAAGAAGAATCCCGGAAAACTTCTCACTTGTTGGTTCCCTCTGACTTCGACTCCTCAAATGCCTCCAGCACCTTCGAATTCGCATCAGAGTACCGCACCCCCTACGATCGCTTCCGTCTACGCGATGACCATGGCACCACTCACATTCATCATTACCCACGCTGGTACGACCACTGGCCACCCTTGAAACTCAATTTTCCCAATACCCTGCGCGGAGAAACTCTCACTTGGCTTCTGCAAGATGGCATCGAGTTGGTTATGATACTTGAATTAAAGTTATTGGAGGGAGACGAGTCTTTAAAGCCCTTTCATTTGGTTTTGTGTCTAGGTATTGATAGAAGAGAAGAGGTCGCGAGAAGATGTGGGATGTTTTGCTTGCCTAAGAACATCTGGGATAAGGCTTGTCCCACCGTCGGGACTGTTACAATTGGTTAGGTCTGGAGGCGAAGCTCCCCGAAGTCGTGGCAGTGTACAGTAGTAGACGATATGCAGGTAGGTATGCCGTTGATGTCGTAGTCAGGCGGAATAATGGTGAGGCTACGGCTTCGTATCTCGGTTCAATTTTCGCAGGGAAGCAACAAAGAAAGCCAAGTTTTCAGTGATAACTTGAAGGGGCAAAATTCACCCCATCGAAATACCCACTATCTTCAATTTTTAAGATGCGACGACCCTAGACTGAATCCAATGCATTGTCGATTGCGCAGAGCTCGATACGGTATGTGGTCCGGACAGCTGAGAGGCTGTGATGCTGCACGAGCTTTGCGAGTATTTTGCTGCTCTTGGGGATTGGTTCTTAACGAATTGCATGCATATATTTTCATACAAGCCTGTCATCTGGACGTCTTAGCCGTTACACAAAGCGGGGCTGGGGCTGTTATCTGCCCCGCGGGCAGCCTTCTCTGAATCAAGCTACGTGGCGCAGGTCCTGTATGATCTAGAAGAAGCGCTGCCTAGAAAATCTTCATATGCTGATCGCCTTCAGTTTTTACATTCTTCACTCCAAAGAATATATTAGTATAATCGTTTACAAACTATTGCAGCCCACGTCTCTGCGTTATCACTCAGTATTTCTTCCAAAAGGCATTCGTTTCACCGACGAGGCTGTAGTCCCAGAGAATGAGGCTGGCTGACAGTCACGACTTCCGGTCAATCTGAGCAAGGCCGGTAGGAGACTTTTCATGCCAATTTGAGAAATATTCAACATGGCAGACCCTCTTTCTATCGCTGCGAGCATAGCTGGACTCGTGACAATCGCCGATACTATCTTTACTCGTATATATCGATACACGAAAGCCGTCAAAGATGCAGCAAAAGAAATCCAAGCGCTTGGTTCAGAGATCACAACTCTCTCTGGACTCCTTCATAATTTGGAGCTCGTTTTGGGCGAGTACGAGGAAGATACACCTGACGCGAACCTACGCCTGCATCACATAAACTCATGTCGAGAGACTTTGCTAAAGATCCGCGACAAGATCGATTGGAAAACTCCGCTTGACCCTAGCTCAAGCAAGTCGACACTGGAAGCTGCGCTGCGGAGATTAAAATGGCCGTTCAGTGGATCTGAAATGAAATCACTTCTCTCCGAAGTTGAGATGCACAAGAGCACCATCAATGCTGCCTTGGCTGGCGACAATCTTTCCATGACCCTACGAGCCTTATCACGCCAAGACAAGATGTCCGAGGATATCAAAGATCTGAAGACGGATCTGGAAACACGATGGGCAATGGATACACATATCACATTGACGAGGCAGAGACAAGAGATACTCCAATTTTTCGAAAAGCTGGATCCAATGACCTATCACCGGACGAACTTGAACCTCCATCATCCACTTACTGGACTGTGGCTGACAGAAGGTAATACTTTCAAGACATGGCTCCATTCACGTAACTCGAAGTTATGGCTTTCGGGTATCCCTGGTGCCGGGAAGACAGTGCTGGCAGCATGTGTCATCGAAGAAGTCATGAAAGAGAGCAGCAGCACTCGAGCTGTCGCTTACTTTTATTGTGACTACAAGAATGTTGAGACGCAGAAGCCTACGAACATACTCAGCTCTCTTGCCACCCAATTAGCAAGACAGAATGAAACGGCTTTTACTCCCCTCCAAAAGCTGTATGAGAAACATCATCCAAAAGACCGTGGCACTATCCCGTTACAAGTTTCGGACCTAGTGAAGACGGTCAGCCAGCAGAGTTCTTGCTTTGAAGACGTCTCAATTGTTGTTGATGGACTAGACGAATGTGGTAATGATACCGCAGATGTTGTCCAGTCTCTCGCAAGCCTAGCAACCAATTCTAGTAGCAACATTCGCGCGCTCTTTCTTAGTCGAGATGAATACGAGATTCGCGAGTTGTTACAACAGCAATTTTCTGTCGTATCGATAGCCGCTCATAAGGAGGACTTGGAGCTTTATGTTGCCGCGGAAATTGCATCAAGGCAGCGTAAGATCGGAAGAGAGCAATTACGAATACGAAGCCCTGAGCTAAGAGATCATATCATACAAACTTTGGTCAATGGAGCAGATGGCATGTGAGTAGTTATTCAACCCCGTTCTCCACGAATGATCTGAAAACCCATGTTATCTCGGTTAATGGGCTAATTCTAATTCAAAGGTTTCGCTGGGCAGCATGCCAACTTGACCTCCTTGCAGGACTCCCCACTGATGCAGCAAAGCGCCAGGCGCTCAAGTCGTTGCCGCCAACATTATTCAAGACATACGAGAGAATTCTTGAACGCATAAGTGAAAGCAACTCCAGTGTGCAAGAAATGGTACAAAATACCTTAAAGTGGATCCTCCATTCGTTGGGCGAGATTTCAGCAGCTGGAATCTGCGAAGCAGTATCGATCAAGGAAAACGATACCATCCTTGACAAGGAGTCGCTATATGAGCAGGAGGATATCCTGCTTTATTGCAGTAGCCTTATCCGCTTATCATCCTCTGGCGAATGCTTTGAGTTGGCACATTTTACTGTAAAGGAGTTTCTTGAGAGTTTATCGGAGTCCCCAGAGCCCCTGTTCGCTCCCTATTCGCAAGCTGAAGATCAAGTTTATCCATATTTGGCAAAGACTTGTCTAGCCTATATCAAGTTAGATGTTTTCTGCGGAGACGTAATCGAAGACTATGACACTTGGGAAGACCAACAGAGGCAACACCCCTTCCGCACTCACGCGGTCTGTTATTGGTATAAATACGCCGAGAACGCATGGAATGACGAAAGTATACGTGCACATGCCCGCGAACTCTTCTGCCTTTCCAGAACATCGTCTTTTCTCTCTTGGGCTCGCGACTACATACACCTGATTGTAAAATATATTCCTGTAGACCTTGAGGAAGTCGTCCATTTCATACAAATGACCGAGCTTATTTGTTTGGGAAGAGTCAGTCCTCTTCATATGGCATCAGCTATAGGGTGTGTTGAGCTATGCAAATTGCTTTTGGACCTCGACTGCTCTATCAATCAAGTCAGTAGCATGGGAACCCCCGTTCATTGCGCACTTATCGGGGCATTGGAGTATTCAATCGCCGTAGAATTTGACGAATGGCTCGATTTTGGACGCGTTTTCTTGGGGGGAGGCAGAGCCAAGGTATTGGATCTACTGATCAAACGTGGAGCTGATATCTCTGTTCCATACAGAGCAGACAATGGTAAAGAATATTCTTGTTCAAAATTGGCTGTTGATGCTTGCATGGGACGAGGAGTGAATCACCCATTAGTCAAGCTTGTTAGAGCTGGTAGTAAACTTAACGACGGTATTATGAGTTCTTTGGAAATATCACATCCCAAGGGGCTGACCTACGGCGGCATCGGGGTGAACACCATTGATGCAGCTCGCCATAACAAGGAAATGATTGAAGCGCTTGTCGCGAATTTGGACGAAAACTCCCAAGATGATCGTGTCAAGTCCGCACTTCTCGGGCTTGCACTCCAAATGAAAAGCTCTACGGCGATAGCGCTAATTAAAAATAAAACTCAGGCACATTGTCATATGGATATCGAGGACTTGGAAAATGCATTTTCTAAGGCAATACGATATGATCAGGAAGATGCAATAGTGGAGCTTTTGACTGATCGCAGATTGAATGTTATCGCGGGCTTTTGGAAATACAGTAAGACGGCATTACATCAAGCTGCCGAATGCGAGTCTACCAAGGCGATAGTGCTTCTCTTAAATCTCGGAGCGGAAGTTGATGCACGAGACGAACTCGGATTGACACCTCTGCATTACGCAGCAGCTCGAAAGAGCAGCGATGAGCACACCATATCTTTACTTATTGATAATGGTGCGTCTACGACTGTTGGGGATCGGAACGGTAGGACCGTGTGGCATATTGCAGCAGAAAACGATAACGCAATTGGACTGAAGACATTAATTCGGGTGGCTGATTCAAGACAGGAATCACATCTTTTACCCGATGAAAACGGCGTCATTCCGTTATTTACTGCGGCAATCAACTTCAATAGTAGCGCTCTTGAAACGCTATTCGACGAAATGGAAGCTGGTCAGTATCTTCGAACCAAATGCCCTAATGGTATTGGAATTGTTCATTATGCAGTCTTAATGAACTCCATCAAGCTTTTGCGGATGCTTGATGATCAAGGGGGCGAGCTTCATCAAAGGGCGGATGATGGAAGGACTGGGCTGCATTTCATCCCTGATTATGTGGATCCCGCGATCGTCCAAATGCTGTTTGATGTCGGTCTCAGCCCAGACATGGTTGACTATGATGGACGAACCCCACTCCATAGCCTGATCCAAAACGAGGTGGAAATCGACGAGAATATATTCGCTATGCTCGCAACCGACTCGACAATTAAAATGTCTACCAAGACGGGACTAACAGCGTTACATTTTGCCGTCTCTTCTGGCCCTAAAAAACAGGTAGATTATGAATACCGCGAACGTGTCTTCCAAAAGCTCCTTGCAAAGGGCGTCGATGTCCACGTCCGGGATTCAAATCACCTTTCATGTCTCCAGATGCTCTTCAGTTTCGAGACCCAACGGCCCGAGGCCGATAAAATGGAGTCATCACTGGATTTTGAAGAATTTGTTTATTCATTCGCGACATCAATCACTGATATAGATATACTTAATGAGACCGTTACGTGGGATGCCTATTCATACAGACTCATTGGTTGGGCGATCCTCCAGCAGAAAGAATCTTTAACAGAGCTTCTCCTCTCGAAAGGGGTTGATGTGAACTTAAAGAACTTATATACCACCAATTCTGGCCTGGATGTCAATTGGACACCATCTCAAATGGCGTGTTTCCATGGTTGTCCCCCGAAGCTGATGCGTAGTCTTCTAGAGCACTCTCGGGGATTGCTTGACAACACTGACGAAGGATATTCACTAGCGCATTTGGCATGCATGGAAGGGTCACAATCTGCTTATACGTTACTTGAAGTGCTTTATGAATATGGAATTGATTTCAATTTACGCTCGAGCCATGAATCACAGACTCCGCTTCATCTCGCGGCGGCATCCGGCAAGCATGATCATGTCAAGTTCCTCTTGCAACATGGCATTGATTTCCAGGCAAAGGACTCCTCCGGGTGGCAGGCAATCCACCGGGCAGTTGTTAAAAGGTATTATGGGATCTTTAAGCAACTCATGGATTTAGATTTCGACTGGAATGGAAGCACTATCGATTTTTGTGAGATAGTTTCGAATACATGGCACACTAAATGCAATATTCTACACCAAGCAGCAATAGGAAGAGGCAGTACATATATAGTCCAGACGATTATAGACTGTTCATTAGTGGACGACATCAACGTAATGAATGGGGATGGACTTTCGCCACTGACCATAGCTGCTGCATTTGGAGTTGCTGGCACAATTGAAGCGCTACTTTCTGCTGGCGCTGACATTGAAGCTGAAGACCCTAGCGGACGTCGAGCCCTTCATATGGCATCTCGGTGGGGCAACTTTAAAAATGCACAGATACTGTTGGCTCATGGCTGCTCCCTTGTCTACGATACGAAGGGGATGAGCCCCGAACTTTATGCGTTGAAGTATGGACATAATAATATCTTGGATTTACTAAGGAATCATGAGCGAGGTATGTATTTGTCTCCATTTGAATCCTTTGTCTTGTTCTTCCCTTGTCACCCATGACTACCTTGATGGAGCTCGAAAATGCTCCTAATTAGTAAACTGTAGTAGGGTGGACTCTGTCTCACATCTACTTGAAACTACTGGCCAGTTAGTCGGATGGTCTATGAAGATTAACCTCAGATGATGGATTCTCTTGTATCAAACGTTTGACTAACAACGTCTCTCGTTCTAGGAAAATTTAAGCTCGATAATCCTTCGATTGCCCAATACCAGAAGCAGTCGGGTAATATGGCGACACGGAGCCTATCTATTGCTATCGACTTAGACGATCTCTTACTCTGTAAAAGGAGCTTGGAAAGCGGCGCGGATCTGAACAAGCCACACGCGAGCTGCAAATGCTGCAAGCCAGTCATCATTGCTTTAAGAGACAGCAAGTTTGAAATAGCTTCCTATCTCATCGGAATGGGCGCTTCAACAACGGGACAGGTATGTAGTACATCGAGGTACCGTGGTTATTCCGCAGTTCATCTGGCTTCTGGAGAAGAATCTGAGACCCAGCTCTTGGTTCTTTTGCTGAAGAACGATCTTGAGGCAGGTAGCCCATCGTTTCAAAGTCCAGTCACGCCTGTTCATGTTGCGGCCGCCTGTAACAACATACCTGGACTCAAGATCTTGCTCCAGCATGCGCAAATCAACAATTTGACCTTTGTGTACGATCTAAATATCGGTCACCTAGCCTTGAAGTGGACTTGGTACCTTTCCAATACAACAAGTATATCATCAACGGAAGGCCTTGTGAATACCACAGCAATGCATATTGCTGTAAAAGAACGCAGTATAGATTGCATCAAACTTCTCCTAGGATCCGGCGCGACTGTCGATTGTCTCAATCGCTTTCGAGAGACACCACTGCACTCTGCCGCTGATTTAGGTTATTTAGAAATTGTGCAGTTGCTAGTCGAAAACGGTGCCAACCCCAATGCGCGAAGTATGGGCCGAATTCCTGCAATGTTTGCAGCTAAAATTGGGCACACAAAAGTTTCGAAATACCTCGTTGAAAGGGGTACATCACTCACTCAAAGAGACATGTCTGGCGAAACTTTGTTCCATCAAGCTGGTCTTAGTAACGCACATACATTCTCCTACCTCCTCCAGATTGGTTGCAGTCCTGAAGTGGAAAATTATGAGGGTCTAACAGCGGTGGAGATTGCACTGGAATACGCCGAAAATAATATGGCCAAGGTATCCTTAATTATGAATTGGGACCTCGACTACGAATGCTGCATCCGCAAAGTACCTTTCACTTGGGAACAGGATTTATGGCCTGTTCTAAAATTACTATTCAAGCGTTTGGGATTCGCTAGGGCGTCTCAAATGATCAATACTCCCTTCTCGGAAACATACATTCGCGAGACCTTGCTTACCAAGGCTTCCAAATCTGGAGATACCAGAGGACTGGATGTATTAATCCAAGCAGGAGCTAATCTCGAACTCGAAGGTTGTCCTGAGGGTAGTGCGTTGAATGCTGCGTGCCATGAAGGACGACTTGCATCCGTCATATACTTAATTCGCGCTGGAGCGAACATCTTTGGTATCAAAGATGGCCTGGAATTCACCGCCGTACAATCTGCGCAGGACTTTCCAGCGATAGTAGAATGGCTGCTAGTCAAGCAGCATACCCAGCAACCCAAACTTTGCTGGGAGACTGGACAGACGGTAGACGGAGAAATGGCCTCTTGGCAGGGACCAATGCTGGCGGAGGTTCCAATCTCTGGCTTATATTCGCCGAAATTCGGAGCGTCTTCGATTGATAGGGCAAAGGAGTTGTCCCAGCTGAGGAAAGAGTTGGAAGGGAAAGTGGTTCATTTTGATGCGTTTGTTTAATGAAGATTGTATTTGGACTTTTTCTTTGTAGAATGCCTCTTCTCTCTCTCTTATATATCAGTTGTTGAATTGCTTCCAAACGAAAGACTGTCCTATAACTATCTCACAAGCCAGAATATCCAAATAATTTGCTGGGTACAACCGCGTAGATGAAAAAAAGGAGGGGGGTATGAAATGTTCCCTACATATCAAAAGAAGTCTTCAAAAAGGGTGTGGTATCCACTCCAGCTTCCTCGCTCCTACCGTCAGATCAATGAAGATAGGTATGTGCATATTGAATTGCTAGAATATCAATAGCTGATCCTTGACCAATCAAGTGCGCGATGCATGGGAGGCCAAGGTTCCCCAACTACAAGAGCAACTTACCTCACTCCTGGGTGTGCCATGGACTGTAGATGTTGATATGGGTGAGATGTTCGTGTATTGTAAAGACAAGCATCAGATAGACCACCCAGGGAGTATCATGAAACAGTAAGAACCCAGCCGTGTGCTGACTTTTTCCTCGGTACAAGCATGACTAAATCTTTTTTCATAGGTGTGTCGAGAAGGCCATTGTCAATATCAAAGCATACCTGAAGAAATACGGAGAAGATGGGAAGGTTGAGCTCAACAAAGTTGCGTCTCTCCATACCAATACGATTGCCGAGGACGAGAAGACCGTGTACTCGGGCTGTGCCATCGTCGAAGGCTTCATGCGCATCCTCTTCGGTAAGACACAATACGGCACCAACATCAGCCAGGCTACTGAGCCCGGCGTCCTCGGAAAGGCCATCAATGCTACTGGGATCGCAGCCGGGACATTGGCTTCAGCTCTTGACTTCGACGCCCGTACCAGCACCAAGAACGAGTATGATCCCAAGGCTGCAGGCGTGCCTAATCGCCTCAAAACCATCTTCGGCCTGCCTTCCCTCACTCTGGTGCCCAACTTCGAGGCCAACTACGCTATACTCCAAGCGGTGCCAGCGGCTGCGGTCCGTGATTTGCCGCGCGACTGGCAAAGCGCATGGGTGCGCACGCACTGCAGTATTTAGAGGGTCTGGCAAAGACGAGTGAGGGCCTGGGTTTCGCAACAGACAACATGATGCAAGAGGCGGTGGCGGTGGCGGTGGCGGAGGCGGAGGCGGTTGAGAAAAACGAAATTCAGATCCAGGTCGTTGATAAGCTGGCTAAGGGAACGTACCATGAGGTTGTGATTGAGGATGGGGTTTTGTGCCTTCGCACGACCATAGATAATCATACGGCAAACTTCAACACTATCAGGCAGGGCCTGGTGGACCTTCTGTAAGAAGTTTAGGATCGATATGCGTTCCTTCCACTGGGAGAGGGGAAGGGGATAACTTTCAGACATGAAGTTGTTTCGCTTAATAGTTGAATGATATGCATCTACTCCTCACCGGAATTGGGGTAATCATTTGTCAATCCCCTTCAATGTGTTCTCTGATTTGGGCCTTCATGTGGCCTTTAGCTCAATGTCGTTCTTAATCCGTTGAATAGCTGAAATTTAAGCATTGATTCGGCTTTCGTGTTGGACTTCGCGAGTTTGCTGACACTGTTGAGGAAACTCTTGATCAATTTATTTAATAGACGCATTAAGAAAAGGCTAGAACTCCTGTTCAAGGAAGTTCTGGAGTTATGGGGTATGTCTTTACTTTGCTAAGCTGATGCCAAGACTACATGTAGATCGAAGAAACTGAATACGCAAGTTGTAAAACGGGAGAATAGATAAATATGCAATGTCAAGATATAACAGGGAAGAATTGGAAAGTAAATGATTGTTTTAGTACATGTCAAGACTCATGAGTTGACCCTATGATACAGTATATGTTATACAGGCGTAAAAACAATTACATAGAACCGACAAATACAACATGAATCACCACTTCTGGTGTTCTGGGCGCACCCCCTCTTTGTCAGTTACTAAGCCGACTTGGCTTGGTGCCTCGTTGATCGAGTGTTGATCGAGTTCTTTCTTCTCCACCCATTATACTTTGACTGAAGCTTCTTCCTGAGCGATAGGCCTCTCATTCTGCACAGCGACAGACTCCCCTTCTTTGACATCCTTCTCACTACCATCTTGTACCCGGCCCCACCAGTCATCCCCTAACAATCTTTCCAAGGGCCGTCTCGCAGTATGAGTTAACAGCTTCGTCACCGGCCTTGCATTGCATGCTATCGTACTCATTGGAAACATCCTGGTCAAGTTATCCTTTGCTAGCACGTCTCGAACATTAATGGGCGTGATCATTCCGGTACCAAACGACTCTGCCAGGTTGTAAACAGACTGTACAAATTCCTCTTGCGTACGCCGTTGCTGTATAGAGATAGGTCGTAATTGTAGCTCGCTCTTCCTACCACCAGTTCTTCCAGCGTCGATGTTTGTATATTCAAGTTTCCAGCCCTGGTAGTTGAGCATCAACGAACGTCTTGTTTCGCGGCCAACGAATAGATATTCAACATCGTGGATGTCAGCATCGGGATTCTTGCCAAGATCGATGAGGCTGGACTCCTGGCAGAGGTGCTTTGCAATTCGCATTGAGAGCGTGACTGGCAGATCTAATCTCCGGCCCTCGTATGTTAGATTGCTGGCGGCTAGAAAGTCTTTAATGTGCTTTGATTCGAGCCAGCGATTTCGGAGGTGGCTGGTAGTCTTCTGGTAGAAGCGCACATCAACTGCTTCATTTGGAAGCATGAGGTCTGTTCCCTCTTCTCGAACCACTGCTTGAATAGACGTGAGCCTTAAAGCTTTGGATTCGGTGACATGAAAGTGCATCTCGAGTGGAGGGAATGCAGAAAGCACCGCGGCACCAATGGATTTGCTGCTGCTTGGGTGTTTGTAAAACGGATTAGGTTGGAAGTGCAATATGAGAACCTCATGTGGCACATCACGAGTGGATAATTGACATTCTGCAAGCACACTCGATAGATTCGGCAAGGCGGTACTGAACGTGCGTACGGCTTGCTCGGTTTGTTGAAAAGGTGTTTTGGGCAAAGCTCGCGAGCCACTGTCCAAGTGGCTGTGGATAACACTTCCTAGAATTCCGGATGATGCCGTCTCGTATTTGTCATTCCAGTATGTTAGTCCTTGAAGCTCTTCTTTGATAGCAGAAGGTTTTGTTTTCGTGGGAGTTGGAGTCACGCTGTTATACTTTTGGGGCGGTTCTTCCTGGTACAGCTTCTCGGTCTCGCTATTCTCATCAGGAGCATCCACAATGGGTGTACTTTGCCACACGGACCCTTCCTTGGCAATAGGGATCGTCCAACGGGTCCATTTCCGAAGTCTGTCCCTCCATTGCAAGCCTTCCACCTTGGCGTAGTCGGAGAATACACCACTTTCGACAGGGGTGGAGTCGGGCATTTTACAACCAAGTCGATACTGCTGTCTGGTTGAGAAGTGTCCAGATGTAACAAGAAGGCGACGTGCAGCGCTAGCCCGATTTGAGAGCCAAACGTCTCGCTTGTTGGTGAGGCAGGATATGAGTAGCTACTGCTGTTAGTGATAACAAAACGAATAGCATTCGACACGTACCTCTTTCGTTGGACGATTAGCACCAGCGATGTCCTTTTCAGGAGTCCGGATTATTTCCGTATTCGTAAGACGGCTAAGCTCATGTAGCGCTGCGTCGTCAAAAGTCCTGTCGGCCCATCGATTCAAGTGTTGGTTTTCAAGTCTTTTATTATAAGGCATGAGGTCTAGAAGTGACAATTTTAACGTCTGGACATTTTCCAGTATCCGCCTGAGCTCAGTGATGACGGCATCGCATTTCGCCCGAGACGCTGTGATTCGTATGACTCCTGTTGAAGGGAAACCCTCAAGTTTCTCGCTGTACCTCGGCAGATAGTCTTCTTTCATAGCATCTAAAACTGAATGCTCTGTAGTACTTGAATTAGCTTGGGTAGTCTATAATGAAATCGAAACCCTACTTAACAAGAGATTTAGATGTGTGACACGCATCCGAACCTCCATGGAACCAAATCCACCTTCCAATTCTGGAAGCGACAGCTTCCAGCACTGTCTTATCAACTGAATAACAACACGTTGCTTATAGGTATGCGATGCCAATGTATATCCTCTCGAAGACTGCTTGTATTTCTGGCCCACATAATCTCCAATCGAGGGGATCCAAGGACTGCGTTCAAGAACAATCTCGTGGATTGAATCGTGACTTAGTGGCGACCAGGTAATGGTGTGTGGGGAGGAATCTTCCGGCTGTTTGTTCTCAAAAGAACGGATGTATTTCTCCAATTGAGGGACCGTAAATGACTCCTGAAGACTCTGTACGAGGGTATTGAAATCGTCCCAATGTTGAGGTTCCTTGTCCTTTTCTGGTCTGAACTCGTTGATGTTTTCCACCACTTCCTCCTGGCTAATCAGACCCCTTTCTTCTTGTATTTGTTCCAATATATCAATATGTTCCGCATCTAGTTGGGCAGGTGCATCATCGGGATGCCTTCCCGAGTGATCATATCGGTGGATCTTCGATTCTCGAAGGAGTAGTACTTCGGCTGGAGCCCCTAGGTTCTTCGCATCCTTCAATGACTCCCGCTCCTTGAATAACGAATGCCCTCGAAACCCATAGGTCTCTCCCAGCTTCTCCTCCACGGGACGATACCTGAGAAAAGGGGCAAGAGGTTTGTTGCGCCGTGTGAAGTGTGAGAGGGGAACCAGAGTCCGGCGTACTTGCTGATGCTTCTCTGGTACATCTTTTTCAGACCACGAATCGGTCGACTGAAAAGCCGCTTGAAACTTGGACGGGGTAGTGTGCCGTGCCAGACGCCGCTGGCAACTCAAGCATATGTGTGGTCTAGAAGTTGTTCGAGGGATCATGATGCGACTGATGTTGAAACCTGGAAGAAAGTCCGGAAGTTTTTTGATCGGTCGAAAGTCAAGCGAGGTCCGACCACCAAGCAAGTCGCGTGAAGGCGCGTCTCCTTCCACCACCCCGAGAGTTCACAAAGCATACATTTCAATAACAGAGCCTCTTTTCCCTGCAAGCCACCGAAATTTCACATAGCCTTCTGATATCTCATAAAAATCGTCAATATGTCTTCTAGGCGCCGTACCGTACGTTTACTGCCGCGCTCAATCGTCACTTGGTACTAACCATGCTAGATGCAAGAGGAAGAGGAATCCGAGGAGGAACCTACCCAAAGCACACACCGCCGGCGCGGGCGCGCACCAGCCTCTGAAGATGAGAGCGAAGGGGAGGAAGAGGAAGAAGTCGGAGGCGATGGCATGGATGTCGATGGAGCTGAGTCCATGGATCAGGCTGTGAAGAAACTCGTGCGATACGCGCTAGCTTGCGAATATCAGAGAATAACGATCAAAAGAACGGGAATATCCGAAAAAGGTCAGTACTGTAGTTTACATGGCTGCATGAATATTGACATTAGCAGTGCTTGGAAAGCAGCCCCGCTCATTTAAACACGTCTTTGAGGCAGCACAGAAGCAACTACGGACAAAGTTTGGCATGGAGATGGTTGAGTTGCCACAGAGGGAAAGAGTTACGTTGAAGGCAAAGAGATGTAAGTCTCGAAATTTTGTCTGGAGTACCTGCTAACATCTATAGCTGCTGCGAAATCAAAAGGAAACTCGAAACCAACGGCCTCCTACATTCTCTCAACAACCCTCCCCGCACAATATCGCACGCCCGAAATCCTTGCCCCGTCATTAATTGGCAGTGAAGAAGACGAAGCGACCTATATTGGCTTATGCACTGTGATCGTCGCCTACATTTCCATGAGCCCAGCAGAAGCAGTTCCAGAACATCGACTTATCAGAGCGTTGAAGAGGCTGAACGTAGATGAGAACACGCCTCTTGGCAAAACGGATGCAATACTAAAGAAGATGGGCGCCCATGGTTACATCTGGAAAGTGACAGACAGACAGGGTGACGAGGAAACAATTGACTATCGGTTGGGACCGAGGGGCAAGACGGAGATTGGGAAGAGGGGTGTGCGGGGTTTCGTGCAGGAGGTATATGGCGACTCAGCTCCGGATGATCTTGATAAGCGGCTGAACAGAAGTCTCAATATGGATGTTGCTAGGATTGAACATGTGGACGGGACAACTGCTATAGCTGAAGAGGACCAGGGAGAACCAGATGCAGGTCCTAGTAGGGTTAGATCGTCAGGAAGAAGACGAAGAGCGGCTGATGACGATGAATGAATTTATGTTTAATGTACTTGGGAAAGGGACTGGCTGGATATGAATGTCACAAACAAACGATCGAATTGTCGTACGATATTGATGAAGCAAATAGCGGCTGAAGGGTATCACTTTATGTTCTTGCTGATCGTTTTGTAGCCTCGGACTCTTGCACGTATCCACGGCAGACCCATCCTGGATATTGCCAAACGCCTTGGTAGTACTTCCCAATAGCCTCGATAGGCCAACTCCATTCATTCATTCCCAGACACTACTCAATCCTGCACCTCCGGCGGCTTCCCAACAGGTTGAATCATTTTCTATACCTCATTTAGCACACATCCCTCATAAGCCAACCCCTCCCATCATAGTACTCACCTCAATCATAGCCCCTCTAACCTTCTCCCTACATTCCCCCATACCAATCGCCATATAACTCAACAACGGTGGATGTCCAACGTAACTGGCATAGCTGTCACGCTGGATATTTGACGACCATTCGAATTTCGTAGTGTCTGCGTGCCCCGTTCCGACGTAGCGGGCTTGCAGCTGCTCGAGTTGTTGTTGAGCGCGAAGTTTGTCTGCCTGTGGGAGAGGATATTAGCAGGGGATGTGAGAAGGTCAGAGTGAGGGCTTTGACTTACCATGTTGACGCTTTATTTTGGGGTTGTAGGAGACGAGGAGGATGCGATGCGGTTCTTGATATTGGGACGCGTGCCGCATGCATTTCTGTCGGGTCGGAAGAATATTTGACCGATGATGCTGGAGTTAAAGTGAACTTTTTGAAGCGGCGGCCTCAACGCCGATTCAACCGCAAACAGTTCCACATCTCGACAACTCTTGTCAATGAATATACATCTGATGAATTTATATAATATCTAGCTTTAGGAACCTTTAGAAAGAGAGCATACTAGGTAGATGCCGTAAGAACCTCCGTTTGCTTATTACACGTGATATACACGTGATGTGAGTTCCTCCTATACGTGTTGCAATTGAGTCTAACATGATCCAGGGACCTTGAATTACAAATGAGGCCTGGTCACGGCAGTCGACCTGGCACGGCATCTGGCCCTGCCACATTAGATGCGAAGCTACTTCAAGGAGATCGTTTTCGAGAGTCCAGAGACAAACTTGAAACTAGCTTGAAGAGTATTGAAGCCTTCTATGCATCCCCACAGGCTCCACGCCATGCTGGCCCGCCAGATTGTGGACGGTGCAATACCAAAAAGAGGCGGGTCGCTGAGGCTTACTATGAATACTATCTTTCAGACGCCCCAGGAAGATGGGACTATGATCTCCTTGAATATCGAGAGGAGATGCGGAGGAAGTTCAACCAGCCCGAAGGACCGCAGCTAGAAGAGATACACGCCCTCTTCCAATCCACTCTTCGAGAATACCTGAAACACACTCTCCTCGCCTCAAAAGCAACCGACAACTCTGATGTCAATTCCTATAAAAGTATGGCAGCCGACCTTCTACAGCAAGGAAAAGCAACCAACGAAGTCCTCGAATACTACCATACCTCTCAACTCAACTCCTGCAACCAGTCAACATCATCCATAATCCGCGCTTTAAACGAAACCAAACTCCCCCGAGAACGCGCCCAGATATACATCTCATTCTACTGCACGCCCTCTTCCACCGACACCCCCCAACAAAAAAACATCAAGCAAAAATATGCTCGCCTATTCGAGCAACTCATCCCCCACGACGAGGTCCTCGCTGCCTGGCGCAAAGAAGCCGCCGCTTCTCAAGAAAACACAATAGCGGATCTAAGAGGCAGACTACAAGAGCTGCAAATGGGCCAGAGTGCGCATCTAAAGGATAAAGCGAGGAAAGCTGCGAATGCGCAGAGGAGGGAGCCGAGTCCGAGGGTTGTGGCTTGCCAGAGGGAGGGATGTCCGCTTGATGTGAACATTTCGGGTGTGGAGGAGATTATCGAGTGTGCGGTCTGTGAATGGCTGGAGCGGAATGGTGGACGGCGTGGAAGGTTTTATTATTGTTCTTTTGAGCATTGTGAAGAAGACGCGGTGAGTTGTTATTCCTGGGGTTTGATCCGATTGCTGATTTTTGAATCTAGGAAGAGCATGAGCATCGTGAACATCAATGTTGCATGGACAATCGATGCATTTCCTACCCAGAGGCGGGACCGAACGAGGCGGATGGAGCGCAGATGTGTGGCCTTTGCTTGGATTGTAGATATCATAATGTTGTGAGCTACTTTTGCTCCGAGCACTGCTATCGTGAGAATGTGGTAAGTAATAAATACATCGTTTCCAGGACCGAAGACATGCTAATGGGTTTAGACCACGCATCGTGAAGAGTTTCACCACGGAAGGGATATCCCGAGCACTGGCGCACCTTTTGATCGATTTCAAGCGGCCATGGACGTGGAGATTATGTCCTAGATACCTTTGTAGCGGCTTAGGTGACTGTCTACGGAGGATTAAGGGCCGACAGATCAAGAATATTACAGGTCAACAAACTTTACCTATCCTATAGGTAAGATAGTACCTTATATAGAGTACCGTAGACACGAATTTTTCGTAAAGAGGAATAAAGGGGATTACGGCTAAGAAAACAAAAATGCGTTTGAATTTGCACATGAAATAAAAACCTAATTTCGAATGCGCTTCCCAGATTCAAATGTACATCATGTAGATTGTTCTCGAAAACAGGTGATGCCAATACATGAAGCCACCAACTATCCTCATTAGGAAGGCAACTCAACTCTTAGCAACAAGGTAATGGATACCACAAAAGCCACAAACCCGAGGAAGGAACAAATGAAAAGAGGTGAAGATGTCAGCCAGACTGTCATCGTGGTGGTGGATAATCGCTCGCTGATCTCTTCCCACTCCTGTCCTGGCGTACCGTTGAGTTGACTCGGCCTCGCGCCCCTGCTCGCTACAGTAAAACGTCATTGCAAGTTGGCGCTTCCGAGACCATTTACGGGAAGCTACTCTAGTAAACGTGCACCAAGTTGTCCCTCCACCTCCACCACCACCAACACCTTTTTAGAAAACACCATTCTTCGTCCTGTCCTGTAATCGCGCGTACACATTGAATCCTCAAGCAATAACGGCTTCCTCAACAAGCCTGTCAATTTGTGCAAGGGTGGCCGGCCATTGTGCCTGCGGAGTAAACACCAACTAATTCCCCCGACAATTCATGCGACAGACATTTATTCACTATGTCTGAAGCTGGAGAAGGGTTAGTAACACCTTTCCTTCCCTCGACAGTATGTCTTTCTTGCTGATTGTCCCCAGAAGTCACAAGCGCAGCAAATCGTCCATGCTGTCATTGCACCGACGGAAAGAAGGCAAGAATGATGAGACCACCTCCGAAGACAGCTCGTCAGCCATGTCGCACCGCGGCCACCTCGGAAGACCATCAACAAGCACCGCAAGCCTTATCCGCTCAACCTCAAACCTCATCCAAGCCTCGCAGCACAGAGCTATGCCTTCGAATCCGCCCCCAATCCCACAAGACAAGCCGGTCACGATCGAGCAATCGGTGCGCAAGTTTCGCGTCTTCGAGGCGCTGAGGAACGGGGACACGGCCTCGATCTCGAAAGCTATACGGGAGAGCGATGGGACTCGATCAAGTATATCTAGTGTAAACGGGGGCTCGAGTGGGTTAGACGACACGAGTATACTGCACCTGGCGATACAATGCGCTGAGCAACCTGTTGTGGAGTACGTGCTTTCTGATGGCGCGGGGTCAATTGATATCAATTCGAGGGATAAGGAGGGCAATACGGCGCTACATATTGCTGCCCAGCAAGGACGGTCGCATATCGTCAAGCTGCTGCTTGAACAGCCTGGTATCAACGATTCGATTGCGAACTACTCTGGTCGTCTACCCATCGATGTCGCCCGCACCCCGGACATTTACCAGCAATTGCAGTTATCGCGCTCGATATTTGTAGATGGAAAGGTCAAACAGGTGCAAACTTTAGTTCAACAAGGAGATTATAAGAAACTGGGCGAGGTTTTGGAAGAGCCTCGTGTTAAGACTGTTTTGGATATTAATGGAGGCGAGTTTGCGAGCGATATCACGACAATACAGTCTGGAGGTACACTACTGCATGAGGCTGCTAGGAAGAAAAACACTGCACTCATACAGGCTCTGTTACTTCATGGGGCGGATCCGTTTAGGAGGGATCGTAGGGGCAAGCTTCCGCAGGATGTTACGAAGGACGACACTACGAGAGCGATGCTTAAAAGATCTCCGGCTGCTGTTGCAGCGCAACGAGGCATTCAGGAGAAAGCCGTGCTTGGAAATGCTTCCCAGCAAAACTCAACTGCGGCTCCTGGTGATGCTTTGGCTGGAAAGGAGGGCCGCGAGATGAAGGGATATCTGAAGAAGTGGACAAATTACCGAAAGGGATATCAACTGCGTTGGTTTGTACTGGAAGACGGAGTGATGAGTTACTACAAGCACCAAGATGATATAGGAGCTGCTTGCCGTGGAGCCATTAATATGCGAATTGCGAAGCTTAATATGGATCCAACTGAGAAGACGAAATTCGAGATCATTGGGAAGTCTTCAGTCAAGTATCACCTGAAGGCAAACCACGAGGTTGAGGCCAAGAGATGGTTCTGGGCTCTCAACAACTCTATCCAATGGACCAAGGACCAGGCGAAGGAAGAAGATCGGCAGAAGCAAAAGAGTTCAGAGATCTTGAGGCAAGCGAAACTTGAGCATAATGCCGGGTCGAAAGATCCATTTACATCAGAGCTCGCGAGTGAAACTGCAAGTATCGCGGAAACCCGACGAAATAGTTACCAGGCCAGCTCCCGACTTGCACCACAACCTAGCAGGAGCGGCTCGTCTAAGGTTGCCTTCAATACTGCTGGAAGTGTTGGGGATGACGATGAAGGGACCGCGTACGGATCTTATGAACCTAGCTTCATGGGGGAAATGGGCAAGATACCAAGCAATGTTGGTACCGGCATAGAAGGGGACGATGATGACGATTATGCTGAAGGTGAAGGTTCAAGCGATCGTGACACACCGGCAAGCAAAGATGCGTTTAACATCACTGCCCAGTCGGCAAAACTGCAGTTGGACATGATGGCATCTGTGAATGCAGCCTTGCAAACTGAACAAACCAGGAACCCCGCACTCACAATTTCTGACCCCATGGCTGTACAAGCCGTGCAAACCTACGACTCATCCATCCGCAATCTCAAGGGTCTTGTTGGGGATCTTCTGAAAATTTCGAGGGATAGAGACGCCCACTGGCAGTACCGCCTTGACCGAGAAGAAGACATGAGACGCCTCTGGGAGGATAGTATGGCGCAAGTAGCCAAGGAACAGGAAATCCTTGAAGCCCGAGTTGGGGAGGCTGAAGAGAAACGAAAATTGACGAAACGGGCTCTCCGTGAGGTGATTGGTGGCAGTGTCGCTGTGAGTAGTCGACCTGCGAGCAGAGGTGAACCTTCACAGGAGGTTGCTGAGGCCCTTGAGGAAGTGAAGTTTGAACAAGGTGTCAATGCTTCACTTGAACGACCACCTACGGCGAGAAGCTCCCTCCGACGCAAATCTATTCTACAGGAGATTAATGCCTTGTCGGATTCGGATTCTGAGGACGATGAGGAGTTCTTTGATGCTGTGGATGCTGGCGAGGTCCAGGTTGCGCCAATGCCTCCGGTTAGTCCACCTTTGAAGGGCGACTTGCTTGAGCCGGGGGCTATTGATTTGAGCTCGTCATTCCATGGTTACGAGGATGGTATCCGGAAAAAGCTGGCTATGGATGCTGATGATAGACCGAAAATTTCTCTCTGGGTAAGTCGCGTGCCTCCTTTTTTATGGGCCTGCTAATAATCTGCAGAGTATTCTTAAATCCATGATTGGAAAGGACATGACGAAAATGACTCTTCCCGTATCATTTAACGAACCAACATCACTGCTTCAGCGATGCGCCGAAGATATGGAATATTCAGATCTTCTCGATATTGCAGCAGATCGACCTGATGCGGCTGAACGAATGGTCTACGTTGCAGCATTCGCCGCTTCCGAGTACGCTTCTACTATTGGTCGTGTTGCCAAACCCTTCAATCCACTTCTTGGAGAGACATTTGAGTACGTGCGCCCGGACAAGAATTATCGCTTCTTCATTGAGCAAGTAAGCCATCACCCACCCGTTGGCGCTGCGTGGGCCGAGTCACCCAGATGGACATACTACGGAGAGTCTGCCGTCAAGTCTAAATTCTACGGCAAATCTTTCGACATCAACCCACTTGGTACCTGGTTTCTCAAATTACGCCCTACCAACGGGGGCAAAGAAGAATTCTACACTTGGAAGAAAGTAACCTCATCCGTCATCGGTATCATCACCGGTTCTCCCACAGTTGACAACTACGGCCCCATGGAAGTCAAGAACTGGACCACCGGCGAAGTCTGCCTCATGGACTTCAAAGCTCGAGGTTGGAAAGCCTCCTCCGCATACCACCTCACTGGCCGCGTGAACGACAAAAACGGTCAACCACGCTTTAGCATGGGCGGCCGCTGGAACAACAAAATATATGCCCGTCTGACACCTGGATATGAAGCGACGCCCGAGGAACCCAAACCAGGGGACATGCAACGTCACGGCAGTATTACTGACCCATCCCAAGTATTCCTCGTCTGGGAAGCCAATGTGCGCCCAACGGGTATCCCCTTCAACCTCACTCCCTTTGTTGTCACGCTCAACGATTGCAACGATAAACTCCGACCTTGGCTTCCTCCCACTGATACGCGACTCCGTCCCGATCAAAGAGCCATGGAGGATGGCCAGTACGATTTCGCTGCTACGGAAAAGAATCGTGTAGAGGAGAAGCAAAGGGCGCGGAGGAGGCAGAGGGAGGAGAGGGGCGAGGAGTTCAGGCCACTTTGGTTTGTCAAGGATAGGTGTCCGATTACTGGAGAGATATTTTGGAGATTCAACGAGAAGTATTGGAAGGCTAGGGCGGAGAAGGATTGGCATGATGTAGAGGAGATCTTTTAGAGGATTATATGATGTGGGTATATTATCTGGTATTATCTGGCGATGGGCAAAGGTACATATGGAGCGATTGGTGATGGATGCGATGGGCTTAGGATGGAGCAAATAATACAGAAGGGAAAAAAATTCGTATGTTTTTGGTGGTGTAAAATGATAAATGCCGGCTTTTCTAAGGTATCTTCTCCTCACCTACCCCCTACCTAACCTATGTCGCGTGTATTACATAATCCGAAATGCTACAACTGGTGCAGCACCAGTAGTTCAGCCGCCAATGAATACAGTAGAGTAGCTTGAATCCTAAAACCTATCCTATACATCCTAAACAATTAATTCCCCCTTCTCTACCTACCTACCCCCATCTCAATCTACAATAAACAAGTAGCTCGGCAATGCGATATAGTACGCCGTACTCGTATTTGATTGTATTGCGCACACGCTCTCGGCAATCGATCGCGACGTGCAACAAAAAGGCCGGACGCACGAGGTGGAGGTTTCGGCAGTTTGAAATGCCACGTGGAAGCACGGGTTGCACGTGCGTGGGTTACATGTATGCACTGGGTGCACGGATGGGGAAGGAGGATGGGGAAGGAGGATGGGGAAGGAGGATGGGAGGGAAGGTTAAAGGGGGTGGGTAGGGTAGGGTAGGGTAGGGTAGGGTATTTTGATGAAAGGGGTAGGTAGGTAGTGTGGTGGGATTTTGATGAGTGAGGGGATGCTCGTGTTTTCTCTGGAGTCGGAAAAGCGGAAATAAGGTATCGTAACTACCTGGTTGTCAAGTTTTCAGCTGAGCGAACTGCTTTAGCGCTAATTAGCAAGGGAATGAGATTTTTGGTCGGAATGGATAATTGGAGGCAGAAAGGAGCACGAAGAATCCGGGTGCGATACTGTTTCGAATCATTTGTCCGTCAGTGCGGGTGTGATGGCTCGTCAGACCGTTTGCGATTTCTGCTGGCAACATTTAGATGTCAATGCTTTTTTTTAGTTTACACTTGCGATGTCCTTTATGCGTTTTATTAGTTTTGTACTATTCGACCCTTGAGAATAGGGTTGTCTTTCACTTGGAACGCTCGTTTCGAACCCTCGGTTGCTGCGTGGAAATTCTAGGCTATAAGAAGCTGATCCAACATATATCTGACAAGACTGTACATATACATCCCTTCGTCTCGCTTTCTCCACATCCAGGCGTCTCGGGATATCTCAGGATCAAGATCAAACCCAAACATCATTACCACAAGACCCTCTTACCAGACACTGGACTCCCCGTCCCAGACAACTCACTCAATGGAGTAGTCGCCGCAAACGGCTCACTGCCCGCATTCTTCCGGTTACCAGAACCCAGACTCCCATTCCCTCCATCCATCAGCGTCTGCGTATTATTTTCCCAATTCCTCGCCGTACTCCCCACCTGTGCAGCCATCTGCGTCTCAGCCCTATGCGCCGTATCCTCCCAATCCTTCGCCTCGTACTCTGCCTTGACGCGTTTCCTATGCTCCCAATACCACAGCAGGGCGCCGAGGACCAGCAGTACCACTACGGGGACTACCACTGCTGCGACGAGAGTCCCGGTGCTTATGCCGGTTTTCTTGATCACGGGTACGGCTACTGGACATGTGGTGTTGGATGCGAAGCCTGTGATGTTCGCGGCCGTGACGGGACTTGGGGGGAGGGAGAAGTTTCCGTTGATGCAGTTCGCGCTGGTGGTGGAGCAGGTGAAGAGCTTTTGGCCGTCGACGGGGTTTAGGGCTAGATCTTGGCATGTTGAGAGGGGTTGGAAGCCGCTGAACGTATTTCCTTTTCTCTCAGATTAGTCATCATTTATTCATTCATTCATTCAAAGTTCTTTGGGAAAATGGATCGGAAATTGAAAGAAAGACTTACCGGCATCAGCAGCTTTGATGCAGAACTGCGGACATGACCCGGCTGGGTAAAAGGGACTGGTACACGCTCCACGGTATAGAAAGAGACCCTTACTCAGACACATGCCATTGGCGATACAGGTATCATTGCTTGCACAGCAGGAACTGACACTTGCGGTTGCATCGCAGGGAACCATTCGTGGTCCTTTAAACCCATCGACGGCCGCGCTGCCGTCCGGGTACACGCAATCTTTCGGTAAAGCCATACTTGGGAATCGATTTTGAGGCTATATTTCTTTGGGATTAGAGCTCTTACAAGAGAAAATCTAGCTCGTTGGTCTTGTGTTTGGGAAGTCAGCACCCGGAATGCTGCGTTTTGGCGGCGGTGACTTGTGATTTGAGAGTTTGAGGCCATAATCTACTTCGTGGTGCTCTTTGTAGTATACCTTGCCATGACGCTTGATTTTGAGCTATTAGTTCTGGCTTTGTTTGTTGTCCTTTGTCTACGATTCGGGGTTAGGCAGTTCTGTTTGTGATGATCAAGGGGGTGAATCACATGACTTCTTGCGTATTCGTTTATCCCTTTCCTCAGTCATCGTGAGTCCAATTTCCAGATGGTCGATAATGCGGCTCCAAAGATACATAATTTTCTCTTCGAGCGTGGTTCATTACCTTCAACTTGCCCTTCGAAAACATCTAATTCTAGATCGTCTTACAATTCCCATTTTCTCCTACTTCTTCACATCTGGTCCAGTCTCTTCATGTACCAAGACTTACACATCGCCGTCATGGTCTTCTTCAATAATGCCTGATTAATCAGCATCTCCTCAATCTCCGTCTTTTCCTCAACCTCCACATCATGAATTACCCATTTCATGAATGCCCCAATACCCTTCATATCTCTCTCGATACCCATCTCCTCAAGGTACGCCCAACCCTGCTCCAATCTATTCACCGTTACCGCCGCTTCAGCAAAGTTCTTCGCATTCTCTGACTCGGTTCCACTGGGTTCATTTTTCAGTTTCTCCGTGTTGGTGACTTGGTGCTGCAACCCCTTCGTCTTTAGCCAGAACCTCGCATCGCTTCCTAGTGGATGTGCCGCTTTCCATACAATTCCTTCTCCCACACCGGAAATCCCAAAGGTTTTCGCGAATGGGCATTCTTTCTCGACTGCCAAAGTATGGGCATCCAGCTTCTCTCGGGATCCTTGGATATCATTGAAAACCAGCTCTTCATGGTAGAAACCACCTCGGGAAATGTTGTAGATGCCGACTGCTTCGTTGTGGATATCTGCGTATGGCTCATTGGGTAGCCACGCATTGTTGATGCTGACGGAAAGAATGACAAAGTATTTCCGCGGCAGGTCAGAGATAGCGACGCCTTTCTGAATACCCGGACCAATCCATTCACCAGCAATGATCGTCGGAAACTCCTCAATAATTTCTAGCCCAGGATTGAGTTCCAGGAATCTTTCCCTGTATCTCTTCTTCAGATCCAATGCCTCAGCTTCCAGTGGGAGAATAGTCTTCGCAATGTTATACAGGTCTTTCTCTCGACTAAGCCCAGTCACATTGCGGGACTGCAGCTGTATCGTATTGTCGCTGTGGATCACAATATCTGCGTGTGCGCCATGAAGTTTCACCGTTCCGATAAGTTTGAGGACGGTGTCCAGATTTTGGGTGGTCGGGGATGTGTCAGTTCCAGTCTCCCCTCTCAGATTGTACAGCGTATAGTTGTGGTCTTTAACTAGGTCGCCTATCTTTCCGGTGATCTTTGGGAACAGACTACTGGGTTGCTCTAGTATAGGAGACTCTTCAGTAGAATCCTTGATCTGAAACTGTTCCATATCTAGCGTTCCCTCCACCATACCAGGAGGTGATTCGAGAGTGCTATCACCCATCGTGGGTTTTTGGTAAAAGTTATAGGAAGGACGGTTGATACTAATTTTTTCTAGGGTGTACAAAGGTCCTAAAAGGAATTCGAGAGTGTGTTTTATTGAACGAATCGGAAGGTCTTGGAAGAAATTATTTGAAAGCTTCGAGGACGAGAAAGTTGGAATGAGTCAGGCCGACATTTATCATCACCGAGTCGCTCTTTCCTAGGTGACTCCATATATCTACGTAGAGATAAATGAAAATATTTGCGGCTCCAAAAACAAAAAGATGTTTAACGGGCGAATTATTTCGATGTCTACAAGTTGACAATAGTGTAAACCGATGTGGTTATTGGAAATAATATAATTAAAGAAGGTTGCAATGATTTGAGAATAAATTGGACTCGTTTGCCCTTGACTCCTGCTGTAGAAGGAACAGCTAAGCCCCCTTTGTACTTTAGCGAGCGGCACCTAAATTAACTTAGGAGATCCTAGGACTACTTAGAAACAGCAAATGAATCAACCAATTTCTGATTCTCTCGAAAGGACTTAGTATTACTTTGAAGAAATGTCTAGTTCAATGATACCCCTTCTTAAAATTTTCCTCGTGGGTCAAGTTCAGGCAGAATCAGTCACGTGTCGACCCCACCACGTTGTGGCTGCCTTGAGGCTACGCCCTGAAACATTGAGCCGAACTCTTAAGTCAATAACATACAGACAAATATAATTCCAGCCTCATAGCTATCAATGTTTTCCACCAATTCCTCGGCCAGAGTATGCGAAGAAGAAACTAACGACTACCTGTGAAGGTTTCCTGTTCACACTACCGAGACCGAAACAGCATAGCCCACTGCCCACTGCCCACCGCATAAAGCCGATTTCAATATGCGCCTCTTGAACGTGAAGTCTCAAGAACTTGAGCAGTTTTCCGGCTCAAGTGTTCCAGCAAACGCTATATTATCACACTGCTGGGGCGACGACGAGGTCTCGTTTGAGGACATCAGTGACCCCGGCGCTGCAATGTTGCGTAAACCCGGAGCGAGGAAGATAAAATATGCCTGCGAACAGAGCATGAGAGATCAGTGGGCCCACGTTTGGATAGATACTTGTTATATCGATAAGAGAAGTAGCGCCGAGCTTTCCGAAGCAATAAACTCCATGTACAACTGGTATCAAGAGTCTGAGGTCTGTTATGTATACCTTGAAGATGTATGGGGGGAAGACACGGGCTTGGATTTGCAGTTTCGTAAGAGTAGATGGTTTACTAGAGGAGTAAGCAAAACTGGCTCTTTGATTTTACCCTACCCCCTTCTTCATGTTTCGTCTCATGTACTCCAACTACTCCTTACATACTTCCGATAGGAGGGAACTTGCTCTTCTTCTGCTCTCAAAACACTCTTGAAGAGGAAATAACTAACTCCCTCGTGGTGTAGTGGACTCTACAAGAGCTCATTGCCCCAAATAAGCTATTATTTTACGACAAAACTTGGAGGCCTGTCGGGTCAAAAAAGGCCTTAGGCTCCCACATTTCAGCCATCACGAAGATTCCCGAGCAAATCTTGGAGGAGCCATTGAAACTCGAATATGCTAGTGTAGCAAAGAAAATGTCATGGGCTGCAGGAAGGCAGACGACTCGCGTGGAAGATATAGCCTATTGTCTGCTCGGCTTGTTCGACGTCAACATGCCTTTACTATACGGCGAAGGAACTAAAGCCTTCATTCGCCTACAAGAAGAAATCTTGAAGAATTCGGATGATAAGTCATTATTTGCCTGGAGCATAGAGCCAAATGACACCTGGGGCGAATTTTGGTTAATCCCCAACAATGGAGTTCTAGCTGGAAGTCCAAACGCATTTGCGGATTCGGGGAATATTATACCCTTTCCTGTGGGGGCCAAACAACAGCCATATTATATGACTAATAAAGGTCTCAGGATCGAGCTCCGGCTCAAAATGGAAAACGACGGATCATCACTAGTATACCTCGCTTTGCTTCATTGCCAATATGAAAATGACTTCACTGGCTGAGTTGGAATAATTTTGGAAGAGACTTCTGAGCCGTCCGTTTTCTCGAGGCATCCGGGGTATCTGTCGGGGATGAAAAAAGTGAATATCAAGGACATGGAAAAATGGAAAATGAGCACCACGATCTATATCCGGAAGAATCCCCGAATGGCGGAAAGTCTGCGGAGGTATGAAACCTGCCTTGTTCGGCTGTCAGGTGAAATAGAGGAGTATGACTACAAGATTGTAGAGACAAGGCCTAAAAGCACAGTATGGAATGCGGACTCTCTAACATTACAAATTTGGATTAACCACTACCAAAGCTCCTGGGGGGCAATACATTTCTGTAGTTCACTAACAACGCTTGGGTTTGTTGTGTTCTTCAAGATGTCAGAAGCAGAAGATAAATCCTTTGTTAAGATCTGTGATTTGGCAGCAGGAGGTATGACACAACAATGGCTTGTTAGAGCGGCAAAAACAGGGTTTGAAAATTCAGAGGAGTCATATCGCTTGATGAAAAAGACCAACGCGAAGCAGGAAGAAAAAGGTGACTGTGAAGGAGGCCAATTTGTTAAAGCAAAAGTGTGGAGTACGGAGCGTTTGAACCAGAAAGTTTGTAAGACACCCAAGATCCAGCCCAAGCACTCATTTACCACTTTCTAAAGGATGTATAGCTAACTCCTATTTGTTCGCAGGGGTCCTGGATGTTAACTTGAAAGTCGAAGATGTCATCGTGTTCCCCCCTGCCCTACAGGAGAGTGGTGGTCCCCGTTTTCCCCTCACGGAGTGGGAGGAAAGCTCTACGTTGGAGAAAAAAGCGGCGGAATAAAGTCCAAGTATTTAACTAGTCCTGAAAAATACCACTAAAGAATTGCGCACGTACTATCAAATACCGCAAGTTCATTCCGCCCGGTTTTTCTCCGACGTAGAGGGAATGCTTGGACCGCCACTCACATAGGGTAGGGGGAAAGGATTAAACCCAGTCCTACTCTCTCCATCAAAGCATTTTTGTAGGCTGCGAGTGGTATCGTAACGACGTGCATCTGTCAACTACTTTTTGGGGGGTTGATTATTGTGTTGTGTAGAAGGAAGAAGAGGGAGACGTTCCTCGAGGAATCATGCCCGAATGTCGTGATGTGTAGAGGTTGAGATTGAGGCAGGTGCGTTGCTGTATCATTTATGTGGCAGTCATAGCCGCGGAAGAGCCATTTGCTCCCTGCTCCCAGTCCCTAGTGAGATTTTCTCGCCCAACGGAAGACACACGATGAAATCCAATAACTCACTGCTCATCCACCTGTAGAACCACGACAGATATTAAACTCGACACTGAATAGAGATCTGAGCAGCATATCCAACCACGAACTAACTGGGACGAAGAGTAGAGGCAGGCCAAAATGGTTGTAAGAGAAACGAACTCCATACTTGTGAGAAGTCAAGTATTGGCGTGATCTCCCCCACAATGTGTAACAACATTTCTTGCAACAACACTTCTTACCGTAGCGGATCTTGGTAGCGTGTTTTTGTGTGGACATAAGACTGGAGACCAACTGAGCGAAATGGTTACATGTCAGACTCTGGGCTGAAATCATGGCATCACAACAGCTTTCTTGCAACACTTGGCGGTGTGGAGAAAAAAGGAAACAGCTAGGTATCAAAACCCGCGAATTGCAATAGAATTTAGCCACCATCAATGCCGTAAGCACGAAGAAAATGAGGAACTCTGGACTAAAAGTACAGAAGCAAAGCACAGAAGCAGAAACGAAGGTTGCCAGGTGACTACAGTGCTTCGGGCTGAACGCAAAGGGGTCCTACAAAGAGACAATAGGGTGGTATGAAAACATTTGGTAAGACCTCAGGCAAGACGGAGAAGGATTTGAGACGAAACGTTACGATCCCCAGTGGGACGAAGTTCTTAGAGTCTTGGAATGTTCGAAATGGAATGAGGCACGATATAGGAGTCTAACAGCAAAGCTCACCCGTAAACGCTCACCAGTCGAGCCAAAGCGCCAAGCATAATGAAGCATCTGGTTGGTCTTAGGCATGTGGAACTTGAATAGGCAATCGCCCGTTCCACGATCCCTTGGGCCTTGGCTGCCTCGTACTCGTACTCCATTTTGCACAACATGTACTCGTACACGGCGTAACCGGACTCTGCCAACGAGACTTTCCAGTATCTTGGCTGTGCACACTATTGGGAGGTTCGCAACATTGGGACTTACAATATGATCTCCATATCCGGACTGCATCTTCATTAGCCTCTTGGCAATCGACCGTCAATCTTATGACGACGCTTCCAAAAACAATACCGAATCACCGATTATCCTCGTTTGAGAATGCCAAGAACTTCCGTTTGAAACTTAGTCGCGGATCGGGGCGCAATGATAGTGGATTGCCAAGAGTGATCGGTGCTTGCAGGATGGCTTGGCTGCAACACCAGAGATATCAAAGATCACTTTATCTATACGTTTTCAAGATGACCAAGAAGCGCCAAGGATGGCTTCGCGCAGGGCCAAGTAAGTCTTTCGCGGCTTGCCAAGCTGATATGCACTTTCTGAAGTCAGCCATTGTTTCTTGATGGAGGTTGAAAAACAGATATAAACCCCCCCTTCGGACTCCCATTTCTTCTCTCATCATTCCAACTCAAACTCACTTTCCTACTATAACACTCAAGAACCGGCTTCTTCATCAACACAACCGCACTTCCAAATCATTGAATCCCATCAATACCTACCCAAAAACAAACTCATAATGTCTTCCCAACCTCAAGCAACCCGAACTGGTACAGTCCTCTCACCATTACCACTTCCCTTCTCTTCCCGCCCACTCCCCCGGACTCCCCATATTCTAACACATTCCTCCAGAGCGCTCCTCCTCCACCGCCTCCACAATCTCCACAACCTCCACTGGCAGCTGGCTCGAACTAACCAGCGTCCACCGGACCCCCGCCACGGCAATGACCTCCACTGGGCACCCCTATCTCGAGCTCACGCCCTCGGTGTCGAGCACTAGGTTCCGCGGAACGCCGAACAACGAGGAGCAGCGCCGCCTGATGCTCCTGCGCGCGCGGGACAACTGTTAGGATGGGAAAGGAACGGAAAGGAAAGTGGATGTGCGACTGCCGGCGGTAGTGGGACTTGGCGGGCGATCAAGATGCGCAGGGGTGGGTATCATTTTGAGCCTAGATTTTGGCTTGGCGTTTCTTGTGAACTTTTTAAGGGGGTGTTTGGCGTTGGAAATGTATGGTGTTAGCTTGGCGAAGGAATAAATAAGAATAGGAAGTAAGGACAGATTGGACACGTTATATCTTAAGTCGCCTCTGTTGGCCTGTAAGAGCAGAAGGGAAGATTAGAACTATAACCTGAGAGAATGATGAGACCAAGCTATAATATAATTTCATGCCCAAGTGACATTCGCACTTTTCCTTGTGGGATTCTTTGTTCAAGAGCTGCGCTGACTGATTCGAGTATGTGGTGCAACTAAAGCGACAAGTGCTTGAGGAAAGAGACTGGTCAACGACCACAGATTGAGGGGTCGAAATGATGAGGCACTAAAGAGGGGCTTCTGTAGAGGATGGCCTTGCCACTTGGCTAGCGTGATCTTCAGACTGTATGAGAAAATGACAAGGCAATAGAGAAATGGCAGTAGACATAGATCGGAAACGTTAAGATCACCAGCGTGGTGGTCAAAAGCATGACGAGAAGGTCGAGATGCGGAATGCGAGAGCGGGTATAGAGTACACAGCTTTGATCATAATGTGCTGTACTGTCCTGATGCTCAAAGGGCTGTTTGGAAATAGATGAATAGGTACAAAAATATATATCAGCATATGCAACCCATTGGAGATGGCTGGCCATCTTCTTCCCAAGGTTCCCGCCCACCCAGGATATATATGTATATATATTTATACATGAGGTAGTACTGGTAACCCCACGCCCCCGTATACCGCCCTTGCTAATAATACAATTCCCTTATGATCTCTACAACAACAGCATGATCCTGATGTTGCTTCAGTCCACTGACAACAACTACCGCAACAACGCCCTCGACGCCCGTGACACGTATAGGTATTCCCCCACCATGTATAGCATACTCCCCCGCACTATTCCCCAACCCGTACTTCTCCCTAAACGCCACCTCATCGCCCTTGAACTTGCAATGCATATACCACGTCGAGCACCCCCACCTCAACACCGTCTTCCTTTTCCGCGCAACCCAGCTATCGTTATCCGGCATCACACCAGAATGCGTGCAGGTGTGGAAGAGCGGCTGGTTCTGGTTTGCGAGCGAGATGTTGATCACGACGGGCGTGGCGATGGGCAGTAGTCGCGTGCGCAGCGCTGAGCCAAGCTCCCATGCATCGTCGGTGGTGAAGTGTTCGAAGACGAGAGAGGCATCGATGCGAGCGATGGATTCGAGCTGCGAGACACAGCACAGTCAGCTCAGCTTCCTACAGCACAGTATCGGAGCACAAGCACAAACACAAAACTACCACGTCTCTGCGTTCTGCTGCGGCTTACATCTGTTGGAGGGTCTTCAATTGGCTTGGGCGTCCTTGGACTCGATATCGCTCTGGGAGATGACATGATAATTGATTGATCGTCCCGCGAAGAGTCTTCCTCGTGGTATCGTGCTCTTTGCTCGAGTCTTGGCACTATATCCGAGTCTAGCAATGTTTTTTTTCTTCGTGGGTCTCGGTCCCAATTTGGCGTATCGAGTCTACTTTCTCCCTCTATCTCGAGAATAACGAATAATTTATGTTCTTCTCTGGCCCTTTCCAAACTTGCGTTGTTTCTCGTACTCATAGGAAAGTGGGGTTCGTAGTTGTTAGCACGCTGCTTAGATTTGGTTTCCTTGGAATTCGTTCTGTATTTTGATTTCGACCGCAAGCCGCAAAATGTGGACATTGATCTGCTCTTTCCTGTTTCGTTTGCTGCAGTTCCACATATGAAATTGTCGTCTACATGAGGGCGAGAGAGTTCTCGTTTTGAATACGGACTGATATTACTGTTCAGACCCCCATGATGAAACTCCATTACTAAGGAGCCATTATTACGACGGGATCGGATGATCATATAAGTGCGAGCTTGCTGGGGTGGGATTGAGAGCTTGACAGCTGGTATATTCCCTGGAGGCCAGAGAATGAGGCGGATGTCAGAAAGAAATCCAGTGATTTAACGTCGTTGATGATCCCTGCAAAGTTTATCAACGTTGGAAAAAATGATCCTGGTGATCCATTATAAGTTTTCTAGATAACCTCCACATGGATTGGAAGACCTCGGTACAAGTTGCGATATGAACAATTAGAACGGAAACCATTCTAGTTCGGGCAGTGCTGGCAAGAGCTCCTGGAGTTGCCTTTGAAAGAAGCGAAGCTGAAAAACCGAACTGGTAAAAGTTCTTTGGATCATCAGATTCGATCGTTAATTATATTATTGAATATTGGAATAGGGGCCGCAGGACGTGCGGCGCTTGCTACGTGTTATGTGTGGCAACAAATGGTTTCAACGGGCTGAGTGGAGTGAATCAAAATCTTGGAGTCAGGTCGCTTCTCGAGTCAAACGGCAAGACCTCCTCAAGTGTCTGCCTGCGTCGCTCGAACATCTCCACCTCGCAGACTGTGGCCGAAAAGCTCTTATTGACTGTACGCCTTTCTTCCGTAAGCTCTCCACGAAAAATGGGTCCCCTACCCCACGCTTGAAGTCGGTCTCGCTGAGCTTTTGCGGGTGTCAACGGGCTGATCTGGGAACACTGGGGGAGTTTGACAGTTTCTACGACCACAACCCAGAAAGCATCTCTGAGATAGATCCTTACTTGGGCTTACCCGAAAACTATAACTCCATTTACAAGGTAATAAAGAGGGCTTGTGGGGAAGAGTTATTGCTCGCTGCGAAAGATTGCTACGAGAAGACAGGTATCACGATTGAGCTGACATTCTAAGGACAATTACTCTGCGGTGGAACTTTCGGGATCTGCTTTTCAGCGTTGTCATGACCAAATAGTAAAATAAACTCCTATGATATTTATTCCTCTGCAGAAGCCCTATTGTGATCTTTGATACTGGAAGGAGGGAGTGTTCTCCATGATAGTATTTCATGGCATTCTGATATCGAAAGAAATAGATGAGCTGTTTGATAGAATGAAGAGAAATTTCCATTGTACAGACACCGGGAGGTACGGTAAATGGTGTATCCTCGTTGGGGCCATCCAAGCTTCTTTGTGAGTACCACTCTATCCAGAATTCATAACTCCATTCTGAGTAAGTACTCTCATATGCTGCCTCCATCCATACCGTTCCGGCGGTGAGCTAACTTGGTCATGGTCTAAGACGACTCTGCTATGTACTGATTGACCTTTAGGTACTTTCCAGAGCCAGGTTTGATCCCACCTACCCTTCAACGAATGTGCAGATTTGGAACAAAAACTTCTGCTACTTTTATGCATTTTTTCATCTAGAAATTCCCAAATCCTTGCCCATGTTTCATCCTCCGTTCCTTGAGAACGGATTCTCATGGTGTTGAGTTTTGGAAAAGATCGGAGAAAGGCCCGAATAAACATAGTAGTATATGCATTATCGACTTCTACTTCGAGATCAAGTTCCTGAACATTGATTGCCAAAGGTACTTCAAAGTCGCATTTTGGTGCGATAGATACGTTAATATGAGATCTTATATTTGCTATAATCATCCGATCGATGATCGTTCATAGCTATAAACAATCAGTTGCGGACTTGTATGGAGAATGACATGGGATCCCGATTCATTGATGAAAAATAAAACTGCAAACTTACTTAACACAACTGCTCAGATTCAGTTCCAAGCGAAGGATATGTGCCGCCGTCGTGGGCTTCAGGTCTTTGAAGGATTCAACCAGCCTACAGGGGTGTGGAGAGAACCAGTTTGTCCTGTAATATATCTTCAAAGCCCGCTCATAGAGCTCCTTGTGGACCCTGAAAGCGACGAGAAGGGAAGGCGTGGTAAATGTCTCGATACGTTCCGCCGGCAGTTGGCGATGTCGTTGCAAGCACTCGGTGAAAATCTGGTTCTGGAGCTCTACAGCGATGCCGAGAATTCGTTCTCCAAGGCTCGGTGTCTCATCAGGTTCTGATAGTTCTTGCGCCTGTATCTTCTCCTTGTTATCTGGTGTAAAAGAGGGTTAACACGATGAGTACCTGAGTCGCAGAACTAGCGCTGCTAATCTGCCAGTAAAGGAGATAGAGCTGGAAATGGTCTTCTGCCATGTTGCGGAATTGATGTCGAGAAATCTGCAGTCTTATCGAATTTGTGTTCATGTAATTCTTTCCCCGCCAGGTTAATGTAAGAAGTAGAACTACCTATTCACAATATGAATGATTCGGTGCATATGATCTATTTTTGATATTTACTAGACCACAAAGGGTAATTATAATATGTGAATTCCAGATATAAAAATGCCATTTCTAATTTAAGCACAACCCTAAACCCCTGCGTGTCATGACCAGCTTGAAAGTGACTTGGGTAGCTTTAACACGTAATATAGAATTATATCAATACACTTATATTCGAGATTTAATAGAGAAACTAGCAAGTTGACCAGATGATTGATTGATTAAGGGTAGTCACCTACATAATATAATTTAATCTCGTAGATGGCTGATTGCATGAACCTGCAACTTTGCCGTAGAGCCGTTCCACTACATGTAAACCACCTTTCTCACATCAAACACTCTTTTCTTATCCTTCTCATTCTTCATCTTCTGCACACTGCCTGGAAGCACATATCCACGCTGATTGCTCAGGACTTTGACTCCATCTTTCTTGAACTCAGTTGTGAAGTGTGTGTGCCCAAACACCCACAATTTAACATTGGACCAGTATTCACCATTGAGAAGGTCAGTCGCAAATGCAGAGCTCCATGGGTTGTCAACCTGCTGAGGGTTGGATGTTTCCTGTATTGAAGGGGCATGATGGGTGACAATAAAGGTTCTCCTTTCCGGTTGCTTTTTAGGATTGCCCCTGTAAGATTTCTGAATTTCCGCAATCTGACCCTTCAGCCACGCGGTATCCGCCCCGTAGGCAGAATTGTGGTTGTCAACCGACCAATCTGTAATTTTCTCGAAATCTTTGACTCTCACTTCCACCACTTGTCTAGCATAGTCTGGGATTTCAGACCATAGGGTACACCCCAAAATCGATATAGAGGAGTTTGGTACATCGAAGCGCTTTTGGTGGAGCAGGACCATTCTCCTGTTTAAAATCGGTTCGGATTCAAGTTTTCGAGCCTGCTCGACGCCGGCGATGAATGAAAGACCGTAGAATTCATGATTCCCGAGGACAAGAAACACCTTTTCGAACCCTTGCGTTTGCCGCGCTAGAAAAGCAAGATAAGAGTCATAGTCGATGAGGCGCCCAATATCGCCGGCGAGAACCAAATATGGAGCTGATGGAGGTATTTCGAAAGAAGAATACTGCTGTCCCACTTCGAGGTGCAAGTCAGAAAGTATTTGGAAAGAGTGTGAGGAAGATTTGTTGAACAGCGTGCGGATCTTCTCCATTCTAGAAGAGTAGAGACAAAGGATTATGTGATATTATTCGGGAAATTTGCTGTGAACTTTGTATGGTTTGATGAACTCCTGAATATAAACATAGCTCTGTGCCGCTGTTAGGGTGTGTGGCCCGAAGAAAATGTTTTAGGAGCATATGCGATGAACAGTAGCGCGGAACTCTGATTGGGCGTTGACCGCCAAGGGGAACACTCGGCGCGTGATTAGCCGCAAATCCCAACTGCGGGTTTAAACGATCCCGAACAACCCTTTATCTCAGTTCATCCTCAAGTTACAATACATTTACTATAGCTCATGTTTTGTACCTCTCCGCTCCAACATCCCACAAAAATGGAAGCCTTACAACTTAAAGTGGCTCTCCGAATTCTTGAACACGGCGGAATACCAGTGTGCCTCGTTGGAGAAATAGCTCTCAACTACTATAATGTGCCGCGTATCCTTCATGTTAGCAGTAGTGGCACCTCTATAGCCGTGGAATCATTCTAATTTCATCTTTAGGACATCGAAATATGCGTACCAGAAGCATCTTTGGCGAAAGCGGCATTAATGCTCCAGGGAACGGGTCTGTTTGAGCCTCAAATAATCGAAGAATTTGATATCTACAACGAGTACAAACGGAATTTCCCCAGATTCCGTTCCTCATCATGGATCTCGCCATCTTGCACTCTTGTGCTTCTGACCGATAAAAGCTATGGCCTTGATCCGCTGGTCAATAATATCGTCTTACGTGGAAAGACTGCCCCAAACCCGAATCCCATGTACAGCAGTCAGATTATGGACCTAATTCCTCCGGCTGAGGTCGGCAATGTTCCAATTCCTCGGCTACCAGCGCTATTTTCTGGACTATGTCGGAGGTATCTCGAGTCCAATGACGATGTTGCCATGATTGCAGCAGAGCAGTTGGTGGACGGAATGGATCTGGATGACGGCTGGTGTACACGAAATCTCCGTGACACAAGTTTTGAGATCCTCCACTTAGCAAATAGGTTGATTGCTAGCAAGCAATCACGCGTCGATGATTTCTCGGAAAACACAGTCACCTGTTTTGTTGCCAATGCTGAAGAGGCGGAGAGACTACGACTGATCCCCGGATATGAATAGCACAATCTGCAAACGCGCTGTTCGACGGCCGTTGCTTAATGCCACGTCCATCCAGATACCAAATTTACTTCAGAATTCTGTAGCCTGATATTTTATTCGCCTGCAAGAGGTGTGTGATGCCGGCGCTATCTGAAACATACTTTACCGCCGGGACTTCATGCTGGTCACTTGCTGTGCCGCGTAGGTGCGACATATTAATAGATGTTGGCGCTCTATCCTGTGCTGAAAGTTCATCCGCTCGATTGTTTTCTAGTCTTTTATTCTTGCACGAGGGGTACAGCGGGTAGCTTACATCCATGCCTTCCTGCGGTTCAAACGAATCAACTTCTTCACCACACAAGCGTTTCAAATCCCCGTGTTTCTAAATCTGCAAGAGTTGCAACTACTGCCAGTTTTCGACTAGCTTTCATCAGAAATTCACAACTGGAAGGTCATTTGCCATGATAAAAGGCGCAGCGAATGGCCGCACATCAAAAGGTCCAACTGTTGGAAATGGACTTGGTCAAACGGCCATTGACCAAATTTTGGGAGCTTGTTCAAATGTCCAAAATGGCATAAATAAAGCTGGAGGTCTCTCCCAGGGACATTCGAACTATTCTTTATCCATCATTCATTGCCACTCTGCCAATTGCAAGCAACTCCTCTTCCGCTGTTATCTAATTTCCAATAATCAAGACCTACAGCATCTACCTCAGCTAAAGTAATATATCGCCAACCGCCGCCATGCATCAAGCCCGTCTTAATGATGCTGCCATTGCCCTCTCCCGAGTCTTGGATAGGCACGGCATCACTTTTGGTATATTCGGTGGCTATGCCATTGCGGCTCATGGTGGCCAACGCGAAAGTAAAGACATCGATTGCCTTGTTGCAGTAACCAAACAACAAATTCTTGGTCTACTAGATGGAAAACAAGGATTCTTTGCAGTCCCTCAAACCCGTGAGGACTATGTTGCTTTCTTGTGGTCCGACAAGCCGAACAGACAGAATGCGGTGCTTGTGGAAATTTTTTGCGAACAATTTCCTGGTAAGTTCATCCCAAACATGTCCCTCTTCAGACTCAACTATGCATTATCTTTTACTAATATTTACTTCAGGGGCAAGACACTCAATGGGAAACATCCATACAAATGCCGTCGCCATTAGCGGTCAAGTCCTTGGGGACGGAATCTCCTCTTTCCTCGATCCATTCCATCTCTTCAAGGGTAAGCTCCGCGCCGCCGCAACTAGGGGAAAGTTCCATGACTCCGCCGACCTACGATGGCTTGAGACGCGCTATGGCCAGGCAATACAAGCAAGGAGGCAAGAGTTGAACCTGCAATATATTGGGCTTGCGCTAAAACGATATCCGGAACTTGATCTACTTTTTACTCGAATTGGTATTAATCTCCATGTGGCAAAAAACGCTGCTATCAGTTTGGATCCGAATAACTTACCTCGACCCGCACCGGGTGATGTGCAGGAAGGACTGTTGGCATAGATTGCGAGTGTTGAATTTCTGGGAGTTGGAAAGGATGTAGCATTTCTTTATTTTTCGGATTTTAGGAACTATGTATGATATTTAAGGAAGCCTATTGCTTCGTACTATAGAATAGTAGAGATGATATATAGAGCTTGACGACGAACATAGCTGGAGCATAGCTTATAGGGCTATAGTCACGCTAAATGTAACCCTAGTCCACCAATGCTCTAGTTAAAACACTTCTTAGTAATTCTTTTCTTGGAGCAATTCCGAATTGCATGTTTTGATTCAAATGCCCCTAAAGAACTAGTGTCTTTAAAAGAGCAGGATATATAAATAATATAACTTTCTACTATCTCTTCCTCTAATAAGATTTGAAGTCACTCGAAAGGATATAGTGACTATTCCAGAAAGTCAAACGACTATCTCTATCACAATTATGCTACCTATTTGTTATACTAGTGCAAGTACTAGCGCCAGGATGCCCCAGATTTAGAAGGCCTCCCACGATCCTTCCTAGCTAGTAGGGTCACCTTCATACAGAAATGCAGACTCCCCGAATAGACCCGACCCAGAACTCACGTCGGCTTGTGTAATAGTCTCCAGGTCGATTGTTTTGTCCAAACCCATCTACGCCAAACCTCTTCCCCAATCTTGGATATGTTCTCACGCTCAAGTGTCATGTCCATGCCAGTCTCTTCTTTACCAAGCCAAAACAGTTTTTTCCCTTATTGAAGCTTCTCCGGTTTGTGATTGCGAAGACTTGAATCTTGAATTCACAGAGCTTAGTGATACCCTTGACTTTTCTGAATAGAAAAGTAACTTGCAGCTTGGCCAAGTTTTGTTGTAAAATACAGCTTTTCGGCCTGTGTTGCAAGACGAAGTCTGGATCGTGGGTGGGCTATGAAGTCTGGCATGTCCCATTGTGACTCGCTGATCTTATTATACCTTATACTCAAAGACTCAATATCAGTGAGGATTCGAGATCGAAATAACATATGTCTAAATGCGAAAGAGGTATTGAGTACTCACCAAGCGCTAATTTCGAGTTCTCTAATATACTAGATAGCCTCTCCACGCAGAATCTCGAAAATTTCTAAAGATCTAGCCGTGAGAGTAAAGATATTGATTTATAAATACATTTGTAGAGCTTCCATGTACAGCTTGGGATGGGGTCTTAGTGCTTGGAAAAGATTTGGCACGGGAATTGGGCGATAGGTAGGAAATAGGCGTCGTCGGTGCAGTAGTAGTCGATAGATCAATATTCTGATCTCAGGTGGTAATTTGTCGAATGGGGTGGCAGGATTGTGTTCACGATAGAGCCGTCGAGAGTCTGCCGACGGTCAGTCTTGCCTTTCATTGAAGAAGCATTCTACTCGATATATGTCGAGCTTAAGGATTATTCGAGATAGCGGTAGTACCGCTGTTGATGTTGTCTGACATCTGCTTCGCGTTAGCAATTCGATATGTGCCTGTCTAAGCGATATTCATCGTCGTACCCTTGATGATCCGGAGTCATGTTGAGTGCTTGCATGGAAAGAACGTCTCGAGGAGGTTTGCCTCGCGCTACAGTTTCCTGATGGACTTGTTGCAAAAACCAATCAATGGCCGTGAGAGCAAACGATATTTTGTATTGTCAAATTTAATCAGTCCGCACGAGTAGAATAGGATCCACACGTAGCATCCTCAAACTTTGTCTAAGTATGAAAATCTTATTAGCTACTAGCAGTCTCCTGTTTATAGTATTGTTCTCTATTAGGAAAACGTGAGAATCACCATTCTGAGGTTGTTATACATCAATATGACAATAAGTGAACATGCTGCAAGTTTGCAACTACGGGGACGCTTCCAGAAATCCACAACCAGTCTCTGAGAAGCCTTCACATTTCTCGTCCCTCAAACCAGCCTATGACTTTCTCTATTCCTACTATGTCAGCTTCCGCCCGTGGGAAACTGACACCCAAAATCATGCTCGCGAATCCCATCAGCCCTAAACGGGGAATATGTCTCTCCCGTTCCAAATACAGAATAGATAACCGGGCACCCTTATGGAAGTAACCCAACACCAGATAAATCACATGGCGGAAGAACAATTGCGAACGTGTGTGAAGAACGTCCACCACTATCTGTAAGCTCCTAACGTTCGTCGCCAGTTGAAGCTGTATAAGTCCTGGGAAAATGCTCAACCCTGGCAAAGGGCCTGTGAATATTGGATGCTCATAATCGCAACTTTTTCAACAATCTGTTAGCAAGAGTATAATACGTCGAAAAGTAAGTGTGGAACAATCGTAAGGATTTCTCGTACCTGGTGTCTACAACGAGGCTTTGGATGCGCTTTAACGTATTTACTGACAAGTCCTCGACCGTAGCACAGTTTTCTACCGATAGAACCACAGGATTGATCTTGTAGTACAGTTCCAGTGCTTCCTGGTACATCTTAGGGTCTGCGCGAAGGGCTGGAATCAGACCTGGCGCCAATTCTGATAAAGGAAGCTTTGTTTCTGGGTTCCTTGGCTTAATGAGACATTGGGTGAAGATCATCAGTCGGATCTCGCAAGGAAATCCGTTGATTCGAGGGAGAATTGGTCGGATGGTGTTTTGACCTGGAGGTTGGCGGAGACCGTCTTGGTCATGCGGTGGTCGATACGGCCAACTTAATAACGGCCGGAAAACTTTCCATTTCAGATGGAAGGCTCGGAAGAAGATACGAAGAGTTCGAGCTGCTTTCTTGTTGGTTTTTTGGGAGGCCTATTAGGCTGTCAGAAATCTCTAGAAACAGATTGGAGCGCTGTTATTTACTTCAGGGGCAACTGGATCCAAGACAACAGAGTCAAATGAGTTCTCGCCATTGGCAGCGACAATGTTGTTCTGATTACCACTCGAGGGCAACATTTTCACTATATGCCGTCGATGTACGAGACTGACCTCGAGATATCAAAATTCGGGATATCGCAGCATCTGTGGACCTGAAATGCCTTTTTGGCCGAGCGAAAGCTTTGCGTGGATTGCGATACGGCTGCAGTATCTGTGTTGCGGTTCTTGAAGATACTGGTCCTGGTGTGTGTTTATTAGGGACGCGTGAACGTTGTTGAAGGTCAATCTTGGAGGGGTTTGTTGAAGAAGGCAAGTCAATGAATATATGATTAAGCGAGGCCGATTCACCCTGGGTGAATCACCCAAAAGGCGTCACTCATCCAGGTACCCTAGAGCGGAAGATGCCTGAGGTTGAATAAAGACGATTTGCCTCTTCGAATCGACGTGTTTATACGCTTTTTTATTAGTTCTATTAACTATCGACAATATATCGACAACGGGTAAACTTAGCAATCCGCTCTCCCGTCCGTTATTGCGAGGGTCTATAGCCATAAAGTATAGTAATACTTTACGCGCTTTTAAGCAGGTTCAATAGTGGGTCCTGCTTAAATAGCTGTTTAAACATGCTTTGACAAGAGCTATCTGTATCTCTAGAAGAGCCTGGAAAGGCGTCTGGTCTAGGCAGTAAAAGAGGGCCCCAAGCGTAAGCTGGCTCTACCAATCTATGTTTGGGTTGGGAAAGGCCCGCTGAAATATATCTCTTATTAACACAATGGTAAATAACATTATGACTGAAAAGGCTTCAGTTGTATGTGTGGATTATGAATGTCTGAATCCTTTATTACTTTCTCATTGGGCGTGATCTGAGAGTCTGTCCGAGAATTGCTTAATGACTAGATATACATGAATGCTTGGTGCATGGTATTGCCATTTATCCTGAAAGTAATCCTGCTCAGATATCTACTTCCGCCATACCCGGTTCCAAGGACTAGGTTTGACGTCTCCTACAGACGAATCCTTCAACGGCTCAAGCTTCATGCCTGTACTCTCGGAAATGGTGTCTAGTCTCTGCTGCTCCAGTTCACCAAGCACACTTTCTTTCGTAAATGTGATCGAGAAGAAAGTGAGGTCACGAAAAACCTTTCCTGTTCCATAAATCACAAGTTCAAGATACCGGTAAGAGAAGGGGTTGCTCGTGATCTCTAGGTGCGTGAGATTCATTGCGCAAAATAGCTGCCTCCAACCTGCGCTGTGGGAAGTTGGGGTTTCCACGGTTTCAATACCGATATCAGGATCACTGCGATGGAGGAATATTAGCATAGTTTTGAATGAAAAGAAATTTGTACTTAAAATGGAAGACTCACTCATTCAGCCAATCGCAGAGACGCAGTTTCTTGACCAACGGGATGATATTAACCTTCAGCTTCAGAAACAAACCAATGTTTTTCTCATCGAGACTCATGACATTGAACTTGTAGTACACTTCCAATGCCTCCTTGTACAGCTTAGGGCTCGCCCAAAATGCCGAGAGAAACTTCGAGGCCCCAGGGAGTCCTTCTGGATGCTGGTCTGCTTGAAGACACTTAGTGAAGATCATGATCCTAATCTCTGCTGGAAGTTTTCGAATGCGACGGCCTAGAAATCCTAGTTTCTTTGATTTGATGGCATAGTAGTTGCTATCTCTGTAAAGAATACTCCGTGGGGTCGTCGGAAGTGTCTCTTTGGCTCGAAGGCAAGCTTGGGCTGCTCGACGTTGCTTTCGAGCGGCTATCACGGTATTGGCCCTCACGATATCGGCGTTATTCATATATTGTTGTGCTGTGTAGGTCCAAAGATTGACTATTTCGAAGTCGCGTGTCAGGCTTGTTGACTTGCTGTCAAAAGCAGCCAAGGAGGGATCTGGAGAGGGTTTGCGGAATCGGGATGGAGTAGGAACTAAAGCGTTCGTTGGAGTGGCATTGTCCTACATCTCCGTGTCAGTATGACGATTATGAATCTAGTAGAGGTTCATGCAAAATACCGTAGGAGGGTGACCTGCAGATCCAGTTTCCTCCGCTCGAGCACAGCGTCGAGCCAGGAGATCCACCCATGATGGTTTCCTGGACGACATTTTGGGTTGCGAGAAATCTCTTTGCAAGGCCTTGAGATTTTCTGCGGAGCTTGGAGGGTTAGATGATGTTGATGCAAAGTCTGAAATGGTGGTCTATCAAATAAGACGATCAGGAGCTAAGCAAGTACATTTCAACCAACACGAACACGCGGTGAATTGGAGACAGCAGACCCTGATCTTATAATATTTATCAAGAATAATTATTCAATCGGGCTAGTAACTTGAAATAGCTAGAGCGAATTCACAGCTTTGCTGTCTGGGTCCCTTTGCCATGACAGGACAGTGTAAAAGAGCAAGCACAACAATTAACAGTCTTAACCACTCGAAAACCCCCACATCTTAATTAATAAAATCACCCCTATGCCCGGATACCCACCAAATTCCTCCGAAAAGGCGAATTCGCAAGCCCCCTCAACCCACGCACGTATCTCAATCTCCAACTAATAACCATTACTTCCTATAAAAGCGAATTAAAGATAGACGAACTGTAAAGAAGACTACTTAGTAGGCAAATAACATAGGAAGGCATCCGAACGTCAGTGCACCATAACATACCTCTTTATACAGGAGAACTAGAATGCTCGAATCTAGCATACTATAAAACTTTATTGACCTGCTGCCTTCTTCACTAACGGCGCTCGAAAAATATCCAGCTAGTCGATATGCTGGGAAGAGGACGTGTGATTTCCTAAACCCCTTAGAAAAGCCTATGCAAGCTAGCATCTTGGTATGCTGGGGAGGTTCGAGCTATATAAGGAGGGAAGGAAGATAAATGAAATATAAGCTAGCATTTTGTAACTGCAAGCTAATATAACCCCCGGCGGCTTCTATGTGATGCGTTCTTACTCTAAGGCTAAAGGGGAGATTTTAGCTTAAGGAAGCTCCTTCTCAGGCGGTTAAAACCCCTGGTTCTAATATCGACGCCGCATGGGTTATTGGCCTGGATCGTACTATGAATAAATCAAACAAAACAAACAAGCAAACGACAGGAAGCCTCTCGCTTAACCCACCCCCTTTCCAACATCCCCCACCGCTTCAACCACTCCCTCAACTTCCACCACCCACCGCCCCCGAATTCAATTCACCCAAACCAGGACCAAA
Source organism: Gremmenia infestans (assembly GCA_032629725.1). Classification (NCBI taxonomy): domain Eukaryota; kingdom Fungi; phylum Ascomycota; class Leotiomycetes; order Helotiales; family Hamatocanthoscyphaceae; genus Gremmenia; species Gremmenia infestans. Next base: position 46,156 of record JAFEVB010000008.1, read on the forward strand.
AGTTTTGTTGCACGTCGCATCGCAAATGACGTTGAATTAAAGTTTTCGGCAAAGATCAGACGAAGGTATTCACAGCCACTTCTCCGCTAGAATAGGAATAATCGCAAGATCGGCGCTAGAGAAGATATCAAAGTCAAATTTCGCGAGGGAAAGGGAAAGCGAAATTCATGGGCAGAAGATGGGCTTGGTATTTCATAACGTGTTTGCATTTGAGTCTGTTTGTGGTAATTAGAGGTGGGCCTTGATACAATGATATTAGAGTAGAAAGCGGTAATTTTACCAAGGGGGGACGTTGGTGTTGAATAATCTGGAATGCATCCCAGCACATCCATAGTTCTACACCCCGACGCCTAATATACTTCATAATAGCACATCCGTATACTCGTACAATCCGCATGCATGACAATCATAAACTTCCGCCCGGCACCGGCTTATGCCCATCTCTCCACATACCCTCTTTCCTCTCTGCCATCTGATCCGCCAATTTCATCTCGGGTTCCTTCTCCCCCATCGGCGTTCGCTTTTGCGTATAAAAGCTCTCAATCGCGCTCTTCAGGTCCTTCCTCTTCTCAGTTACCTCCTGACCAACACACCACGTAACATAGTCCGGATCAAGCCTATCAACCTCTGCTAATGTCTTTCCCTTGTATTTCCCGAAATCGAATCGGTATTCGCTGGAAGTAGGGCTTGTATTTGAGCTTGAGCTTGATCCCCATATCCAACTCGACCAAGATGATGATGATGATGATGATGATGTAGGATTGGAATTGGATAGGCGGATTTCTTCTTTCCGCGCTTTTGCTTCGTTGATCAGGGCCAGTTCAGAGGTGATTTTGGATTCTCGCTCTAGTTTCTCTGCTATTGCTGCTGCTTCCCATACTATTTCCATTCAAAGTCAGCAATCACTCCCTACCATAATACTACCCTTACCATACCCCCAGTCCGAGATGTAAATGTGAGAGAACAAACGTACTTGGTTTATCGGATTTGGCATAGACTTTTAACTTCTTGACGAAGTTATCGAAATCCTCCTGCTTTTCATGTCGGTTCTCGAGACTTCGCTTTTGTAACTCCGGGTTGTATCTTAGGAAAAGTTCTTCTTCGGAGGGGGTCACGTAATAGATTAGGGCTGGGCCGCCGATGCAGCATATGCCGCCGCTGTGAAGACATCAATTTGTGTTGGAGGGGAAGGGGAGGGGGAGGGGAGGGAAGCTCACGCAAGTGCCATTTTGCCGTACATTGCCCAATTAGTTGGTTTGGGAGCCATGATGGGATGTGGTGGTGGCGTATTCAAGATGACGTGAGGGGAAGAGAAGCTTGTATTGTTGGTATATCGGGTTCTTGGAATTGAACTGAATTGAGCTCAGCTTATCTGGGATAATGTTATGCTTGCCTAGACGATGATGATGGTGATATTCAATCCGGTGACCATGATTTGCCGGCTGTGCAGGGAATATCTGTGGCTGTGCGGCAAGCTAAGAAGTGTGGCGTAAGGAGATTTAAGTGGAGTGGAGGGATCATAGGTGTTATGGATGTTCCAGAATGTTTCTAAAGCTAAGTCGGAGTGGAAAGTGGATAGAGATGCCATTCGTTGGGTACAGATCGGCCATGCCCCTCCTCTTGGAAACCCGGAGTACGGCCTGGATATCCTGCATTAGTTCATCTGTTTTATTCTGTGTCATCATATATATTCTCGTAAATTATTACCAGCTTGTAAAGTCATTGGATATATTAAATAACGATCTAAGCACTTGAGTTTTCCATAGTTGAAAAGAAGGCGCAGTTGTTGATTAGCCACACCCTCATACGAACAGTAAGTAACGTTCAGATGCACAGCCTTATTTGCGAATACGGTACTCCTATGCTAAAGTCTCCTACTTTGTGCAGTAGACCAATAATTTACTTGGTACTACTACTTTCCTGTGCTCCGGAATAAAAAGAACCACAATTCGGGGGAATACCTACCCAATGGCTGTGCGCCTGTTCCTGACATTAGTAGTCAACCCCTGGTCCTGGCTGTTACTGTATCATATGAGACGCTTGAAGAGGGCATCAGGACCAGATCTCCAGGTTGCATTTAATGCCTACGGTCCTGTACTGTAACGATTAATGCTGCCCAAAGTCAATGCGGCCATTCACCGACCAGTAATCACACGGGAACTGTTCTATTTGTACAGTCAGCTGTAAGAAGTCCATCTCCTCTCGACTCTCTCTCCCGCCTGCAAAAGCCACCGCCTTCCCATCTCCACGACCTTGAAGCGCCCCCCCACATTCCCGCGCAATCCCATACTGTAACCTACAACCTCCAACCACCGGACCACTTCTCCACCATCCGGTCAACGACTTCAACCACCAGAGTAACTTTGCAGCCACCCATAATAAAACCCTTTCTTTGCTATTCACAACCACCACCAACCAACATTCCCTTTTGCTACATTTCAGCCTCGAAATACTCTAAGGATCGAACCCTCCCGACCAGTTGCTGTCCGTAATCTCGCTGCAGAAAACAATACTTGTCTTAGCAGATTCCCTTCCATGGCTTAGTTCATACTGGTGTGAAGACAGTAGTAGCTACACTTGCCACAAGAGACGATACTGAGCGAACGGAAAAATTGCATTGAGTTCCGAATCCATTTCAGCTCAGGACCAGACAGACACCATCATGGCATACGAACAGAATCACTACCAACCGCCAGCAAGGCCATACAATGGGAGCGCAGCGCGACGTCCAGTTCCCCCACAAGGCCCTCAGCAAGGCTACAATCAACAGCCTCCACAACAATACCCCCCGCAACAATACGACCAGTACGGGCAGGATGGCTACGGGTACGATGATTACAATAATGGTTATGCGCAAGAGTATGATGGAGGATATCAGGATATGAATGGAGGAGGACGAGGGAATGGCTACCCGCCGCAAAATCAACAAAACTATCCACCACAGCAAGAACAGTACGGAAACGACAGAGGAGGGGGAATGCCTCCGAGGGGCGGGGGAAGAGGAGCACCAATGCAAGGAGCACCGCCAATGCAAAGACCACCACCCGCTGACGGAGCTCGAGGCGGATACGGTGGAGCCCCAGGACCAGGAAGAGGATATCCAAATGGTGGACCCCCTGGAAGAGGAGGCAGAGAACCTATGAACAGAGGACCTAACTCTGACCCAGGACGTAAGTTGGAGATGGTTCAATTGCGAGAGCATTACTGACAGAAAATAGGACAACTGCGCAGACCTTTAAAGACCCCTCCCATATCTCCCGATGACCCCTCGTCCACTTTTGACAATCCATTCCCTTCATTTCCAGGCGGAAAGAAAAAGACCTCGTTGTCAGAGGAGCAGGATATCGTCCAGAGGATGGCAAATATTGAGGTTGGACCCCCGCCACAGAATCGCCCAAGAGGTCCTGGTAGTAAAGGAAGTCGGGACAAGTATCCTGTGGGTGCACCTACCGACGATTATGGACGACCTTCTTTGGAGGGGCAAAGAAGAGGGGCACCTGTAGATGATTATGGGCGCCCTTCAATGGAAAGGAGACCTGCGCCGGATGATTATGGAAGACACTCGGCCGACAATCAACGAAGGCCACCTGATGACTATGGACGTCAATCAGCAGAAAGTACTAGGAGCGGGCCGCCTAGAGGTTATCCCCCACAAAGGCCACCTCAGCAAGGATACCCACAACCAAGAAGGGGACCACCACCAGGTCAAGGCTATGGTCCTCCTCAGCAGAATGGTTACAGAGATCCTGGCTATGACGATAGAGGAGGCTATGATCAGGCTTCAGCTCCACCGGCGAGGGAAGATTTTGGACCTCCTGGGAGAAGTATGACTATGCCGAATCAACCTCCTCCCCCTCAAGAGATGGGCCGTAAACCTCCAATGCCTAGACCCATGGAAGGACCTGGTCCTAGTGCACCATATAATGGCCCTGTTGGCCGTGGAATGCCACCAAGGCCATCTACTGCTTCTGGAGGTCGTCCACCTCCACAAAGACAATATCCAAACCCACCACCTCCTTTAGATCTCTATGCAAATGGACAGAGACATCCATCAAGTCAAGGATATTATACGCATCAGACTAATGGAAGCATTGACGAATTGTATGACGCATATTATGATTCACCTGGGGGTGCTCAACGGAGACCACAGTCTGCTGAATCAGAGATGCCAAATTTCGATGCTGTGCCTACAAAACCTAGTAACCACAGAAGAGGAGCCTCTATTGATGAGCATATACAACCTCCACCAGCTCCACTGCAACCTGGTTTCGGACAACAAGTCAAACCCGTCAAATCACAGCCTGATATCAGGCATCGAGCGCAAGCTCAAACAGCTGTTTTTGAAATGGCAGATGAAGTACCTCCTTTGCCGTCTGCTATGCCGCACCCGAATGCCTACCCTGAGACATATGATGACGGCTATGGTCCAGATCCTTATGGTATGAACCCTGGACCAGCTTTTGTACCATATGATGAGCCTCCACAAAATGGATTTCAGCCACCTCCACGAAGCGCGTCTGCAGCGCCTCGAGCTCCTGTAGGTCTTCCAAACGGTCCAAGGGGTGGTCTACCTAATGGCCCTGCTCCGAATGGAGGAGTCCCTCGATCAAATACAATGCCCAGACAGGCACCCCCTAATATGGATGCCTTGCCATCTCACCCACCACCTGTTCGGGCCGGCTTAATACCTAATTCTGTTGCCAGCTTAGCAAGCAACAAGCCAACTCCTGTTCGTAATTATGGAGGCGTAGCTCCTACACCTTCACCGCAACAAGCTCCACAACAAAAAATGCAGGCTCCTCAAGCCCCAGCGAGACCTATTTCTGAAGCATCTGCGCCAGTCACAGCAGCAGAGCTAGAGCAGCTGAGGAACAGTGTCAAAAACAACCCCAACAACCAAGCAGCACAGCTCCTCCTTGCTCGGAAGCTAGTCGAGGCATCCGAAGTCCTCGTGTCCACCATGCCCGACCAGAGACAACGCAACAAAGCCCGCGAGCGCTACGTAATGGACGCACATAAACACCTCAAGAAGCTCGTCACACTCAACAACGCAGAAGCTATGTTCTACCTAGCTGACTGTCATGGCCGTGGCTCCCTCGGCCTCGAACCCGATAACAAAGAAGCCTTCACCCTCTACCAATCCGCCGCCAAAGCCGGTCACCCAGCAGCAGCGTACCGCACAGCCGTGTGTTGCGAGCTTGGCCAGGAGGATGGCGGCGGCACGCGTAAAGACCCAATGAAAGCTATTCAGTGGTACAAACGTGCCGCCACGCTGGGTGATACCCCTGCTATGTACAAAATGGGCATGATTCAGCTCAAGGGCCTGCTAGGGCAACCAAAAAGCCCAGGCGAGGCAGTCGGCTGGCTCAAACGCGCCGCGCAAGCCGCAGACGCCGAGAACCCGCACGCACTCCACGAACTCGGGCTCTTGTACGAAGCGCCTCAATCTGACTCCTCGGTCATACGCGACGAAGCTTACTCCTTCACCCTCTTCCAACAAGCGGCCGACCTGGGCTATAAATTCTCGCAATTCCGTCTCGGGTGCGCGTTTGAGTACGGGCTGTTTAACTGCCCGATTGATGCGCGGCAGAGTATCATGTGGTATTCGCGTGCCGCTGCGCAGGAGGAACATCAGAGTGAGCTGGCGCTTAGCGGGTGGTATTTGACGGGCAGTGATGGCGTGCTGCAGCAGAGTGACACGGAAGCTTATCTGTGGGCGCGAAAGGCTGGTATGGCCGGGTTGGCGAAGGCGGAATATGCGATGGGGTATTTTACGGAAGTTGGGATTGGGAGTCCGGCAAATTTGGAGGATGCTAAGAGGTGGTATTGGAGGGCTGCTGGTATGTTTACTATCTTCTTCCCTTCTCTTCATTTGCTCTCGCTTTTTGGGACCTATCATTCATTCTCTAATTGATGATTTTTACTGATTGATATTCTGTATAGCGCAAAACTTCCCCAAAGCCCGCGAGCGTCTTGAAGATCTCAAGAAAGGCGGTGGGAAAGCGGGTCTTAAATCCCGGGAACGCATCTCGCGTTCCAAAGTCGGGAAGCAGAATGAGGGGGAGTGTTCCGTTATGTGAACTCCCCGAACTTATTCTTGAACATATGACGAAGGAAAGAATGATGAAATAAAGAATAAGAATATGCATGATCTGAAATAAGCAAGCGTGACTTTTGAGTGGGCATTGGATGTATGGGGAGGTGGATGTGGATGTGGTATGGAAATGTGATATGATATGATTGGATATGGGTAGATAACAGTATATTTCATGATCTGGTCTGATAGATATGCGATATAATGCAGATAGAGGGCGGGACCCGAGGTAAGAGTGGAAGTGAGTGGAGTGGAGTGGATATCTGCTTACATATATATATACATGTATAATATACTATCTACCTACCTATCTATTATGCCCTTTGAAATGAGAATGAAAACGATGAATGATAATACGAATGAATAAGTAAATCACTAAACGGCACAGTGAATCGGTACGAGGAAGAAGAACAAGGAGTTTTGAAAGGAGTTTTTGCTTTAGTAGGCGTTAGGTAGGTATGGCTTTTACTCACTTGCAGGATTAATTAATATCTGATTGTCGTGTACTATTGGCAAATAGTTGGCAAATGGTTTTTCTAGCTATTCATATCATATCACGTGTATAAACAAACGTTAGAAATAAAAAGGCAACTTCGATTTGTTATCATACACCAAAGCATCCATCCATGCATTATGTGCGCTCATGTCTCGGTCTCGGTCTGAAAGGGTCATCCATCCATCCATCCATCCACTAGCTCACCGGTGAAGTGTACTGCAACTAGTTATTCACGCAATTCGGAAATCCACGCATCCATGCATCTACACCCTTTCTATCTCTCCCACATCTCCACAAGCCCGGATCCCATCAATCCTCAAAGCCGTGCGATTCAAGAAGGGGCGGTTTAGAATTTATGCCTTCTTAATAGCATCCACGACGTCACTCTTGACGCCCTTGGCCGTCTCAACTACATTGTCCTTCGCCTCTTCCAAGGCTTCCTTTGGGCTCTCCTTCTTGACACTCATGTTGTGAGTCACGATGCGAGTGACTTGGATTATGCCGACAACGCCGAGGAAGAAGTTTACTGCTGCGAGTCTAGTGGCGATACATGTCAGTATCGGGTTTCCGTGATGTTTTGAAGATAGGGGGGTAGAGGGGTAAGAGGAAAAGGGGGAAGAGAGGGAGGTAGAAAAAGACGTACAAGACATTACGCGGCTTGATGATCAAGCACCAACGAGTCCAGATTGCGCCTGTGGCTGTGAGGGCTGCGTTCTGGGTCAGAGAGAGCTTCTCGACGGGCCGGTAGAAGTCGGAGATTCCGGCGATGACGAGACACCACTATATATACAACATCAATAAATGTCCATTAATTCAGATATCTCGAGGGAGGGGGGTAGATGCGTGAAGTGCGAAGCGACGGAGCTCAACTCGGGGATAAGATGATGGGGGGGAAGTGAAGATATACCTTCATAACAGGCGCCCTATTACACAACCAAGTAATTAGCAAACTTTCTTTCTCGATTCAACATCTCCATTCACTGAAATCCAATCTAATTCCCCTTCCACTCCATATCCGCCACTCCTTCTATATCTTCCCACATAGTACGTACCAGAAATGCACAGTCTTCAACCCAATCGGACTATCCCACATCCTCTTAAACCAGCTAACCTGCTCCCCCGCCGCAGCCGTCGTACTCTGCCATCTCTTCCCGCCAGTCTTCTGCTGCTTAAACGAGCTCCTGAACGTGCTGCGTGCGAATTGCTGTGTGAAGGTCCTGGAGTTGGCGGAGGCGCTGCTGCGGAATTGGAAATTGAGAGCCGGGCGCGCGGCGCGGAAGAGGGTTGATGGTGGCATCTTTGCTTTCTCCTTTGTGTGTGTGTGATGGAAAAGGGAGAGGTAGAGGGGAGATGGGAGATAGATGAAGTTCGCGATGGCTAAATTCGCGGATTAATATAAAGAGGAAGCCCGGTGTCGGGATGCACAGCATAAAGGTTAGTGTGTTTTATGCACGGTTTATGCAAGGAGCTTCGACATCAATCAACCTCATAGCTTTAATTCCGCTACAACGAAAACGAATTGAACAACCACAACTGACGCAGCAAATCTGCAAGAGGATCAAGATGTCGGCTAAATACGCATTCTCGAATACGCTCAAGGAAGTCAGGTTTCTGTTCTGCCAGACGGGCGAACATAGTGGTGCTACGAGGTTTGTTTCTTCTTCTTTGGACGGGCGGACCTTCAATGCATAGGTAGCAATGGCTGTGCAAGAGGATCATGCTGATGAGAGGTTGTATCAGATCATTCCTCGCACGCGCATATCCGACGATGAAGAAGAACAACCCCCAGACACCGATTATGCTGCGCGAAGCTGCTGGTACGCAACCGAGGGTTTATGCGAGATATGGTCAGTTGTTACACTTTGCTTTGCTTGCTTTTGAAAATATCTATGCTTCGATGGAAGGGAATGGGAATGGAATTTGGGCTAATGGGAATGCGGGGTGGTAGAATTTGGGAAGGAGAAGAGTGAGAGTTTGGTTGGGTTGTCGGATAAGCAGATTGAGGAGACGGTTACGGGATTGGTTAAGACGAGTGTATGATGTGATATTGGACGCTGGGGGAGGGAAAGGGGACGGTGTATATATTGAGGGGGGCAAAGGAATACAAAGATCTTGAATCAGAGGCTGTTCGCGAGGAGAAGATGAAATGTTGATTGTCGTGGTGGGGTGGGTGTGTGGGTGTGCTGCCTCGATGCGATTGATCTAATTTGGGCAGTGAAAGGATCCATGGCACCACTCCTCCCTCCCAAGTGGGAACATATACTACCGAAGTTGAGCAGTTCCTCTTCATTCTAACTTTCTTTCAGCGATGAGATTTATATTTCCCCGGTATGTCCAGCTTTATTTCCAGCATGCGCCATGCCTCCGTTCGGCGCTGAGATCTATAGTTGTCAAGTAGTCAGCCATTGTCTCCGGAGCCCTTGTAATCAAATACACCCCTTTCCTAGTTTGAACTCCCCTAAACAACTTTATTACCATTGCCATTTTCCTCTACTCCGATTCCTGCTCCCTGTTATCTTTCCCCTCCTTCTCGCGACAGTTTGCCAAATACTTGCTTTCTACACAACAGTAGCGCTGCTTTCTCAGTAGGAAGCTCTAGTGATTCGCGCTTAGGATTTGTGTACTGTTATACTATATATATGCCACCACCTCGCTCGTCTCGAGCGAGCGGGATTCGGGATTGCGTTCTTTGGTATGAAATGCAATATCACCGGCCAATCTGAGTGCTATATGGTTTCATTACTTAGCTGCAGTTCGGTCTTGAACGGCTTTTCAATTTTTCAAATCTCATATAACCTTCTTTCAGGAGCTTTTGTTGAAAAAAAAAGGATTCTCGGATACTGTCAACAACTGTTGAATATTTGATTAGTCAGCTGGCAGTCAAACCCCGACTTCTAGCGTAGTTGACACTTCACTCAAAAAGGTAATACAGGCACAATTGCAACCCACAGGAGTCTAAAGGATACAGGCGCCATTTATTTCACGTGAATACGTTCGGTGTCTGAAGCGAGTTTTATCTCCTAATTAGGTTCGCTTTTGGGTTTTGTGCTCTTGCCTTCTTTGGAATACTGCTTATCGTCCCATTTGGAGTATAAGGCCAACTTAATTTCAATGGCCCGTCTAAGTCGTGGATGTCTCCGCTGCAGACAGCGTGGCGTTCGTTGCGACGAAGGCCGGCCCTTATGCCAGCGATGCATTAAACGCAATGAAGTCTGCGAAGGGTATCGAGATGATGCTTCCATCATTTTCCGAGACGAGACTGACAAAGTGATTGAGCATGTGCGTGCATCACAAGCACTGCCGCCGCCCAGCTCGAAAGCCTCTTCGAAACTATCGGCGAGGAAGCGAAGCAGATCTGTTGATGCAGCTTCCATTCCAGGCCAGATTGTAGATCCATCGGCCCTGGCTCCTGGAGAGGTCACTGGCATTAAGCTCGGTAATCCGCGTCCCTGGCTTAAAGGACTGCCGTCTGAGATGATGCCCTTGGTAGAAGAACAAGCCGTCGATAATTTCATGGAAAAGTATGTCATTTATCCATGCAACCAGACATCATCTCCTGGGTTCCTAGAGCATTTACCATGCATGTTCGAAGAGGTTAACGTCAATGGGCGATACGCTTTGCGATGGGCCGTACGAGCTGCTGCATATGCCGGTCTTTCGAAAGATCAGGATAGCGACGTACTTGCGAGGAAGGCACTACAGTGCTACGGTATGGCGCTATCTGCTCTAGGAGACTCTCTTGGTATGCCGGGAAAAGCCACAGATGATTACGATCTGATGACCATAGTTGTTCTTGACATCTTTGAGGTAGCTCCGCACAATCGATTGAGATAACGTCCTACGCTCACATACATAGACTCTATATACTCCCGAGGTAGCCGCCAAAGGATCACATGCCCAAGGAATGGCGCAGATCCTCCGATTGCGAGGCTCAGACTTGATCTATAACTCACGAGGCTGGAGTCTTTTCCGACTTGCCCACCACAGGATCGTAAGCCATCAGACACTGCGTTCTCTCTCCAAGCTAACATGTAGGAAGCAAATACAGCGATTGTCTTTCGACATGCTTCCAAGTCCGGATACCACAAATTGGCTGGATCAGCTCAATGAAAATGAACCTTATGTACGTCTTGAGAAGAACGCGAACGCAATAAGCGATACTTGCAAGCGCGCGCGAATGCTCTTGGATCTGATTAATGTTGGAGGCTTGCCGGCATCTACAATGGTCGACATGATTAAGGAGCTGCACTCACATGACCAATCAGCAGTTAGCTGGCGGCAGACATCAAAGTGGTCCTTCAAGAACCTGACAATGTCGGAAAGGCCGGATCTTGAACCTGGAGCACGCGGGATCACAGACACGATCCAACTGCATCCCGATATTTGGATGGCCTACGAATGGAACTACCACAGAGCAGCGCGCATCACCTTTCTAGAGCAACTTCTCAAGTGCTCCAGGGCCGCGCTGGAGACCCCAGATCTAGATAGTGGGGAAGATAAAACGCTGACTGACACCATCGCCGAGTGTACCTCGACTATCCGATGGCTCGCAGACGAAGTCCTCTCGACAGTTCCCCAATCTCTCGGGGATATCGACCACATGGGCCGGGCACACGACTTCAAGGATGGCCCGCCTCGCTGCCATGCAATCGGCGGGTACTTGCTTCTCTGGCCGATAAGGATCAGCAAAGGTCAATCATCTGCGACGACGTTGGAGCAGAAAGAACGTGCGTGTAGAATATTTGAACGGATTCGAGACTACACTGGAATGAAAGCTACACTTGGCGACAAGAGCATCATATGACCCTGTGCAGCACCTGGCTCTATTAGGACAGACTATCTAGACTCAAGTTCCGGAAATTTATGGAAGATTACACGATCGTCTTCGCCTCATTTCTTCATAACCGTCGCCTCCAGCTCCGTCCCATCAGCCAGTTTAACCTTCTCAGCGCTAGCGGTGACAAACATAATCCGGCAGGTCTCACTGGTACGATTGATCCACTGGTGGTTGGCGCCACCCTGAATAATGTACTCGCCAGGGCGCACCGTCTTCTCGTCGCCGTTGTCGAGCCTGAGGACGATCTCGCCTGTGAGGACAACAGCGTAGTCGATGCTCAGGGTCCGGTGCATTGGCACCGTGAAGTTGCCGGCGATGTTGCTGATGCAAAAGATGACGCCGCCGGGCGGGCAGCGCGGCAGCATCTCCGCATACTCCCCTGTCGACTCCTGATTGTTCACCGGTACCGCCCCACGCCTGTCAAATACGGCGAACGATGAGCCTGCAGGTCCCATGGGCCGGAACAGCGGTACTTCTCTGTCCACGCCGAATATTGACGTCCCGTCTGGTGTGTGTGTCGTCACGATTACCCGCGGGTTCGAGTCCGCTGAGGGCATGGCCCGGGTGGCGGCAGCTATAGAGGTGCTGAAAGACATTCAGGAAGCAGTGTAAGATTTATGGTGATGAAACGTTGGATTATATTGTTAGGTTGCTGTTATTGCTTGAAATGCTGGATCAAAACATATTCTTGACAGAGACTCAGCGCCTCTTATATACACATAATCCATCTCTTATTTATTATCTTGGTCACAAATCTCGTACATCCTACCGCAACGAGGTTGACTGCGAGGTTTGTAAATTATATTCGCGATGCCCTCCGAATTGGGAAACCGACACGATTGGCTGCTTCGTTACCAGACTAGTAATTCAACTAGATGTTCGTTCCATCCTTACCTATGCCCCCACCCGCACCCTGCGGCCCCGCGATATAAGAAATAGCTAATAAGATCGCTGGAACTAATATATCATATAAAGCTTCGTAAAGGACCTTAGAGCCTTTCACGACACCTTTCTCTAATCAGAAACGCCAGCTAGCCTAAGGCAATCAAAGCGCTGTGATTTTAGTCTTGCTGACTGAACTGTCAATTCGACACATACAGAACTCGATCGTTTTAGTATACTTAATTTATTCATATTTCATACATACGAATACTTAGTACCCTCAGAATTCCTCCATCTCTCCAAAGTAGGCTGCGTGATAATATCAAATGTCACATGATATACCAGCTCACTAGCTCCCTCCATCTCTAGCAGCGGCTTAAGGAATCCCAGATAATGATCTTTGATGTTCTTCCCATGTAAGTCTCCCTCTTTCAGAAAGCATTTTTGGTCTGCTTGCACCTCTACCTCTGGATCATTATAGCGTGATAGGACCCATACTTTTACTAGTCAGTGTTGTACGATCTGAATAGGAGGAATATTAAATAAAAGTCCAGGAATACAAATAGTAACAGATGGTGAAAAATCTGGCATACAGGTATTCAGGCTCTTCCCTGTCGACGGCTCAACTGCCCATTTTGCACTCCTCTTGACTCCGGTATACCCAATCCCTATTTCGCTTTTCGCAACAATCTGCAATTCACTCTCATACCGCCTAAACCTATAGATTAGTGCTTGGCGATCGCCTTCCCCAGGATCATTGCTGAATGTCAGCTTGCTGATGGTGCTTATGCGGGCGCCTATTGCGGGGCCCACCAGTGATAGATGACTGGTGACGGCGGGAGGATGAGGCGGAGCGTCGAGAAGTGGGTTTAGTAAAGCCAGGAATGCGGAGTAATGATTTGTGAGGAAAATTTGGACAGCTACTCTGCTTTTGAAGCCGGTGAGAAGTGTGAGGTGGGAGGGTGTTTCGTGGTGCCGGCCCCATGCAAAGGTGTCGAACTATGATCTATTAGAAAATGGCCTTTGATGAAATCGAGTGAATAATAAAGAGGGTATAATTAAAGAGAGTTTGTTACTGACACCGGGGCAGGTAATGAGAAAGTCGACGGCTGTTCTCCATTGCTTTGCGGCGAGGGTGGAAGGCTGGTCGAAGGTGCAGTTACTCGAAAGGGTCAGAATCTGAATCGTAGTAGACGCCATATTGAGAATGATACATAGGGATGTAGGTTCTCAATTAAATAAACAGTAAGATAATTTAAACTCCCTCGAACTGCTCAATATCATATTGTTGTCTCCATACCAACTAGGTTAGTGCAATAAACCGATGACTAATCCGTGCCCCCTCCATACATATAGGATTCTTATGCATTCTTTCAGCCGTCATCAATCAACATAATCAATGTATTTTCACATCAAACATCCACAGTAAGCGTCAGCCTCATTTTCAAGGGTCAGTTTCACTGTATTTCAGCTACCGCGCCAGGTTCGAATAGAACTCCCTGGTTCCTACAAGTTTCAAAAACCATTCCCGATAATCCAAGCCGCGCTCCTGGACAAGGACTGCCGCGCGCCAATCTCATCTAATCCTTACTTACTCGTACCTTCTGACCAAATCTTTTGAGCTAGCTAACCGGCATCAGGGGCAGCTTGTGGTCAGCTCCTTCGTATGGTAAGTAGCGCAATTCGAGATCTTTGTGGCTTCAAAAAGAACATGGCACGTCAAACCTCACCTGGAGTATAGCTTCCTTATACGCTGAAAATAAGAACGGGCAACCCCGTTTTAGGTGATAACGAAGGGCTAGGAATGAATTCAATCGGGTTAGAGCGAGCAGTCTGGCGTTTGCAATGATAGTTCAGTAGGTGTTGAAAGCTTCGGTAGCGCGGTGGACCCTGCTATTTCCTTCTCTATTTATTTTCCTTTCGAGTATAAAGTTTAATAGTCAGTGCTTCCTTCTTCGCTCGCCTTGCTAATAGTTGGGCTAAGCGAACGTCCAAGTCAAGCAAATGTCGAAGAAGGAAGGAACGACTATTAGAGTTCGACCTTTTTTCAAGTTCCCATCAGAGAACCAACAGCAGAGCTAGCGTTCCCTGCATTCTTGCAAGTATGACTGCAAAGTATTACGTTATGGAGCATGATTCTTCACCTGATTTTCACTTCATTTGCATGGGAGGATTTTTCTACCGCCCCCATCTGCATTACGCTTCTTAGTTTACCCAGACCTCGATCATATAGTCTAGGCAACCAAAGGAGTTGCTTTACGAAAACTCTTGGTAAGATTCTATTTGAGGTGTCTAACCACTCCTTCAGCCTCCTTCATTCCGATCATGAAGTCTTATCTCATCCAAGCAGGGTCGTCCCACCACTCCTGCTGTATCGCGAATATCTATGATCAACTAATAGCTAGGATCGTTGAAGGATTCTATGAGAAGGAATATCCGTAGAATCTAATGTTATGAAGCTGAGAGCCTGATTAGATGTGAATGTACATAAAAGAGAGCCGGGTTTCCGTTCTTCTGTCTTTTTATTTCAGCTAATTAACATTGCCTGCTTCCTTCCAGAGACGTTATTTTTCAGTATCTGCCTTCTTTATCTTTTGTGATGAGATTCTTCACAAGTCGCTCTCCCCTCCGTGGGGGAATTATGCCATTTTACTTTTTCTTCGGCCTGGTACCATTTCTACCCCTGGTTACTGCTGTATTTGACGCAGCAACTTTCTTCGCATACATCGATCAGAGCTGCAGAGATGCCCCGACACCGCCAGCTACAAAAGGGTCCGTCAAGGCCGAGTTAAGCCCTGCGGGCGAGGAGATGAACTTTTTGGTAAGGGCAGCCTTATCAAACGGCTTCGACTTTGACCTTAACGACCGTGACGGTGGACGAGCTGGCAGAGCTTTCAATGCTTTTTGGGGGCAGCTTCCCGGTACGCCGTCAGTATGGGATGCGGCCAACACGCAGCCAGTCAAAGATCAATTCGCACAGCTCGGCGACAACATGCAGGCAAACACGTACGGGATCTACTGTGACGCAAGCGCCTTTGAGTGGATTACAACTTGGCCTACGGATGTACCCGGTGGAGATGATTGGGGAAACCCAGGCGACCCGATACCAGAAGACGAGGGTGGAGGTATATGGTATATTAGAGACACAGCACGACGATCGCCACATGAAGACGCCGCCTACTTTTTAGGACCAAGTCAGGATTCTACAGGCAAATTTACGCCTGGCCCTGATATTTGTACAAACAAAGACCCCGCTACAGGCGATATTACGCTTCTCGGTGGTGCGAGTTTGACCGAAGACTGGTTTATCATCTTGTGCCCTCCAGCCTTTTCCTATCCAATTGGAAACCAGATGGCAAGCTACGGATCAAGAGGTGCACTGCAAACTGGCGAAGACCTTGATTACTTTTCTTCGCTGGGGGCCACGATGCTTCACGAGTTCTCACATGCCATTCTAGGAACTGAAGATCACGCATATCGTGCCCAGTGTCTCGACCTGGCACCTACATATGGTCCTGAGGCTGCTCGCCAAAATGCGGACTCGTTCAAGAACTTCGCTTTGGTCAGTTATTTGAATGATAACGAGTGGTATCATGGGCTAGCATCATCGCCTCTTGAAGCAGTCGTGCCGTCTACACCTGGCGTCGCTGGCCGAGACATACCGCGACCCCGGGACAGCCGCATTTCTCACAAAGACAGCCGAGTTGTCCCCAAAGCGGGTCGTCGTTCTTCTCGCCAAAATAGCTGGCCGAATCGGCGCCAGGGTGCTGTTCAACCCAAGTTAAATGCGACTGCTACACAGAGCTTTTCAAATACGAGTGCCTCTAGCTCCACTCTCTTGACATTAAGGAGCTCAAGTAGCTTGGTTTCTATCTCGATATCGTCAAATTCCAGTTCTATATTGTCAAAATCAAGTATTCCATCAAACTCAAGATCTAGCACTGTGCGACAGACCGGTCCTAGTTCCTCCAACACAGAAACTCGACCTACAGGTTCCCAAACAGGTTATACATCTTCTAGCACAGTTTCTCGACCTTCATCTTCGTCTTCGCCCTCCAGCTCGCTCTCGCTTTCTCTTCCAGGCACGACATCTCTCTCAACTTCATCCGATGCCAACGGTGGCTCTTTTACCTGGAGTGGTTCGTGGACAGATACGGAGACTCCAACACCAGCGTCCCTCAGTTGGTTCGATATTCCGACAGGTACTGTTGCTCCAGCTCAGCAAACATCTGATGCGGTCCTTCTCGGCGGTCTGTTCCTTGCACTCAAAGCCAATAGGCTTCGGTTCACAGACCCAAAGCTAAAGTCACAATACATTGACGATGTCAATAAGGTCAAAGATCAAACTATAGCACTATTCAATAAACTGGACGTTAAACCTCCAGAGGCGGACTGTTCTACGACCAAGAAAAGAAGGCGTGCCAATCGCATGTCTGAAAAGCAATTAAGGGCTTTTCTTGAGGAAAGAGCCTTACTCCACGACAGAAGCATTTTCTCGGGTGTTACCAATGCGATCAAAGATGCGGTCAACGATATTTCCAAGCTAATTAGCTGTGCTGTGAACGTTATGAATAACTTGGTCGATTCTATTAACAAGAGTACACCCGATATCAGCCTGATCGAAAATTTGACCGATAGTCTGGCGGCCGTTGGTGAAGCTATGGACGAAGACCCTGATAATGATCCAACCAAGACAAAGCCAACTGAAACGAAACCGACTTCGACGACACATCCAACGCAGACATCAACTGCTTCTAGACTATCCACCACATCAGCATCCACAACGACCTCTTCTGTATCGAGATCTTCCAGCTCAAGCTCGTCGAGACCTTCCTACAAAAGGAAAACACTCCAAGGCCCTGACGCAGAAAATACTGCCTCGGAGTTCCTCGATGCCTCAGATATGTCTAAGCTCAGCAGCAGTCTCGCGACTGAGATATTTGCTTCTACTACTCTGAGCAAGTCGGCTTCGACATCTGCAAGCAAATCCGCTTCGACCTCCGCAATCAGCGCATCCTCGACATCGAAGACTTTCAGCACAGTGACTAGCCGACCTCTGCCACCATCATCATCATCATCATCATCATCATCATCATCATCATCATCATCATCATCATCAAGCTCGTCGAGTTCATCCATTAGTCCACCACCACCCACAAAAAATTCAGCCTCAACCAGCTCCATTATTGCCGTACGCTCCACCACAACCCAAGCCCCGCCCTCAACCACAACCACAACCAAAGCCCGCCCCTCTCCTACCACAGAAATCCACCTCTGGCTGAGCTACTCCGTCGCCAGCGACCCCTCTCTAAGCTGGAAAATGTTATTCTCCAAAGCTGACGGGACTGTCAGCCCTTGCACCGACGATGAAACCACCTTCAACGACAGCAGCCTGCCGGATTACATGCAGTTTTCCCCCCAGCTGTATCCCTCTGGTGATTTCGACGTGCCGAAGGGAAAGGGCGCTGATGGGTGCACTTTCCATGGGGACGGAAAAGGCCTCGGGAGTATTACTTGTGGGAGCGTTTCGAGTGACTGCGAAGATGATCCGATTCTTAAGCAACCTAATGGCGGTGTGGATGAATGTACGGAGGAGACGACGCAGTATGCTGTTCTCATTTGTAACGTCCCTATCTCTCCTTGAATACTTAGGAAGAAGACTACTAGGTCCCATAGAGACAGGAGTGGAGTTCCGCAGATTTACCTAGTCTCAGACTAGATGTTTCACAAAATCTCAAAAGTTAGGACCGCAGTCTCCTCTAGAAGGCATTCAATTTTATATGTTTATGCCTATAAAGGAAGCATGCCACTTCTAGAATCATTATGCTATAAATGTGATACTTTGATTGATAGCAATAGTTGCTCTTATGTTACGCTTACTTTTCTTGATTTAGCATTGCAGAAAAATTATAAAATGCGTTGCTTCCTAAATCTTAGAACCTTCGCAATTCTCTCTCGCTTTCCTAGCTTTTTCTTAGCCTTCTTTGGAGTATCTGGAAGAAGGAGTACCGTTAGCATCTGCATCTAGAGCTAAGGACATGCTTTTTTAATAGTAAGTGCGGTTTTAGTCTTTACTATATAAATTAAGGACTACAAAGCCTGGCTAATCAATTTCACTACACCATTCCCTAATTAGAGATGCTAGCTAGTCTAAGAGCCAATTGAATCAAGCGCTCCGACCTTATTCTTATGACCTGAGGCCGTCAATTCAATACAACCTCACCTCAACCTAAAAAGTATAGTTCCATCTAAGGTAGCCATCTACGATTATACCTAGATACTTTATGAGATACCTGGGTTCAAAGATATGGCCCGTCTACCTCTATATACTATGCAACCTCTTTATACAGGCCTATAAATAAACGCATCGTCTTACAAAACCGCGAAAAGGGTGTTCCTAAACAATGAGTTTGATGACATTTATTGCCGATTCTTCTATTTGGCATTTACAGATCACCACCGTGGTCCTTGTGCTCCATATCTCTCTATGAAATTTTTAATACGCTCGTATAAATGGCACAGCCAAACCTCCTAGAACTTCTGCGAAAGGCGCCTCTAGAATTTGAAAATATGATCTTCACAAGCGCTTTGTATTGCCCTAAAGCTTCTTGGTCGATCTCAACCCTACACCACCTTTGTTGGTAGCTCTACGGGCATGTCCGGATCTGTACAGTGAAGCATTGCAGTCGTTTTACGGATGCAATGCTTTTGTTATAGAAAAGGGAACTTACTATGCATGTATTAAATTGAAGGCTGAAATTCTTCCGTTAATCCAAACTCTAGTCATCGATCCCAAGTAAGAATATTACCTTTTCTCACGCTGCAGTATTGTGCCATCAGAACAATCCAACACGTTGGATTTTCATTATTGCCTGTGGATAGTTCAAGACGACTATGATAAGCCTCAGAGATTTATGCATTCCATGACCTTCTCATAAGTCTCTTGCAAACCAGATCAAGTGGACAACGACTTTCATCTCTTTAGTGATCGCCTTCCTCTCACCTTGGATTTCGCGCGACTATTCACATAACCACAGTCAAACCTGACACTGTGCACTGGTCTACGGAAAGTAGCCCTTGGAATTCACACTGATGATCCAATATTCTATGCCATAATGGAAAACTGCTTCCTAAAGTGGCAAAGTTTTTTAACATTTTTTTACTTCACATAAGTCAATTACCTATGCTTCAAACGGGCTAGGCCGGGATTTGAGATGAACTTTACGTTTGATTTTATACTGGAGGATAACAAGGGGAAAGTGAGACTACTACTTGAGCCATCCAGACATGAATCTGGAGGTAAAGCAAGCTAAGCCGAATGCGGTATTAGGTCGCAGATTTGCGGCTTCCCTTCACCAGATTGTGGTCACGGAAAGAACGCACAATGAGAGCCTTGAGCAGCATCTAATAGGAGACAGAAGAGATGGGTCGAGAACCAAGACAAGGTACCTACGGGGATCCAATCTAAATCTCAACCCCCTCAACGCCAAACCCTCCACCACCGTCATTTCTAATCCACCCCCCAAGAACCCCTTCAACATCCCCCTTGACCTTATTCCTCCCATCCAGCAACGCAGCTTCCTTCAAATCCCCATACTTCTCCATTCTCAAACACCTCTCAACAGCCGGCATACCAGCCGCAACCGCAACCTCAAGCGCAAGCTTCCACATCCTCCTCATACAAACCTTACTCGCACCCCTCACATCAAATTGTTTCCTTCCTTGCAGCGTGCCGCCTATCAACGTCTCGCTACTGTTTGGCGTCCATGACGAGGCTATGTTGCTGGGTACGACATCTTTCGCGCTGCGTCGGGAGAAAGCGAATTCTTTTTCGGTCGAAAGAATGCGAAAGGGCTTGAATGAGTAGCCGCCTTCCCACTGGTTCCCGACTAGGGGCTCGAGGCGTCCGGATGGGGAGAAGGCGCGTGTGACGGCGGTAGGGGAGAGTTGTGAGGAGGGGAGGACGAGCGTGTGGATGTAGATGTTTGCGGGGGATATGAGGAGTGAGGTTAGGGAGCTGAGGAGGGAGGTAGATTGTTTTAGGGAGAGTTTGTCGGTGCAGGATTTGGAGAGAGTTGGGGGCGCATCTGGACGGGAGGGTTTGCGGCGGACTATGCCGAGAGCTGAGAAGTAGGAGCGACCGTGAAGAATTGGCTCTTGCCCTGAATCGGCGATGTGTGGTGTTTCTGGGGACAGGGCGTCTGTGGATTGAGGCAGAGACCACGGAGTAGCATCGTCTTGGGAAGCCATTGTGAGCTCCATGCTTGCGTCTCCGCCTGGACAAAGTCAGAATAGCTTTTTTCCACAAATTCTAGAGCTTTATGACATACATGGAGCCTCCGAGCAATACATGTGAAGATTTATGCCATCTTTTAGAGCAAATGGTTGAAAATGAGAATCCGTTCTCTCATGCTCTACTCTTACACGGACATACTCGGAAGATTTCTTCTTCGAAAGCGCAAGAGAATGGCATTCTTCTAGTAAGAATCGATTGAACGAGCGAATGGCAAGAACCTCAGCATGCCAATCATGCAAAACCACGCCTTGCGCCTGAGGGACGCTCTTCTGTGGAAGACATTTCATACCAGTGCTACCACAAATCAGCAAGCTAGCTACATATTGAGAATGCAATGGTCTTATACGCAGCAGCTAGACAGGTGAATCCGTTTGTTCCTGTAGGAAAAATCAATATTAAAATCCTCGCGATCATTTTATAGACGCTACCTTGAGCAACGATCCCACTTAATGGCACCCACTCCCTTACACCATTCGGCCTCACGAAAGGTTTTCTTTTCTTTTCCCAGCTGTTGAACTGCTTCAGAACGACATCCGCAATGTCATCGCCAGAAATCTCCATCACATGATGTTCTTGCTATTATTCAACCAAAAGAGGAAAGGAAGTAAAAGTAAAAGACAGGATGTGGCTGTCATTTCGTGCCTAAGGCATAAAGGATTTACCTAATGAGCCCCACAAGTTTCTTTACATAATATCCTAAATCTAAGTATAGTTTTACTACTTTTGTAAGCAGTTAATATAATTCTTAACCCTTTATACAGCATTTAAGAAATAACAGAAACCTTGGATCAATATCAAGGTAAGGCTAACTACTCAACCGATGGGAAAAGGAATTTCTAAGTTGTAGTTAAAAATACTAAGTGTAGACTACTGCCAAAAATACTTGACCTTAACTTAAATCCAAAGAATATACATACAAAACAACATCTGCAATGTTACCCCCAGAAATTTCTATTACATGATGATGTTGTTGGTATTATCAAGAGGGGAATAAAGCACGAGATGTGGGGTGGGGTGGATTTCGATCGGCGAGACGAGACCTCTACGGAACGGAGTTATAATAGATGCGCTATAACTAATTCCAACACTTAAGGCCATAAGCAATAAGAGGAAGATTTCCCCGAGAGCCACAATAGAATAGGGATGCTCAGTTCACGATATTATACTTGACAGAGTTGGTTACGGAAGTATTCTACATAAGAAACCCGCTGTGGCTACCTACATATCTACACATATACCCTCATTGTACGACATCCTACCAATCGACCAGATACACTATTCTCAAGCAATTTTCCTAGGAACAATCCATGGAGGCTTCAGCAAGGTTGTGTATGACACAGATAGTCTCGTCCTTCTTCCGCAAATCCTGAAAAACATACCCCAATGTAATTTCAACGAAAATCCGATTGGTCGAAAATATTAAAACAATCATGTCAGACTCTACTTTTGACGCTGTTAAGAGAGGCCTCCGACTAAAATGGAGGGAGCAATACGATACGACTTATCCATATGGCGATAGCCGGCAGTGTTTCTTTGAAACTGTCTGGACTTTCGACATTGATAACAAGCTGCTCCTCTTCTACAAAGCTGATAAGAGTGGCCGTCTTCCTCTTCCTCTTCTTCCCCACGCCCTATCACATTCAATGACTTCGAGTCCTGTGAACCGCCTAGCACCCCGACCTTTGACGCGCATAAAATCTTTCCACCGTACTGGAAATCAGCTTGCTTTGTACCAGAAAGAAATAAAACTTTTACCGTTCGTATTCTGAACGATTTCAATTTCCAGTGGCCACATATCCTTCGAAATCGCTACAACGGTCTTACTTTTCGGAGACTAGCTGGCACTATTCTTCTCCTTGCAAATTTAGACTTCGAAATCGTCGAAGTTACGAGGTCTCGACAAGGAACAAGAGAGAAGCTAGTTGGCCCACTAGATCTACCAGCATGGCAGCCTCTACAGAAGCAGGTAGTGGGATTTGACAGGGGATGGGTTGTAGTATGTTAGGATCCAGCAGACTGTATTTCATTGATGCGAGAACACAAGTCATTGCAAGTGATGCAGACACCGGAACGGTCTGCGAAAGGCGCAACATATTACTTAGTGCTGGCCATTAGGCACATTGCCATTTCTCGGGCCTGAAGAAAAAACTAGAATGGGCGCGCTCCGAACCCTTTCTTGATGGGTCATCACCTTGTTCAAATAGAACCCTAGAATTACTTCTTTGGGTAACTTCGCCCAAGCCACCTGAAAGCCCAATCCAGAGGCTGCCTCTTGAGATCCAAGACAGAATTATAAGATACGTATCTCAAGGTCCTGTTGAGGTAGCTAAGGTTGGCTGCGCTTCAGGTCTTGGCTCGCCATTTTCATTGACAGATGGCAGGATGGTTATTGAAAGAGAGCGGTCGCATCGGAATTGGGTCAACTTTACCCCTGTCGAGTCACAAATCTGGTTTGGTATTTATATGAGCGGCATAGCGTATAGAAGAAACATGAACTCATCAAAACCTCCATATACTATTACGGAGATCGCTCTTAACTTTTTCCTCTATACTTAGGAGATGGTTCTAGTTTCTGCATCACGTCCTAGAATCTTATCCTACTTATACTTTATTGTACAGGTAAAATGACGGCCTCTCCAGCTAAGATATTTAATGCATTTTCTTTATGGTTATCATGAGTAGGCAATGCAGATGTTAGTGCGTCCGCATTTAATATGTGTATCTTTGCGCAGGGCTGGAGAGGATCTGGGCCATGCTTTAGCGCCAAAGTGGCGTCGCCCAACAAGCTGGGAACCCTCTGCGAATTCACGAGGCATAAGAGTACAGCCAAAGAAACCTCTCTGATAACAGCATAAAGAACAGCTATCGGCCTGCCTTGTCAAATTGCGCCACGTATCAAAAACTAGAGCCGCATACATGGGAGTGCTACAGACTGCCAGGATACCAACTCTAAGAGGTTGCAGCTACAAGCTTGGGATTTTCACATCTGCTTTTATTCTTGGTCATAGCAGCCACCGGTAACGATGGACCTTCCAGCCCTCCTGTCTTATAATCGAGAACGGAAGTAATGGGAGATTTCCATACTGTACCAGCTATTTTTACTCCCAGGTAAGGGAGGGCTGACGATGGTTTTATTCTTAGCTCACCTCACGAAAGATGATGGTGTGCAGCGATGGAGTCTGAAATAAGTTTATTATTGTCTGCTTTGATCCTTTGAAACTCGACCAATTATTCGTCCCTTTTCTGCCTTTTTAATCTCACACCTCGTTTCTTACAACGCGCTGGTAGCCTCAAGTGTATTCTCAGCGTCCTTGTAGTGGAGAACAGATATATATAATTCTCCTTGAAAGATTTGATACGGCGTATTATAGTGGCTGTGTCGCAATCCTGCGGCTGGGAATACCGTTAGCACACCTATTTTAAGGGATTCTACAGGGGGCAGCCACCCAAAGAGTAAGCACGAACCGCTTGTCGGTAAAATGGAAGGTTTATCTTGGTTTATTTTCGCAATAGCTACTACCTACTTTAGGAACATAAAAGTACAGTCAGTTGCAAAGAATGGGCGGTAAGTGGGAATTAGTAGTATGGATAATAAATAGCCTTTGCGGCCGTGTGGCGCAATACCATGAAGAAGACCTATAGGTCAGTGCGGGTCAAGTTGTACGACGTATATTATTATAGGTCTTAAATGTTATGGGTGTAGGAGGGGCTTCTAGAAAGTCGGTGGCTAAGCTGATATGTACATGGCGCTCCTGTGTATGTACTGTCCAGCTTGCTTCTTCCCTTCTTTCACATTTCCAATTCATTCGGTATTCCATCATGTATTCTATTGGAGATATGTTTTCTCCACTTGATACGACCCGCTTTGAAGATGGGTCTAGTCAACATGTGCCCTCGGTATATAGCCAAACTTTTCCAAGGACAAGTATCTCAATGCTCAAAAGCTCTAGTTCGTTTACAGAAGTTTTTGGTAACACCGAATCGGTCGTATCAACATCATATTCAACCTCTATGTCTGAGATGGAGAAAGAAATCGTGGTCAAGGATGCAGAGTTGTTGAAAAGAGGCTGGCGGTTTTATGGCACATTCGCCTGTTTGGCATTACTCAATCTGATCTGTGCTATCGATGCCACTATTCTCGCCGTTGCCTTACCTGTAAGATCTACGGTGCAGCTCGTGGTATTCTGCTAATTTATTTCAAGACAATTGCCACAGACCTGAAAGGAACAACCGCCATCCAAGCTTTCTGGTGTGGGACAGCGTTTCTGTTGACCTCAACGGTCTTCCAACCCTCTTGGGCATCATTCTCGCACATTATAGGACGCAAGTCAGTCCTGCTGACTGCATTACTTCTATTCGCTATTGGGACAATTATCGCTTCAGTTGCTAAGAGTATCTCCGCTTTGCTTGTTGGCAGATGCGTGCAAGGAGTCGGAGGAGGCGGGCTCGTTGGGTTGACATATGTTGTCGTATCTGACGTGGTCACTCTCCGAGAGAGAGGCAAGTGGTTCTCGGTGATATCTTTGCAATGGGCTGTTGGGAGTGTGCTCGGTCCTGTCATTGGCGGGAGTTTCGCCGAGCACACAACTTGGAGGTGGATCTTTTGGTTGAATATCCCATTCTGTGTCTTTGCAGCGATAGGTATCCCTGTATGCCTTCGACTCACTCCTAGAGAGGGGTCCGTTTGGGAGAGGTTGAAGCATTTCGACTGGCTTGGCTCTTTCATCTTCGTTGCTGCCACAACAAGCCTCCTTATTCCACTCACGTGGGTCAGTTTATATGAATCAAGGCTTGGAAGCAACGTACTGACTGTGAACACAGGGCGGTGTCATGTACGAATGGCAGAGCTGGAGGACCCTGGTACCTCTCATTCTTGGCATCTTTGGCTTAATCGGTTTCGTAGTCTATTCCGTCTACCTGTCACCAGAACCCCTTATTCGCCGAAGTCTGTTCACCACCTCTACTTCGATCGTTGCATATTTCGGAACCCTTATTCACGGTGTAGTAGTTTGGAGTTTGCTGTACTATATGCCACTTTATTTCGAAGTGGCTAAGAACTACTCTCCGGTAACTTCTGGCGTCGCGATCTTCCCATTTACATTCACGATCGCTCCAGCTGCAGTCATGGTGGGTATTATGATAACCAAGAGCGGACGATATAGGCCATCAATCGTAAGTGCCATTCTAGGAATCTTTGCATTTGGGTGCTAACATACCTGGAAGTGGATAGGCTGGTTCCTCACAACTTTCGGCATGGGGTTACTGATCTACCTCCAACCTGCCACGGATATGCCGTCCTGGATCTTCCTTTCCTTAGTCGGTGGTTTTGGTACAGGAATGCTATTCTCCGCACAAGGCTTTGCAGCCCAGGCATCATCCTCCAATGCTGACCTACCATTTGCCGGTGCAATGTATTCATTCTTCCGAGCATTCGGCCAGACTTTGGGAGTTGCTATCTCTGGTGTGATTTTCCAAAACACATTCAAACAAAAGATTAAAGCCACTGTGTATGCCAGTTTCGCTGACGAATGGTCTCGGGAAGCGAGCAGTTTCGTGCAAGTCGTGAAAGCATGGCCTCACGAAGGAGAGAAGGGGGTTATGCGAGAAGTCGTGATTAAGGCATATGTTGATAGTTTGAGAATGATTTGGGTAGTAATATGTGTGCTGGCTGCAATTGCTTTTCTATGTTCTCTCATTTGGGTCAAGGAGATCAGCTTGGAGAGAGACTTAGAGACTGATCAGGCCTTCATTCATCATCGGAAGACTGCCCCAGCTGACGAGGAGAGCAACTCTAGGTCGTGACGAGGCCGTTTTCACTTTTTGTTGTATGTATGTATGTAGCGTACATAAGCGAATGTTTTAGCTTTAGCCTCGAGTATTTAAATCATTATTGACGTTGGTAACAAATATATCAAGTTACAACTTCTCCCCAGCATCAGACTATCTACCCAATTATGTCTATATCATGAGAAGTCCCATGGCACGAAGGACGACAATAGCGACAAGTCTCGAAGTAGGTGTTTAGAAAGATTTTGGTTTTCCAATGTCATATTCAGCAGCGTTGAGTAGCGTGACGAGACTAGACGGCCGGGCTTTTTTACTTTGTAATGTCAACTGTGATCCAATAGACCGCGGCTCGAAGATGTCTGCTTCCTTTTCTGAAGATTGTAAATGGCAGTCAAAATGGTCCTGACTAGATTCGCTTCGTCAAAGTTCCCTACCAGTGATGATACAAGATAGCGCTGTTCTTAACCAAGGTATTCCCTTTTGGAACCTTCTAGAATTACTCCTGCATACCGATCTCATAGATACTCCAGCCATTGGGTCATCTGATTTTGAGACTACCGACATATCGTTGTGCAGTTTCCATGATCTCGATCTGGCATGCTTGAGTTGAACGTTATTATCTTTGAATGGCTTCTCTCGGACGGGTTCTGAGGTACTTGGTACATGATGAAGGTACAAGTTATCGACTACTCAATCTTCTACCGGAAAACCGTCTGAATGATTCGTTCACAATTCCTCCACTTCGCCTAGGAAGTGAGAGGGGGGATCGTAGCTATAGGTCCACGAGCAAAGATCAGAGCGCTTATTGCAATGAGATTTCAATATCATATTTACTAGGGAATACATGCCTTGCAGCTCAATGGATGTGAATCTGAAAAACACATATCTAAGATGTGATTCACCCAAGACCTCAAGACATGTACTTGGACAGGCAAAAAAGGCAACCACAACTGCTTCAACATCTCCAACATCCTTCTTTCCTCGCAGCAATAAGCAATAGCATAACTTTCGGCATCTAAATAGAGGTATGATCACCTCATCAACGAAGGCCCACGAAATGTGCTGCCCTAGAACCAAGCTCAGATAATCCACGCTGGTGGGCAAGCTGGCACTGCGAGAAAGCCTTCAGCCTCTACAAATAGCATTCAATCTGAACTCGAAAGAAGTCGCTTTTGACCCCCGAGTCGATTTCCCGATCTAATGCACAACAGATAGAGGAAGTATTCAACGAGAACACGCCAAGGAAAGTGCAGCAATTCTATGAGAACCCAACAAAAACTATAAGATCGCAGAGAGACTGTTCAACAACCGAAATCCTCTGGATGTTTACGTTAGATATTCCGCGTGTACAGAGATGTCTTTCCATGACTTAGGTAATGGTTTTAGAAGGTCTGAAAAGATGCCGGAGTCCTTTCCACAACAGTGGCGGAGGGGGAACTACAAGGCAAAGCAGCCCAAATCAGTAAGACAGTCCATTTGCAAATGTCGTTCCTGATATATTAATGTTGAAATTAAAAATTCACTGATAACTAAAAAGGGACACGTAACAGGCCCGGTGAAGCAGGAGGTTCCGCGCCACAGCTACAGCAACAGCAGTCGCCAAATTCCAGCCGCGCGACAATCCCTACCCCAAACAGACCACAACCACAATCTTCACCACCACTTACTCACCCGTCCGCAAACCTTCGCTCACCCCCAGCTACTGGAATACGCGTACCGACCAGACGAAGGTCTTCGATCCCCCTACTTCCCACCACAGAGTTTCCCTGGATCTCTATACCAGCCGCCCCCGACGCCTTCCCTCCCCGTTCCTCAGGTACCTCCCCCACCTGCTCCTACTCCTCACAATGGAGCACCATATTCGACCGCTGTAGCTCTTCGCAACCTTGTTCTAGCAGGGGCAAATAATAATATCCGTCCAGCTGCTTCGAATAGTTCCGCGATCTCTGGCACAGTCAAAGGGGGGGTCAATTCAAATGAAGTACCAATTATCCAGCCACTGGATATAACCAAACGCTGCCCGTTTGACATTTCGAAATTCAAAACTGCAGAGGACCTCGCGGATGCCATTCTTCTTGCCGCAGGCATCCATCCTACGTTGGGCGGTCTGAACTATCACCTCCTTTGGGTGCTCGAAGATTTTGGTCCTGAAGTAAATGCGCAATCCGACCTTTCGACGTTTCGCTGGGACTTGGTGGGCTTTAATGATCATCCAGGAGGGAATTGCAATAGGCCAAAGACACACACGCCGTCAACCAGGGATATGATGCAGCACACACAAGCTCGTGAACATGGTCGTGAACATGTCGTTGGGGGGGTACTAGTTGGCGGACAAGGGCTTGCGAGGAGACCGTTTGACCCAACTCCTCGTCAACCGAGTCTCCTTCGAAACACCAGTACGCCTACTTCAGGTTCCCGATTTTCGGTTGTACTAAACTCTCCATCTCAGATGCAGTCACCAAGCCAATCTATATATCTGAATGCCGCTGAAAATACAAATACGCTTGGGCCGGTCCAGCCGTCGGCGAACTTTACAGATTTCCCTCTACAATCGAACTCAAAATCGATACTCGAGGGGGGCTATAAAAAAGAAAGACGCGTGCCAGGGAGTCCTGTCAGAGCACCCTCTACCCCACGGTTAGGGAGGCCACCAAAGAGCGCCAGCAGCCCCCGAGTTGAAATAAGTAGCCCGGGCCCCAGCTCGAAGAAACAGTTTCGTCCTCGGAGAGAGGTTGATTATACTCTTCCTCCAAGACTAACTCCCAAGAAGCGTGGTCGGCCCTTCAGTACTCCCGAAGCAGCTGCTAGAGCAGCTGCAAAAGCCGAAGGGCGGCCGTATACCAGTCAAGCTCCGAAAAAGCGCGGCCGGCAGCATAAGAAGTTTGAACATACCTTTATTCAGCAAGATCCGGAATACCTCCCATTCTTGTGTGAATGGAAAGACTGTCCTGCCGAACTCTTCAACCTCGAGACTCTTCGTAATCATATATTTTCTGTACACATGAGACAAAAAGGGGTCATACGCTGTCGGTGGGCGCGATGTAAAGTTTGCCCTGAAGAGAAGAATGAATTGCTTGAGCCGGCCACGGGTCATCGCCTGTCGTTCAATTCTGAGCGCGAGTTCAGAGAACACATGAACACAACACATCTCGTTCCTCTTGCGTGGCACATGGGCGACGGGCCAAAGGAATCTTCATCAAGTGAGTCCAATACTGTGTAGGAAAATTGATTTTAACAAAGCTGCAGATGGAGCATCGCATACCAAAAGGAATGATTTTTGGCTATTTGACCAGAGTGGAAAACAAGTCACCTCTTCAGTTGATAAACAACCTATCGAGTCCGGGTACGCAAAACTGAATAACAAGAAGCGATTCGTAAAGAGACGAGACAGCGATGGAGATGTCTACATTGTTCCTATCGGCTCCGAGGCATATGGAAAGGTCCAAGAATCGACCTATTACGATGATGAAGATGTTCGCATGGACATGACCACTGGTAGCAAGACGAAATCTAGCTTCTCTGTTGTTTTGAACTCCCATAGAGCTCAAAAAGCTCATGCAAAAGTCTTCGAACCCGACGAGGTAGGCAATGGGATGAGGTACGGCAGCACCAGACGTTGTCTGAGTTCAGAAATGGAGACCGACTAGCTACATGGAGAGAGAGCGATGATCTTATGATTTCAACCACTGCGCGTCCTCCGCAGGACAATTTCGACTATAAGACTGCATGTTCGCATTGAGCAGTCAAATACACTTATTAAGACGATATATTTGAGGCCTGTAAAACCTGTAAACATAGTATTGCATATCCTGGGCGTCTGGCGTTGACCAAATGCACGGCCGGTGGTCTTCAGATGAGGACGAAGGCACATGATACCCCTTTATGCCTGGAGGGATGGGGAACGGGGAAGACTGGGAGCACTTGCTTTACCAAGAAGAATATCAATGGGATTCATCTCAAAAGCCTAATCTTCAGTCGTTTTTATTACAAACCAAGTTGGGTTATTTTTTCATTGTGGTTCTTCTTGGATTTAATCCGTATGGATTATGGTGATGAGTGCGATTGTGGAGATGAATCTTGTCTCATTGCCTCTAGCTTAACCAAGCAAGCTGAGATTGACTGCTAAGTGTCCCATATCTCGGAGACAAAATTTATTGTTGCTATGGTAAATCCAAATCATGCTATAAATGGACTGGGACGTAATAGATATCCAGGTGTTCCGGATTCATTATGGACACTACTACCATCGCCCGCCTCTACCACTCCTAAGCCATCCTTATGCCAGACGGCCGCGTTGTGGTATTTAGGTCCAATCCTGAAGATGGCACCCACCTGAAGAAAACCGAGTTGTGGGTTTCGGCTCTCCATACACCCTCTCTGGCCTCCCAGCTTTAGCTTACACTATTACGACAGCCAACAGGATTCGACATATGGCTGTACCTACCTATATTCAGCTATTCATAGACTTCGACCAGCTCATATGCACGGGGTCGGTCTTCTTGCCGCAGATGTGTTGCATTTCTCGAATCTTTGATACCGAATTATGACATATATCGAAGATCGAAATAATATCACGTGTTAACTTTATTCATCATTGAGCCTCTGTTACTTGTACTCGCAAACAGGTCGTGTGTGCAAGTTGATCAATCGCAAATGCCTATAAGCTCGAGGTGATCGGGAGTGTTTTGTATCTGCAATAGGCTTAGCGCATCTTGCTGGCCAGCACGCTTGGATATTTTTTTTGGATACCTACAGTAGCCTAGGTAGCCTCAACTTGCAACTTCGTCACATGAAGGGTTTCTTCCTACCCATCGTCCTTCTTGATTAGCTAGCATTGAATTCCCTTAAATGGGTGCAATGGCTCTTAGCTAGCGCGCTCTCACTCACTGGCGCATCTGTCAGCTCGATCGGGAAGCGCTAGCTTAGAAGCTTAGAAGCTGTGTCTGCCAAATACAAAAATCCCTCTCGCTTCCCTCGTCTTCTATGCTTGATGTGACTATTGTCGATATAACTACACGCTGGTCCTTGGATAGCTATGGATCCCATAAGTGCGGCTGGTATCGCCTTGAGCGTCGCTTCCTTAGCTAGCCAGGTCTTTATGGGATGTATTCAAGGTTAGAAGAGCCCCAATTATCGCAGTATTATTGCTCTCTAACAGCATGAAAAGGCATCCAATTTATCATTACTGCCAAAAACCTCCCCGAAGCGTCTAAATACCTCAATCTAAGATTGCGCATAGAGCAACAGCGGTTATTTGCTTGGAGTGAAACTTCAGGTTTGATGGATCACCAACAGGACAACGGCAGAAAAATCCAAGAATCCAACACTTTCATCATTCATCGTACTACTATTCTGGATCTTCTTGTCCAGATTCAGTGCCTTTTCAAAGAATTTGAGAAGGCGCAGACCAAAAATAAGCATCTTCAGATTGCTCCGGAGCCCGTCAACTCGGAGGATGAAGTCATTTATGACCCTGCGAAAGACTCATCGAGCGCTCATGTGCCCTTATCCGAACCGCGGAGGATGTTTATCATCAAAGCCATGAAGGAGCTCAAGTCCAAGGCAGAAGGAGTCGCGGGAGGGCTAAGTACTGGTCGAAGAAGACTTCTATGGGCTGCTTTCGACGAAGTCGCTTTTGAGAATCTGCTTCAAAGATTTTCGACACTCAACGACAACATGACAGACATCCTGGACTTTCGCTTGCAGACTGAAATCCATCGTACTACACAAGATACAAATCGTGGGGTTCTTCAACTTCACAAAGATCTTGCAAGTTTGCATCAGCTTGTTAAGGCACTTGATATCAAGATGCAAGCCCGCTCCCATCCCGTCCTCGAAATACCTCAATATGCACCAACAAATGACGCTGCTGGACTTCTTCTACTCGCCCAGCTCGCAAAATTCAAAGCCTTCAACGAGTCTCTAGATACGGAAGGACCGGCTCCCTGGGACGAGGCTACGGCCATGGCCCTTCAACTTGGTCAGCCCGATGCCGAGAAAGCCAAGACGAAGATTGAGCGCACAAGAATCCACTTGAAACCCAAAACATCTTCCACAGACCTAACTGCTATCCGCTGTGAAGCCATCTTCGATAATGATATTGGTGAGAAGCAAAGAGTCTGGATAGAGTGGAAAGAGTACGACTACCAAAAGCCAGGGGCTTCTTCACCACCGGCCCTGATTGTAGACCGCGTGCAGAAGCTTGCATCGCTGCTGCACCACAGTCCTAAGCCAGAGGCATTTCGCGTTCCTCACTGCCTAGGGTACTTCGACAATGGGCAGAGAGAATCATCAGAACTTGATTCCGAAGGTGAAGAAGAGTCTCTAGATCCACGGATTGGGTTTGTTTTCGAGAAACCAAAAGATGAAGGTGTTTCTCCAGAGACGCCGCCTGTGTCGCTGTTCGATTTGCTCTCATCTTCACCAAAACCTCGGATCACTGACCGGATTCGTCTGGCACATGCAGTTGCGAATTGTCTTTTGTATTTGCATAGCGTGAATTGGTTGCATAAGGGGTTGAGGTCGCATAATATTGTGTTCTTCCCGACGGCTTCGAAGGATAAGCAAAGAGGGGGCAATAAAGTGGACTACAGCAAGCCCTACCTCTCTGGTTTCGACTTTGCGCGTCCTGCTCGTGCAGATGAAATGACCGAGGTAAGATAGTTGAAATTTCACTCGTGAAATTATGCTA
Source organism: Gremmenia infestans (assembly GCA_032629725.1). Lineage (NCBI taxonomy): Eukaryota > Fungi > Ascomycota > Leotiomycetes > Helotiales > Hamatocanthoscyphaceae > Gremmenia > Gremmenia infestans. The sequence continues at coordinate 79,239 of JAFEVB010000008.1, forward strand.
AACCCCCTTTCTTCCCTAGATACCCGGCGATGTCCCAGAATATAACATGTACCGACACCCCTCCACTCAAGGCCAAGGCTTTGGTCCTAGGGAAAGCTTTAGGAAATCTTTCGATATATACAGTCTTGGAGTAGTACTTGTAGAGCTTGCGAGTTGGCAAACTATTGATAGAGTACTTGGCCTAGAGATGGGCAGGATGCGGACTACTATGAAGATCAGAGACACGCTTCTTGAAGAAAGTAGGATACAAGAAGTAGGAAGCAATATGGGGGAGATGTATGAGAGGGCTACAGAAAAGTGCCTTGCGGGTGGCAGTGAGCTGGGAATTCTAGAGACGGATGATGAGATGAGTGATGCTGTTGCGGCTAAGCTTTCAATGGCTTTTTATGAGGATGTTGTGAAAAAGCTTGGGGATGTTAAGGTCTAACATTTTGGTATATAAAGCAACATTTATGTTTGTCTCTCTGGAGCGTCGTCACTCACTTTGTTAATGTCCTAACCTTTACTGAATGGCAAGAGCCCCCGTCACTTAGACTCTTCTTTAGACCACATTACCTTGCCTTGCTTGCCCGAATCGACATTCAGCACTTGCCCAGTGATGTTCCCACTCCAGTTTTCACTTGCTAGAAAGAGGATGCTCTTTGCAACGCTTTCAGGCGGAACAGGGCAGCGCAATCCGGTGCTTTATCCCATCAGCAAATACATCCGCCCAACAGGTACTTACTCGGTCAACCTACGTCGCTTGAGCATCCACGTACAACTGCTCGGGATTTTCCCTGCATTCTTTCCGAAACTGCTCCGTATCTACTGGTCCTGGAGCCACAGCATTGACTCGCCCGCCCGGCCATATCCTACTTACATCCGCCATCAGGCTCTTGACCAGTCCTATTTGGACCGCACTCTTGCCCGCGGCATAATCTGCATTACCTCTTTCCCCAAAATGTCCGCTCTCACTCCCAACTATTATCAATCCAACATTCCGCAGCTCTTCCTCCTCTTTCCTCTTGTCCGATTTTGCGTACTCTCTCAGGGCCCGCAGCCACGTTCGCGCCGTAAGGAACGTGCCCTCGACATTGATCCGGTGCGTGTGTCGCCACTGATCAAGCTCCATATCGGCAAGACTCTCGTGGTGAGGCAGAACGGAGAGATCGAGAGAAGCAAGTGCTACGCAACATGCCACTGGTCCGAACCTCTCGGCAGCTATAGAAAACGCGTTGGTGAGATCCCATTCCGAGCTGATGTTGCAGGACAGGTGCTGGAAGTTCGGGGATTGCGGAGGGCTCTCCGGGACGCGCAGGTCGAGGCTGGTGACCTTTGCGCCGGCGGAGACGAGTGCCGTTAGTGTGGATGAGCCTATGAAGCCTGATCCGCCGGTTATCAGGACGTAGCTGTTGGAGAGATTAAGGGAAAGGTCCATGGTGGTGGTGATGGTGGTGGTGATGGTGGTGGTGCTTGATTGTCAGTTTTGAATATCAAGCATCTTCTCCTGGAGAAGATAGAAAGGAGGCAGTGGGCCATGGAGCCGAAGCCTTGCCATAGCCCGCGTTATGTAAAGAATAGCTAGTTGTCTTTACTAGAACGAACATCATGGAGGTGGCTGAAGTTGAGCTGAGTATTATCCTTGGCATTTTTATCGGCGGCCCAAGCCGAAGATTACAGTAATGATGCCCCGAGCCTGCTCACATTATATTAAGGTTGAGGGCTAGCGTTGAAGTCCGATTGGCGAGGACAAATACCTACCTTATAGGGCGGTTCTGATTATGGGATACAGAGGGCTACAGTAGTGGTTTGGGAGTTGGTGTATTTTGGAGGTGTTAGGCAGGAGAGCGTGACTGCAGGTGGGCATAGGTCATTGGCATATCTACAAGGCATGTTCACCACCATATAATATCTGATGCAGGCTTAATAGCAAGTATATATCCACGTTCCTATTAGTAAAAATGCATAACAGAATCGTCAAGAGGCAGCAAAACATTCCAGTGAATCATAGCTAATTTCAAGGTCGAACCAAGCTGCCGGGATCTTTCGCAAGAATATTTGTCTAACCCTACATGGAATGGAACATGACTCTCTTCAAAGCCCCAGCGCAATGAGAAAAAATATTTCTTTCAAAACTGTCAGTAAACAGCTGAATCTCTTCCGCTGGATTTATTTACTTACAAAGAATTGAGTAGTATCGAGTTATCTATTCAGGACTCAGGATTCGGATTCGCTTCCGGGTACCTCATTATGAACTCCTCCGAGCAAGTGTCCGGGAACGCGAGCTTCAGATATTTATCCGCGGTTCCTCTGCTGATATTGTTGCGGATTGTCCAGTACTTTTCAGCCTTCTGCATGTCGGTAAGGGTGTCGAGGTTGTGGTTCTTCTTTCGCATTTGTGCTTGTGCTGGCTTTGAAGGGTTGGTAATGGCAATGGGACCGGCAACAGCTTTGCGGTCCGCATAGGTGGTGGCTTTCGTCCCTTCTTGCTCAGACATTGAGGTGGAAGTGGAGTTTGTCTCGGATGTTTGAACAATTGGGTTGCTCCAATGGATATGCTTCTTCTTTTCCTCTTGTGGCTCTTGTCCACTTGGTTCGGAAATTTTAGCTGTCTTCTCCGCAGCCGGATTTCTCATGAGTTCAGCATGAGCAGCCATTTTCTGAACCGGAAATGAATGTCTCTCATCTTTCTTTTCTTCCTTCGCTTTTGCTTTTGGGGCGTGCGAAACGGTTTGAATATGCTGGAAAATGGCGTTTTGCCATTCAGGGGTGTTCAATTGTTGCATAACGAGGGCGTGGCGCCTAGCGTTTGCGTTCACCTCACGTGAAGCTTTCCCGACATTCTTCTTTTCTTCTTGTGGAATCTTCACATTTGCAAGGTCCAAATGAAGAGCCGGGCTAGCTGGCAAAGAAACCTTGGGAGAAGGAATGGCTGCAGTCGTCTCCAAGGATTCCATGGCAATTGCCTTGCGCTTAGCGTTGACTCTGAGGGTTTCAGAGCAAGTGTCTAGTCCCCGGACGGAGCAAGGCTCTTCCTCCTTGATATCCGCTTCCCGGTCTGCTTTTGGTTCAATTGCTTGTGAATTGTCTTTCCAATGTGATGTTGCCCCCTGTTGCGAGTTCGTAGCAGTGGCGGCCTTGACTATGGTGTCGACTTCGACTTTGCTGGCCATGGGGATTGGCTGCCGAATTAGAAGAGCGGATTCTTCCGCATCCTTCTTTTGCTCTGGCTTTGGTCCAATTGCTTGTACAGCGTTTTCCTCTTCTTTGAGTGACTTTGGAGATTCAATGACTGGCTCGATGGGTGTAGGGATGAGCACGCTTTGCTGTTTCAATACCTGCTCGTACAGCTGGTATGTCTGATACGCACTGTTCGCTGCGTCGATGGACCTCTGAGCCGCTTTTCTACTGTCTTTCAGGTCTTGGGCTCTCTGTTCTCCGGCCTTCACAGACTCAGCAGATGGAGTGCGGCTGTCCTCCTCGGCGAACTCTTTCTTCTTCTTGTACACCTCATAGTGTACGTGACTCTCCCTGGTGAGCTCTACGGCTTTGTCATGACACAACTTCACTTTTTCCTGAAATCGCTGTTGGAGCTGCGAAGCCCTGTCCTGAAAATCCTGGAGCCTTTTCTCGCATTGGCCTGCATGGTTCTTGGCTCCCTGGACATCCTCAATCGCAAGCTTGCAGCGGAGATCGGCATCATCCTTCTCGTGCGTAAGCGTGTTGATATATTCTTTATATTGTGTCTCGTTTTTCTTCCAAGAATTCTCCTGGTGCTGGTACCATGCTTCCCTTTTCACTGTTTGTGCGAACTCTATGGTTTCGAGATTAGCCAATATCTTGGCCTCCACGAGCTCCTGTTCTTCTTTCTTAGCCTTCTGCAGTAATTCTTGGACCTTCGCCTCGCTAGCTTCAGTCGCAATTCGGACTGCTGAAACTAATCTCTCGGTGTCCAAAACTCTGAATTTATTGCATGCTCTCTCATCCTGAAGTTCCGCTTTTAGCTTTCCGACTTCTGCTCGCGACGATTCGATCTCATCGTTCATCTTTTTCCAAACGTTCATCTCGTGGTTTCTAGCTTTGACTTTTGCTTCGTCGCGATTGGTAATTTGTCTTCTGAGTTTCTCGTTCTCTTGGGTGATGGCATCGTTGTCGTTGGCGGATGCTGCCAGAGTGTTTTCAAACTCGCTTGTAAGGTCTGCGAATCTGTTTTTGAACCCCTCGTTGTCCACCTTGAAGACAGCGTTTTCCTCCTTGGCAACGCTGATGACTGTTCTAGCTTCACGCAGATTTTCTAGGCACTGAGCGTAGGCATTTCTGGTGATGTCAAGCTCCAACTTCATCTCGTCAAACTTTGACGTCGACTCTTGGAAATTAGACCTCATCTCGGTGTAACCCGACTTCAGTTTGCTCATGTAGCCAGCAACAGAAGAGATATCGAGCTTCAACGAGTTAATAGTCTTCTCATTTTCGTCGATATCATCACCGAATAGAGCAACGAGTTCCCTCGCCTTGGCCCGACATGGGCTGTCGTCATCGCTGAGAATTGTCTCGCAAGCAGAGCTGCTGAGCACCATGCCCAGAAGCTCCCTGGTCTTATTTTCAATCTCCAGTCGACATCTCTCAATTTTTGCGTTTGATTCGAGGTCCTGGTACTCTTCGAGGATACTGATTTCCTCGGATGTGCCATTCGTGTTCAGTTCGACATCCTCTGCGTCGCTCTTTTGAGCAATGGAGAAACCCGCATTGGACACGAAGTCGTAGCTGGCTTCAGAGTCTTTATCGCTGTTGTCAGAAAGTTGGATGTCCTCAAAGGGTCCCTGGGGTTCCAGAGTGTCTGTCGACATTGTCGCAGCTGAAATTGTGGATGATGTCTTTTAGAGCTCACACACCAACAAGAAACAAGAGTTTTGATGCCTCCAGTGATATAGAATAAAAGAATTTCAATTGTGCGAGAGCCTTTTAGCAGGGCATCGGTCTAGTCTACCAAGCGAGCGATAGGACCCGGACTTTGAAATTGCGGTGTTTTGAGTATTATAATGTCATGATATATGATGTAATGCGACTCCAAAAGCTAAAGAGACAAGTTTCAAGCGGACTCCCGCTGTCAAGAGCGGACAGAGCCACCGGACTGATTACCTTCATAATTGGCGTACAAAGTTTTGGTCCAGACCATCAGGGCATTCCAATGTCTTAGAAGGTGTTGGGACCTCTAAAGTTCCTACAACGTCGCTAATTATTTCCCACTCGATGTGAGCCTTCGGGACGAGGAGAGCATCAAGTACATGACTTCCATCCATTAAGGTAGGTCGAGACCACTTAGACCAACTCGAAATCAGAAGGACCCAGACAAAAGTACGGCTAGCTTACACTGCAGTATCTGATTTATTCAACCAGATTTGAATCCCGGCCCAGTAATGATGAAACATGGAACATGTCAAAAATTCGAGTGAAATTTTACACTCTTTCTTGGAACCTTTAATTATGAACCCCTATTACTTTCATTCTTCTATTTACTACTTAACGTGAAAGATTCTATCGCTAGGTTAAAGTGCGTGTCTAATGTCAAGAAAAATATTGCTATTAGTCATGTTCATTCTCTCGTATTTTGTATATATAATCCTGGGTGACAGCTTGCATGCGAAGCTGCCAACAGGAATTGCCACTGCAAAATCTCATGAGCGGTGGTTCACTTGCACTTTCTTGGAACATCTAATAGTGAGTCCCCGCAAGCTAAGGGAACATTAGAGGGAGGAGGGGGATTGGCAATAGCAAGAGGAGAAAGAGAGATGTCGTCGACCGACTTGAAACCTCCAATGCGCAATCATTGGCTGCAATCCCTGTGACACTGTGTAGACTTGGCGAGTTCGAAAACTGAACGATGATCACGTGGATTAAATACACCTTTGAGATGCGTCATTGGAAGTGACTATATAATACCTCTTTATTTGGTGTTTAATAAACCTTGGGCCGAATCTTTTAATCTCATCTAATTATATCAATATTGCAATATATGGGTATCTTCAAATCAGAGTTTATTTGCCCCCAAGCTCGCCGTAATACTGTGAATCCGCATGGGAAACTACGAGGTCGGTATATTTCAGATTCCTGAATGTGCTATACAAAAGCAGTGCAGCTATATATTTGTCATATTATACTCTGTTTAATGATGGTTTGGTGATCAGTCTCAATTTAAACTGAATATTGTGTCTGGTTTGCTACATCAACCTTTACAATCAAGCATTACTTTTTCGGTTACCTCCTTGCTCTTTTGATAAAATCTCTTCTTGACAATACAGTACTCCCAGGAAAATATATACGACTATGAAATTATTTAGCATGCAGCGTAGCTTGCTCTCCGATCCTATATATTCCCTTCCCACCTAGAGCCAGGGGCCTCTTTGAGTACCCCCAGCCCCTAAGCATTTTATTTCCTGATTTGGACAACTTAGCGAGCTTTAATACCCCTTTTCAATACCTCATTCGTTGATGGTGTGTATGTTCCAGGGTATCGCAAAGAGTATTTGAAGGGACAAAACGAGGCTGGGAAGAAGAACGCGCAAATTCCTATGCTGTTATGGGGAGATGAAAGGCTTAAAGCCAACTATGATGGAAAGTATGCGGGAATGAGATGTGTAAAACATTTAACTTTTGTTTGCTAGCACTCTATATGCAGCTTCAGTATTTGACAGCAATTCCCTGGACATTGTTAATTACTTCATGTTCCATTTCTGTGAGTTCTCCTTCTCCTCGCTATCGAACTTCCAGGTCATACCCACAGTCAGAGCGCGAGAGTTGTCTTCTGGGACAGAATATTCCAGCTCACCACTCAGCTGCTCTCCTTCTTTCCTGCTCTCAGGCTTTGTCTTCGTGTTTTCGATAAGCATAACGCCTTGCTTCCAATGGGTTGCTGTCCCATTTGGTCCGGTGGTGAATGCATTTCCCCTTTTCCCGGTCTTGGCCCACTCTTCAGCTTTCGCATCCTGGGGAACAATATCTTCTCGTGAAGGCATGAAGAAGGAATCGAACCAAATGATGAAGCCATCCAAAGCATCAATATCCTGCTTCAGCTTTCCTTCCCACTTCCGCTTAAATACGAGGTCTTTGACAGTAGTGGAGTGAAGACTGAGTTGCAAGAACGGGAAAGGCTCAGCGCACACAGTACTGGCTGGCATATGAAGGACCTGCGCATCATCATGAATCCCCGCCTGCATAGCCTTCATATCAAATCCATACACATCCCTCCAAAATGCAATATGGTCCGAGACATAGTCTGGATCCGCAATTGGCGCAACCCACATATTCATATGACTCGGTACCATCAGCCCATCTGGTCTAAGATACCTATCCCGAGCCCAAATAACACTATCAAGCATAGCCTCATACAACAAACAATACCCCATCCACTCACTCACAATGATATCGACTTTTTCGACTGGGAGATTGACTTCTTCGATTTTGCCACGTAAGCAGGTGATGGTGTCGGAGAAGCCATTCGCGAAGACGTTTTCGCGGGCCTTGTCGATGATAGCGGAGTTGTCGACGGCGATAACGCGGGAGGCACCTGCTTTGGCGCAGAACATGCTGAGGATTCCGGTGCCACAGCCGACGTCGAGGACTACCTTGCCGGCGAAGAGGGATTTGTTGTTGTAGATAAAGTCTCGGTAGGCGTCAGTACGGATGGCGTCTTTGAGCATGGTTTCATGGATGTCTAGACATGTTAGTAAAACCTCGGTATTCAGGATGTAGAGTACTCACCATTGTACGAGTATGAGCTGAAGTAGTGACTATCATCGTCCCTCGTTTCCTCCTTTTTGGCGTTGGACGATTGTTCAGTGGTGTCTTGGTTATTCCATCTGTCATCCAAAGTCTCCTTGACAGTAGCCCGGTAATTGTCAAATTGAGTCTGCATCATTCGCAACTCCTCTTCCAGCTCAGAAACTCGAGATACGAGCTCTCCGGAGTCTCTCTCAGCTCCCTTGCCATTGTCCTGTGACTGCTCTACATCTGGGAGTTCATCCAAGCTGAAAAGCAAGGCGTCATCTTCCAGGAGTGGCTTGAGGAACTTCTCGTCTTCAAAAGCCTCTTTTGAGACATCCGATGTGACTTTGTGCCCGCTGTGAACTTGAGTCCGGATGTAGTTGACCAATTTTATACTGCCGTAAAAGTCTAAGCCGAGTCTTTGCCTTACTTGAAGGAAATCAAAGTTGTGTTTGTCTTTGCAGTGATTCAACATAGACATGATATCTGTAAAAATTTCGTCGTCCAACAAGGAAATGAATTGCGTTTCTTCCTCGTCTGGTTCTGCATCTTCCCAGCCTTCATCATCTTTTAAGTCTAGGATATCAGAGGCTTCCGAACTTCCAGACGAAGGTGGGGCTTCCTTTTGGATTGAGGGGTTGGATTCTGACATGATGAAGCCTTTCTCGAACGGTGAAGAAGTAAACAAGTGTTCCGGTTAGTCTGAGCTAGACCTTCTATATCTTTCCCAATTGAACTATAGATTTTGAGTGTTGTGCGTTGGTACAGTGGGGGCAAAATTCTGTAAACAAATTATTTTGTGAGAAGCGCGATAAGGATGGTTTCACGTGGTGATAAAAAAGGCAGGTGTCCACTTCGGGACATTTGTGACTCTAGAGAAGAATGTACGTTTACGTGTACAATATTCTTGAAAATCTTAGTGAGATATGCCATGAACACAAGACGGAAACTACCAATAGTGAAGACGAAACAGAACGAAACAAAATCCCATCAGGAGAGAAGTTTCCCCTGCAAAGTGAAGCGGCACCCATTGTTTCATGGTTGCCGTCCGACAGGGGTTGTTGGGCGGGCACCTTCCAAATGTTTTGGCTCCGAGCTCTGCCTGTGCCCATACATACCCATGCCCATGGCCTCGCTGCACGCCTACCAGACACAAACAACACACAAGAAACGTCAGCGTCTCCTCCCGCGTGCCACCTGGAAAAGTATAGAATCGGGATACCTACCTATGTTGCTCCTATTCAAACTCGACTTTCATTGCCAACCCGTTGAGATTTGTCAATTGCCCCTCCCTCAACCCGACTCGCGAATGTAAACACGGCAGCTGAGGAGCTGACAACACAACGAAATGTCGTTCCTATTCGGACGCCGTCCGCGGACGAATACAGTTGACCTGCCAAAGCAGGCGAAAGAACAAATATCGAAGCTTGATGGACCCGGGGCAGCTGCAAAGGTGTGTGGTGTCTGACGAGAGTGGGAGTAGCAGAGGACAAGGCACTGACTTACAAGCAGGCCGAGGAGCTGGCCAAGACACTGGGCCAAATGAAGTTTGTCCTACAAGGAACTCAAGGTATGTTGTATTATATTCTCAGCTGGATGTTCCTCTGCGCCGTTTTCTGATTCTGTTCCCAGAGACCGAAAGTAGCCCCGAGCAAATTTATTCCCTGGTAACGGGAATGATCCAGGAGGACTTACTCTACCTACTCGCCTTGAACCTCTATCGTCTCCCATTCGAGTCAAGAAAGGATGCACAAGTTATATTCTCCTACGTGTTACGATTTCGACCGCCATCCGCATCGCCCAAAAGCGAACCAATGGCCTTGAGCTATGTTATCAACAACAGGCCGGAGGTTCTTGTGGAACTGTGCAATGGCTATAATCACACAGAAAGTGCTGCACCAGCTGGAACCGTTCTTCGAGAGGTTTTGAAAAGCGATGCTGCTACAGCAATCATTCTATACCACGACCCATCAGAGGGAAGCCCAGGCGCCAAGGGTTTAACGGGAATACAGCCAGAGGCGAGGCAGAGTGGAAGGGGCGTGTTTTGGAATTTCTTTGATTGGATCGACAGGGGCTCTTTTGATTTGAGCGCGGATGCCTTCAATACCTTCAGGGTAAGTTTAAACCGTAAAAGGGCTTGGCTTTTTTAACGAAGTAACAGGATCTTTTGACCAAACACAAGACAATCGTCGCCCAGTACCTGTCCACGAACTTTGACCTTTTCTTCAACAAATACAACACCATGCTCGTCCAATCGCAGAATTATGTCACAAAGAGACAGTCGATCAAGTTACTCGGGGAGATATTGTTGGACAGGGCGAATTATGCAGTGATGACTGCGTATGTTGACCGAGGCGAGCACCTAAAAATATGCATGAATCTCCTGCGTGATCCCAGGAAGATGGTTCAATACGAAGGCTTTCACGTATTCAAAGTGTTTGTTGCGAACCCACACAAATCAATTGCAGTACAGAAGATACTACTCATCAACCGAGACAAACTGTTGGAATTCTTGAGACACTTTTTGGAAGACCGGACGGAGGATGAGCAATTTATTGATGAGAGGGAGTTCCTGATCAAGCAGATCAGGAATATGCCCCCGACACCGGTCGAACCGGCCCAGAAGCCGGCCCTTCTAGGATCTCAGGCGCGTTAGAGTGAAGTGGGATTCCTGGGTGGGTTATAATGGGTTTGCATTAAACGTGAGCATAGGAGTTTGGGGCATTGGGAGATGGGAGCGTCTTCAGATGGATACCGATAATTGTATGCGACCATGGCGTTAGTTACATATCAGACTTGGAAATTAAATGTCAATGAATGACTGAAACAATCATTGGGTGATAACAACGCTTACTTATTTTTGCCAATTCTCAGCGGGCAAAAAGGGGAATTTATCCGCTAGGCTACATTCGAAATAGCCGCCCTGCCTCACCATTCGACAGTTTCGCGTACTCTGAAGTTCCAACCGGACGGTATTATTTGTAGGGCTACTTCACACGGCTGTCCACTTGTGCAACAAAATCAACAAGGCTCTCTATTTGGCACGCATTCAGTAGAAATTCATCATGCAGCCCGGATACCGTGGCTTTCCCCAGAGGTCTCCTCATGCCGCCGCGCAACCAAATTCGCGGCGTGGTATAGGCAAGTGCATCCCGATTTGCGCCAGACAGTCTCAAAGTTTTCAGCCTTATCCCCAAAACTAAGTCTCAAGCTATGACCTCTACTGATCTGTGGTTTCTGCAATAGGCCCAATGGTGGGACCCCATCCACAGAATCAATTGACAGCCGCCCAAATGCAGGCTCAACAAGCTGCCCAGACCCAGGCCAGCGATCGCGCGAAGCTGCGCAGTCGCAAGCCAACGGATAAGAATATACCGGATGGTGTTGAGGAATGTATTATCGGGGATGGGGTTCAGCGATATAGAGACCTCAGGGAGATTGAGCGGAGGCTGGATGCTACGATGACGAGGAAACGGCTGGATCTACAGGATTCTGTGAACAGAAATGTTAAGGTATGGTGGTTTAGAGGCACTTTCAAGACCGGGGCTAAATCCTAGACAGCGTTACAGGACTCTACGGATTTGGGTCAGCAATACGGTGGAAGACCAGCCATGGCAGGCGGATACTCTTGATGTGGATGCCTTTGATTTCAGCACAAACATGGACTCTTCATACCGAGTGAAGATCGAAGGACGACTATTGGACGCCGATGATGAATATCTGGACAGCGACGACAGTGATGACGAGGACGGAGACACCGAAATGGCGGAAGATGGCCAAGAGAAGAAGAAAAAGGACAAGGCACCTACCAAGAAATACAAGTTATCGCACTTCTTCAAGGCCATGACAGTAGACTTTGACAACCGGAACAAAGCAAAAGATGGCGCGGATCAGAGTGTTGAATGGAAAAAGCCTGTTGTGGCTGCCAATTCCGCCAATCTTCCAAACGCCGCCGATTTCGACCAACTGGAGTTCAAGCGGGGCGGCGACGAAAATATAAACATCACCATCAATCTCGTTCGTGACGAGAATCCCGAGCAGTACACCGTAAGCCCAGCACTGGCTGACATCTTAGATGCCCAGGAGGCAACGAGAGCAGAAGCGGTGATGGGAATTTATGAATATATAAAAGCAAACGGTCTGCAAGAAGATGACGAGAAGCGCTCATTTGACTGCGATGACCGGCTCAAAGCCGTATGGAAACACTTCCTCATACAAGTATATCGTGATGGCCAAGTTAACAAATACGACTCGCAGGTTCTTCAACGCGAGAAAGGCTACATCCCCTATCTGCCTGATGTGGTCATGCAACACATGACTTCTCTCGAGCCCGTTAAACTCCCTTACACCATCCGAGTCGACAAAGAATTCCATGAGAACCCGCAGCCGACGATTTACGATGTTCAGGTTTTGGTTGATGATCCGCTACGGGCGGCACTTATGTCTTACCTGCAGAATCCTACGTACGCTCAGAACCTCCTCGATATCGCAGACCTCAATGAACGCGTTGCAGTCTTGATTCAGAAGATCGGGAACTCGAAATCCAAGCAAGGCTTCTTTGACGCCCTATCGAAGAACCCCACCGAGTTCATTGCCAGGTGGCTGAGTTCTCAAAAGAGGGACTTGGATATCATTTCAGGAGAGGCTGCGAGGGGGATTAGTGAGGATGCCAAGGGTGATGAGTGGAGACGTGGTGGGAAGGATGGTATTTGGGGGAGCGAGAATGTTAGAGAGAGCGTAAACTTGATTGTTGGTGCTAAGAACCAGCCTGTGTTGGCTCATCGGTAAGGGTTTGTAGTTCTATTATGGCGAAACGGAGGAGTTTATGGGGTTGTGAGCTTGGGCAAGAAGAGCTTGTATGATGATAGAATATTCTCGATGGAACAAAATCTTTTAAGTCTATGTTTTGGTTTCTTCCGTCCCCTATCTTCTCTTTTGCACCAGCAAGTTTCTCTCCCCTAAAGTCACGATAACCTCAAGAGTCAAGACATCGGATTCGGCGTCGGCGTCGGCGATAATATTGGGACTTTTTATATCCGAAATCACGCGGTACGCATCACTGCGTCACTCCACTCTACTTCACCCCACCACACTATACTTTAGAGCTTCAGAGCTTCCCCTCCCTCTAGTCTCTAGAGCTTCAAGTCCTTTATAACATCCGACTTCAATGCAAAGATCTCTCCCACCTCGCTCTCTCCCCCAAATCCTCTCAAGATTACAATTACTTCAAACATCTCAAAACACCCTCTCATCATCCCATTCCCAATCACAATTCCAATTCCAAACCCAAAGTTACCCCACAATCTCCCTCCTCTCTACATCTCACACTACCCACACCCATACGTCGTCGACGCCAAAAAATGTCTTCCACTTCATCACACCCCGTCTTCTCCCCCTCCAACCTCGCCGTCATCACCGGCGGTGCTTCAGGAATCGGCCTAGCCCTCGCCCAGAAATGCGCATCCTACGACATGAACGTGCTAATCTGCGATATCAACGCCGCCAACTTGAAGGCTGCGAAAGATGTTATCAAGGGCAAGGGCAAGGGCAAGGGGAAGGTCGAGACGGTGGAGCTTGATGTTAGTAAGTTGGAGGATTATGAGAAGGTTGAGAGTGTGGTGGAGAAGGAGTTTAATGGTATTTATTTGCCCCTTGCTTGTTTCACTTCTTAGAGGAGGTGGATGTGGCGTGGTTGGATTGGTGCTGAGATGTGATGTGAATAAAGGCAGAATCTCCCTCCTCGCTCTTAATGCCGGCACGACTGCAAAGGGTACTTGGGGTGACAGTGCCTACTTCGCGCATATCCTCAACACGAACCTCTTTGGCGTCATCAACGGCCTTAACAGTAAGTCAAATCGCTTCTCGTAGTATTAGACTCTCCTCCCCTTTTTGAAATATCCGAATCGGCCAAGACTTCACTTCACCAAACTCCAATGAGTAAAATAGCGTCAATAAATACTGATTCCGAGCAGCCCTCCTGCCCCTCGCAACCGAGCATTCTACAGCCTCAAACCCCACCTCGATAATCATAACGGGCTCCAAACAAGGAATCACCAACCCGCCGGGAAACCCCGCATACAACGCCTCGAAAGCCGCCGTGCGAACACTAGCCGAGCAGCTCTCCTTGGACCTTTCGCGATCCACGCCCACGACATCAGTGCATCTCCTCGTCCCGGGCTGGGTCTTTACAGGAATGACTGGGAACACGGCGTTTGGCGAGGCGCAGAGGGAGAAGCCAAAGGGTGCGTGGAGGCCTGAGCAGGTGGTCGAGTATCTCGAGGCGAGGATGGCCGAGGGGAAATTCTATGTTATCTGTCCTGATAATGATGTTAGTGAGAGTATGGATCGGAAGAGGATTGCGTGGGCCACGAATGATTTGCTGACGGGGAGGCCGCCGTTGACGAGGTGGAGGGAGGATTATGTGAATGAGGCTAATGAGTGGATGTCAAAGCAGCATCTGTGAGTATTGGACAGTGAAGGAAGGCGTTGAGTGCTTTAATGTAATGAAATTGAACTTGAAATGGAAGGCTGGGGCGAATAAAAAACAAAAGTCTTTGGAACAGGAAATTAATTTTCTTCATTAAACCCCCCTGTATGGTATCCTTCGTTACTCTACTCTCACCTATCTCTCTAATATACAGCGCAACAAAGCCTCCCCCCAAAGTAGTAAGCATTCTCTTTCTACAGGTATCACTGAATCGAGGGAGGCCGAATGCAATTATAATATGTAACCCATCGAAAAACCGCCAACCCAAACGAAGATATCCCACCCGTAGATCATCTAGCCAAAGAAGAAATGTTTCCACCATGCAATGCTAGCCAAGATCCACAATAGTATAAGCCTAATTGAAGTCGTGAATGAACAAACGAAAAATCCCCACCCCCATTTTCGTTCTTGTTTTGCGTAGGGAAGAAAAGAGGACTAAGAAAAAAGTCTTGATAAGTCGTGAATGGGTGCCCAACCAAAGGAGGAAACTCTTGAAAAGGCAGGCAAGAAGTGAACCAAAATCCTACGCCACGCTACTAAATGCACCAGCAAAAGAAATGAAATATGTATTTCCTAGCCCCCGTAATAGAAGTCCGTGATATTTGGGGTTGGCCTAGTTAGATGTCGTGTCATTACTAGTCCACGAATGCGTAAACAATGTAATGAATCTTCAAAATGGAGTGGACAGACCATTCTTGGACTGTCTTTTGCTGAATCGGTTTCGTTTGCTGACCGCTTTCTCACTCGGCTCGTCCAGTCCTAAGCTGGCTTGACTTTTGCTCAAGTGGTTTCTTCCAGATCGGTCGGTGACGTTGAAGCCTTCCGGGTAGATGTTGTTCCCATGAAGGGTACTGCTAGGACTTGATACGGAAGAAGACAGGTCAAAGCCGTTTTCGCTGTTATAAGATCCAACCGTATTCAGGGAAAGAGCTAGGTCTTTTGCCCGCTCGATAGACTCGATCCATTCTTGCGCTGAAGTCTTCGAGGGGTCGCCTGCAACGGAGGATTTGGTATCTTCAAAGGTGTAATGCGCACCTCGCTATGTAGTTGTTAAGACCTGGATCTATAAGAGGAGCAAAGATTACTTACTGTATCAACACACCAGATCTCTTGACCCTTAACGTCTGTTTGTGTCCGCCATGTACACTCGGAAGCAAGGAGTGAAATCTCCGACTTGGTCTTCTTTTCATCGCCTCCAGCCGCAGCCATGATTATTCGTCCGCTCGAAGTGACCATCACTAGCCTTTGCCGTTTCTTGGTTGTGCTACCGCCAAAGAATCTCGAAAGCTTCTTCTTTTCGTGACCATCGCCGTGGTCACCATTCTTCGAGTTTGGGCTATGTGGCACTGGAGTGGACAGCACCATCAGATTCCCCAATTTCAGTATCCGCTCGTTGTTCCTCGTTAACACTGGAGACCACTCAATATCGAGTTGGGTCGGCGGAGGAAGCTCAGTGATCACCCTGGGTTGCGGCCGAGAACTACCGTTCGATGAGCTTGGAGGTGGTGGTGCCCTTGAGGTTGAAATGGGTTGGGGAGCTGAAGCACCTCCATATCCATTGAGCTTGATGAGACTAGGCTCCTGCGTTGGGGGAACGTATGGCTTTAATCTTGGTGCTTTCTGTCTCCAAAGTCCTCGGCCCCATTTTATCCCGTCGAAGAATTCATGATTCTTGATGTGCTCAATTGATAACCTCCGTTGCGGATCTAGAACCAGAAGTCGTTCCACCAAATCCTTTGCTGCTGGTGGAAATCCTGGGGGAAACTCGTAGTCCAAGCCGACAATCTTCTGGAAGGTCTGATATTCGTTTCCAGCTTTGAACGGGGGCCGCCCTGCCAAAAGTTGATATATGATGCAGCCAAACGCCCACAAATCACTAGCTTTGCATGCACTCTTGTCTGTTAGCAATTCCGGACTAACGTACTCAGCAGTGCCAACAAAAGATCGTGCCCGTGTGGATTCTTCTTCGACTTCTGTTGGATCGTAAGGTTTTGGTGGTCCTGCTGGCTTTCTCGGGTCTGGAAGTAGTTTCGCAGTCCCAAAATCTGTGATTTTGATGTGCATTTGATCATCCAGTAAAACGTTCTCCGGTTTAAGGTCCCGGTGTATAACTCCTCTCTCGTGCATGTGCTCTATAGCAGTAAGAATCTGGGCACCATAGAATCTCGTGCACTCTTCATCAAAAGAGCCAATTTTCTTCAGCACCCCCAACAGCTCGCCCCCGCTGGCCTGTTCCAGAACGTAGTATAGCGATGAGCTATCCTGGAAGGTGTAGAATAATCGAATTATTCCCGGATGTTCAATCAACTGATTTAACGCATCCTTCTCGATGTTGACATATTTTATCTTCTTCTCCTTGATTATGTGCTTCTTGTCTAGAATCTTCACCGCGTATTCCTTCAAAGTTTGCCGATCCGTAGCAAGGAGAACTGTGCTGTACGATCCTTCTCCCAATGTCCGGCCAAAGACAAAATCCCTCACTCCCTTCTTGACCTGCTTCAAAACTAGTTTCCCGTTGGCATCGTACTCTTCTCGGAGACCAACAGCTGCCCCTTTGTCTTTCCATTCTTCGCTGCTATTTGGCAATGGAATTCCGTCGGGGTCATACAACTGGGTTTTGTCGTTGGGTGGGCCTGGAGGCAAGACATCTATATGACCTCCACCGATTCCTCTCGTCGAGCTCCCTCTAGGTGGTAAGGGGGCGTTTCCTGAGGGTACAGGTACTGGCTGATTCTGACTATACGAACGATCCCTATGACTTGCTTCCCGGGAAGGCACACCCGCCTGCATTGCCGTAGCAGCAGACCTCGAATCGCTTCTTGTTGGCATTCCTATGATTGAAGACCTTGATGATTCGCCTCGTAATCGATATGAGCCTTGCTCCCGGGTAGGTATGGCATTAGGTGGGGGATGGGCAGAGTAGACTCCGGAAATTGGGCGTGAAGCCCCAGGAGGGGGGTATCCTCTGCCATTCTGCATTGCATTAGATTGATATGGAGGGAATTGTGCTTGTTGCTGCGCTTGGTGATTCATAGGCATAGACTGTCGATATGCCTTGGCCGCCGCAGCTCTCGCTATAGGGTCCTCACTGCTACTCGAGTCTGGATTATGGGATTTGATGTCGGAGGGCGGAGGAGGAGAGCGCGGTTGCGGAGCGAGGTCAACAACAGAGTCTCCACGGCGGAGAATATTAAATATCGAATGTCTTTTGGACTGCGGTTGTGATTGTACTTGGGGATCTGTCGAGGACCGGACTTCTCTGGAGACAGGCGTAGGTGAGGGTGAGGGTGAGGGTGAGGGTGCGTCTGATGCTGAGGGAGGATAGAAGGCATAAAGATCTTCTAGGCGCGGTTCCGAGTCTGCGGCGAGATCTTTCGAAGAGGACGCTGGAGAACCGTCATGGTCGGGATTTGCGATACGCAGGCCACCCAGCGACTGGGACAGGCTCAGGTCGTGCTCCATTGCTTGCGACGACCGACGCCTGCAATGTGGCGGAGGCTCTCTTCCAGGCCTACCTGGTTATCGCATCTCACAGCAGCGGGTAGAGAGAGCTATACTGAGTCTAGTGCCTAGTGGTGTGGTGGTAGACTGGGAGAATGAATAATGGCTGGATCAAGTCAAGGTCCCCTGAGGATATGCTATGCTATGCCCTGCCTGCCCTGTCTGATATGATACGACCTGATAGCTGTCGGGTGGGAGGACAGCCAACAGATTTAGATGCGTTTGGGTTGAAGGTGGAGCCGCAAGCAAAGTTGCAGGTGCAGATGCAGTTGCAAGGTTCGCAGATTGATATTGTTGTTCTTCCCCAAACGATAGGGACAGCACATACAGAACGAAGGTATAAGGTAAGGTATAGTAGAGTACGGTACGCAGGGCAGGCTACAAAGGTGAGATGAGTAGGTATAGGTATTATTCGAAGGTTCGGCTCGAGGGATTTGAGTGGTATTTGCCAATTGGTCAGCTGTGCAGATGAGCATCTTCATCTCGTTAAAAGGTTAGGACGTGGGTGGACGTGGACAAGAATCCAGCCCGTGCAGATCCAGATTCCAAAGCGCGTTCGCCGGACTTCAAAATAGTTTGACCTGTCCTCTGCTTGTGCTGTTACTCCAAACTTCAATAGGTAATATTGTTCCGTGCTACAATTGGAAGACACCGGTGAATGGCTGTTTGCACTACGCGACCAACATCGAGCCTCTTCAGCTTGTGCTTGTACGAGTAGGTAGTCTGGGGAACATGCGTGCATGATATGTTTTTCCCATCATTATTTAAATGCATGAATATGTTCTGCAACTACGCGGCTGACTCAGGTGAGAGTACTGCCGCGAGTCATTTTCGGACATCCAAGGCTCCAAGCCAGGTAAATATAAATACGAACGGCGACCGAAGAACATCATACGACATATTCAGTAAAGAACGCGTATACATAGCTTGCTTCCACCAACCTTTAAAGAATCTAGTGAGTGGCTACATCTCCCATACTTCTGGCACATTTTCAATCATTCCACACAGCTATCACAACTTGACCGTGCTGAGGACTAAGAAGGATCCTCTAATTTCTATGATAAGGATTGCAAGTTTGTACTGTCCCTTTCTGAAAAGACGTGTTATCTTACAGTAGCCAAGCAAAGTATATATATCAAGTACTTTAAACTCGACGCTCTCAAGTGTGAAGCAACTCTCTTTTCAAATCGTCCACCCACCAGAACTTGGCGATAGGAAAGTTTGGTGTCCTCGTTCTTCCCTCTGCTGTCTTGCCTTCGCATTTACGCTTTTCAGATAGTATTATGAGGGAAATAATGACCATAGAACCGTGAAGTTGATTCTCGTCGCTCCTTCCCCCTATTGTACAGTAGATTCCCTTCATTTAATCTCCCAATAGCAACTTCCATCCTGTTCAGCATTCCCTTTTCTTTCTCAACGGGCAACACTCAGTGGATATCGTATTTTATTCCATTTTGCACCAAAATCGCATAGCGTTTCTTCTCGTTACATCATGCTCCGACGGGGTCCCACTGCGATTGCCTTAGGGGAAAGCGACCTTCGAGACTTCAGAGTGCGTTCTCAACATCGCCGAGAGGTTGAGAAGGAAAATCGCAAGCAAGAACTCGAAAGGTCCGCATCCCCTGCTAAAGATGGGCCAGGCTTCAACACCCGCGCTCAGCAGGGAGGGCGATCGCTAGGGGCAGAGCAGAGCATCATTCAACCTTTCGGTCGTCCCTTGGCTCTACAAACACAAGTATCTCAAGGTGTAGATGTAACATCAACTATTCTAGATTCTGAGACCGCAGAATCTTCGGCGACACCAGATCCATCTAGTAATGGACAGAAGACAAGTGCGTTAGAACATACAGCAGAGGATATTTTTTTGCGCGCCTTCTCACCTGAGAATGTCGAGACTGAAAGACACCCACCATCTTCACCACTCAAGGACGACGATTTCTACTATGGGGGGTTTGTTGACAGTCCAAGTGAAGATTATACACAAACGCGGGCTTCCTCTTTTGGTATGTTTAGTTATCCGTCGTTTATAAGTACCTACTAATTGTGTTACAGCTCCAGAAGATTTCTCAACACCTCAACATGAATCCCTCACTAGAGTCCGATCCAGAAACCGCCTGCCTCGATCTCCCCTATACCTGTCTCAGAATGCTATAAGCTCACCCGAACAGCATCCGACTTCGGGTCTTACCCCTCGTGTAGTATCTCGCGTTGCTAATCATAACTCGCCTGGTATTTTGTTCGCACAACCACCTAGACGGCCACCGCCACAACATCGGTCCTTTAGACATCAAACGAATAGCTTCTCCTTTGACTCTACAGAACGATCTAGTGCTGCCTATGATCAGGAACGTGTCTCTTCAAGTTCCACCAATAACAGTACTTTCAAGTTACAGAGAGAAATAAGTCTAGAGGAAGAGCTTGACGGGGTATCTCTAGCACGCTTTCCCTCTAACTCCGACAACTCCTCTGAAAATAGCACTGCGGATCCGGATGACTACCTGTTAGTACTTCCTCAGGACGCTCAAGAAGATCCCGGTAGATCTTTCATATTTTCCTCGCCCCCTCTTCCTCTTCCGCCACCATTCTCGACAGTATCACGCACCGTGTCTGGAGAGCAGGTGGTACCGCACCCACAGACAAGTCCAATTGCGGTTCCATCTTCAAGTCTGCCTAGAGGTGGTACAGAGGAAGAGCAGACAACTCCTAAACCTAGGTCAGTGGAAGCGGACGGCGTCGAAGTAATGCCAAGATCTACAGTAAGACACCTCGCCCACCAAACGTTTCCTGTACTGATTGTTCTTCAGTCTGGCCGGAATCTGACTCCTAGTGGACTGCTGGCGCGTCTCAGATCGGCCTACAGAGCTCGTTCTCCTATAGGTCGCCGTGGCATACCTGATACCTCTGCTTCGCCGTCTCCATCACCAAGACTTCAAGGAACTCAACGTACTGCGGGAAACACCCAGCCGCAAACCCCAGGTCTTGACATCCACGTATATAATGATACCCTCCCTCCAGACTCGCAGCCTCAAACTCCAGCTCATCTGCCGGGAGCTCGACATCAATCTCGCTACCACCCATCATACACTGCCCCAATGGATGGTGACAATGCAAGGCCTACTGCCAGATTTCGCTCTGATCAGGCCCATTTTGCAACCCCAACTCGGAGAGGGGCAGGAAGATCAGGCTCCCCTTTGGGATTATTGACATCTGGGTTTCAAGGCCTCTACGGAGGAAGGGAGAATGGCGATGAAGAACGGAATTGGGTTGAAGGAGTGCGATCGGACAACCCGGAAGTCAGGCTTCTGGGATTGAGGGGCGCACGAAATGATGAAAGAAGTCTGAATAGAACCCCAGAAAGGGAAGAGTTTAGACCAGGCCGGTGAGGTTGGCGGGTAGTAATAGCGTTGTTCTGGCTGGGAATGGGAGCATTTTGTTGACTTGATCCTTTTGCTGATGGGACGGTATCAATATCATCAACTACCGGGCTTAGGAGAGAAAGATGGGTACGTCCAATAGCTCACACTATTCGTATCTCGACTTTGATGGGCCAATACTCTGAGCTTGTGATGGAGGAACTGTATTGTTGGTGGAAATTAGAATCAGCCAAGCCGTAATGTGCTTGAACCGCCCCTTCGATTTTATCCACAGTAGTATTGGAAGTGCAACATGGCAAATATCTTCCTGCCAACGCTGATGTTCTGTGCTGGCGGGAGCTAGCTAACCTTTAAATTGGATTGGTTAGGGGGTCAGGGGGTGAAGCACTGAACCAACACTGTATCGGAAGCTGCGGAACAGGAGAGGCTCTACTCCGTATGACGCCACGCATAATCCCTACCATCGCTATCAACGATGGGTTTCAGGCCACCTATTTCCAAGTCTTGCCAGCTGCGTCATGTTTCGACTGACTGCCATAGGTCAGGTAAGCCTTGTAAGTCGTAGACGACGAGTATTAACGCGCCTGCTTTAATTTTGTTCTTTGATTTTGCATTCCTACATCTTCCTGTGGGCTGAGGAAGGTTAAGCATGAATTGCTACTCAGAATCTGGCATTTACGAGAATCTCTGCTTAAAAAGTTCAAGATGAACACAGACCCAAGAAACCACAGCGACGCCCCTGTACACGACAACGATCTGGACTCGGCTCGACCCGCCCTCGCACGTGCACGTGGTTGGCAAACAGAGAGACCGCAACCTACGACAACTGCATCTTGGGCAAATAACTTCACACGCCGCCCCACGAATACCTCCTTAAACGAAGCGATCTGGAGCCAAGCAAACCACGCCGAGGTTGACTCGTGGAGTTCCTCCTCAGAAGAAGACGAAGATGAAGTCGAGCATAAGAAACACAAACCACAGAACCTTGACGGAGGGAATGGCTCTTATTCGCGGTTCAATGTCAAGAACGATCACTACAGCACCAAGGGGAGGGTATCGAAGCGCGATGGGAGGCTGAACATCAGCGTTAACGAGACGAGTAATCGCGGGTATCTGGCAAAGGCGCTGGGAGCTACGTTTTCGAAGCATTTGAGCCCTGATGGCGACTTGCACGAATCCGAGCACAAGAGGGGCGATGATCAGTCGAGGAAACCTTTAGTCGAGACCTTTACAAATTTCGACCTACCGCGCCCGAAATTGAATATCGTTGTCATGGTCATCGGGTCCCGCGGGGACATTCAACCGTTCTTGAAGCTAGGCAAGAACCTGCAGGAGTATGGGCATCGAGTTCGCATTGCCACGCATCCCGCATTCAGAGACTTTGTACAAAAAGACTCGGGATTGGACTTCTTTTCAGTCGGCGGCGACCCAGCCGAGCTCATGGCTTTTATGGTCAAGAACCCGGGTATGATCCCCAGCATGGACACTTTAAAAACGGGCGAAGTAGGGCGACGCCGCGAGCAAATGGCGGAAATGTTTGAAGGGTTTTGGCGCGCTTGCATCAATGCCACTGATGACGAGAAGGATATCAATAACATCAAGATGATGGGTGCTAAGGATCCGTTTATCGCTGATGCGATCATTGCAAACCCACCTTCTTTTGCGCATATTCATTGTGCGGAACGCTTGGGCATTCCCCTGCATCTTATGTTTACGTTTCCGTATACGCCGACGCAGTCGTTTCCGCATCCGTTAGCGAATATTAAGAAGACGAATGTTGATCCTGGATATGCGAATTTCATGAGCTATCCATTAGTGGAGATGATGACTTGGCAGGGGTGAGTGTTTGTAGCTTTCGAAGTACTTGGGGTTTTGCTAATCTACGAAAGGCTTGGTGATTTGATCAACAATTTCAGAGTCAAGACGTTGGGTCTGGAACCTGTCTCTACGCTGTGGGCTCCTGGACAGCTCTACCGCCTCAAAGTCCCTTACACATATCTATGGTCTCCAGGACTTATCCCAAAACCCAAAGATTGGGGACCAGAAATTGACATTGCCGGTTTTGTGTTCTTGGATCTTGCCTCTTCATTCAAGCCTCCTAAAGAACTGGTAGAGTTCCTCGACGCTGGCGAGCCACCAGTCTATATAGGTTTTGGGTCGATCGTGGTAGATGATCCTGACAAGTTCACCAAAATGATTTTTGAGGCTGTGAAGAAAGCTGGAGTAAGGGCGCTAGTCTCCAAAGGATGGGGTGGTCTCGGTGATGATAATACTCCCGAAGGCGTCTACATGTTAGAGAATACCCCACATGACTGGCTCTTCCCCAAAGTCAGAGCAGTAGTTCACCACGGAGGTGCAGGGACCACGGCTATTGGTCTGAAATGCGGCAAGCCCACAATGATCGTCCCTTTTTTCGGAGACCAGCAGTTCTGGGGGTCTATGATCGCCAAAGCGGGTGCTGGGGCAGGACCTGTGCCTTACCGAAGTCTCACATCTGATAAGCTGGCTGATGGGATCAAGCAGTGCTTAACGGACAAAGCTAAACAAGAAGCTGAGAAGATTGCAAAGGACATTGAAGAAGAGGGCGATGGAGCTAAGAACGCCGTCACTTCTTTCCACCGAAGTCTTGTTCTCCATGGTGAACACTCAATGCGTTGCTGCATTCTCGAAGACAGAGTCGCAGTCTGGAAAGTCAAGAATACAAACGTTCGACTCAGTGCTCTAGCCGCCGAGCTCCTGGTCGAGAAAAAGAAACTGTACTGGAAACAGCTGCGCCTGATCCGATATATTGAATGGAATGATTTTGAGGGCCCAGGAGAGCCCATTACTGGTGTCGCAACTGCTGCTATGGGCAGTTTAACAGGTATGGCTAAGGGTATTGGGAGTGTGCCGTTCAAAATGGCAAAGACGGGACGGAGGAGGACTAAGCACGAGGAGAAGAGGAGGTCTGAGGCGTCTAGGAGATCCGTGGATGCCCAAAGCAACAAAACGAATGAAAAGGCCAATGGTGAAGCTGCTAATAGGAACCAGATTAATGGTCATGCAAATGGAAACGGAAACCTAGTTAACGGCAACAGCCAAGCGACGACTCAAGTGAATGGTCGTGGCATAGGAAACGAAACCCAGCCACCAGCATTAAATGATGCTACGGAGAGGGACTATGCAGAGCACGCCCCTGCCCCGAAAGCGCCTGCCAGAGGCATCGAGAAAACCACCTCCGGTTCGGAGTTGGGAAAGAAAACCGTTGAAGGGGAGCCTATGGCTAAAAGTGATAACGCCCACAGAGATGACATTGACAATAACGATGGCAACGAATCCTTGTTATCGGCTGATCCCGACGAGAACATGGCCACAGAGTTGGCTCGAGAATTGGGTGAAGCTTTGGGTGGGACTGGGGAGCAATTCGCACGCATGCCTATGAATCTGGCACTAGCAATTGCACAAGGCTTCCACAACGCCCCACGACTCTACGGCGATCAAACAGTTCGACGGTACGCTTCCTTCCTTAGCCTGACCTCCAGCATCACCAATTAACGAAAACAGACCTATCCGCATCACAGGCTTCCACTCCGGCCTCAAAGCCGCAAGCCAAGAGTTCTTCTTCGGCATATACGACGGCGTCACCGGCCTCGTCGTTCAACCGTACACGGGCGCGCGCGACCACGGCACCATAGGCTTCGTGAAAGGAATTGGCATGGGCCTCACGGGCTTCGTTCTCAAAGACTTAGCAGCCATCTTCGGTCCCTTCGGCTACCCTTTAAAGGGCATACACAAAGAAATACTCAAACCTAAACAACCCACTCATTTCATCCGACGAGCTCGCATCATCCAGGGCCAGCGAGATGTGATCGAACTGGATTCGAAGCAGCAGAAGGCGGTGCGGGAAAAGGTCAGTCATGGATGGGCTGTCGTTTTACAGGTTTGGGATATCCTTGAGGAGCAACGCACACAGGGTCTTAAAGGCCGCATTGCTCATCTGAAGATGCGGAAGAGCTGGCGCGTTAACGGAGCGTTTGAAAATGTCGAGGCGGCGGAGAAGGGGTTGGAGGCGTGGCGGAAGGACGGGTCTTTGCAGGGGTTTTTGGGGGAACCTCGGGAGATTCTGAAGTTGGGCCGTGATGTGAGATAGAAGGTGTAGAATGGAATGGTGGGTGTTTTGGGGGGCGGGGAGGAGGGTGAATAGGCAGACTTGGTTCCATACAGATGCCTGATACCCCTTATATACCTCGGATTTAAATAGTAATGATAATACGTCCTCCAGTTCACCTCATCTCCATCTCCATCCTACTTGGCCGTATATCGACTAAGTGAGTTAAAGCTAATGAGACGTACGATTGTGTTGTGCTGAGCGTGGAAGTGACATATCTCAAATGGCGGTTGTGCTCCCTTTTTCGCTCGCTTAACGAAATCGAATAGAAATATGTCGAACTCTCTGCCTCAAAAAACAGTGAGACGTTTATAATATACTTGATGAAAAGATATACATATAGTACGTGGGAAACATCTTGCCCTTGGTAAGAGGAAAAACAAAACGTAAAAAGTAATATAAAGAGTGCTAAGAAGTACAAAAGAAAAGATGCTTCCTCTTTGGACTTCTTTCGCATTAGTGAACAAAAAAACAAAACAATGGACCCCTACCTACTTGCTAAAAATAATAGGGCGACGACTCTGATTCAAGAGATTTAGGTGCAGAGAAAGTAAAATGCATAAATCAAGTTACAAAATGAAGCGGAGGCATTATTTCATACACTTAGTACCTCCGATGAAGATTTTCCGAGGGAGATTTACGTGAGATGATTTGACCCCGCGCTCCATCAGCTCGGTTCCGATTGGATGCAACATCTCCACCATGACACCTCGCTCTTGGAGCCTTCGAGTCCTTGTGTTCTTGTATCTGTCACCTCACCATGGATCTTCTCTCCCAAAGAAGAAGCTATCTTCACATCTTGGCCTAGTCCAAACTCCCACCTCCCTTCTCTCGCACAACGACCTCTCACAATGGCGCCCGACAGAGGCGATTCTAGCTCCCCCTCCTACCAAACCATCCCACCCTCGGTCTCCGACGAAAATCCCCCTCCCACGGAACAGCAAAGACGAAGAAGCGATGCGCGCCGATATATTGCCTCACATGCCTCGGAAGGCCAAAACTTCACTATGCGGGGTCTGGCCGTAGGGCTGGGCGTCGGCCTCATAATATGCTTCTCGAATATGTATTTCGGGCTGCAAACCGGCTGGGTCTCATCCATGTCCATGCCCTCGTCCCTTATCGGTTTCGCCTTCTTCCGCACACTTTCGAAGCACCTCAGCCTGCCTTTTACGCCAGTGGAAAATGTGCTAGTGCAGACTGTGGCGGGGAGTATGGGAACGATGCCTTTGGGATGCGGGTTCGTTGGTGTCATGCCCGCGCTGAATTATCTGCTGAAGAAAGAGGAGGCCGGACCGATTTTCCTAAGCATGGGTTCGATGGTGCTATGGTCGCTGGGATTGTGTTTCTTTGGGGTTGTGTTTGCGGTTCCGCTTAGGAGACAGGTCATTATTCGGGAGAAGCTTAAATTTCCTTCTGGTACTGCGACTGCGTTGATGATTGGGGTTTTACATGGAAAAGAGACTACAGCTGAGGGACCGATTGAAAGTAGAGAAGAGGTTGCGGGAGAGCCGGACGAGGAAGAGGTTGATAAGGGGGCACAGAGTAGTTGGAAATCGAAGGTTAAGCTATTGGTTATTTCCTTTGCCGTCTCGGGGGCTTATACGCTTGCAACCTATTTCTTTCCTGTTTTGAGGAATCTACCGGTTTTTGGATTTGCTCTGGCGGAGAATTGGCTTTGGACCCTCAATCCGTCTTTGGCTTATGTAGGTCAAGGCATTATTATGGGACCGGCAACCACTACACATATGCTGCTTGGAGCTATCGTCGGATGGGGCATTCTCTCGCCTCTGGCAAAGAACAAAGGATGGGCTCCTGGTCCTGTAGAAGATTGGGAGACTGGAAGCAAGGGCTGGATTGTCTGGATCTCACTGGCAATAATGCTCGCTGATTCAGTCATCAGTCTTGGATACATTGCTTTTCGCCCAGTGGTCCTGAATGGAGGGAGATACTTCAGCGAAGTTCGCCGAAACTTTAATAAAGGCGATTGGAAAGGTCTTCTGAAAATTGGAGGTGGAAATTCTACAACTGGATATGCTCCTATCATGGGACGAGAAGAAGTCTCTACACCCCTCGAGGAAACAGGGCCTTGCACGCAAGGCGACTCCTCACCTACGTTTTGCGAAGGAATCAAAGACATCCCCGAGCCAGATGCACCACCCGAACACCTAGTGTCCAACCTCACCGTCTGGATCGGCCTTGCACTCTCAATCCTCTTCTGCATAATCGCCATCCGCGTCGTCTTCGGTGCCCTCGTCCCTCTCTACGCAACGATAACCGCCGTCTTCATGGCTCTGATCCTCTCCATAATGGGCGTCCGCGCCCTAGGAGAAACAGACCTCAACCCGGTTTCCGGCATCTCAAAACTAGCGCAGCTCTTCTTCGCACTCATAATCCCGCAATCAAACAAGAATTCAGTGCTCATCAACCTAATCGCTGGTGCCGTATCGGAGTCCGGTGCTTTGCAAGCTGGCGATCTGATGCAAGACCTCAAGACAGGGCATTTGCTAGGTGCAGCGCCAAATGCGCAGTTCTGGGGCCAGATTATTGGCAGTGCAGTCGGTGCCGTTGTTTCTGCGCTTATATATCGGCTTTATACCAGTGTTTATGTGGTTCCTGGGGACTTGTTCCAGGTCCCGACGGCGTATGTGTGGATTTTCACAGCTAGATTGGTGACAGGAAAGGGATTGCCACATATGGCGTGGCAATGGGCAGCAGGAGCGGCTGTTGTATTTACGGGGACTACGATGCTGAGGATCGTTGGCGCGGGTAAAAAGTGGCATCCTTGGGTGCCTGGGGGAATCGCTGTTGCTGTTGGTGAGAGCCCCCTTTTCAATCATCTTTCTGTTCTCGGTACTAACAGGTGCAAAGGCATGTACAATGTTCCATCCTTCACACTCGCCCGAGCTATTGGCGGATTCGTCAACTATTACTGGCGTACATACAAGCGGCGTGAAGAAACACCACTTGTGATTCTCGCCAGTGGCCTTATCTTAGGCGAGGGTGTTGTGAGTATCTTGAATTTGTTACTTGCTAGTGCGAAGGTGCCGCACTTATAGCAGGTCAGGCCATGACATCTAGATAACAAATGCCATATATTTCAGATCTTATCCCGTCTCGGTACTTAGGAGATCAGGAAGATCTTTTCATTACTCACAAGATGTTGACAGGTAAACACCTTGCAGTTATACTCAAGGACTCACAGAGCTATGAGCTATCTGGGAAGTGCTGAAAGCTTGAAGCCCCCCGCGATTCGGCCGAATGCATTTAGGAGCCGGAATTACGACGCACCGGTAGATATCCTTTCCGTCATGTTATGCAACGCCGAGATTCCGACGTGGCGTTTGTGAGCTGGAAACAGACATAAAGCCTGGTATTGATATTGATAGCGTAAATACTTCCCAAAGTTGGACTTTGAGAACCATAATCAGGACGCATTCCCGTTGTGGCAAAGAGTAATATGGATGATCAATTTCTGGATCGAGTTATCATACCTTTTGCGGGACTTCTCGCCCAATTCACTCCGAGGAAGCAACGCGACATCTGGGCGAGTGTTACTCTCCTTTTACCTTTTCAGTTGGCCTCGGGAACAGTAGCGAATTACGTTATAAATTATTATCATAATAATTCATATCAAACATCTATATAATACATACCATACCATACCATACCATACCACACCATATGCATATTCAAGTGAACAGAGGGGGGCAATGTCTCGCCATTCTTAGCCATAAGGTTCCGCGTTATACTCAATTTACCCCGTAATATTTCCAACTTGGTGGAATAAGGTAATCCGAGTACGAAAACGGTTCGCTAACGTAATAAACGATATAGCCAATTAGAAGAGGCGGGACGCGAGGTAGGGTGGGAAGGGTTGGTAGGTTATCAGGGTAATAAGGTTGTGTAAAGAGGTCGGTCTAGCCTGCTTCCGTCCCGTTCAAAATGCAGTGCGGAGGTACAGTAGTGATCGGGATCTCGAGCCAAGAAAGGCATGTCATTGGTTGGATTTAAAGTTCTTCAATCATGCTTAAAACATACTAGTGTAGATAGGTACCTGTGGAGTGATTATATATGTTTTAGCAATGCTATCAAAGGTAATTAATGAGATTTAGATGACATTATAAAATGCTAGAGACCCTTCTATTTAGATGACCTTTCTTATTACCATCTTGTTTATAATTTATAATTAGAGAAAGAAACTGACTTTCTGGTACGGAGAATACCCCGAGGGACATGGCAAATCTCGCGTTCCGGATTAGGAAAGGTGCTGCGCTAATAATTAAAGCTTGCAAGTTGCAAATCCCCCGCGCCCCGTCTTCCGTACTACAGCCAATCTCCAGATCGCTTGCAGAAAGCGCAAAGACGCAAGGGCGCAAGGGTCGTGCATGCCTCCAAAATCGTATTCGGGAACTGGAATAACCAGTTAACTACGGTATTCACTCAAGCATCGTTCGGCCGATGCGCGGCTGTAATATTTCGTTTGTTCCTCCTCTTGAGTCGCGATTCCCTCCCCTTCCTTTCCTCTTCCATTCATGTAAATGAACATGATTCATCGGCCTTTCTTAACTCTCCTTTTCTCTTTCTAATCTGATTAATTTTGCTACTACTCCGACGCTGTTCAGCATCTGGAGTCAGCCATGGCATCTTCTGCTCCGTTTGGAGCCTTGGCTGAGGCAGGCGGCGCGGCTGAGAATCTTGAGGAGAAGGTACAAGAGTTCGCCGAGAAGACACACGAGAAGCCCCAACTCGAGCGCGAGACTACGCGCGGAGAATCGATAATGGACTCCTCGGACGATGGTGAAAAAGTCCACCGAATCAAGCAGCTGGCGCGCACCCTCACACACAATTCTGTCAAAAACGCCAATGGGGAGCATGTAAATCCTTTCAACGGCTCTGATAATCCCGCTCTGGATCCTTTGTCGGGCAAATTCAGCTACAGAGCTTGGGTCAAGACTTTGGTTGGACTTCAGTCGCGAGATCCCGATCGATACCCTGAGAGAGTTGCTGGTGTTGCCTACAGGAATCTTGGAGCATATGGCTTTGGCGAATCTACCGACTACCAAAAGACCTTTGGTAATTACCCATTAGAGGCTGCAGGACTTTTTAGGAGAATTATTGGAAAGAGACAACAGACAAAGATCCAAATTCTGAGGGAGTTCGATGGTCTTGTTCGGAGTGGAGAAATGCTTGTTGTGTTAGGTAGACCTGGAAGGTAAGAACTGGTCCCCTTGAACTCCAAAATCCACCACTGACTTCTTAATTGCCAGTGGATGCTCAACACTGCTCAAAACAATCTCTGGAGAGACACACGGGTACTTTGTTGACGAGAAGACTTCTATCAACTACCAGGGAATTCCAATGAAAAAAATGCACCAGGATTTCAGGGGAGAATGTATCTACCAAGCCGAAGTTGATATCCATTTCCCTCAATTGACAGTTGGACAAACACTGGAATTTGCCGCGCAAGCACGAGGTAAGGTTCAAGCTTATAGACCCTATGCTAGCTCCAATTGACTTTTTCTAGCTCCCCGAAATCGGATTCCTGGCGTCACGAGAGATCAATATGCCGCGCACATGAGGGATGTAATTATGGCTGTCTTTGGACTTACACACACAATCAATACCAAGGTTGGAAACGACTTCATTCGCGGTGTGAGTGGTGGTGAGCGCAAGCGTGTCAGTATTGCAGAAGCGTAAGTTATAAAATTTATGGTGTTTTTGATGAAACTAGCCACTGACTGTCATCAGAGCTCTCGGAGGCAGCCCTCTGCAGTGCTGGGACAACAGCACTCGTGGTCTGGACAGTGCCACGGCGTTGGAATTTGTGAGAACCCTCCGACTTTCGACTGAAATGGCCGGCTCAGCAGCCGTGGTTGCAATTTATCAAGCATCGCAATCGATCTACGATGTTTTCGACAAGGTTGCATTGTTGTACGAAGGTCGACAGATCTATTTCGGAGACATCCACGCCGCAAAAGAATTCTTCATTAACATGGGTTTCGACTGCCCACTCCGACAAACGACCGCCGATTTCCTCACCTCTCTTACTAGTCCCGCCGAGCGTATTGTCCGACCAGGATTTGAAGGCAAGACTCCCTACACGCCCGATGAGTTCGCAGCTGTGTGGCAAAAGAGTAGAGACAGAGCTCAACTGCTCCAGGAAATCGCAGATTTTGATGAACAGTATCCGGTTGGCGGCGAGCACTTTGAACAGTTCAAAGCATCCCGCCAAGCAGCTCAAGCCAAGGGGCAACGCGTTAAGTCTCCGTATACCCTATCGGTTCCTATGCAGATCAAGCTTTGCACAAAACGTGGTTTCCAAAGATTGCGCGGCGATGCGACTTTGTTCTTCACAGGCCTTTTCGGCCAGACTGCCTTGGCATTGATTATTAGCAGTGTTTTCTTCGATCTTCAAAATACTACCGCGGATCTTTTTAGTAAAGGTGCTCTGCTTTTCTTCTCTATTCTGATGGCAGCTTTCCAATCTGCTTTAGAGGTAAGTCTGACCTCTTCTCGGTCTTGTTCTTGGAACACTATCTAACGGGACTAGATCTTGACGCTTTACGCTCAGCGAGGCATCGTCGAGAAGCATTCGAAATATGCCTTCTACCATCCATCTGCTGAAGCAGTTGGTAAGTAAACTCCTTCCGGAAGCCCCTTCAGCACGCCAGTTGTTTCACAGAAATACTGGTACACTGAAGTTCAATTTCTCATTCTCTGGGCTGTGTACTTCCTTCGAATCTCGAATTACTAACGCTTTGACAGCCTCTATGATTACTGACCTGCCGAATAAAATATTCACCACTATTTTATTTGATCTGATAATCTACTTCATGACGAACCTCAGAAGGGCACCTGGACACTTTTTTGTCTTTTTACTATTCACGTTCATATGTACCTTGACTATGTCTATGTACTTTCGTTCTATTGCTGCTATGTCACGCAGTCTTTCGCAGGCAATGGCACCCGCGGCGATCTTCATCTTGGCCTTGGTAATCTACACCGGTTTTGCCATTCCAACTAAACAAATGCATCCTTGGTTTAGATGGATTAATTATCTTGACCCTGTGGCATATGCCTTCGAGGCACTCATGGTCAACGAGGTAAGAATCTCTTCTTCGTCTGTTTACAACCCGCGGCTTGCTAAAAAAGTATGCAGTTTCATGATCGCCAGATTAGTTGCGCTCAATATATACCGGGTACATTGGGTGGCGCATTACCCCGATATGGCAACTTGAAAGATGATGAGCAGGTCTGCGCAGTTAATGGGGCTTCACGGGGCTCCTTAACTGTCAACGGTGATAAATATTTGGATGTCACCTACCAATACTCCTATTCTCACCTCTGGAGGTAAGAAACGCGACCGACCCTGATCTAGCGATGATTCCTAATGAGAATATAAAGGAACCTCGGAATCATAATCGCCCTCATGGTCTTCGGATGTACCATTTACCTTGTATCCACAGAATACATCTCTTCCAAGAAGTCTAAGGGTGAGGTTCTGCTTTTCAGACGTGGCAAAGTTCCAGACTTCGCCCCGAAACCCGACGTCGAATCGCATGTCGATGGCCAAGAAGTGCGACTTGCTCGGACCAAGACTATCCCAGATGCTCCAGCTAGTATTCAAAAACAAACCGCTATCTTTCATTGGGATTCCGTCAACTATGATATCAGGATTAAGAAGGAGCCTCGTAGACTTTTGGATGAAGTCGATGGCTGGGTCAAACGTAAGCTAAATTCAGATCTGTTTATTTCCCGTTCAGAAATGTTTCGTGGGGCTAGGACATGTTACTGGGCCTTGTACTCCAACAATGTCTCGCGTCCCTTTGTACAATCATGCACTCCTAAGACTTGATCGAAAGAAGCTAAATTCTCGATGTCCTTACCCTTTTGAGCATCTCGCTTTTGAGAGTCAAGCAGTCCTAGGATATCATCTCAAATCCTACGAGATATCTTTCCGACTCACAAACCTTACTGTATTAGGCAATGCTGACTCCAGAATCTTGAACAGCGGGTACTTTGACGGCCCTCATGGGCGTTTCTGGTGCCGGAAAGACCACGCTACTTGATGTACTTGCTAGCCGTACCACAATGGGAGTTGTCACCGGTGAAATGCTCGTCGATGGTCGACAAAGAGATACTGGATTCCAGAGAAAGACAGGCTATGTCCAACAACAGGATCTTCATTTAGCAACTTCTACAGTCAGAGAAGCGTTGAATTTCAGTGCGATTTTGCGTCAACCAAAACATACACCACATGCCGAAAAGCTCGCTTATGTCGATGAAGTTATCAAGGTCTTGGAAATGGAGACATATGCCGATGCAGTTGTTGGTGTTCCGGGCGAAGGACTTAACGTGGAGCAACGAAAAAGACTCACAATTGGTGTGGAACTTGCAGCAAAGCCAGCCCTCTTGCTCTTCCTCGATGAACCTACCTCCGGTCTTGACTCACAAACAGCATGGTCTATCTGCGCGTTGCTCCGTAAGCTTGCAGATAATGGCCAAGCTATTCTTTGCACCATTCATCAACCTTCAGCAATTCTATTTCAGGAATTCGACCGTCTCCTGTTCCTTGCGAAGGGAGGTAAGACGGTTTATTTCGGCGAGATCGGCGAAAACTCCAAGGTCCTTACCGACTATTTTGAAAGTCACGGTTCAAGAAAGTTTGGAGAAGATGAAAATCCGGCTGAAGTTATGTTGGAGGTGATAGGTGCTGCTCCTGGATCAGAGACTGAGATTAATTGGCCAGCGGTCTGGAATGAGTCTAAAGAGCGTGCTGAAGTCAAAGCTACTCTTGCTGAGATGAAGGCGACCCTGTCTCAGCTAGAGCATGTCCAGGACGACACAGCTCTTGATTACTACGCCGCTACCTTCAAAGTCCAACTCTGGACTGTTCTGCAGCGCGTCTTTGCACAGTACTGGCGAACACCGTCTTACCTCTACTCTAAAGTAGCGCTCTCTACGCTCACTGCTTTGTTCATTGGATTCTCCTTCTGGAAAGCTACAACATCACTCCAGGGACTACAGGATCAACTCTTCGCCATCTTCATGCTGCTCACCATCTTCGGCAATCTCACCCAGCAAATCATGCCTCACTTCGTTACCCAACGCTCCCTCTACGAGGTCCGAGAAAGACCGTCCAAGACCTATTCGTGGCAGGTGTTCATTCTATCAAACCTTATGGTCGAACTTCCCTGGAACGCGATGATGGGTGTACTGATGTTCTTTTGCTGGTATTATCCTATCGGACTTTGGCGAAATGCCGTCCCAACGGACGCTGTGACGGAACGCGGGGCCCTGATGTTCCTTTTCATACTCTCATTTCTTCTTTTCACATCGACCTTTACCACCATGGTCATCGCCGGTATTGAGTCTGCAGAAGAAGGCGGCAACATAGCCCAGCTTATGTTCTCTCTGACCCTTATTTTCAACGGCGTCCTCGCGTCACCGTCCAAGTTCCCGCATTTCTGGATCTTCATGTACCGCGTTTCCCCCTTCACCTATCTCGTATCTGGTGTCTTGTCGACAGGCTTAGCGAACACCGATGTCGTATGCGCCGATTACGAATACCTGCACTTCAACCCGCCTCAAGGAATGAACTGCTCCACGTACCTCGATCCCTATAAAGGTCTCGCGGGCGGGTACTATACTAATGGCGGTGCGATTGAAGATTGCACTTTCTGCACCTTGAGTAAGACAAACCAATTCTTGGAGCAAATCAACGTCAAGTACGACGATCGATGGCGCAACTTTGGGCTGATGTGGGTTTATATTGCTTTTAATGCTGCCGGAGCTGTCTTCCTGTACTGGTTGGCTAGGGTGCCTAAGAACAAGAAGGAGAAGAAGGAGAAGACGGAGTAAGCGGATGTATGATCTATTGTGGATGGAGGAGTTATTGCACATACACTTGCCACATATCATATGGGTAGGCAAGTTTGGGATATCGCCATCGCCATCACGGCACCAGACTTCTCATTTTCAGATTAGTTTGGGATAGAATAATATAGTCAGGAGAGTACATAGAATAGATAGCTACGGCTCAATTCATGAATATGATGGATATTTGATCACAGACGCGTCTTCCTCTACACACATATGCATTAATATGCATTATCGAAACACCTGTCATTCCTCTGCTTGTTGCAAACCGTAAGACACTGTAAGGGTTATATCCCAACTCTTCTACGACCCACTTCGAGAAGGTATATGCAGGCATCATTGGATATATTTCAGCCCCCATAAGATGCCCATGCACGCATGCATGGATCGGTGGATTCAAGGCGCTTTCCTCAATCCGTCACCGACGACCTACAGTACAGTACATGTAAAATATGGCTGACAATCAGCTCACCCTCATCAAGTCACAATATTTCTCTTCTCTTCCACTTGACACGAAAAGTCGTGTCCTAAGGCTAGAATAAAAGACTTCGAATTGTCCCTTTTGTTTCGCTATGAAATCGAGAGCCGGGCCCGCGCCAAGGAAGCGACGGAGACTGGACGAGGACGAGGCTGAAGATGAAGATCAAGATCCGGAGGAGATCGATGATAGGAATAGACCCGGTGCGCTGGTTAGGACGGCGATAATGGTTGAAGACGATGAACTTGCTGCATCTGTCGCGGCTCAACGCACTCCTGATTCTGAACCCAGCGATATATTCAGAGAGACAATTGGATCAGCACCCGGGATTGATCCTAATACCGGGCACGATTCATCTGCTGAAAAACAAAGTCGTTCTATTTCTCGTCCCCCACTATCCGGGTACGACCTCGATCGGCTGAACTACCACGTCGGGCTGCGAGACTTCGGCACAAGCCTGCAGAAAGCCGCCAATGCCGTCTTCGCCAGCGACAGGAGATCAAGATATACTCGCGTCTCGGCGCTCCTCTTGTCCTGGGAAGATGAGGATCCCCGGCTTCCGGTGTCGTTGGAGATCAGAGATCTCAAGCATGTCTTTATCAATCTGTACGGATTCGAGGTGCAGGAATGGCAGATCCCGGCTGTGAATAGTCATGTGGAGCTTAATATGAGGGTGTTGCAGTTTTTGAAAGATGGTGATTCGGGGCACCTCAAGATTGTGTACTACGCGGGCCAGTAAGCTAAATTCCCATGTCACTATGAGTTCCGGAGCCGGGAGTTATGTCGGGAGCCAAAGAAAAGTGTCCTGTAGTATGTGGCATCTTGGCTCCTGAAATAGCTCCCGAGCGCTTCAGCTACTCAGACCGATCCAGGCGGGGGCTCTCTTTATATATTATACTGATTCGTCGGGCAGCGGCAAACTGAGCAATCATGGACAGGCGATCTGGACAAGGTGAGCTCTTTCCAGGACTTTGCAACAGTCTGCAAAGCTCTAATTTT
Source organism: Gremmenia infestans (assembly GCA_032629725.1). Classification (NCBI taxonomy): domain Eukaryota; kingdom Fungi; phylum Ascomycota; class Leotiomycetes; order Helotiales; family Hamatocanthoscyphaceae; genus Gremmenia; species Gremmenia infestans. The sequence continues at coordinate 115,844 of JAFEVB010000008.1, forward strand.
GAGTTCAAAGCCACCGGAATAAATGTAGAGAAAGGCCTCCTACAGTAAAATGGTCTGGGATTCAGAACGCTTTGGAAGAGTCCCCGTCAGATGTCCTTATTCTTTTGGACTGTTGCGCTTCCGGACTCAGTAACACGGATGAAGGTGAGGAGTCGTTGAATAAACTTCTCAAGCTATCCACTGACTAGCTGTCTTCAGGAAATGGCGTAACGGAGCTTCTGGCAGCTTGTGCTTTCAACAGCATTGCCAATGGAGTTGGACCTTATTCCTTCACTCATGCCTTAATATCTCAATTGCGGAAGTTGGCTCGCATGCCAGCTTTTACTGTTGGCTATTTGTATAACCTGATCTTCGCCGAGATTCAAAGCCTCCAGATCGATGATGCACAGAGGAAGAAAGCTCCCATCCACCTAGTACTGTCACAAGACCACCGTCTCCCTCGAAGTATCCGTATCTCAGCAAAACCGCCACATCCAAGTATAAACCGGCCGTCCATTCCTTCTTTCCCGGGACGTAACCCGCTTGGTAATACTACGTGGAATTATGATCCTACTTCCCTGCCCCAGGATTCTTTGTCTTCGCAAAGTTCCGGAAGATCTAGTGGGGTCTTCAGCCCTGACAGCAATGACGGGGCGTCGTCTTCGTCCTCCATTTCGCAACTCCCGGAATACCCCCGTCTTCTCTTCAGTATTCGCATCAGTGAGGATATCAAACCAAATGAGCTGTCTGCAGAGCTCTTTGCAGACTGGCTGGGGACCTTGCCGCTATCTACAAATTCAGTCAGAGTTGAAGCTGGATTTGCGAGCGACTCAACTCTCCTCATGGTATCAATGCCAGTCGCCTTTTTGGGATACTTGCCTAATGATGACCCGGCAATTACGATGCTTGGGGTAACCCGCTCGACGAACTTATTATCTACCGTTGAGGATCAGAGGCCCCTCTTGCCGCATGTGACGGGCGTCAAGGTAGACGATGTTTTTGATGATCAAGCAAACACACAAGATTCCGGTTTCGAGGAATTAAACATGTTCTATGACAACCTTGAAAATACGAGCCCTCAGGGGTTGGAAAGACAGAAAGGCGCAGATGCGGCCTGTGGACCTCAATACGCAAGAATAAGTCATAAATACGCTCAGAAACAAGTTCCGAAATCGAACTCACCACTGCGTCACTCAATGTCCATGCCTGCCGCAGCGATCAGCTCACCGACAGTGAGGAAGATTTTATTTCACACCGAGGAGACGAACTTTTCAACTCAACAAGATCGAATATCGCTTCTCGAGAAGGAGTTGAAAGAGAAGGAGATGCTCATTGGGCAGTTGCGAGACGACAATGCGAAATTGGAAAACTCAAAGAACGCTCTGCCGGATGATTTCGTTGACGGCTAACATCTTTTACTTCTCTTCGAGGCAGTCACTAAGTATCGCCAGTAAACTAATCACAGACCTCCTTTTGGGTTTTCTGGACCTTGATCAGAACGAACACGTGAGATCGCAATGCCTATCTCAGATAGCTTTGACTCTGAATTGGACGGACTCGCAGACAGAAAGAGCCAGAGTCAGAGTCACCAAATTGACCCACTAGCCATCAGACTACGGGTTGCAACAAAGCACTCTCGATGCAGCTGAACAAGACGCCAGAAACGCCCCAACACTGGCTGCCAGAAGATTATACTTTTTCGGGGAGACGATTAACAGTCATGACAACGTTGAGACTCCCAGAGCGAATCTTAGCGAGACGACGAAGAAAGCTCGATGTTGCTTCAATTACCGGGAGTTCTACCAGAAATGTGATAAGGACGAGACGGGCTGTCACTGCAGCGCATGCAGAGAACTAAAGATAGAGTGTCGCTCCTATGATGAAGCTGTGGGTTCCACGGCAAGAACGACATGCAGCAGACTGCAGTGAAGACAGACCACTTAGCTTTGTCCCTCCGAGGGATGCTGAATCGAGTCAAGAGTCGGTCTTGGGAATGAATGCAGTTACGCAGTTACAAAAAATGACATTACGGGTATCATGAAAACGTTCTGAGCTGTGGCAACTTCTTTATATTGGGAAGTATTTGAGGTGCCGTGAATAGAGTGGTTCAGAGAGATTCCGAGCCTCACCCACTTATTTTCACGCTAAATTGCTAGCGCCAACTCCTTCCTCAGGCAGGTTTCGTCGGTTCCGTGCGGAACCGATGTCTCAAACACCACAACTCTCCTGGCTGAGAGAAAGGAAGGAAGTGGTCGAGTCAAACGCCTAGATCAGAATTCAAGTTCCGGCTCGTGGGTGTCTTCCGGAGGTGATATGGTTCTGAGCTTCATACATTGAACCACGCCTGGTAGAAGAGAGATTTCCATTTCTTGTTGGCTCCCCTGAGTTCGGATCCGTGATTTCCCCTACTACTCAAAGTTTTGTAAGTATGCAGACCTGCGTCTACCCAAAAGGATATATAAGGCTACCAACGTATCCTGTCTCTGTCTATTTCCCTCTTCAATTCAGTACAAAATGTCTCCAATTAAAGTAGCACTTGCTGGTGCCACTGGTAACCTAGGCGTGTCTGTCCTCGAGGCTCTTCTCGGCGCAAACTTGAATGTAACTGTTCTCTCGCGCGTACACGGGAACTCGTCCAAGTTGGCGCCCCATCCGAGCCTCACAATTACGGAAGTCGACTTCAATTCCACTCCGTCCTTGGTTGCGGCACTACAAGGGGCCCAGGTGGTCATCTCTTGCCTCGCCACCTTAACAATAGGAAGTCAGAACCCTTTGATTGACGCCTCAGTTGCATCGGGAGTTACACGCTTCATCCCCGCTGAATTTGGCATGGACTCTCGAAACCCTCTCTGCGTCGTACTACCTGTCTGTGAACCGAAAGTCAACACGCAGAAATATCTGCAAGAGAAAGCCAACTCCAATCCGGATTTCTCCTACACCGGTATCGCCAACGGGTTGTTTCTAGATTGGGGTCTTAAAGTCGGCTTTATCTTGAACCCGGCCTCACACTCTGCAACACTCTACAATGGAGGCGATGTCCCGTTTAGCACCACGACGCTGGGTGATATCGCGAAAGCGATCTTGGGCGTCATCGACAACATGGAACAGACCGCCAACCGCATTCTTTATATCCACTCGGCTGTGACGACGCAGAACACTTTGATTCAATACGCCAAAGATAAAGATGGTAAAGATTGGAATACGTCTGTCAAGGACACTGAGGAGGTTAGGCAAGAAGCTGTAGCAGAGCTGGCCAAAGGCACAGAGGGAAACATTCAAGCTGCCATGGATGGGTTTTGTATATGTGCCTCCTGGAATACGGAGTACGGTTGTGATTTTTCAAGTCACCTGGACAATGATTTGCTGGGTGTGAAAATGATGGAGGAAGATGAGCTGAGGGCGTTGGTGGGGAGCTTTCTGTGATTCAAGAGGAAGGACGCCACGCATGGTCTTTAGTAGAACACGTTTTAACATTTCCCATCCTCACATGGGATGCGGGCTGTGTGTGCGAGGGGTTATTCATTACCAGAGAAAGTATCGTCGGATTTACCATAGATCTAGTACTTAAATACGCTGCAATAATGTAAAAGCCGAACCCCAAAAACCTCTCTCAACATAGTCTTCCTCCAGTACGAAGTTCATTTCAGAAGTTCAATTCAGTACAGTAGCCCAAAGCCACCCCGCACTATCGAGCCGCTCAATTATTAATCAAGCACTCCCTAGCTAGCCTAGATTTCAGGACAAAGACTTATCTCGTCTACAAAATATAGATGCTAATTCTCCCATTCTTCCACACCATACTTACTTACTCACAATCGAATAGTTATAAACACCTGACTAGCAAAAACACTACACACGACCTTCTACTTCCGCTATTCTACATTCCCCTACACCACGGTACTCCAAAGCTACATACATATACTGTTCCGATCAATATCTTGCTTCTATATATGCTACAGTACCTATATATCGCCTTCAGACAGACGCAGCCTCCAGTGCTCCACCTTCACTTGACTCTTGACTCCACTTGACGCCCCAGAATATCATTGATCAATGCGACGCAGGACCCAATACTCGAGCTGCGATGCATGCCGGCAGTCACGCGTAGCCTGCGACGCGTTGAAAAACGGACATCAACCTAGTGGTGGTGGTAGTGGTGGTGGTTCATGCTCGAAATGTGTTGCGAGAAATGTGGATTGTACGTTTAGGGTGAGTGGGGGGAACTAATTACAATTAATCTACCTTGTGAATTTTTATTTGTTTTGCACAGAATCGTTCGCTGCTGACGAGAGGTGTTTTTATAATTAAGTGGATTAAAAAATCACCTTGTATGAGAGGGAGAGGGAGAGGGAGTGAGGGAGGGGTACGGAAAGATTTGGGTTCTGGTTTAGTACCGACGGCGGAAGTGGGAGTAGAGCGTGCTGTTTCGGTGGTGGGAGGTGAGCCTTCCATTGGAGGAGCGGAGACGGACAATACATATTGTATAGAGCATCCTCGGTTGGTGCCCCATCTCTGAGACGAGGTCACGAGGACGAGGAAGAGGAAGAGTCTGACCTGATACAGTGCGCTATCGCCCGAGATCTTTGCACTCGAGCCAGATCCAAAATCGACAGACACTCCCAGCTCAAATGCCGAGTCCGTGGATACCCTCCTGACTCAATGGAGTGAGCGAATTTTCCATCATGGTTTCGGGGCTATTTTTGGTCACTGGGTTGGTAGGAATGGTTGTCCCTTCGTGTAAGTGTGGCTGTTTCTACCTCAAGAAGACGTGAATACAAGTCTGACAGGTTTAGAAATGACCCCACCAGCGACATTTTCATTGCTCCGTTGGATCTTTTCGGCGAGCTTGACGCGTGCATGGATAAGCAACTAGATGGTAACTTGGGCTGTGCGTTGGTCGCATTGGAGAAGAGAGCGGGGATGAGGTATCAGATCGAACAGTCTTTACGCCGTGCGGTGCAATCGTTCGCGGCGCAATGGCTTCCAGCTATGATTCAAAGACCTGTGGGTGGGCCGAATCAATACGAAGAAGTGGTAAGGGAGCGTTGGCGCATCGCTAGGAGAGACATGCTCAAGGTCATTAATCGCACATCTTACCAGTCTGTGTTGGCGTTATACCTTTTCGGCCAGACTCCTGTTCCTTTGGGAATATCCGAGGAAGAAGAGATGGATGGCATTAGCGGGGTGGTATGTACTCAGACTGCTCTGCTGCAACTTCAACAGCTGCGTGAGAGGCTACGAGGTTGTCAATTCAGTGGTTCGGGGGTATCAGGTTGGTCAGACGCAGTGACGGGCTCTGTTGAAAGTCCCAATCTCACACAGGTATTTCTAGACCTTGAGAGTAGAGCTTATTGGGCGGCAGTGATGTGGGATACGACGAGCTCTGTGACGTTAAATATCAGATCATCTCTCACATCCGGATTGAAGGGAGCATGTCTAGAGCCGGCATGGCGTCTAGCGAGAGGTTTCCTGGTGGCTTCATTCCATGCTAAATCAGAAGATTGGCGTAAGAAGGGTTTCGAGGTATCCGATGAAATAGCTCCTCAGATCATCTCTGCAGCCGCTGTCGGTAGGTTTTACACATGGAGAACCATCGCAAGCATGAAGGAGGCACTCAGGGAAGGGGTCGAGGAAAGTGATGTTCTTTCTGCTTGGGATGCCTTCCTTGATGCCCTTAACGTATTCAAGACCACGATATATCCTCTCCTGAGTACCTGCGAGAGACGGCTCCATTTCCTAGGACCGGTGGAGAGGCTGAATTGGTATGAAGTTGTCTTGCACTACCATCTGGGGATTCTGATTCTAGCCGATGCACTCGAGGCCGCCAACCGCCCAGATCTGCTCTCACAACTGACGGAGACGAGACTAGACGCCGAGCAAGAATCGTTCAATGTTCTCAGATTTGGTTTGGAGAGCAGATACAAAATCTATGCCCCGCTTAAAGAATCGTCTATTGCTTCAGATGTCAATTCGAATGCTTACTCGACTGGACAGCCAGTCACCACATCGTTCGTCGCCATTGACCCATATCCGCAACATGTAGTTGCCTCGGTGCGGCTGATGGAAAAAGCGATCAGCCGCAAATATCGACAAGGCAGTATCAAACTCGAGGCTTACTCCCACCTCTCGTCCACCTTGCTTGAAGCTCTCGAGCAGCTCCCCCAAAGCTCCAAGATGGCCCAGTGCGCCCGGGAGAAGTTGCAAGCGTCCCTTCAGCTCAATGTGTGATGGGTGATTTGAAGACGATGAGCTGTCCTTTCCAGGAGATAGAGATTAGAAAGTTAAGGTACTTTTGAACAGAAAACACGTGATAGTCACATGCTCAAAGAGTCACATGCTAATCCGCTTTTCCGATCGTTGACCCTAGTCCGGCGGCCGTCCATCGACAGAAAGAAGTTGTTGCTAAAGGTCTCTCTATATTTAGAAAAGGGGCAATAATTGCCTATTCATGCTGCATTTGATCTATTCACACCTAGCCTCAACCTTGTACAATAGTCCAGAGTAGTAAAGTTAGTAATATATATATATATATATATATCAATATATACGTAACCGAAATTATTCAAGCTACCTAGGCCGGGTCGTAGTCCCAGTACCAATATTATGGGTCGGGAGGATCCTTAAAATGCTGACCGTAATGTACTCTACGTATACCTCCGTCTCGGTAAAACTAGAACACAAGCCACACTCCGCCACACAAGAACAGGACCCCTGAAGGTCAGTTCCATGACGGAGCCTCGCACATTACAGTACAGCACCGTACAGTACTATGCTTATCTAAGATAAGATACCCATGCTTCAGCTGATTTCTAACATGGCAATGGCTTTAAACAGCACCCTTCGTTCTACCTACCATGGATGTTGATAATCCCATGTGTTTTTTGTCTATGCTTTGATCGAATCATCCATTCCCCTCCCCCTCCCCCTCCCCCTCGCCCTTAGTCCCTCTACCCCTCTACACAGCAGTCTAAACGTGCCACCGGTAGAACATCCGTCGTATACAACCAACCTCTCACTCAATCCAAGTACCGTACAGCATGGCGTCTCGCTCGTCTGAGCCGAAGCGCCTACGGGAGGCGCGCAGATTCTATAGGCGACCTCCCCGCGACTTGGCTAACACCAGAGACACCCTTGGAATACCCGTGTCGGGCGTATCCACTTCTGCTGTCTCAAGTCCAAATAAGACATTGACCGCACTGATGCAACTTATTGCTTGTAGGCTTGGAATGCAAAGAGCCATGGTATCCGTCTTGGACGAGAATGAGCAGGTCATCTTCCTTCCCCCGCTCTTATCTGCAAATTTGACAGGATATAGTATTTCCTTGCCGAGTCGACGAGGACACTGGACTTGAGTGATCCCTCTAAACATGACGCAGGTGATGACCTCTGGGCAGGTTGTGGTGGGTAAGTATTCAATTCCTAAGAGCCCATCCGAATGCGTCTCACATACTTTACATAGAACAAGCCGTGGTGAAGCCCTCTGTGCAGTAGGTTACCATCACCTTCATATATGCTGGCATTGACATTATTCGTAGAATACAATTGAGTTGCCTCCAGAATCGGATAGCTACGCATGTTTCAGCGTCTTAGACCTGTCGAAGGATGTTAGATTTTGCAACCTACCCTACGTTGCCTCGAGCCCTAACTTCAGGTATTATGCTGGAACGCCCCTACTCACACGAGAGAATGTCCCAATAGGTAGCGTTTTTGTTATGGACGACAGGCCACGAGGACCACCAACCAAGTTCGAAATCGACTTCCTAGGAATTATGGCCCGTAATGTTATGGAGTACTTGGAAATGAGGAGGGAAAGTGAGATGCGGAAGAAGTTGGAGGTCATGAGCCAAGGAATGGCAGCGTTTCTAGAGGCCAAATCTAGCATTTCGCCATTATGGAGAGCTGATACCTTTGCTGAAAAGGAACGCGATCAGCTGAAAGTCAACAAAAAAACTCAATCAGTGCCACCTGTGGAAGCAACCCTGCCCATTACGGACGATTCTGCTGCGAACCCCCGCCCTCCAAATACTCAGAATGGCAGAAGAAATTCGCATGACACCAACGTCGAACTTGAAAACCCGCCTGGAAATGATGTGTCATCTCATCAGAATACAACCTTTCCCAAGATACCCCAGGAAATTCCCACGAAAGATCAAATTCTCTCGCGTGCCGCAAATCTGCTGAGAGAATCACTCGATGTCAACTACACAGTGTTTTTGGATGTCAGTGTTGAGCCATCCACTACAAGCGAGGAAGTATTCGATGATGAGAGTACAGATGGCAATGTTTCGGGACTACAGGAAGAGCAGGAATTGGCACCTCCCCCAACTAACATGAAAGAGGAAATGACAGGATCTCCAATGAAAGAACCTTTTATTACAGGAACCCGTTTCCCGCAAATTCGCAAACATGCGCAGATCCCAGCGAAAGTACTAAGCTTATCAACAGAAGATTATTCATCTTTAAACGATAATGTATCGAAGGAAACAAATGCGTTCCGACCACCGTACTACAAATACCTCCGAAAACTCTTCAAGAAGTACCCCAAGGGAAAGCTATGGTCCTTCAGCGATACGGGTGTAGAGTCTTTGGTCGAAGACCACCCACCACTGAATCCGGCATCAACCTCAACCTCAACCTCTACCCAAGGCCTTTCTAAGACCTTACTCGAGGCAAAGTACCTCTTGAACTGTTTTCCTGGCGTCAAACAATTACTCTTTGCTCCGCTCATAGATGTCGAGAGCGCTGTCCCACTTGCAGCATGCTTTGCTACCTCGCTCAACCCTATATCGGACTTAAGTGCCGAGGTTGAGGGCGCTTTCCTCCGCGGGTTTTTGAACAGTGTTTCTATGGCTTGTAGCAGGGCAAGCATGGCGGCAGCAGATTCTCAAAAGGGGAAGTTTATCTCGAGCATATCTCATGTAAGTAAATCCATTCCCCGAATATTTACCGAACTACGATCGAAAATCATCTCACTTGCAATCGGCCTCCGACTGGCATGCTTAATTTCTCTTGATAATATATACTGATAGTTTCTTTGCTTCTAGGAACTCAGATCACCTTTGCATGGGATACTGGCTTCACTTGGTAAGTTATCCTTTTGTCAACGAACTTTGGTTCATTGGATTGCTAACTCTATCACACATAGAGCTGATGACTGGAACTACACTTGACACACACCAGAAAGAATTATGTACTACTATCTCTACGTGTGGTCAAACGCTCCTCGAAATTATAACTGGTATACTGGAATTCACAAAGGTATGTAGTACAGAAGTCTTCTACTCTGAATTCATTGTACTTCTCGACAGCGGCTTCTCTTGAGATCCGTTTGAGACATTGTTTGAATAGCCTAGTTTTTCAATACTAACTAGACAGATAAATACGATTCGCAGCGACGCTCGGAGTCTTGCTAAGAAGCTTTCCCCCAAAACATCGACACAAAGTCTCACCCGCCGAAATATACACTCCCCTGGGATGATTGTAGAAGGGTCAGCTTCATCATCTGCAAACCTAAGCACTGTTTGCGAAGACGCCGTCACTATAGTTGCAGCCGCATACATGTACAGCGTCTCAACCGAAGCCCAACCATCCAAGCATGTCTTCCCGCGTCCAAAATCAGCCATCCAGCCGGACAGAGACAAACCCCCGAAACCACCATCTGTTACCATTGTCCTGAATATCACACCTGGTGATTGGAACTATACAATGCTTACAGGCTCTTTCCAGCGGCTGATTATGAACTTGGTAGCTAATAGTCTCAAATATACGCGATCGGGTTTTATCAAAGTTGATCTCAGCGCCCGTAAGGCGGCGCACCACGAGAAAAAAGGGCAGCCGAAAGATGCTTATGATTCGATTATTGAACTTCATGTCATTGACAGTGGAAGAGGCATAAGCGAAGACTACCTAAAGACAAAACTCTTCTCGGCATTTGCACAAGAATCGAGTTTAGCTCCGGGAACCGGTAAGATTAATCCATAACTCGGGAATGCCCACGTCACTGAAAGTCTTAGGTCTTGGTTTGTTCAATGTCAAAGGTCTAGTGGAGCTACAGAACGGAACTATCGGCATTGAAAGCGAAGTCGGAAAAGGCACACACGTCACCGTCAGACTACCATTGCGAAGACCAGTCACTGATGTTACATCTCAAGGCTTGATGCCGATACTGGCAAGTACTGCCGATAACTTTGTGTCCATGGTGGTTGAAAGCCCGAAACCTAAAGACTTTGCCTTTTATGGTTTTCGTAATAATACGGCGGGTCTGGTCAAAAATTGCTTACATCAATATCTAGTCCACTGGCTTCACATGTCAAGCGTGCGTAGTGAACAAGAAGCCGCAATTGTGATTGTCGACGAAGAGGCCCTTTCCGAGTGTCTGTCTGCGGTTTCTAATTCTCGTCGAACGCCAGGGGTCATTGTTGTTTGTACCCAGCTTAGACAACAAGCTATATCCACCTCCTACGCCGAGTCAAAGGTTCCGCTGGAAATACTCACCATTCCATTTGGACCTAACAAGCTTTCTAAGGCTATTTTTGCTTGCTTGGAACCTACTCCAAGGATTAAGGTAGTAAATGATCGCGTAACTTCGAACGAGAAACTCGATGTAGGGAAAATTGTAACTCCAGTCCTCGAGTCACCTCTTTCTAATAGTGCCGCCTCGCACCCAAATATGAATGACGAGGCTGTTTTCACCAAAGTACCAATTCGCACGCTTCACGAAGCTCCGACCCAGCAAAGAAAAGCCAGAATTCTCTGCGTGGATGACAATGCAATCAACCTTCGCATACTCAGGACGTTCATGGAGAAACTCAACTTCCAAGACGTAGCCTTTGCAGAGGATGGCAGTCAAGCTTTCGATCTTGTGAGATACGACAGGAAAGGGTTCGATGTCATATTCATGGGTAAGCATTTACTTCCTGCCTAAAACGTCTCAGATTGATACATCTACTCCTACATACTACCAACTAACAAACAATCTATTCACCTAATAGACCTTTCGATGCCCATCTGTGACGGATTCAAATGTACGTCTTTGATCCGCTCACTCGAAAAAATGCAGCTGAAAATCACATCCCCTAATGCTCCTCTCCCACCGTCGGCGTTGATCGTGGCGTTGACCGGACTGGCGTCTCAGCGTGATCAGGATGCTGCTAGAGCTGCAGGCGCGGATCATTTTCTCACCAAGCCACTGAAATTGTCGAGGCTTAGAGAGCTATTGGCCGACTGGGGCATTGATTGAAGTGCGGGCAAGGTATTTTTCATTCGCCCCACAATGAATGAATTGATTAGCATATTGGCGGCAGAGAAGCAAGTTGACCAGAGGTACAGAGTTGTTGGAGATAAACGGTTCAAGATATAAAGATAGTGGTGGATATCACAAGCGTGCCTTGATTTTGGATACCTTGCTTCAAAATCCAAGACACAGAAAAAGGGAACATGCGCTGTTGCATGCAGGTGGTTTGTCTTGTACAATAAAGAATGCACACCCAACTTGAGGATCTTTGAACGCATTGCTCGTTCAACTATAAGAGCTACATACCTGTACACTAATATCTATTTATTAGGGAATAAATCCCCCACCCTCATCATCATCGTCATCATCAGGGATAAAGCCTCCCCCTTCATCCTCATCCGGGATATATACATCACTTGCCTCACTCTCATCTTGCACATTTCCATCATCATCTCCTTCCCCCTCAATCGCATACCCATCCACCCGCGCCTTGATTTTCAGCCCCACAAGAAAGCGTTTCCACATCCGAAGTGCAGCTAGTGAACGCATCTCCTCTCTTTCCCTATCTCGCTCGTGTCTGAACCCCTGGATCACCTCCTCGACCGCTTCGCGAAATTCCGAGGCAACGACGATACCTTTGAGGACGGCGGTCCCGTGGCGCCCGCGGAATTCGAAGCCCGTGAGCGCGTCTGCATAGTCAATGCTTAGGATACGAGCGGCTCGAGATGCTTCATCGTCTGAGAATATGGTTAATATAATGAATGGTAGATTGCAGTGTGTGGTTGAACTTACAAGGCAAATGCACTCCGCCCTTGGGGACCATACTCGGCACATAAATATCGATATTCCCAAACGAGTTCTTAGGCACCCTGCCATTGACCACTGGAGGAGCCTGAAACAACTCCGTCTGATCCTCCGTATAAAGATTCGTGCCCGGCCGCTCATCAATCTCACCACCCATATCCACATCCTCGTCTACTCTCCCCTTGGCAGGAACAGTCTTGACAGGCTGCTCGCCCATCTTCACATCTCGCCCAAGACGATACCACGCATCAGCGCTCCTCGCGATCTTCACATCGCGTCGTCTGTACACATTTTCAAGTCTCTTTCCCCCAGGCGTCCCCGTATCCCGACCTGCGGCTACCTTGCCAATCTCGCGTGTCGCGACTAGTATTTCATTCCTTCTCAAATGGCGCTCGAGAGCGTAAGTTGGGTGGTCCTTGAAATCTTGAATGTTCTTCGGCATTGGTTCTCTGGCTTCACTAGCTGCTAGCTCCGTATTCTCAATTTGATCCAAATCAGTATTCCACGGCGGCGAGAACTTGCCCATAGTTTTTCTCCACCACTTGTCTCCTCCATGAGTAGATTCGACCCGATTCTTCCTCGTCTTGGAGTTATATGCCTTGGCATATCTTCGTGTGATGTCCTTTGCGTTACCCTCGTCTTCAAAGCATATTACATACGACATGTTGTTTTCGCGATCTGCGCCTGGCGGTTCGAAGGCTCGCGGCTTTGCAATCGTTTCGGTGACTAGAGGATCAACCGGAAGCCATTTCTGATGCGCCTCGTCCAGGACTTCAATCCAGTAGACGGGGAACGGTGACTCGTGAATTTCTTTCTTCTTCGGCCTTGGTGGAGGTCGCATTGGAGCCCTGATTTCAGGCATGTTGTAATCAGCAGCATTGGGATGCCCTAATCGCCGCCGCGGAGAGATTGGCAAACCTGCAGCACTGGGGCCTGGGCCGAACGATGGGATGAAGGATTGGACATCGACAGCTTCTTCTTCACTCTCGCTCGTCTCGGGACTAGGTGGTTTGGGGGCTCGTGGTGCGCTTTTGGACATTGCTGGACCACCTGCACTGAATGATAATGGCTGAAGAGAGCAAACTAAACGGACTTCGAGGCCTGCACTGCGAAGGAGAGCACAATAGAGCTGTGCGCCCAGATCTCTAGAGCCTTTCAGAGTTTTGGCAGCTGTTCTAAAGTCCGACTTTTCTATAGGAAATTCCACGTCACCAGGTAAGTTATACTATACCAGATCAGCTTAGATTTATGTCGTTGTAATCTACATAAACTCACATTCTGGAGATCCTTCTCATCATCAGCCCAAAGTGCCCTCCTTACTCCCCTAGCCGTAACCCTGAATTTATTCCTCCACATGATCCCAGCTTGCTCAAGCCCCCGCTTGACCGACTCTGCCCTTCCAAACTGCGACATGTCCGATTTGGGCCTTAAATAGGTCATCATCTTCTTGTCCAATAGCGGTCGCAGCGATTTCTGGACTTCCGAATCATTACACCAATCATTCCTTCGTTCCACATGTGACAACAGACATAGGATATGCATCCTGTGGATCTCCAATCGCGTAGCTCTTTCAGCCTTTGACACCACCCTCCGCCTCGTAGAAATCTTCGGCCGCTGAGGAGTTTTGTTCGCCGTGAGCGTCAACTCCAAATCCCCACTACCACTCGTCTCGCCATTCCCCGGCAGACTCTCAAAATCCACGCCCGCCCATTCCAACTCCTCATCTTCTTCCGATTCCTCGTCCGAGTCTCGGTATGCCGTCTGCTGCGTCTTGACAGGCTCGTCCAGCACATCCTCGAATTCGAGTTCTTCATCGCCATCGCCATCATCCTCATCCGCTTGTCTCGAGCTACTAGTCACAAGCCCTTCAGTATTTCGGGGAACCGTCCGTCGCTTCTTCAGAGGCCGTTCCGACACATCTGCGTGCGAGGGCAGAGCTTCGGCAAGCATCTCTTGGTAGACATCTGGGACCGCGCTTCGTTTTACTGGAGCTTTCCCTTTCCCCTTTCCCCTTTTCGTTCCAGCTGGGGGTTTTCTGGGCGCCATAATGACTATCGGAGAATCACTTGTATCTCCAATACTAGGGATTCCGTCATCATCAAGGTCTGGCCCATTTCGCGTCTTCGGCAGTCGTCCTCTTCTTTTGGGTGGCATGACAGCATTTCATAGTTGCATGTTCGGGGGAAGGTGAATTTAGTCAAAGTATGCCTAGGTTCGTATGCTTCATATAATCGGAGTATATATGAGTATATCCAAGTGATAGTTATAGTAGCAAAACACGCTCAAGAAACTCGTCGTCGCGATATGACGCATCGATCTTATCACAAGCGCAGACGCGCGCTTGATAGTTTATCGGGTTCCCTTGTCTTGGAGGCCTTTTCATTTAGCTTCATATCAGCCAACAAATTAGGTCAAGATATTAGAGGTTTTCCATTTCATTAACGCAACCTGTTATATTGTGATTGTTTCTATCGGCTACATGAGAGCCGAAAAGAGGATCGCTGCGGGGTCGAAGAAATCGAAAATCCTTATCCAGCTGCTCTCGATTTACATGTATGAATTAAGATCTGTCTGCTATATGCACTTCAACCTGTTCTCTGCTTCATGTTATTTTAACTCAAAACACTCTAGGGTAGGAACAATCTTGTAAACCTTCAGCTCCCCGCTCACGATCTGTCTTCATCTCCATGAGATCCAACCCCACCCCACACGCCCAAGACCTCTAAGAATTGAAGAAGGTGCAGTATCACCCTCCATCTCATTGAGAAGATGTCGCTTCCGAGACCAGAGAGGACCATTATTGGGGGATCGTTTGACATTCCTCGCATAGTAAATGGATTATGGCAGCTGGCTGGCGGCCATGATGAATATGTCGATCTTAGCGTTGCTGCAAAGGCAATGGATCATTTGTAGGTGCTCGCTATCCCTCATAGGAGCACGAGGCATACTAAATTTGATTTCTAGGATCTCAGTAGGGCTAGATTGCTTCGACATGGCTGATCACTATGGAGATGCCGGTCAGTCCAATCCGAAGGTCCATCTATAGCAACATGCCAACTTTCAATAGAGCTCGTTATAGGAGAACAGCACAGGAGTTCTGTTCGGAAATCAACTGCTTTCACGAAATGGTGTCCAGCTGAGAATGGCATCAAAACCTTCAAGCAGGCAGAGGACGCTGTTGACTTGGCTCTTTCAAGAATGGGTCACAAATCTGTTGCGCTAATGCAATGTATGAGTCCCCAAATCTGATTATTTCCATGCTAATTGTAGATTGGAAGACCATGTATGGGACTATACTGATGATACATACCTCCATAATCTCCATCACCTTTGCACATTACAGGCTCAAGGCAAAATCAAGCACATCGGCGTCACAAACATCGATGCAGCACATCTAGAACTCCTCATCAACTCGGGCTTCCCCATCGCCACCAACCAAGTATCCTGCTCGGTTATCGATCGGCGGCATGTTCGTGGCAGGATGGCTTCAGTCTGCACTCAGCATGGAGTCGGTATCCTCGCTTACGGAACTCTTCTCGGTGGCTATTTGAGTGAAAAATGGCTTGGTCAACCCGAGCCCCAGGATCCCAAAGCCCTAAACTGGAGTCTGCGAAAATACCTCCGTTTCATTCACGCCGCGGGTGGATGGCCAGCTTTTCAACTTGTCTTACAGGTCCTCTCCGCAATTGCCAATAAGCACGGTGTTTCCATCGCTGCCGTGGCTACAAGATACGTCCTTGATCTCCCTGCTGTTGCTGCTGTCATTGTTGGATCTCGCCTATCAGCCGACTCAGATAAAAACACCGCGAGCAATTTGGTCGCGTTTTCAATCAGACTTTCGGACGAGGATAAAGCTCTTATTACGAAGGCTCAGGAGAACCTAGCGGATATTCCAGGTGATTGCGGGGATGAGTATCGGTGGCCGCCTTACTTGACGGCTACAGGGGATCTGAGTCATCATTTGCAGAAGAGTGAACGGAATCTCGAGCTTGCCAAAGCAGTCTATGGACGAAAACGCATCGAGTATTCTTCGGGCAGCGAATGGGAGCCGATTGCTGTAAGTTTTCCATGCGGATTTACGAGGATTTCCTAATACCTGTAGGGATACTGCCGTGCTGTCCGTACCTGCAACACCGTTCGAGTCTCAGGCACGACTGCAAACTCTCCGCTATCTTCAATACCGGTCCTCGGGGGTACTTCTGCGCGTAGTCAAACAATGGCCGTGCTCGATATAATCGCGCGTGCCATGCAGAAGCTGGGAGGATCACTCTCGGATATCGTACGGACTCGTATCATCATACGAAACCCAGAAGACTGTGAAGAAGTCAGCAGAGCACATGGATGGGCCTTCAAATGCGTTGGCATACGGCCTGCGAATACGTTGATAGTATCAGGGTTGGTTGGGTCTGAGTTTCTAGTAGAAATTGAAGCAGAGGCCGAGCTGGGGTTTAGAGACGTGCTAAGAATATAAGAATGGCGGTCAAGTGCTTATGGAGTTAGGCTTCACTCCACCTGGTAGAGATCGCCTGATAAGACATCGGGTATAATAATTATTTCCTTTTTGGCTTGGCTCAACTCATAGAAATGTCTACTTAAGCTCTGCGAGTTCCTGTTCGTAAAGCTTAGGTACCAAGTCTATATTTATTAGGTCTGACTTTATATCTACGCATTCCAAGGAAGTTACCTCTTAATCTCTACGCTAAGCCTTCTAGCTTGCAAACTAAATATCTTAGAACTATTTAGCAGATATGCAAAAAAGATAAAGATATTATAAATATAGTCTATAAGAAGAAAAAGAAGCTTACATGAGATTAAGCTAATAATCGCCTAGGCTTTATTAATACTAAGCTTCTAAAAAAGCCTTATTATAAGGAACTAATAAGCAGGGTGAAGTGGATACTAGAATCGATGGTATTATAACGTCTAGAGAGCTAAGTGAGAGAGGTGGAAGCCTCTTTATTATAACGATCGCCTAGCTTACGTAGTGCTAGGGTAAGTTTTATGACTTAAGTAGGTCCCTGGACCTAGGTTGTTGTTAGGTTAATATTAGTATCTATTAATAGATTACTAGTTGCTATACTTAGGAGTATAGCTTATTATAAAGTATAAAGTAATAAGCGTATATTAGGAAATACTATTTAAGTTAAGCATAAAGCTCCTATCTAATAGGTAATAACCCGGCCTTATATAGAACCCTTATACTACTAGTTAACCCTAGTTAACTTAACTACTATTAATCTAGTCGACTGCTTGCTAGTTAACTAGTCGATCGCATTATATAACTAATTATATAGTATAATAACTAAATATTAGTAGGTCTACTTCTTAATAAATATACCTAAATATATATATAAGACTATAACCTCTCTCCTAGGGGTTCTCCTATATCTAAAGCTAGATACTAAGCCTAAGGTCCCCTAGTTATATATTATATCTATAATACTATTCCTCTCTCGGTTAGCGTCGCCCTAACGCTTAAGTATAATATAGGAAAACATTTTATTAGGCCTATGGCCTTTTTCTTTTCTTATTATACTACCTAAATATAATAGCAACCAATATTCTCTCTCTCTTAGCAATACTATAGAAAAGACTAGTAAATAAAATATAGCTTCTTATTCTTATTATAAAAGGAGTAAAAGATAGTGCATAGCGCCTTATAATATTAAATATACTTATTATACTAAGTATATCTGCTAGAGTAAAACCTATAACATTTGCTAAGTTAATTAGATACCTAAAGTTATAAAGTAGAAGTTACTAAAGTATTAGCGCTAAAAACTTTATACTAAGGAGGCTAAGGCTTTTGCGAAGATCCTGCGACTTAAGAAACTTTAAGAAGCGTTAGATAAAAAGAAGTAGTATATAATTGCTACTAGTTTAAATTCCCTTAATAAGCTTAATGCTTTTAAGAAAAAGGAGCAGAAAAAGCGTAAAGGGAAGGAGTATAAGCGTAAGGGCCTGCCTGCTTCCTCTAGTATTAGGTCTAGTAATAGCTCTTCTTTCTATTCTAATCCTTTTAATAACCCTGCCTTTATTATATCTTTTATAGTATATAATCCCTTAGATCTATTCTAGTTAGGTTAGAGTATTAATCTTAGTAGTTTATAAATATCTTAAGACTCTTAAGTATTACCTTTATTTTCTAAGTATTCTCTAAGTATAGATAGTCTATCTATTTAACTAGGTACTTAGTATAACCTCTAACTTATTTATAGTTTAGTATTATTTTAACTTTATACTTAGTATTAAGGTTAACTAGTTAGATTTCTATAATAGGCGTAGGTAGCGCCCCTAGTAGTGCTGGTTTAAGGAGGGATATATAGAATACTAGATATATGTTTATTATCCTAGATAGTGCTAATTTATAGTTAACTAGTCCTATAACTTGTTTAATTTTAAATAGTCCTAGCTTTTTATAATCTAGTTTTATGCTTAGTTATTTTATTTTAATATTTTTTTATATTAGGTAGACTTTATCCTTTTCTTTAAGTATAGGTTCTATACTATATTTTCTATTATAGTATAATACTGCTTTCTTTATAAAGAATACTAGGTTGCTAGCTAGTTCTTTCTAAAGTGCTTTAAGGTTTTCTATCTATATAGTCGCGGATTAGTTATTTAATCCTAAGGTTATTATAAAGTGGTAGGCCTTAGGGTTATAACTATAATTCGTGTATGCTAGTAAGATCTTTATATTTTCCGCAGCTAATATATTATATACGAACTAGACAAGTGGTAGAAGTCCTACCTAGTTGTTTTATTTATAGTTTATATAATACTAGATATATATTTCTATTATCTAATTTATTTATTTAGTTTATCTATTAGTTTACAGGTAAAAACTTATTAATAGCTTTCTTTTAATACCTAGTAAAGCTATAAATACCGTCTAGAACTTTAAAGTAAAGAGCTAATCTTTATCTAATATAATTTCTTCTAGCGCGCTATAGTTTACTACTACTACTTAGAGGAATGCCTAGGCTAAGTCCTTAGCTATACTTAACTTCTTATAGGGTATTATATAGGTATATTTTATTAACCTATCTATAATAACTAAGATAGAATTATATTCTACTCCTATTATTAGGTTCTTAGATAGTAGTAGTTTAACTATAAAGTCCTATATAATAGATGTCTAAGGAGTCTTTAGTATACTAGGTAATTATATTATATTATATAGAACGTATTATAATGCCTTATTCTATATATAAGTATTATATTTACTAATAACCTTCTTAATTATTATTTGCATACTTAGAAAGTAGTATCTCCGCAAAAGCCTTTCCTAGGTTCTAAAGTTCCCTTAGTATCTATAAGCTAGTAGCTTATATTATTCTTTAATAAATTCTTTTCGGATGCTTTTAGAGATATATATCTTGTTTTTATATAGTAGAAGTCCTTTTATATTCTTCTAGAAGTATTATAAGATGCTTTCTACTACTATATCCCTTTTATATACTAATCTGATTTTATTTATAAATAGGTTACTATTAATACAGGTCGCTGCTATAATTTATTATTTATTTAGGATAAGATTATTACTATTTTCCTAGAAGATTATAATACCCTTTATTTTTTCTTTTATCTTATATCCTAGCTTCTAACTTAGCGCGTTAGCATATATGTTTTCTATTTCTTTTATATATTTAATTTATAAGTTATAGGTAGTAAGTGTCTCTACCTACCTTATCTGCCGCCTATTTAGGTCTTTAGTTATAGTAAAGCTAATAAGATTCTTATAATTAGTAAGAATTATTACTAGGAAGTTAGCCCTCTAAAGGTAAACCTTTTATTTCTATAATACTTTAACTATTACTAGAAGTTTCTTATTATATATATTATAGTTAAGTTCTACGGATATTATTTTTCTAAAGTAGTATACTACTAGATGCTAGCTGCTATTCTTATATCTCTATATAAGTACTTCCTTTATCGCTTTATCTAATATGTTTATTTCCGCTATTAACTTAAGTTCTAGCTAGAAGTTCTAGCGAATAGGTTTCTCTATAAAGGCCTGCTTTAGCTCTTAGAATACCTTTTCTGCTTTATCTATCTATTTAAACTCCTGCTTCTTTTTTATTAGGTCTATAAGCAGTAGAGCCTTTTTTAAATATAACTTAATAAACTTCTAGTAGAAGTTTATAAATCCTAGGAAAGATTATACCTATTTAACTATAGTTAGTATCTCCTAAGTAATAATCGCTTGGACCTTTTTAGGATCTAGGCCGATTTTCCCTAGTATAATTATATAGCTTAGAAAGGTAATTTCTTTCATATAGAAGTTGCACTTAGATAGCTTTAGGCGGAATCCCTTTACTGCAAGTGCTTCTAAGACCTATATTATATATCCTATATACTATTCCTTATTATCTAAATATACTAGTATATTATCAAAGTAATATATATAGAACCTATCTAAGAAAGCCCTTAATATATTATAGTTAACTTTTTAATAAGTTACTAGGGCGTTAGTTAGCTTAAATAGTATAACCTAGTACTTATAGTAACTAAATTTAGTTTAAAATACCGTTTTCTATTTCTTGCCTCTTATAATACAGATTAGGTAATATGCATCCCTTATATCTAGCTATATAAAGATCACCGCCTTTCTTAGATAGTCCTATATATTATCTGCCTATAGTAGTAGGTATTAGTTCTTTATAGTTATTTTATTTAACTTCTAATAGTTAATATAAAACTAATCCAGTTTATCTTTTTTCTTTATAAATAGTATTAGCGCTTCTAATAGGGAGTGCAACTCCCTTATCTATCCTTTAGATAACGCCTTATTAATATACTCTCTCTATAGTCTTATTTTCTCTTTACTATACTAGTAAAGTAGTTCCTAAAAAGGTTTGCATCTTTTCTTAAGTAGTATCTTATAGTCCTATAGTTAATATTTAGGTAAGGCCTTTTTACTTTATAGGTTATTAAATATCTGTTTAAACTTCTTATACTATACTAGTATCTCTTTTCTAACCTTTATATTATCTAGTAGAGAGTCTTAGATTATATGCTTTAGTATATTATAGAAGGTAGCGCTAACTTCTTTATAGCTATATAGTTATTTTAATACGCAGCTATATTAGATAAACTTTATCTTATAAGTTTCCTAGTTAATTTCTAGATTATATTATCTAATCTAAGAAATACTAAAAATAGCCTAATTATCTCTAATATAGATTATATCTAGGCTGATTTCCTCTTAGTAACCTCTAATAGTTATCTATATAGGTATAGTTTTATACTTAACTATTTCTCTATTTATTCTAATTACTATCTTATTAATAATAGTAAGTAGGTAGGGTTCTATTTTCTCTTATACTAGTATATTAAGCCTCTTTATAGCTTCTAGTAAAATAAAGTTCCTTTATGCACTAGAGTTAAGTATAACCTATAGCTTCTTTTCTCTAGTATAAGCTTTTAGTATTACGTGGTTTTAGCCTCCTATAGCCGCCACTTGCCTTCCTAGTTATTTTCTTTCTAGGATCTTATATCCTATAAATTAGTTCTCCTATAGTTAGTAACTGCTTTCCTATCTTATTAGTTAGTATAAGATATTTAGCGCGAATATAGTTTATGCTTTATTACTAATATATTACTAGGTAAAGATTATTAGGTTTATAGGAAATAAAGGAAAAGTTATTTTCCTTTAAATGCGTTTGCCTAATCCTCCGCTAGCGATTTCCTAAACTTCTCCTAGCTTAATAATTAAGCTTAGCCTTAGTATTTTTTCTTTTAGAATGCTTTTAATAATCCTAGGTTATTAGGGTGTCTTAAAGATAACTTATTATATATCTTGGTATATAACTATATAGTAGATGCCTTTTTCTAGTTTTTCCTTTCCTAGCTAGAAGTCTCTTTTAAAGGCCGGCTTATCTCCTTTTTTAGGTTCCTACTAGTTTCCTATAGAAAGTTTATTACTAGCTATAATCTATTCTTTATCTATATTAGGTAGCTAGTCTATAGGGTCCTAAAATAGGCTTGCTTTTTCTCCTGCGTTTATTTCCTAGCTTTTATATTTAGGTAGTTGCATGCTATACTTCTATCTTTTAGGGTTAGGTTATAATACTATATCTAAGATTTATATAACTGCGCTTATATTTTATTTTTTTAGGGTCTTTTCCTTTTCTTCTATCTATAAGAGGATGCTAAGTATCTAAGTAATCTATACTTAAAATAAAGTCCCTTCTAATATCGCTTATCCCATTTCTTCTTAAAGAGTAGGTTTAGCTTCTAGTAAGCGGCATCGATTTCTATTAGGTCCCTCTAGTTCTTTCTTCCTATTAATCCTATTTTTCCTAACTATTTACTAAAGTTATAAGTCCTTTTCTATTTAAGGAATCTCTTAAAGAATTAGTTATTAATCTTAACTGCTTTCTAAATTATTTTAGTAAGACTATTTAGTTAGTCTATTCTAGTTAGCTTGTTCTTAATAAAGTCCTTTAGTCCTATATAGTACTAGCTAGTTAAGACGCGGTCGCTCTATCCTACTATATCTAAATACTACTAGAACCTAGCTATATACTTAAAGGCTAACTTGTTCTGCTTTAGTTATTATAGCTTCTATTTAGCTATACTTTGCTATTTAAGGTTACTAAAAACTTATTAGATATTTTTCTTAAATGCCTTATAGCTTATAAATATAGCCTAGGTTAAGGTCTTTGCTCTAGTTATAACTTGTTCTTAACTAGTTTTATTTGCTATAAAATTATTAATATAGGTCTTAACCTAGTTAAAGGCTACGCCTTAAAGGTAACTAATTATATAGATAACTTTTACTATCTTAGTTCTAAATAAGTATTAGTTAAATAGGATATAGATATCTATTAAAGTTAGAAAGTTATCTAACTTGCCTCTATCTTTATAGAATATATTAGGTGTCTTAATAATTATAGTTTATTTTTATACCGCGAGGGTCTAAGCTAGCGCTAGTATAGAAGCTAGGGTTAGCGTTAGGGTTAGGGTATTTTTCCCTTTAGTAGATCTAGTAGATAATATTATTCTATTAATAAAAAGACTAGTGCTTAAAGTGTAACGATCGCCTAGCTTATATAGTGCTAAGGTAAGTCTTATAACTTAAGTAGGTCTCTAGACCTAGGTTATTATTAGGTTAATATTAGTATCTATTAATGGATTACTAGTTGCTATACTTAGGAGTATAGCTTATTATAAAGTATAAAGTAATAAGCGTATATTAGGAAATACTATTTAAGTTAAGTATAAAGCTTCTATCTAATAGGTAACAACCCGGCCTTATATAGAACTTTTATACTACTAGTTAACCCTAGTTAACTTAAATACTATTAATCTGGTCGACTGCTTGCTAGTTAACTAGTCGATTGCGTTATATAACTAATCATATAGTATAATAACTAAATATTAGTAGGTCTACTCCCTAATAAACATACCTAAATATATATATAAGACTATAACTTTCTTCCTAGGGGTTTTTCTATGTCTGAAGCTAGATACTAAGCCTAAGGTCCTTTAGTTATATATTATATCTATAATACTATACTTTAAAGGTAACTAATTATATAGATAACCTTTACTGCCTCTATTTTAAATAAGTATTAGTTAAATAAGATATAGATATCTATTAAGGTTAGAAAGTTATCTAACTTGCTTTTATCTCTATAGAATATATTAGGTGTTTTAATAATCGCAGTTCGCTTTTATACTACAAAAGTCTAAGCTAGCGCTAGTATAGAAGCTAGAGTCTATATTAGGGTCGAAGTTAAGGTGTTTTTCCTCTTAGTAGATCTGGTGGATAATATTATTCTATTAATAAAAAGACTAGTGCTTAAAGTATAATAATCGCCTAGCTTATATAGTGCTAAGATAAGTCTTATAACTTAAGTTAGGTCTTTAGACCTAGGTTATTATTAGGTTAATATTAGTATCTATTAATAGATTACTAGTTGCTATACTTAAAAGTATAGCTTATTATAAAGTATAAAGTAATAAATATATATTAGGAAATACTATTTAAGTTAAGTATAAAGCTTTTATCTAATAGGTAATAACCTAGCTTTATATAGAACCTTTATGCTTTTAGATCCTAATAGATCCTAATAGGCCGTAAGGATCCCTATAGTCCTCCTTAGTCTATTATATAACTAATATACTAGAAAAACATCTTTTGCTTATATAAGAAAAACCTATTTCTACTAAGAGTTCTTCTATGTCTAAAGCCAGATATTAAGCCTAAGGTCCCTTGGTTATATATTATATTTATAACAAATAGCCTCTTTTTTTTTACTTTTCTAGATGTCTCTCTAGACTTTTTTATTTTAGAGTTACAAGTTTATAAATGCAAAAGGCAATTTTATACTAAAAGATATATAACGGAAAAGGCTACTTTTACTAGATTTAAGTATATATTTAAAGAGAAAGTAGATATAGAAAGCATCTAGAATATATATAATTAGTATACTAAAAGGTTCTATAAATATAAATAAGCTAGAAGTTAAATAATAAAGTATTAGAGCTCTTAGAGCTGTTATAATAGTAATAATATAATAATGAGATGATGAAAAAATCAATGTTTTTGGTGGTTACGCACGTGCTAAAATCAGCCACTTAATTCGTACACTGAGAGCTCCGTAGGACAAGCCCTGACTAAATAGGCTAAACTAGGCTCGGCTAGGCTACGGATCCACCACCTTCCCAGCTGGTACCTGTCCCGGCCGGGAGACCTTTTTAAGGTTCGGCACTTATACTTCGTAACTGGTTCAACCAATCCATGATACGACTTGCAAATCAGAATATGGGTGGTGGGAGACTCAGGTGGGAGGGGGAGCCAAGACAGGAGGGGAAAGTAAAGTAGTAAGTACTGGCTCGGATCATCCTCTATGCATGGAGGATGATCTGAAAGCTCGATATGGCTTCATCCCTCCATCCTCCGTCGCAATCCCAATCCCAATCCCAGTCTTAAGCACAGGTATAGATAGGTACAGTAATAAATCTTTCGTAGGGGACACACCACAGCGACCCCCTGCACGGAAATCATTCGTTGCTTAGTGGTTACCTTATACGAAGTAAAATACTATACGGAGTACACTCTTTCAAGTACTCACGGACCAGAAATCCATTAAAAGTCCACCTTCTACACTTGTAGGGGTTCGTCCGTTGTGCCCCCCCCCCTTTTACTTAAATACGCCGACCCCGCAAATTGACGAGATATATTTTGTTCTTTCCCCTCTTACTTTGTCTCGTTGTGATCCGCACTTCCATTATCTTTCATCGTTATGCATTTTTCTTCCCTCTTCATAACGGCTGCAGTTGGCATAGCTGGCATAAATGCGCAAACTCAATATACAGCGACCAATGCTGCTTCTGTAGAAGCAGCTAGGGCAACCGCAAAGACTTTGAGCCCAACAAGTTCAGTCAAGGGGAAGACTTTTGATCGATTCGTGAATATCTTCTTGGAGAATACCGATTTCGACATGGCAAGCGCCGATCGTGAGATTGCCTTTCTCAGCTAAGATCATGTTCAGCCACTAATAATGGCAGCCAACCTCCAATGGATCGCAAGTCAAGGCATTACGCTCACCAACTACAAAGCAATCACACATCCCAGTCAGCCCAACTACATTGCTTCTGTAGGGGGGTCAACTCACTCGGTCATATGGGACTTGTATTCTCGGATTTCCAGTTCGGCGAGAACAATTGTGGATTTGTTGGATGCAGCGGGGGTGTCGTGGAGTGAGTATGAGGACGATATGCCTTATTCAGGTTTTGAGGCGGATTATATCAACCAGGTACGACAATTGAGAACCTATCTGCTTCTATCTGGGCGCTTTGGGATAATTTTGCCGTCAGAATGCCACACTGCTTCTGAAGCAATATTATGTGCTCCTTACGACTGCTCGTATAAGTAACAAAGCTAACTCCGTGCTTCCAAGGTCAACGGCGCAAATGATTATGTGAGGAAACATAAGTAAGCGATAATAGGCTTCAAATGCAGGTAGAGAACTGACTTCAACCCGGCAGCCCCCTAATGAGTTATGATTCCGTCACTTCTGATCTCGACAGACTGGCAAAGATGAAGAACTTAACGATGTTCTATAATGATCTCGACTCCAATAAACTTCCACAATGGATGTTCATCACCCCAAATATGAGTAAGTGCCATCTCTGCCAGTCGACACTAGGCTTGTACTCACATATAACCAGCAAACGATGGCCACGACACCTCAGTAACGGTTGCTGGCGCATGGGCAAAGGGGTTCTTAGAGCCGCTTCTCACGAACCCAAACTTCCTTTCCAGGACACTTGTTCTATTGAGTCGGTTTCCCCGGTACTCAATTTAACGCCTGGACTAGACTGACAAATTGCAGCCTTTGATGAAACGGCAAATTACCTCTCAGACAATACCGTCTTCTCGGTCCTGTTTGGGGATGCGGTGCCCGAAAGCTTACACGGTACTACGAATGACACGGCTTACAACCACTACAGCATCATGTCAACTGTCGAAAACAACTGGGACCTGGGAGACTTAGGGGAAGGGGACGCGGATGCGAGTGCTTTCTTTTGATTCGATTCGTCATTTGTCGAATAAGTGATGGCCAAAGAATACTTTGGATGTGTCCCAATATGCCTTTAATTAAATTGTAGCCTCTGTTAACTTCCACTCTGTCTAGCAGGGCATCAGGTCCATAAGTCCTTTCCAGAGACACCTGCTAACTGATCGTCCCCTATATTGCCTTCCACCATCCCTTCTCTCCCTTTTATAAACCTCCACTCACGTGAATTTCATGCAAGTCCTTCTGAGATCCTTGCCAAACTTTGCGAATGCGGGGTTTGCGTTCATAGCCACAGCTCCGCCTCATTGCGCACAACATTTTCAGCCGTATCATTACACGAGACAATCAATCTTTTGAAGGTTCGAAACTATTTCTCTCATCCCCAAGTCTCACAACACGCCTTGTTTCCACAAACCCCGAGCGAAATTCGATTGAGCCTCTACGAGACAGATTCCGCTCATTCTCTGCATTGAACATACTGACTGGGTCGCCTTGTCGCAATGGCTGACGCTAGCACAAGTGGCATTGATGGCTGGCATCTTGTTCCAGCAACAGTAATTCGGGAGGAAGAGGAGATAGAAGAATGGGGAAAGTCTAAGGGAAACTGGTCGGGCGTCGGCAAACACCTAACGAATTGGAGCGAGCACAAGACGCTACGAGTTCAGGGTCGAGAATTGGGACTCGGCTCATATGGAGAGGTGGAACGCATCACCTATAAAGCCGTTACGCTGGCGCGAAAACAGTAAGGAGCAATCCATCCATCTACAAGCAAGAAGTTTCGATCGTTGACAATTTGCAGTGTCAGCCCAAGGAGAGGACGCTTGACGCTCGAACAGCTTCGAGAAGAAGCTAATGCGATGGAGCGGCTGGATAATAAACACATATTAAAATTAGTCGGCACTTATACCTCCAAAACCAAGCATCTCTATCTCCTCCTATACCCTGTCGCTGTGTGCGATCTGCACCGGTTTCTGGAGGAGGTTGACGATATACGTTCTGGAGCTCATGCGGACCGAGAAGACGCCATGAAGCGCATGCAAGATCTTGGATTGAAAGATGTCAGCACAATTGAGGAACTTGCATTTCCGAAAAATCAGTCCCAATCAGTTCCTCGGACAGCTACAGCAGTTGGCTTTCTTCAGCAGATTCTTGGGTGTATAACGGAGGCATTGGCTTATGTACATGCGCAAGGAATCCGACATATGGATTTGAAGCCGAGGAATATATTGCTTAACCCTGGAAAAGTCTATTTGGCAGACTTCGGCATAGCTAGAGATGTCAGGGAGTCAGAGGATAGTATTACAAGTACCCGCTTGAGGAGTCCATATTGGATGGCGCCGGAGGTTCATGACGAGCAAGTCCATGTATGTGCCTTCATAACCTCCTTACAGAAGCGTTTCCTACGTTGCATAGCTTAAGAATAGGCCCAAATGTGGACTCCTGCTGATATATTGTCTCGACTCCCTCGGAACAAAATTCCTACTCCCAAACCCTGTATTAGGCAAATGCTGACTCTGATATCTCGCCGTATAGCACATGGCCCCTGCCGATATTTGGTCGCTCGGGAGTATTTTCTTAAATACAGCGACTGTTTTTTACGGTGAAACTTTAGAGTCATACGATCAGATCATGAAAGGGCAGGACTGGGAAAAGAAGTATAAAATGTTGCCGAAATACCTAAATGGATTGAGGACAAAAGCTGTCGCCGCGGCACTTGAGGACTACGAAAACCCGACTTTCAATGTCAAGCATATCATCGGACTCATCGAAGACATGCTCAAATACGACCCAGAAGAGAGGCCTACGGCAATTGAAGTGAATGAAAGATTATCTGAGCTGGGAGGTCTGGATCAGGTTTATCATCTTTCATGTTGTCATAAGAAGAATGCATATGTGTCGGAAGTCATTAGTATTTTTTATGTCCGAAGTCAGTATGCCTCTTGCTAACATGTGAATATAGACAAGAAATTAAAGTCTGTCTATGAGATGAATGCAGACTCCGTCCACCAGATAGCCCAGCTGAAGGTGGAAAACGACGAATACAAGGAACGCCTCCAACATCTTGAGGAGCTCAAGAATACTTGGGAGACGCGGCTAGACAATCAGAAAAAACACACTGGTGACCAGTACCGAGCACTGCAAGAAAAGTACAATCAAGAAGTCGGCGCGCGGAAGAAATTCGAAAAGGACCACAAACCATTCCGTCGACCGCGGTCCCGAAATAAAGGCAGTGGCAGGGGCAGGAGCCTGGAACTGCTCCACACCAATGGCAACAGACCTCCTCCTTTTGTAAAAACCCTTAACCATGAGATGTACTTGAACCCTCATACCCAGCAACGCGCAAGTGGTTTACCACTCCCAATCAGACCCTCAACACCGATCCGACCCGCTCTCAGTAGAGACCCAGGCAGCAGTTCGAGCACGCTTGTCAGCTCGAAATATTCAATTTTCTCGCGCGCCAGCCCCAACGAATCGCTCAGCTCTGTCAGTTCATCGAGGACAGTAAGGAGCGTCTCGCCTAGCAGTCCTACGACAGCAAAACCTGGCAATCCTGCAGAAAAAGAAGTGGATCTGTCGGCCTGCCCGGCCGTGGCAAATGAGATTCTGAAACCATCTGTTGTGAAGAAGGTCGGTCATGAGGCGAAGCCGTCTTGGGCGAACGTGGTATCATTGCGGCCGATACGATGAAGGCATTAGAGAGCTTTAGAAGTCGTTTTGAATCTGCGGGAAAGAATGCTCTCCCATCGTCACTCCGAAACTTTTGCGTCTCTGAAATGGGATACTCTTGGGTTAGTACACTTTGAAAGTTGGTACAGAACACCATGGATGGGTCTTACAATAAGTTATCCACTGTGGACAATACAGCCCATAGAGTTAGGGAAGAAGAAGGGGGGGGGAGAATGGCTGACGATTGTGAAGTATACGGTTTAAATTACGGAATTGCTTTGCACATGCTGCTTCTTACTATGACCTGTATGCATAGTCAGTGTATCAAAAAGTAGGGCGTCGGAATAGAGTTTGAAATTGATAATGGCGGAAGGCTCGATCGTGGCCGACTTTGCCGAGGTCTGGACTCATGCAACTCGCATAACTGTAGCTACTATGTATGCTGAAAGCTTCCTCTACTATAAATTATCCCAGAGAGTATAATCCTTGTGCTTAGAGTTTCATTATTTGAAAGTGCTAATGTGCATTGGTACCGCCTTCGCTTAACCCGAAATGGGCAAAACGAACATAAACCCCACTGACAAAGTACCTGAGCTTTTGAAAACATCTGCAAAAAATCCCCCCAAAAAATATGAAGAAGCATACCCGCAAGTTTAGAAATACCAAAAGGTTCACCCAAGCCTGATTTACGTTCGGATTTCGCCTAATAGCACTTCAAACTTGGACTACATCCCCCTCCAAGGAGCACTCTGCAATGTGGTACTTGGAGACTCTATCACTCTAGACTCCTCGAAGGTTAATGCCTAGTAAGAACTTCTCACCGTGGATCATTGAATTAATTAGTTTTGGGTAGTGGTCATGGAGCACTAGTAGTTTAACGTCATTGCCAGGACGAGTCACAAGTGTTAGTTGCTAGCAATGTGTGGAATCTTGCTAACAATACATGAATTTAAATTGATTTGTGCTTTACTTGCTTTGTTAGGCAATTTTCTTATTTTGAGCTATAATGCATTCAATTGTTGAGGCAGAGTTCGGCGGTGTTGGAGTGCCAACGAGCGACGGGGCCCTCTGTATATTCTTATTTGACTACCTAGGTGTGTTCACTTATGCGTTTCTGTATTGTTGCATGCTCTGGAACGTTAATATCTGGATTCGTGGATACTTTGTCGTCATGATTGCATCCTTTCAACGTCTGGGGGTTGTGACTGTAACCCAGATGGTATATTCGGCTACATCTTGCTCGAGGCTCTCTTCGTTATTATGAGATCAGGTTCCAACTGCAGTGTGCTCATGCACTTAAATAGAATAGGTTTGTAGCTATGATTCACAGTCATCTTTCTTTCGATAAGAATTCACAGATCGCTGAGGTAGAAGTAGGTCTTTTGCATTGGGGAAGCGGATGTTGCGCGGCATCTATCAGATGGAATGATCAAGCAAACAGAGCGATTAAGAATTCCTAAAAGTTCTCTGAACTCAAGATCTAGGCCAACGACAATGTGTCTCTGGGAAAGGGCAATTCGCTCTACTCTGAGTATGTCACCCTCCGCTTCAAGTACAGAAATATTTTATTGTCATTCCTGATACGAACGTCTAACTCCACCCGGCATCAAACTCCCAATTTTATAAACCTCATATTACCCTTATACCTCTGCTGCATCCTTCACACCGCCCTTCAAGTCCAGATCCCCAATGAGAGGCTTCAAAATATCCGGCAATATCGTACTCGCATCTCCCTCAAACAAGAAGTCTCCCTTTCTTAACCCACTCGCAGCGCCTAGCTCCTCAGAATCCATATTAATCACCACAATCCTCGCTCCCGCCTGCCTAGCTTCCTCGACATATCCCGCAGCAGGGTATACCGTGGCCGTGGTGCCAATTACAAGACAGAGATCAACGCGCTTCTCTGCAATCCAAGCATCAATCTCCTTGATGGTATCCTCGGGAAGTGCTTCGCCGAACCAGACTACTCCAGGACGGAGCAGACCCGTCTTGCATTCTGGACACTTGGGGAGGTCGTCAACCGGGATAGTGGGTGGGGTTTCTGGATCCATTTGAGCAATGCGGGCAGGCATTGTGTTGCTTGATGCTGCGAGGCGGTCGTCATCGCCAGACTTTATGTCAAGGCTCGGGTGAAATGGATCGTCGAAGTTGTTTAATTCAATGCGAGAGCAATTAAAGCATTTTATATCGAAGAGGGAGCCGTGGAGGAGCTTGAGTTGTTCTCGCGGATGGTTTGCTCTTTGAGAGAGGCCTATACATCCATAAGGTGGAATTAGCATTGCCTGATATAGTAGATTTTAAAGAATCAGACAAAGTTCCATGGGGGTTGAGATCATAGTTTAGGGGTAGACTTTAGAATATTCCTGAAATATCGGTATCATATATGCTCCTTGAGAAGGTAGGATACGTGCCTAAGATTGTGTCGGGTATCTAGAGGGGCAAACCAAATGAGAGTAATAGGAGAACATGACAAGAAAACGAAGCCAATTAGGTGATATCCCTTGTTTCGAGATGGACCATGAATAGAGAGCAACATACCATCAACATTCTGCGTCAAGGTAATGAACTCGGGCAGCTTCTTCGATAGCTCAGTTAAAGCATAATGACCCGCATTCGGCTTTGCCTGCAGCGCCATATGCCTCCTGTAAGAATAGAAAAGCCTAGACCAGATCAAGAGTCAGCAACATAATCCATCTTTAGATACATCTTCAACGGCATCAGAATTCATCAAGATATCGAGAAAGTGAAAAGTAACGAGATTTTACCAGACAAGCCCAGGGTCCTTCTTGAACGCCTCTGGGGTAGCTAGACTGGTCGCCTGGTAGTTACGCCAGAGGCCTCCTGCACCTCTGAAAGTACCCAGTCCACTCGCTGCACTCAGTCCAGCACCACAGAGCGCCATAATTCGCGTTGATTTCTCCAGCACCTTGTGGAAATCCTCGACCGAGGTGCTGGCTTTAGTGACGGATGGCATTTGCTTCATAGGCGGCACGGAGCCGATAGGAAAGAATTTAGGTTTAGAGGAAGACATTGTGAGGCTGCGGATCCGGATATGTTTGGGGGTAAAAAGGGGCTTGATTTTAAAGTGGTAGAGCATAGAGTTCTATAGGAGTGTGGTATGCTTTGCTCCTTCTTAGTCGGTATGTGTCCACGCCGAATGAATGGAAGGTAAGCAGCAGGCACGTGACATGCCTCGATCAGTCTGGAAGCTTATTTTTGTCAAATGCCTCCTTGGAATTTAACAAGTGAGAACTGTCAGTAGGGCGAAAGCCGAAATTTCAGCTGCGTTATCCCTATTGATCAACCCTCATAAGTCGCGTTCTGACACAATGGAAGAAGGTAACAGCGGATTTGCTCATAATTTTATGCATTCAGTTTTGTCGTCAACTCTCTTCTTTTAAATGTGGCGCTGGTAATGAATTCTATAAATTTGGAAGACTTTTTGAAATGCGTCTATCTACCTCAGCAGTAGGCTTCGACCTATTGCTTAGAATACAAGGATATCATCCATGTCATGCAAGTTGTTTTTCACTTAGCCCACTACGCTGCTGCCTCGATCAAAGAGTTGCTTTAAAGATGAGCTCGGCTTGCTCATCTAGGCGTTCGCCGCAGCAGCATCCTCTGCTGAGATCAATTTTGTGATCTTACCAATTGCAATCGTTTGACCCTGCTCAATGTCAGCTGTGATCTAAGAACTTGAGAAGAATCAATCCTTACCTGGTCTCTAAGAGTAAATCGTCCTAACTGTGGGTAGTCCTCGAACTTTTCCACGCATACAGACCCTGCGCCACCAATCACTTCCATTCGTGCAATAATGCTGTCACCCTTCTTAGCATGCGATGGTGGCACCTTGCTCTTTCTATTTGTCCCCTTTTGCAACTTGTGAAGCAATGCGCCGAACGTAACCTCTTCAATAGCCGAGTGAACGTGCATAACACAGTTAAAGCCGGCAGACAAGATGGTCTTCAATTCCAGAACACGGATCTGGGCTTCAAAAGCGACAACGCAGTGTACGAGACGCTTCGGTGAACATAGAACGAACCCTGGAAGGATATCTTCTTCTTCGATTCCACGCAATCGTAATCGCACTTGGTCTCCACATTGCGCTGCACTGGTTTCTTCCTCAGTCTCTCCGTAAACAGCGGCCACGTCAACCTTGTCCCTATTCGGCATCATAACCAAAGACATTTGCTTCTTGACAACGCCTGACTCGATCTTGCCTTCCACCAAGGTACCCATATCTCGGTACTTGCCGTTGATCGGCATCATGAATGGGGCGTTGACCTTGCGTTCGAGTGTCTTCATGTTGTCTAGATATTCGAGCAAAGAAGGCCCGTCATAAAAAGGTGCCACACCTTTGGGGATCCGATCATTGATACCCATGGTTTGTTGAGCGGCAATCGGCATGAAGAAAACATCTGTCTTTAGGTTGTATCCAGTTGCCTTCAGGAATTGGGCGAGTTTGGTTGTGCACTCGGTATATCGCTTCTCAGACCACTCGACCGTTGGATCATCCATCTTGTTAATGACCACAATCAGCTTGTTGACACCTTGCGTCTTTGCCAACATAGCATGCTCTCGGGTTTGTCCTCCCTTCTCGAATCCAGTCTCATACTCTCCTTTTCGGGCACTGATGACCAAAATACCAACATCGGCTTGTGAAGCACCACCAATCATACTTGGCACGTATGTCTTGTGTCCAGGGGCATCCAAAATACTGTATCTTCGCTTTTCTGTCTCGAAGAAGCCTCGTCCTACTTCGACTGTTTTTCCCTTTGATCGCTCTTCCTTGGTCAGATCCAAAGCCCATGATAGATACCATGTCTCACGACCCATTTCTTTAGCCTCCTTTTTGTTCTTCTCCATTGTTCGCTCATCCACCATTCCCGTAGCGTATAGAATCGAACCACCCAGTGTCGATTTTCCAGCATCAACGTGACCGATGAAAATGATGTTGACGTGCTCCTTGCCGTAGATTTCCTTCAGAGTCTCCTCATCTACATCCGCCGCCTGTTCTTTCTCAACCGCGTCCACTTCACGAGCCGCTGCTTTGGCAGTAGCCCTGGAGGGACTAGATCGACCAGAGGAAGGGGTGGGTGAAGTGTTTCCAGATGCTTTTGCGCTTTCTCCATCCTTCTTTTCCGTTTTCTCGATCGCCTTGGCCGCGGTAACTTTCGCTCCTTCTACAGCGGTTGGGGGTGTTTCCTTCTTCGCTACTGGTGTGCCTATTGAGAGAATCTTGGCTTTAGGCTTTGGCGCATCTCCTCCGATACTCAGCACCTTTGGCGCTCCATCCTTCACCGTCACCGGCTTGTTTAAGTCCCCTGACGAGCCATCTGCTGGTCGCTTCGCAATTGTTGGGGTTTGTCGCAGAGCTTGTTGTGCGGGAGCAGGCGCTGCTTGTGGCTGTTGAGAATAGCCAGCGTATTGTTGTTGTGCTACAAAATCAGGTTGGTTAGATCTGGTTGGGTAAATGGCAGACATAAATAGAAGATTTCGTGTATATAAATATGTGTCTATGAGTACTCACAATAGCCTTGATTGAAGCCAGCTTGGTTGTTGTAGCCTTGGTTGTAGCCTCCTTGATATTGATTGTAACCGGTTTGCTGGGCGCCATATTGGTTGTAGCCATAGCCTTGGCCTTGGGCCCCTTGGTTGTTGTAGTAATTCTGATTATATCCTCCGGGTGCGCCTGCGCCCCCACCGTACTGTGGGAAGTTCTGTGCAGGCTGGAAGGATTGTGCGCCTGGCTGGAAAGTGTTTGCATTTGCAGCGGCCGGTCGGAAGCCCCCTCCTTGTCCTTGCTGGGTATTCGCATTGTTGAGATTCATCTGCTGTGTCTGCCGCGACAGATTGTCGTCTTGGGCGGCGGGGTCATCTTCCCAAGAGTTGAGGTCCGACATGGCGTATTTGTGTCCGGAGGACTCTGACAGTCGTGCCACAGGATTTGGTAACTTAATCAGATTATCGCAAGATTAAGAGTACCGTATAGTGCAATGTAGCGTAGAGTGTAGAGTGTAGTGTGTAGTTGTATGTCGAGTGTGGAAAGTTCGGTGTGGGGCAGACTTTTAAAGATAATCGAGGGGGGGCCCGCTGCCGTTCTTTCGTGGCTGGTGAGGGTGAGTGGCCTGAATTGGTACCCTACTATTACGTCACTTCAAACAATATAAGGAGATTTACGAAACATTTTCCAAGAGGGAGCCAAAATTGCCGTATTATTTCTTGTATTTACAGTAATACGGGGTGTGAAGTGAGTCGACTGTGACTGTGAACGGAGGTAGCAGAAAAGAATGGCGGTCCATCATTGGCTACGCTCCCGCTTCTCGTGACTCCTATTCGCGTAGCAGCATTGCTAATTACTGCAAGTAAAGCGCTTTCAAGTCAATACAGCATCGGGCATCGAATTCATCGAATCCTCTTCCTCCTCTATATCTGAATCTAGACTTTCTCTGCCACGAAGGATGAAGCAGATACTTCTCTGACTACAACATCAACCATGGATGCTCTCCTGGGCAAGGTATGTCTAAGAATCACGTGCCAGTGAAAATTGTTTGTTGACCTATCCCCAGATCACCCAGCATGCAATGAATTATGCCATCCGGTACATTGCTCTGTTTCTTAAAGATTTTTATGGAATACTTCTGATCCAAATCTAGGTCTGGAATTGGAATAACCGCATCTTTTGCTATTGGCCAAACCTCGAGATTGCTCAAGGTGGGATCAACTCCTGGATTCATTCAGATAACTACAGCTAACTCCTTCTGTTAGACCGTTGACGACAATGGAGTCTACCAAGAGCTCCGGGACTTGCAAGAGCGCCTTAATAGCAAAATTAGAGTAAGTTTTTCTCGGGTCAAGCCAAACGAATACCGCATCAAAGCGTTGTGTTTGCACCATCAAGTTGAGTTAGACTTCGCTAATATTCTAAACAGATCATCTCTCCTGCTATTGACATGATAGAACTCATGTAAGTAGCCAAACTTAGCTCTTGTTCGGTGTTGGTGCAGGCTGACCCGAACAGTTCGGCAAGAGGAAATACGACATTAGAGTCAGCAGTTACACTAACAAAATCACTTCGCTGGGATATTCAGTCTCTTGGTGTTCGACTCGAAAAAGCCGCTGCCGCCGAGGAAACGTCACGCAAAAATCGCAACAGGGCCAAAACTCGAGCCTCGCATGAACTTGAGATCCGGCATATTGTCCAAGATATCAAGAAGCTTCTCACTCGCTTCGAGGATGCAGTGCCACTCATTAACTTAGCTATCACCACATCGGGTGCCAATTTGTCAACTACGCTCCCAGCTTCCGTATCTCCTTCCAGATTATTACAGGCCAGCACGCTCCTTACTGCTGGCGACACGCAATATAGGATAAATTCAGGGTCTCCCACACAGGTCGGATCAGCCTTCACGTTATCACTGTACATGCTGTTCGCTGGTCATGCATTCCGAGCACAGGAAGATTCTGAAAGTACTAGGGAGACTACGTGGAAAGAAGTCATTCATAAGGCAAGAGTAAAGCTTATGCGTGTGCCTCTAAATTACACTGGTCACTCCAACAAGTCACCAGCTGAGTACAAAGCGGAAGAATCATCGACAATTTCGGGTGAAGGAAAAGCGATGGAATATGCCTATCATATCGAGATTATTGAGGATCTAGACGATGATCGAGTCCATTCCTTTGAAGATGATGAAACCCAACCAGGACCATACGGTGACG
The DNA here is from genome assembly GCA_032629725.1 of Gremmenia infestans. Taxonomy (NCBI): domain Eukaryota; kingdom Fungi; phylum Ascomycota; class Leotiomycetes; order Helotiales; family Hamatocanthoscyphaceae; genus Gremmenia; species Gremmenia infestans. The sequence goes on from JAFEVB010000008.1 coordinate 152,780, forward strand.
TTCTACTCGCAGGCATCCGAGAGTCCCTACCAATTCATCAGATATCAAAGCTCTTCTACGCAGACACGGGCAAGATCTTAAATATCGGCAGTCAAGGCGAAACTAACAACCCGGTACTGTTACTCAAGCGAGATATCAATGCCCTCCCACCACGGAGAATGATGGAAGAGAACGAGAAGCGGGCAGAATGGTATGATGATCCAGAAGAGCTCGAGAACCCGGAGGACAAAGACGATTCGCAGGACGATTCGCAGGACGACATCGATCAGCAAATTCGACGCGAGAGTTGTGTTGTTCTCCCACTGCAGGAGCCTGACCAGCCGGCTCAGGATAATACCACATGGTGCTTCCCACCTGACCTTGATCCCGAGTGGTTGGCTCTTGAAGTCTACGTGGAAGAACCAGATAGCAGCTCCGAAGATGACCAAGAACCAACGGACGACTCAGCGTACGCCTCCCACCGACCGAGTTCATCGAGCGAAGAGCCCAACCACAGCAGCGAAGACCTCGCCGCCGGCATTGCAGGCCTTGATCTCTCGTCAGAATCACCATCTCCTTCCCCAACTCAGCTTATCAACACACCATCTCCCCCGCGAATGACACCCAAACCCAGATTATCCTCAAACGTGCCTCATTTTCCCTATGGCCAAATGCGCTCATCCCTCTCGCTTCTCGAAATGCTGATTCGTCTCACCGCCCTCCAACAATTCCAACAAGCCTCCCACCTCACCATCTCCGACGAATTCCTCACCTTCTTCCTTGAAGAATCAAGCACCACAGGCGCGGGTGGCGATGCTGACAACAGGCGCCGCACACGGCGGGAAGCGAGACGCAAGGTGGGGTTTGATCCGTATGACGAGAGTCCAGTGAAGAGACATGGCGAGGATTATCAGTATGAACAAAGAGAGGGGTATGAACGTGGCGGTACGCCTTTCACGGAGTACGACCGGTACGATGGTGGTGGTGGATATCACGGTTATGGTCCTGCTTCCCCCTTACCACGAGGGACGCCCGAACCGTGGTTGTTGAGGGGCCGCGATGTGTCGTCTAGTCCTAAGCCGAGGAGGAGCACTTCTGACATTCCGCCTTCGTCGCCAATGAGCCCTTACCGGTAAGCCGTGAATTGCTAATCAGATATGACTTGTGAAGCTAACTTCATACGTTTTAAGGCCTGTACGGAGCTCTACACGACCACTGCCGGTGCAGAGAGTGAAGAACACTATGAATCCGAGCAAGGGTAGCCCGTTAGGGAGAGGTGTGAGTGTCGAGACTGACTCTACGCTCGGGACAAGCCCGGGTAGTCCGGTGTTGGGGACCAGAGGAGGGAATGGTGAGAAGAACTAAAAATGTGTTTCCAGAAATTGCTAGACGTATAGAATGATACCCTTGTTTTCAGCTTGTAGATTTCAAGCGTTACTATGTACAGTATTCACTCTGTTTGAGGCAAAAAAATAATGGTACGAAAGTGATCACGAGGAATGAATTAAAGAACTTTCGAACTCAACTTTTCCAAACCCAAGGTAACGATATTACGGATCCCTGACGACGCTGAATTCTATATGATAAATGCGGGGTATCTCCATTGCTTCCATAACGCCATGAGTGTTGAGAAATTAATGCAGTCCCATTCGCCCATAGCAAATGCACCAGAACCTTCCATCTAATCAGAATCATAGTCCACCAAACCAGCTCCAGCAGTCTGTTCTGGAGTGCCTTCAATTTTAGGCCGCTTCCTCTTCACACCAGCCAACACGAACTTTCCGGTCGACTTCTCTGATGCCTTCGTGCCACTAAGGAACGGATCCATTACTGCTCTGGTGTTTCCTCTTATCTCAGCCACAATATCAGCTTTTCTCTGCTTCGCAACGTGCTCGGCCTTGAGTTTCCCTCTGAGCTTCGAGCCTTTGGACTTCTTTGGGGGACTTTCCTCTTTCCCAAATAGAGGTTTAGATATCGCTTTGGCCATCACTTTCTCTGCATTCGACTCACCGTACTCGATGAACCTAGCCCGGTTTGCATCATCTGCATGTTCGGGAAGCAGGTCAAGACCAAGACCAAGACTCATCTTATCTTGCAACGCTGTCGTAACACCAGCTTCCTTTTCCCTCGAGTGTCTTCCTTCTCGGAAAGCCTTTCTCAATTTCTTGTTCCTTTCGTACGGATCGTCCCATTGCTTCTCGGAAAGCTCTTCTAATTCTTCCAGTCGTCTCTTGCTGTGCTGCAACCGCTTTTTGTCCTCTACTTTGCCTTCCAGAGAAGCGAACGCATTGTCCCTCATTGTTTCCCTCTCTTCCTGCGTTATGATCTTAATATCACCTTCCTCCACCTTGTCATCCCCCAGATCTCGCTTCCTCGCACCCTCCGTAACCACATATGCCGTATTTTTAGGATCCGTTCGAATCTCAATCACCCCGCCGCAGGCAATATGTTTCATTCGGAAGCTGTAGATGGGAGATGAAAAGTAATTCCCAACCTTTTTCTTCTCGGCATTGAATCGCACACCTTGCCCTATGATGGTAGGCTTTGGACAGTGAATACACCATATTGGGTATGGCATTTCGAATCGTACGGTGAGGATGCCTTGGGAGATCTTATTTGCGCGGGCGCCCAGGGCATGCTTCCCATGGAGTTTGTTCCCACTGATCAATCCTTCCTGATCAGGGGGAACATAACGGCCCATATTGAAGCCCTGCATTTTGAACTTTTGTTTGTTGGGGTGACTGGTCGTGAGATTTTAAGATAGAGGTGTTGGAGGTTTGGATTGGATTGGATTGATTGGTATTGGGAAGGGACGGGAGCGGCCGCGTCGCTTACTAATAAGGTTATGTTATCTCGAACTCCAACTCCTCCACTTGTGCTACTCAACTCCACTTCACCCCTCAGCCCTTCACTTCTCAATACTTTTCAACAGAACATACCTATACACCACCGACTTATTCGCAGTCTACTACATTACATTCGAATCTTCTCTTCATTTGTTGTATTGGTGAGCCTTTGAACAGCAGGTGGCAGCGATCTGTAGTCACAGCCACCATGAGTGAAATCGCCGCCCTCCAAAATGAGATCAAGGAATACAAACTACAGGTCCGAAACCTTCCCTCCCCGATACCTCGCAAGATCAGTGCTGACATTTACATGGGAGTAGTTGGAGACGGTAGACTTGGGTCTTCAAGCAGACCCGGATAGCGCAGAGCTTCAGGAATTAAAGACTGAACTCGAACAAGTCATTTCCCTCACTGAAGCTTCGATCGCAGAACTAAAGCCACCTTCAGTGCCAGCTACTGTATCCAAGAATTCATCAGAACCCGTTGTGAAGGAGAAATGGTCGCGAGAGAATCACCCTGCATTTAAGAAATCGACGGCGACACCCGCAGCCGAGGAAGCAGAAGCCCCAACAAGCTTTTCCGTCAATGATATGGTATTAGCGAAGTGGCATTCTGGGGACAAGGGTTTCTACCCAGCGAGGATCACCTCCATAACCGGATCATCAACTGCCCCTGTATATATCGTCAAGTTCAAGAGCTACGACACCACCGAGACGCTTCGGGCCAAGGATATTAAGCCCATAGTTAATTCCAATAAGCGCAAAGCTGATGGAACACCAGTCGTAGCTTCGATACCCTCCCCAACCATCAACTCGAATGTAATTTCTGCCGCCGCAGATATCAACCCAGAACTTGCGCAACAAACCAAGCGTGAGCCAAGTAAGGTCAGTGATGGTCCCGTTCGGCCTGCCAAATTACCCAAGAAGATCAAAGCAAATAAAGAATTGGAAGCTGGCAAAAATAAGTGGCAGGACTTTGCGGCGAAGGGAAAGTTTGGGAAAACTGCAAAGAAAGAGAGCATGTTCCGCACACCGGAAGGTGTTCACGGCAGAGGTGAGCTTCCTCATACCCTCGAAATGTATCATTCTAACAGGCTGCAGTGGGATTCACGGGGTCCGGACAAACCATGCGCAGGGACGAAAAGCGAAGTCGTCACATATACCAGACGAATGGAGAGGAGGAGTTTTAATTGAGGAGTGAAGTTTGGGGCTGACAGAGCGGAACTCTGCAAGTATTTGGCGTTATGAATCGGTCTACCTTTTCAGCGTTTCATTCCATTTAAGCATTATTTTGATGGAGGCTAACGTGGGGTCTGCATTCAACCCTAGTATAAGCGCTTCTATCAATGCCAGAAATGAACGTATTCCCTACTCCCATTTTTGTGCGTATGAATTCGAGCTAAATATGGTATTTTCCCTTAGGAGCAACAGTCTGATTCCGACTTGCTACCGTAGCAATTGGCATGTATGACAATTAAATCTCTCGTTCAAACGAGCAATCATCGGACATTGCAAGAGAAGGCAGTTCTTAGCACTGGTTTACTGCTTTCAATGTCACCGCATCTTCAAATCGCAGCCAGCAAATAATACATACTTTTGTTATTATTTACGTGTGATCATTATTGCGTGAATACAAGTGTTGTAGCGCCGTACTATCAGAGCCCAAAATCAAACGAACAAAACACCCCTATCAAGTCCCAAAATACTAACAGCCCACCGGACTGCCAAGCCAACTGCCAACCTAAGTGACTGCCGACGAGAAATCGTTGCAAGATTACAAGGGACAAACGTGAATTCCAGCCCACAATGCCCATTACCAAAAATTGTCACATTAAATCCGTCACCGAGTCACCGAGAATTCAGTCGTCCTAAAGACCCCCCCCTTTCCAGGGTCTTTCCAATCTCGTTGATCCCGCCAACCTCTTGAATCTCGCCCGCTCTGAACATATGCCCTGTGCAGCCCTTGTGGCCGAGACATCACACCATCCTCACCCGCGCCATCATCCTCCTCAGTAGCTTTTCCAAGCCTCGGCGTTAGGATACTGCTCGCCACGCTGTCATGTCCATGGAGATTACTCCCATCGCCAAATATGCCGTTTCCACCGCTAGTTCTAACATTGTGGTCTTCGTCTACGGTGCCATTGAAGGTAGACCTCGAAGGCATAGATAGAAGTTCCTTGTCATCCTGCTGGGGCAGGTATCGATGGCGTGCCCCTCCAACTTTGGTGCGGTTATCGGTATCGGAATACTTGAGGATTGACCGGTTCTTGAGTAGAGTGGCGAAAAGTGGACGCAGAGTTGGGAGACACGCTGCAAGAATCCCGGCGTTGAATTCGATACTGTTGTAGCATTAGTCGGGTACAGATATTGCCGGTGTGGATGGCCACACTCACAAGCTCCATACATTAAAAGTGTCATCACTTGCAACGATGTTAGCTCGATATCTGCGCTTAAGCCAAGAAGAGGGGGGCACCAACAACTGGTTGTCCATGTTGGCGAAGAAGCTTGATAGGTAATACTCCTTGACAATTGACGCAGCGCAAGCACTATCTATTGTTAGCTTGAATTAAAACCTCGATAATGGACAAAACCTACAAATAGCCAAGATTCAATATGAAAATCAGCGAGATCTTGGTTCGCAGGTTGATTTGCAGAGGTATTATTACTGGTATAGGTAGAGAGGCGAAGACAAAGTCGGTGAACAGGTTTATAGCTAGAATATCTTAGCAGCCAAGCCTTGCGGAGGTAAGACCATGGTCAGTATCTTACCCCCATTAAATAACCCTATATTCCGGAAAACGATTGGGCTATAGCACTTTGTCTTTGGGTTTGCTTTCAAATCAAAGTTCCACGCTGCTTCGACAGGGAGGCATTGAAATATCCCAAAAAGTGTGGGTCAGTGTTGTGATCAGTCCCTAAAGGGAGTTGAGTGGAAATACTTACAGTGTACAGACGCAAGCGAAGGTGAAAGCGAGCAGGAAAGCCATCCACCCTATGATGCACCGCTGTGAAAACGTTAGAATTCAGCATGGATCGTTGCTAAGATGAACTTGCTCTATACAATTTTCCTTGGATCAGTCTAAGCAAGAAAATCCCTACAGATATTTTCACGCAAGTAATACCAATGACGAGAATCCATGCATGGTGATAAGACCAATGGACAATTTGACCGTAGTTCATCATAAGGTGTGGATTTCCGACATGTTCTCCCACTCCAAGTTGTACTTCGAAGACGACAAAGGTCAAAACGGCCACTGAACAGACCTATCACCAGTCAACCCACGGTCTAGAAAAGAGCATCGGTTCATACCATCGCTACAAGCATAACATAATCATCAGCACCCATCATCTTTAACATGAATATTCTCACGTAGACTCGGAGAATCACCGCAGTACAGGCAAAAGCTGTAAAGAAGCTAGTGATGCCCAGTATTCTCGCTCCATGACTGTCGGTTGAGACTGGTCCCGAGTCGACTGGCGCTGGACTTTGTCTTGACAAGAACATGATGTCCAAAGTGCAATTGTCTTCACCGGATTTTCAAGCGTTTCGTCCTCATAGAGGTTATCACAAACAACGAATAGCCTCGTCGAACTTTATTGCTTCTATATTGCTAAGACCAGTCATATGCAGGTCAATCAATATGCGGAAGATATAGATGATCAGAAATAGGCGAGAAAAATTTGGAAAACTAAACAAATGCTACGGTGTTGTGGGCACCATCTTCCTTATGTATCTACTCCATGTGCCTGCTCTTGTGAAGATCTTGTAGCCTGGCGATGAAAAAGCATGGCCGGAACTTCAAACACATGCTGTCAATATATGAAATGCTCTGTGTGTGAACAACGCCACTCGCTCCAAACCCCAAAAGAAAAGTCAGCCCGATTGGATTGTTGTAATACGTACATGGTTCTCATATGCACTTTCCCGCTCTGAATCTCAGGACTCGGACACTACCTGCATCATGAGAAATATTAATGGCCATTGTATAAAAGACGGGACGGAACGACATAGGCTAGAGTCTTTTTTTTTGTTCTGGTAATGCAGGGACGGGTAAGAATCTTTCGCCTGGTGATACAAAAAATGCCCAAAGCAGGCATTATGGCTGAAGCAGGGATCGAGAAAATCATCAACCCGATGTTAAAGTCTCCCCGACTCTAATCGGGAGGCTCGGACCGGCATTTATCAAGTTGATGGGGTGCAGAGAAAGCAAACTCTGCGGATCATCGCACACTGAGTGATAAAGAGAAGCTATGCTCGTTGGGTTTTTTTATAGAGTAGAGAAAAGGACAAGCAGAGACATAACATCACAGAAGGCAAGATAGAAATTCCTGTATGTTCTGAGCTTTGGATGGGCCAGACTTGTTGTCATGAGGGTGCAGGTGCGGATTAGTACGGGTGGAAGTACCAAGGTATGATTACAGGTTGGGCATTTACCGGTACGTAAAGAGACAATCTAAAGATCCTTGTAGTACTCTGCTTTAAGTGCACATAGAATGAGATGTGCATGATTATTCCTGTAGATCGAATCTATTTCAAACTGGGCGGAAGCGGTGTTGCAGCGACAGTCGTTCAATTATGCAGTCGTGGAGTTGTGGAGTGAAGTGAAGTAAAGTGATAGACTACAGTAGCGATGCGATGCGAGACAAGGATCCGGCAGTACTGTACACTTCACGTGCTTTAAGCACCTGATGAACCAAAAAGATTATTTTCTTATTTTCCTCCTTTCCCCGCCATCAACATCGACGTCGTATCATGCCACTTCTTGAATATTCTATCATAATTTACGCGTTAGGTTGCGTTGTGGTCAATGCTCACAGCACGCTCAGCTCAAGGTCTCTGCAGCTCGAAAATATCTCATAGATCTGAGCACCCTCCAATTTTGAAGTCTGTAGAGCCCAGTTAGTAGACGATTGTCCAAATCTGACATTCGAGTTCTTCCCGAAGCAGTTTCGGAAGCAGTTGCTGCGTGCTTTTCTAACCTGAGTTGATAATGTACCCACGTGAACAGTGGGGCACTCTCCATACTTTCGAGGCAGTACCTCAGATGCTCCTTCTTACACGTTTGAAGATCCGTTCTACAGTAAGTGGGAAAGTATTCAAAGCTGGATTTGCAACTGGGCACTCGAATGCGTGGGGCTGGCGACCCACATGCAGCTCCATGGCAATGGCCATTGCATTAGCGGCAACGTGGTCTACACACGTGCGGATGTGCCAATGCTCCTTCCAGTATTGTATTTCCAGCAGTCCACTAGCCAGTTACGTCTCTGAAAGTTATATCGGCGGCTGTGTCATCACGCTCAAGGGATGTATTCTAAATTCAAATTTCCATGTTTAGATATCTTTGCTGTTTCCTCTCTAGAGCGGGTCAACAACATTTGAGTTGAACGATGCTTCATTCAAACCTGTTACCTCTCTGCTTATGTATAGCTATAATATTTCTTGCTTGACGAATTGTAGATTCTGGAGGTTCCATAGCAGTGCCAGTGACTCCATTCCATCCCAGAAATTCCCCTAACCCCGATCATCTACAAAAAGCGAGGGTCTAGCTTGTGTCACATTAGCCTTGCTCCCTTGTTGATCTGTAGCATTGACCTTCTCAAACTTGTGGGGAAAGAAATGACCCCGCCAAATGCGGGGAACATCGCAGCATTCCATTCCCTAAGTCCAAGTCTCGAATCTTAACCTATTTGCGATATTTCCCGGCTTTTGGTCACATATATATATGCATGTATGATGCAGCTCAGTTGCTACCATGGAACGAGTTGGTGGAAATGGAGGACTAGGTAACAACCGGCGTACGTATAGGGCTGTGAACCGATAAATGGAATAGCGGAGTCTGACGCTCCGTTTCTCATATCCTTGACCGCTTTTCACCTTTCAATGTCGCATCATAAAAGAGAAGTTTTGATTGGAGTTGATCGCACAAAAGACTGAAAGTTTCTGCTTTTTGGTTCCTGTTATGGACATGATCTACCAAAATTGAACCCCGTTTCGAGGTGGAACAATTTTGCCTTTATAGTATCCTCGCTACTATACCTAGTCCTCTTAACTCGCAGGGCATATACTATCATTCTGGTGTTTCCTGGAGAAGCAAAAGTAGTGTACTAGAGAGTCAACCAGTCGGCATCAATAGCGAGGTTGAGGATCCGGGATGCCTGTTTCCCTTTTCCCCGCCTTTTCCATGCTCAAAGATCCAGATTTACTAGATTAGGAGAGCAACGGAGGCCTTTAAAGGAACCCGGTATACGTTCGCTAGTCGTAATGATAGCTGAGGGTTGAACGTTTTGTTTAAAGTTCTGATTCGCGTGGACATGGAAAGCTTTTGTCGGACTGGCTGCTCAAGGGATCATGATCATTCGATGCTGTCCGGTTGATTCCTCTACCTTTGTGTTTTTCTTGGATGTTTGCAGTATAGATTCTTGTGCTCTACTGTTTAATGGTGTTCTTTTCATATGGCATACAACCCATAGATTGATTGAGAAATCATCTATTATCCTACATCTCCATTTGTAATAATATTTTTATGCTTCCAGTACCATATTCCATATTTCCAAGGAGCAGCTCTCATAGCTTCCGTTGTCGTTTTCACCCTCCGAAACCGTAGTAGTCTCTCATCAAAAGTCACCCTAGAGCGATGTCAACGTAAGAACAGCCGAGTCTCAGCAATTCATTCTGCTCTTTCCTATATGAATTTTGCCTTCCGGTGTTTCTTAAACTTCTGTGGTGTTTTACGGCCTTCTCCATGGCAAGTGTCTACCTCGCGGTAGACAGAAAAAGCGGCACCGAATTTACAATGGTTTAGCGACCTGGGATACCAAAAGTCATAATTGCCATTTTTTATATATAGGAAGAGGAATCATAATAGACGGTTCAAGGATTCTTGATTGGCGGGCCTTTCATGTTTTAGCCGTAACATACTATAGGGGTTAAATACAATGACCTCTTTGCTGCTATCACCCCACAATGCGGGCCGCGTGCCCCCACCGGCACCGTAACGCGGCTGACTCATACTTGGACCTAAGAATACTTTCTCCTTCACCTTCACAATGTTGTTATCATCCATCGCAATCAGTAAAATCAAACATGGTGAAAGTCGTAATGCAGTCTGATCGACTGATGCTAGAACTCCTCGATCTAGACGCGCATTTGGTCGGGTTTCATAACCTAATGAGTGATGAAAAGAGCATGAAATGGTTGTAAGTTGTCGTCCGCCTTATCTCCCCAGAGAGCAAGCATATTCACAAATCCAAACTCGATGATTATAGCTACCGTGCTCATAGAACTCAGAAAAAAAGCCCCATCCGAGAGTCTCGAGGATTCCAAGGCGAAATTGCTAGCTCGTCTGCCTTCTCCAGACAAACCATGGATGGAGCAGTACGCTATATTGCTTCGGCCTTCTGCCCCAACCAAAGCCGGAACACTGATTGGGATACTTTGCATCCCTCGAATCTCTTCAGATGGTGAAATTCCTGAGCTCGGTTACGGGATCCATTCGGACTATTGGGGACATGGTTATGCCTCAGAAGCGATCGCTTTATTTATCAGCTTCTATTGGGCCGAAGATAGTATTACACCCTATTATTCCTGCCCAAAGTTTCCGTTACTCGGTAGATGGTCTAGGCTGACCGTACAAACTAGGGGAAAACTCAAAAGATAGTCTTGAAGCATACACTGGACTAAATAACTTGGCAAGCCAGAGGGTCCTAATCAAAGCAGGATTCAGAAGACACGAGGTACTGAAAGGCTTCCATGAGGTTGTAGATGTAAATTCAGGTGAGAAGGTGATGGAGGACGTTACTTGTTGGACTTTGGAACGTTCTAGGAAATGATAAAGAATGGGATGTTGGATTTCCCTCTTGCCATCTGTTGGTCTGTTTGAATGGTTATCCCCAGACTGATACGTATGATTAAACTTTCAATGTAAATATCGCACCGCTGCATATAAATTCATGATTCAATTGCCTCGGAAGGGAATTGAGTCTCTTCAGTTTGCCACTTGATGCGACCCTTCAACTTTCAGTATAACGCTGCAAAATCCAATACGACAGAAATCTTATTTTATCCTTTCAAAACACCATTTCCGCCCCAGTATTGCAACAGAGAATAATAACCTTTAGCTTTAATGATAGCTCCCGGCTTTAAGCAATTGAACTCATTACGTATTGTTATTTGATTTTTCTTTTCATAGAACAATAAAGAAAGCCTGAACTAAAGCACCTTTAAATGGCCTTTCTTAGTTCCACTAGCTATAGTTTATACGATGGATCCCAAGGGTCATGAAGTAAATCCGCTCTTTCCTCCCCCCAATCACCAAACACCCGTTACCAATCCAGCCTGCAATATCTTTTCCACACTAGTATAGGCTCTTCTTTCTCACCTTCATCCAGCGTTTTCAGTTTACTCTGGCCATCAGGCCCGAATGTCTTCACTAGTGGTGATTCCTTGAACTCAAAACGAGGCCATGGGTCAACTTCAATAGACCAAGTCGTGATTGGTAGCTAAAGCCGCACAGGCGTCCTGACTGTCCACCTTGAATATGGTGCATATATGTCTGAGACAAAGATTCTTTCGCCAATTGAAACTTTAATGACGACGATAGCCTCATTTTTGCCTACGGATGTCCCAGTGCAGGTTCACAATGGCATATGCGAGGGTTATCAAGGAATGGAGGTACCGAGAAGCAAATCGAGGAAGTGCTGGGACTGGGTGTCAGAGTGGTCAAAGTGTCAGAAACTATGTTGGAGGGTGGAGTTCCCAACGTGAAAGAGAGGCTATTTTGATTTAAACACTTGTAGGAGCGAGATAAGTGGTATTAGTAGTTAAGGCTTAAGTGATGAAGGAAGATACGTACCATCCATTTTACCTTGCCATAAGGGGCAAAGCGTGACTTTGAGCTAGCGGCCGCTTTTGGTGCTTTAGAAAAAGAAATGTGTTCCAGACCAATATAAACATCTGCAGTCTGCCCTTGCGAATAGTGTCAAATATTCCCCCCCACAGACATTGTCTCTATGTTGCAATTTTCCCTGAGAACATGCAAGCGTTTTAGTCACAGCTTCTCCAGGCCGAGAAACTACGTACCGCCACGCAACTTCACCATCACAATGGATTTTGTTCAGCCTCGAAGTAACGAGAGGAAGAGACCTTTTCAGGGAGGACGGGGCGCAAAGAGGCTGAGAACGCGCAAGGAGAAACCCATCAAGGAGGGATCGAATGATGAGGTCCTACTCGCCGATGTGCGCGCTCTGTTCGCCGCGCAGAAGCTCTCGGAGGTCACCAAAATACCAATCATCGATTCCGCTGTCGATGTTACAGGAAGTGCCAATACGATTTTGCCGGAGCAAACCTCAGCTGGGGTCGAGGCTATTCGAACACCTGATGATTCCACATCTGAGGTTTTGCCATCGCCATTTACAGAAATCGAAGTCGAGGTCATCGAGCTATCTTCAACTGGCGACGGGCTTGCGCGACACCACTCTTCGAAACATTTATATGTTGTTCCATTTACTGCACCTGGGGATGTTGTCAAGGCGAAGGTGATTCGGCATTACGAGGATGAACAGTATTCCCTCGCAGACTTTGTGTCTGTAGTAAAAGCTGGGCCACTTCGCGATGACAGCCGGATCAATTGCAAGTATTTCAGCACTTGCTCAGGATGCCAGTTCCAAATGCTAGACTACACAACGCAATTGAAACACAAACGGACAATAGTTGAAAAGGCATACAAGAATTTTTCACAACTGTCTCCTGAACTGGTTCCAGTCGTCGAGGATACAATCGGGAGCCCCTTACATTACGGTTATCGCACGAAATTGACACCGCATTTCGATGGACCTCCGGGGTTTATCAGTAAGGCAGATAAGAGGAATGGGGTTAGGAAGTATTTTACAGAAGCTCCAAGTATAGGCTTTATGATTAAAGGTCAAAAGAAAACTCTGGATATTGAGGACTGCCCCATCGGCACAGATGCTGTCAGGATGGGCATGAAACGAGAACGAGGCCGGGTTGTTGAAGAATTGGACAAGTATAAGAAGGGAGCGACGATCTTGCTGCGTGAAAGCACGTTGAGAGTACAAAATGACGACGAGAAAGCTTCGGAATCACCTCCCGACACAGTCAAGGTCACAACACCTACTTTCACAGACTTCAAGACATGCATTACAGACAATAATGCCACCTCAACTGAATACATCGACGACTTTGTCTTCACCAATATTGCTGGCTCATTCTTTCAAAATAACAACTCGATACTTCCAGTTTTCACTCAATACATCAGAGATCACATTCTGCCCCCTTTCAGTGCAGGAGCCCCTGAAATCAAGTATCTGATCGATGCATACTCCGGCTCTGGTCTTTTTACGATTACACTTTCGTCAATGTTCACTTCCTCAACCGGCATTGATATTTCAGTTGCCTCTATCGACTCGGCTCACGAAAATGCCACACTGAATAAGCTCCCTCCTTCGCGGTGTACTTTCATTGCTGCAGATGCCCCAGAGCTGTTCAAGTCTGTGGAGTATCCTACCGACGAAACGGTGGTGGTCATCGATCCACCAAGGAAAGGATGTGACGACAACTTCCTGACGCAATTATTGAAATTTGGACCACGGAGGGTGGTGTATGTCTCCTGCAACGTCCATACTCAGGCAAGAGATGTTGGCGTCTTAGTAAGGGGGAAGTCTGGGATCAATGCGAGATACAAGATCGAATCACTTCGTGGGTTTGACTTTTTTCCACAAACCGGACATGTGGAGGGTGTGGCCGTGCTGAGCAGGATTGATAGCGACGATGAAGAGAAACCACCAGCAGGCGAGCTCCGAGACAGCTAAACACAAGACATAACAGATACAAACAGTCTGAAAAGGAAATATTTAGGCCTGCTCTACTGTGAATGTCTCGGTGGACTCGCTGTATTTGGAAGTGTGTTTCAATATTCCCTGTCTTGAGCCAGGAATGGAATTAAGAAGTTCAAGTGAAATAAAAACTGCAGATTAAGCAACTTGCATTCGATAGTATGTCGTTCCAACACTCGCTCTTTCGCTAGCATGATTCTCTGCCTTCCCCGCCCGATCCTTTCATCTCAAGCTAGTTGTTGCCTTGGCCTTTGCCCCTTTTCAAGCCTGTTCCCAAATCGGATAGGATACTAAGCCCAGAGACCAATACGGCGCTGAGGAAGAGATATCCGCGCCCAGACAAGAGTACTTGCAGAAATTACTCTAGATCTCCTTTCGACTGGCACGCCAGTCATATATCGCGATGACGATATTTTGGTCTTCTGTTACCGCCGCCTTTTTCCTATAATTGAAGTGACAAGTATCCGTAAGAATTGGGCGCCTTTTTCTTGTGGGTCCCAAAATAGACATTTGCTCGACTTGATTTGAACTTAAAACAAGGGCTCCCGCGGTAGAAGTGTAAATGGAAAGACCCACAGTTTTTGGTAGAATAGCCTTACTAACATTTTTAACTCAGTGTCTTCGCCTGAACCTCCGCTATCTTATTCTTTATAACAAGCGGCTATTGGTGGCTTTTTTTTTCTATAGAGATAGAAAGTAAGTATCTAGGTCATACCATGATCTTTCAAAGACAACAGAAAAACAAGGTAAAGTTGGCAGGAACAAGTATTATTTGTTGAGTGTTGGGCCGGTCGGTATATTCACGTGGATGTCTCAGACTCGAGCAAGGTTTCCTGTGCCACGATGTCTTAAGATCTTTACATACCGGGGCGGCACGCGGCAGCGGGCGAGGCGATCTGGGGTAGGAGGGATGTGATGTGTTGGGTAGGTAGGGTTCGCACAGCGCCTGGTGGTTCGCTCATCACATGCCAGCATCACACAGTCTATGTTATCGTCAAAATGGGGGTACCTCCTTCTATTCGATGCCAGCAAAGAAGTCTTCTCCCATAGTTGCATAACCTCGCACACGTCACATTTTCCATGACGGGAAGTGAGTCAGTATGCAGCAGGAACTATCACTCGGACTGATCATCTATTCGAAGAGATTAGATTGGTGTGTTGATACATTCGCAGCCCTTTCCTGCTTGCCTGCTTCGCCCTGTCTCCTGAGCTCAACGTGGATTTTCGCCCCGGGGAAGAAGGCTTCGATAGCCAGTCTTTTCCATTCCTCATCGATGTCTGGAAAAGCGCTCCCCACGACCATAGGAAGGACGCCTCGTGCGTGGGAGGTCTTCGGCGCCACCCCTCAAGAACTCCCGGTTGGTTTGGAATTGTGCGGCTTTGGAATTAGTGAAGGCTGTTTCAAGAGCGAATATCGGCGCTCAGGTCGTGGGTGGGGTGGTTCACGCATAGTGGGGGTTGTAGACAACCCCACCAAGTAAAGGCGCCTTGGGCAGACGAAGAACAAACGCCCCCAGGCTGGCATCAGAATACTCCGTAATAGCCAAACGGGGATATTTCGGTTGATGTCTAGACTTGTAAACCAGTAGAGAATGGCATTTATTCCCCGTAGGATAGGATGGATGGATGGCAAAGGAGTCACAGGCGAATGGAACGTAACATACTGACTAACTGTACTGCCGAGTCGCCCCGACAGATCGGGCTCCTTCATCCTCGGGGATATTGTATTATTTCTACTCCTCAGCCATGGATTATTGTATCATTGGAGGCTTTGCTTTTATTTTAAAGTCTAATCTAATAACGACCTGGCAGCAAGCAGAAAGGCGGAAGCACGGGAGCGATCGAATCGCGGCAGTACTGTATATAGATTCCGGCTGCGCCAGTAGTCAAGCTGGCAAAAGTATGAAACGGCGGTGAAAACACATAGGAGAGTCTCAGGGCAGACAGAAAAAGCGGCACTCCTTGACAGTATGACGGGCAGGAGCAGTCAAGAGCAATAAATGAGTGCCGCTTTTTCTATCCAGGGCGAGGGCTGCCCAGAGAGTGTGCCTCCGGGGCATGTTGATAGGCTGCAAACAACAACTCAAGCCCCCAGCGGTGAAGACACCGCTCTCTCGCCAGCATGAAGACTGGACGTGAATGGTGCGTATGAAAATCCTGATCGTTGCGCAAACGGGAGCCTGAAGCCGTATCCAACAGATCTAAGTGGCCGGGCACTCACCTGTTGTTGTTGTGCTCGGGGCCAGGTCACCATCTAGAGCTTCCAGTCCCACGCACCCACGCACGCGGAGCCGTGGCCGTGGTCGCCGTGGGGCCAGGCTGTTTGTTAATCAACTGTCACATATGAATCATTCAAATATCCCCATCCTACTGCCACCATCTCAAGTAATATCAAGAAAAAAACCTCTCCTGTTTTGCCTTGAATCCGCCTCTTCGCTTCCACTCCTGAAATCACCCTCTGCAATCTATATATTGTTGTGCCTCTTCCTCCGCCTATTATTGGGGCTCAGCGTTGCAGCGTATTCAGACTTACTGTCAGACTTATTGTTACACTTACCTACTACCACCCTCCATTTCCGTGTCCGTAATATAATAAGCCGGGCCTCAACATTCGAATTACTCACCGACCGCGTCGACAGTCTTATACCCCGCGACGAACCCCATATTTAATCGATTTGAAAGACCCTTTCAAACACGCGAAAAACCCCACCACAAGAGAACGTCGACATGTATTTCTCTGTATCGCCTTCGGCGCCATCCACGTCTTACTCCACAGCCTCAGCTATTGATATCCCATCCTCTGGTTCAAGAACGAGTCAGGCCTCGTGTGCTTTCCCTTCTTGGCCACGCCGTTCTTCTCTGTCGAGCAACACGAGCGCAGATGAAGAATATCACAACCACAGTTTCATAATCTCGGATGAGGAACTATTCCCATCTGTATTCGATGACCAAGACTGCACACCTCCCGCGACACCAAGCTCAACTACAAGCCGGTCGCCGGCGTCGCCGATGTGCGAGCAGCAGATTGTCGTAGACCATGGATCGTTGATGCGCGATCTGATCGAGCAAGAAAAGGCAAAGAGGGAGAAGAGGGAGCGCAAACGACGCCGGAGTGGAAGTTCAAAGAAGTCGCGAAGTGTGAGCGGCTCAGATAGACATATGAGTCCAATTCAAGAGGCAGTGGAATGAGGTTGTCGTTGATGTTGCGGGACTTTCATTTATCCTGCTCATAGTAAGTACTGCACAGCTGAGCAAATCCACCTTGCGCATTATGCTGATTTGTGAGTGATTGCAGTTATTTTCTCCATGCAACGATCATTGCATATACAAAATCAAGGAACGAAAGGAGGCTCAAGGTCATCCGTCAAGCGATGCTGGTGGAGAAAATCTTCAAAACCAAAACCAAAACCAGGTGCGGGAGGGAGAGGCGCGCGCTCAGGCACAAATGTGATCCGGGCTTTATCCGCCGCCCCGAGATTATCTTATCTACCTACAGTATCCATCTGGGGAAACATAATCATCGCTGAAGAAGGCGCCAGCTGCGAGGCGAATTATCGACACCTCATCTTCCTCCACGTGTATTTTCGTCTCGTCTTGTCTCATCTCATCACGTTTCAGAACACCACACCACACCCACCAACAATGCCAAGAAGGGCGAAGTAGCGCAAGCTGTATGCATGGATAATGGTACTCGAGTACGGACAGTTGCGACAGTAAGGAACGGCCCTCAGCCGCGCCGCTATTTCTTCGGGGCTCAGTAGGAGCAGGACTAGGCAGAAGAAGGGCCATCCATGGGATGATCATGATCATGTGTATCAGCCTTGATTTTTAAGTCTAAATCAGTCATCATACTTCATGAAGGGACTGGAATTTATTCCCCCATTCGTTACAAAGGAAAGGTGTTCATTCGAGGAGGTGTGGTGCTCAAGCAACGGTGGCTGTGTTTCTCATTCTGATAGTTGATAGCGACAAGAAAATGTTCACATCACATCACATCACATCACAACTTTCAATGTCCTATAAAATATGCAACTCGCCCGTGACAAGAATACGAAGTACTATCTATGCACTACCAAGGGAAGAAGAGTGGACAAGCAATGCCAGGCGCGGCGAGATGTTAAATCCGTGCAGGAGAATACTAGGTCGTGCCCCCCACTCGTAAAAGGAGGTGGGCGCTTAAAGTTCGCATGGCTGGTGACGGTGAAGGAGGCATGATCCTTAAAAGCAACCAATAGTAATAATGATAGGAAATAAACCGCGGACATTTCTCGATTGTAACCAATCACACATCAGAACAGTCTTTTTTCCCGTCTTCTAATCGCCTGGGACTGCATCCGTAATATCTTCTAAGAAATTAATACGAAAAAATAGTCTAGTAAGAAGACGAAACGCCACAGAGTCAACGGAACGTGGTACAAGCAAAATTACGAGTACCAACCATCCAAACTTTGGATGTGGTAACAAAGCAGGTACGGATACATCACCTCGGAATCCAACAACATCCTTGCATTGCAGGTAATATATAATTCGCACTCCCCCCTTCAGCTTCTGTACATCCTACTAATGTTGTGCGCATTCACAATCAGACAGTCTACCCCGCGGCTACCTCTGCTCTGACCAGCAGGAAGAGGGAGCGATCTTCGGGAAGATGCTGTGCTGTGCCAGCGGGAGCTTGGACGTTGCGGGAGAACCTTCGATGTCATGCTGCCGATATTAATGCTTGTAACTTAGCAACAACAACTAAACTAAATCTAGATAAAGAGAGCAACGGAAGGAATCCGAGAGGGACACAACTTGGAAGATATCGATCGAAACTCTGTCGATTATTGCTGTGATATCCCCCTACATATTCACAATCACATCAGGCCGTAGCGCATGTGATGCGATGCGATGCGATGCAAAAGCGTCAGCGTCCCACGATTAATGTTATTGACAACAATTGGTGGCACGGAGTCCATAAATAAGAGGTGATAGAAGTATTATGGACCGGGCACGCTTAACACAGAGCAAGTTCCAGCGCCACAGTCCCAACCCCTCATTTTCACTTCTGCAAAGGAGCGCCACTGGCTGACGGGTACTGTACTGCGTACGGAGTATTTGTTCCCTGACAATGACTTAGAAGCGCAACAAGCATTAGAAGGGGAACGAAAATCCGACGGCTTCAGACAGTGGAACAAGTCGAAAGTTTGGGAACGATAGAAGCAGAAGAGAATACAAATGGTGTTGTTCAAGTTGGAAATAATAGTACCACTCACAATGCTTTTGTAGACGCTTGCCCATGGTTTAGTACTTTGGAGGACCTTTGTCTAGCACTCGAGATTCGACGGTGAGGTTTACGGCATCCCTGGCAATAGGTCAATTCGCGCGTCTAATAGGTCGCTGCTGTGATTGCTTGTGCATGTATGTGGTTTTCGTCCAGCCACTCAGCGTTCGGATGTGCCTTTTCAACGTCTGGTGGCGCTAGGAGCTCGACCCAAGTGTCCAACGTGTGGCCAACCTCCTGCTTTGAGTTCCCACCAAATCCTAGGTATACATCTTTGCCATGTCACGAACCTTCCAAGGCGGAGGAGGGTCTGCATAGAACAGACCTCCCACAGCCTCGCTCAGAATACCTTACCTAACCGTACCAATACCGGTCGATCCCAGGCCATCCGGAGCTTCTAGGAGTCCGTATTTCTGGACTGCACTGCACTGCTGTACTTTATAGCGATTCATCCGTTACTGTATGCCGTCACTGCCACCTTCCCTATTCTTGCCTTGAGATCCGCGTGTGATATCGAATGCACTCTATTGCCCATTGAGCTTTCTTGCATTGGAGTTTTGAGCCACGTTGACATGGTTCTTCATGGCCCCTCCATGCTAAAAAGCTCCACGCCTCCAGGGTCTCTTAAGCGGTATGCAGTGGCCACTCTTATCCTGGCTCCTCGAGCTCTTACTCGGTGCACCAGAGATGAGCCGGACCGCATCCGCATCAGATCCTATGGCTCGGCTGGACATGCGTATCTAATTGTGTCTTCGGATCATCCATTGACAGCTCGAGTCACCTCATATTAGCCGCTCTGTTGCTCCAACGCTCTCAGACTTGAAGGAAGCAAAGCCACATACGTTCCCTATGGACCCGTTCTCAGTCTTTATCTCTCCAAGCGTGCGGGATCTTCATTTGGACCCCTTAGCCCCCGATTACAAGCGCCAAAAGTACCATTCATTGTCTTGCATCCCGTGGGTCCAGACGCCCACGAGGCGATAGCCGTACCCGTACGAGTCCTTGGACATCTGTCTCATAGCTCCCACGAGATTCCGTGCTACTATTGATACTATCCCCTTCTCTCCCCCTCCGTTGTACTCCGCACTTCAATCTTTTGTCTCTCCTCTTCTATTTCTCGGCCATTGTACAAGCCTAGACCGTTCACACAAGCACGCATTACAGCTGTTCATGCAGCACACAAACCGTACAAGCCATCAATCGGTGCCCTCGTATATTGAAGCGACGTCGGGCAGCCAGCAAACCCATGTGACTGACGAGTGAAAAGAGAAGGATTGAGCGTGGACGTGATCAGTCCTGTACTGCAGGACCACAACCGCTGGTGGGGCGGCAAGAGACTTTACATATGTATGTGGCTCCTCTACACCGTTTAGTATACAAGACAGATTGGATGTCCAGTGCTGCGGTCCCAGTCCATCTCCTGTCGTCCTCCACTGGGAATATGCAGGCTGTTATGCATCCATTCGACTAACAAGTAATTAAGAAACTGTCCAAGTCGTCGCATCGCATCGCATAGCAGACAACGAAAACGGGGAAGAGGACTTCATTGTCGCCATGTCCGCCGGACAGCTGGGGAGGCATCGCTCGGTGTCGATGAGCTCGGGTCAGTCTTCGAAGGGGCGACTAGCCACACTTGCGGAGATCAGTCAAAGCATGCCTCCAACCGAAGTCACCCGCGATTTCGAACCATGCGCTGCCACGCCGTCTATGTTCTTGTATGCGCAAGGCAACTCGGTTGTTTGCGCACACCACGATACCCTGGCCATTGAGCGACGCTTCTCGCGACATACCGAGGAGATCCAGTTACTTGCCGTTGACAACATCAGCGAGAGAGGTGCTGGGCGACTAGTGGTGACTTACGATGCTGGGCAGACGGCCATTGTATGGGATTGCATGACTGGAGATGAGCTGGCCAGATTTGCGTCGTATGAGAACCTGACAGTTGCAGCCTGGATGCGCAATGGAAATGTTGCTTTCGGTGCGTTGAACCACCATCAGCGATTATATTTGCTTTTTGGGGGTTGGCTGCTCTTTCAGAAGAAAGGTTGCTGATTTAGTGTTGTGCAGGCAATTCGCAAGGAAAAGTGATTCTATTCGAACCTTCAACATCCGAACATATTTCTGCCAGAACGATAGACCAAATCCCAATCACGGCTTTGGCTCCCGCTGCAGATTGTAGAACTTATGCAATTGGGTATCTACCACTTCTCCATCCATGCGGTTGAAGGGGTTTTTTAGAACTAACTGGATCATCTAGATTTGCAAATGGATCCCTCCTAATCGCAGCTTTACAGCCAAGATTCACCATTCTGCACAACCTGACTACCTCCAGAGGACCGTCTCCCATTGTCACGTTGGCATGGCACGCTTCTTCGTCACGCCAAAAGTCCGACATGTTGGCCAGCCAGACAAACGACGGTGACTTGCGGGTTTGGAGTGTCGCCAAGTCGCCCACCAGCAGTGATACGGCTAAAGTCGTAAGAGTCCTGAAACGGACAGAAAACTATCAAACGGGGCCAAATTGGTTGGCGTGGGCCAAGAACGGTCGGATTCTCCAGTTTTCTGAAGGGTGAGTAGTGGGAGTGATAATCACACCGACGCGCGCGCTTAACCAGACATTGCTGACACAGCCCCTTTCTAGAGAAACCTCGTCGTGGGATGTGCGGACGAAGAATGTTCTTTACGAGTCAGTACCTACGCTCGAGCATGTCAGGGGTCTCGCTGTCTACGGCCCTGGCGCCACTCTGTTCACGTTGGGCCCCAACAACACGGCCCAGCAGTTCGACCTCAATAGTCCCCCGCAGATTGTGGCAAACGTTCAGCACCCAGCCAATCTATTTCCCCCTTCGCCACCCGTCTCTATCGAGGAGCAGAAGAAGCAGGGCTCGGCGGCTATCGCTGATGCCGATCTTGAGTCGTCGTCGGTGCCGATCAATATTGACATTTCTGAGAGCGATGAGGATCATATGTCACCACTGGCACGGATTGCTCGAGAAATGGACAAGCTGGAGCAAGGACGCCAAGAGCCAGACCGTTCTGATACTCTCAGTCCTGTGTCGTCAAGGAGTAGAACGTCGACAACATCAAGATCATCCGCTGGGTCTCGACCACATCACGAGTATCGGAAGCATACATCAGTCACCTCACGTGGTCTAAGCGACGGTACGACAATGTCTCCTGGGTCATCGTTGCATTCTACACGAGAACCTTCCGTGGTTTCTAGTCGCGACAGCTTATCAATGAGCAGTTTAAGCTCGGCGTCGCATACTTCACACCGGTCTCGACCAAGGGGCTCTCGCTTACGCCAGGAAGTGCTTCGCAGTCCAGATGACGCGAGGGTCGTAGACTTATTCAAATTCACGAAGACAAGATTGAGTGATATACCTTACAGCCACCCACAAGTTTTGGATAACAGCCATCTAACGAACAATGATCTTCGACGACAAATGCTCAGCACAATATTCGGCTGGAAGGGTGAGGCGGGTGAGCTGATACAGGATGAGATGAGTCGGCACCCACTGGGATCCCCCAATAGACTCCTCTTGGCTAAATGGCTCGGTGATATCGACACTGACATCATGGCTACCAGCTCGGAATCAATGACCTCCTCGGACTGGATGCTTCTGGCCCTAAGTGGAATTGGCGGCCATGCTTCACAGACGAAAGTTGCACGCGCATACGTTCAACGTCTTCTTGAAAAGGGGGATGTGCATACTGCTGCAACAATCATGATTGGAATGGGCGATCAGAACGATGCAATTGAGATATATGTCTCTCATAAACGCTACATGGAGGCTTTGATATTGACTTGTCATGTATTTCCAGCCGATTGGCAGAGACAGGCAGAACTGATCAGAAAATGGGGTGAATGGGCAGTTCAACATAGCTTACAGCAACTGGCTATCCGATGTTTCTCGTGCACTGGATCGGAATCATCAGAGCCCTGGGTATCACCAACTGCTCAAGCTGCAACATTCTCGCAACTTCAGCAGCAAAGCATCCCTGAAATTTTGAGCCCGCCATTGTCCCCTCCCGGAGCCAGAGGTCCTCAACGCAGTATTGCGAAAACTTCTGCGCTCAAACTCATCACAACGTTCGGTGACAAAGCTGGGAAATCCAAGTTCTTCGGGCTCGGAGAGGATGAGAGAACACCGATTGGCGGTGGTGTAACCCCAATTGCAGAGTCTGCACTTTCGCCTTCAGGTAGTGAAACGGTGCACACTGCTTTCTTGAGACCTGGTCATCGCAGTGCTTACAACACTCCTGCCTCAGCACGAACTGCAACCCCGGGAGGATTTTCCAGACAAAGGCTCCCTTCAATTGGCGAAACTCCTTCCGATGTCATGCCCCGAAGGACGCTAGAGCCCGCAAAGCTGCCTACACCTGTAGACTCTGGATCAGAAAAGGAGAAAATCGAGCGCCTTGCTGGAGTACACGAGCGCAATATTTCACAGCCAGAAACAACACTGCAACTTAGTTCAGCAACGTACACGCCCACTGGCAGAGCCGCTACAGCAAGCCCGATGATGCAAAAGAGTAGGAACAAACCCTCAAATCCGCTACCTTCACCCTCTCCAGAATCATTCACAATCAAGAACCAGGCTGCTCGTACTCGAAATGGATCCCGTGACCGTAAACCAGATGGGCTTCAAATACAGTGGCCACCCATGGAGTCCATTATCACCGGAGATTACATGACCTCTCCTGAGCTTTCTGTTGCTTCGTCAAAAGCACGCACCAACGCTTCACGCTCTATCGCTCCATCCACAGCCTCACTCTCAACTGGCGGTAGAAGCCCCATGACCAGTGAGCGAAGCTACCGAAGTGTTGGGACAGCAAGTCCAGTTGTCACTGGTAGAAGCTTAGATCAGTATATTAGCAGCCTTGAATCTGCACAATACCATGCCGAAAAGCAACGAGTAAGACACAGCAGCCGCGACAGGCACGATAAATCAGGGAGGGCGCGCAGTAGCAGTAGAAAGGCTAAGGCACGCGAACCATCAGAGGACCGAGGACGTAGTGCTGCTCGCTACATCAAACCGGCAAAGCGCTCTCCGACATCTCCTATTCCAATGTCGCCAGAGGACCTCAGGGATCTCGGCGCCGTTGGTTATGGCGATCTTGCTCTTTCACCTGCCACGGAAATGAGAAAGCAACGGGAGGCCAGTCATTCAAGGGTGAAAGCTTCAAAGCCTTCAAGTAGAGTCCGTCGTGCTTCCCCAGAGCCTGTTGCCCGAACCAGTAAGCCTGCAAGCCGTGTGACTAGCCGCAATAACAGCCGTCGACCTAGCCCTGATAGCCGCCTTACCATGATCGATACTAGAAGTAGGGGAAGAAGCCAAGGCCGAGAGGGCTCTACGATTCGTTCTCCGTCGTCACCGTTGCCTATGTCACCTCAGGCCAGGTTCTACCAGGCAGATGATGATGAAGAGGACTTGAAGCAGGCGAAACAAGATCAAATGAGGTTTAGGTCCAGACATCGAAGTACGAGTCGCTTGAGAGAGCGTGGAACGAGTGCTATTCGGGATGTCTCGCCGGATAGAAGACGCCGTGACCGGTCAAGCAGCCGACGTCCTGATGAGCGGGATGCTAGCAGGACAAGAAAAGATCTTACAGCGCCAAAGCGAGAGCGCCGGGAACAATCGCATGCTCGATCAGTCTCCGAACAAAAACCCAATTCTGGTGATGTTCATCGGCTCAAGGACGAGCGAACTCTCAAGAAAGAACACGCTGCTCGTGAGCTCGAGGAAAGACGCAAGTCTTTGGCTCGTAGGCCGTCTGTTCCTCCAATCATGCACCCGGGAGATCTGGGCACCCTTTCTCCCATTACTTATCATGAGGCTCTACCGGACTTCACCAGATCTTGGCCAAAGCAGACCCAGGTGCAGCCGCCGCGTAGCCAAACAACATCTCCTGCGAATATTCAGACTTCTCCGAGTTATCTGAAAGACGGCAATGGGTCTTCTGTACAAATTGGACTTCCAGCTACTCCTAGAGCCATGAGACATCCAAAATATGATCCCGAACACAAAGATATACCAGAAGTACCTCAAATTCCCGAGAAGTATGATTCGAACCAGCCACCCACTTGGGGAAGCTTGAATGCGATATCATACAACAGCGCCTTCGAGAGCCTTGCTCCTCTTCCGAAGACAACTTATTCAGCGGCACCTCGACGCGGTCCGCCACGAAGCGCATCTGCTCCAATTCCGGAAGAGCCTCCCCTCTCGCCGTACCCACTTCCTGCAGCTCTTCCAACACACCCGGCATTCCAATCAGCGCTGCCACCTAGTAGCCGGAGAAAAACACAGGATCCTAGTATAGCTCGTAGCCCACTGCTGTCACCTCGGAAAATCATTCCTGGAGAGTCCCAGCCTGGGACCCTCGGATACGAGACCCGAAACAACAGCCCAGTGTACGCTGCGGTAAACCCGTCTCAAATGGGCGGTATCGATGAAACAATTGAAGCAAGCGTTCAGCCCCTGAATCCTTCCAATGACAACCTCACACCGCCGCCGCCCCCACCTCCTCCTGCTCCTCCGATCCTTAAAGAATTGCAGCATCTAGCAATGCCTCCCCCTCCCCCTCCAGCCCCCTTATACCGTCCCAACGATACCAACACACAGTCAATGGTCTCAGGCGTCTCTCAAGGCTCTGGGGTGATCGAAATCGTCATGGACGATGAGGATGAAAAGGCTTCCAGCGCTCCCGAGGCGCCGGCACCACCAAATCCACCATTCGCACATTCGCGCACGTCCTCTTTCGGTCACAACCGTGGACGCAGTGAAAACGACAATAGCTTTTCCGGTCGATTCTCTCGCGCCGCTGAGCGCCTTCGCAGTGCCAGCCGTGGAAGGAACGGAACGCCCCCTCTGAATGCTAGAAGCCCTCAAGAGCAAAGCCCTTACGAAAGTGTGCCATGGAGTACAAACCGATCTACGGCTACCACTCCCAGCCTGCCTGCCGCTGCATCTACTTCTGAGAGGCATCCTAGGGAGGTCAAGGCCGCAATGCAGGGCATGGAAGGAGGAATGATCTAGACCTGTACTATTCTTACTCTCCTCATTTGTATTTTGCATGACCTTACCGGCGTTTTTTGGATTTACTTTCTTCATCATTCCCTCGATACCCTTCCTTCTCCTCGTTCCAAAAGGGATTTGATTTCTTGCATTCTTAGGACATCAAGCGCCAGTGGCTATGCGCACATTATATGAATCGACAGAACTATTTATGATTTACGAATTTGGCTCTTGAGGTGGGCGTTTTTTTGTGGTTTTCACAATCTATCTTTATTATATGTATTCTACTTCTTACTATCCTTTATTTGCAAGATTATATAACGCAATATGTTTGCGTATACCTGCTATCAGCTTGTCGGTTTTGGCATGAGATGCTTGTTGGGCGATTGGTGGAGAACGTGTGTTTGTAGCTTAGAGAGAGTGTAGGTGAGACAGCCTAAAGAGACTTAAAGAGGGTTGGAAGGAGAAAATAAGATGGAAAAAGCTTCACTAAACTTGACGCCTCACGGCTGGTTATTTGAATAAGTAGCGCTTGTAACCACAATCATTTCCACAAGTATAATATAAGTCTTGCATTGTTGATATAGTGATGTTAATCTGTTTATATAATCAATCCCTGTTAATATTAAAATGGGAGAAAGTAATGGAGCGAGCGCCACGTGCACGTGCGTGGTTCGCTTAAATGTGGAACGAGAACAAGCGAGCTGACGAGCTGAAGGACAGAATGGTATTAAAAAAGATGGCAAAAATATTAAAATAAAAACAAAAAAAAAGTCGACGCTCAACCCAAATCTTATAACCAAACCACGCAACAAGTATAATCCAATACCGCCACCCGACGGTGAGGATTTCTCTGCAGAGTGAGGCCTCCCTCGAGAAGTGTTCTTCATTGCTTAAGGCTCCACCAGCATCGTGAGTTACCTGCACGAGTGGGAAGCCACCGCCGTGTTCGAACTGGGCACTGTTGGTGGTGACCCGAAGGTCGAAATGGTTAGAAAGATATGGGATGCAGATATCTTCTTAAACTTGTGACCATTACAGCCAAGCCCAAATTGTCTTATTTCATTCTATATAGGTACATGCAAAAAGGGCCGACGTTGACCCGGGTCCGTGTTGTGATTGGCTGCTATGCCATTCCTACAACCAAAAGCCAACGCCAACACCTACTTACCTCTCACAGCAAGCAAACCAAACCACCAAACCAAATCAAGCAATGACCAAAGACAACCCCCAGGCTACTACCTTCATGGATGCCCCAATTGCGAACGAGAAGAGGAAGCGAGCGGCAGGAAACGATGCAACAAGGCCAAAAAAAGCTATCAAGAAAACCGAGCTTGCGTCGCTCCATGACCCAGAAGTCGAAACGGCAGAAACATCCCCCTATTTCAAAGCAACCACCGCCGAACCAGAAACCCATCTCACACCCTACCTCCACAAAATATCCCTCTCCGGTAAAACCCCGTTCCAGAAGAGGGTCCTCACGGCATTATGTCAAGTCCCGTGTGGTCAGTATACCACTTACGGTATCATGTCGAAACACCTCTCATCCAGTCCAAGGGCCGTAGGCAACGCATTAAAGAACAACCCATTTGCCCCACAGGTTCCTTGCCACAGGGTTCTTGCTTCAGATGGTGGGCTAGGTGGCTTCATGGGGAGCTGGGGCAGAGGTGGAGAGAAGGGCAAGAACGATGACAAGAAATTGAAGCTGCTGAGGGAAGAAGGCGTAAGGTTTGGCGGAAATGGAAAGGTTGTGGGGAAGGTCTGGGATGGATTCAAGTGATGAAATGGCGGAATGTCTTGAGGAGAGAGTCTCTTTGCGTCCATTCAGTCTCCCATACCAGACCAATTTCTCACGCTCTGTATATGAACAGCGGAATCGCCAACGCCTCGAATACCGTGCAGAGTCCCCCTCCATTCTTTTTCAATGACATCCAGGCCAGTCAACCTAACTCTGGCCCACTCCGGAATATACTCCGTCCCAACACCATCTTCCTCGGTCTCTATTTTGAACCTTGCCACATCCGCACACACCAGACTCATCCACTGAGCTTCTCTCCAAGGCCTCGTACCAAGCAAATCGAGCGCGTCTCGCCGAGTTCTCCGATCCCGGCAGCTAATCGCTGGTGTGAGTAATGGATAAATCAGGCCCATGTCAAAAGTAAAGACTCCTTCACCAAAAACGATATCTGCGTGTGGATGGTTAAGAACCGTCCTGCACATCTCAACGAGGTTTTCCATCTGTGGAGTAAAGGAATCCCATATAAGCTCGGTGGACGAAAGGTGGCCATTTAGACGCATCGTGGTATTCAACGAATGAATCTTCATCATTAGGACTTGGAATGCGTCCAGATGGTTGATATCCTTCAGCGAGGATCGAAATAGTGGTTCAAATGCTTTACACCAGCGTCTGTTCTCGGCCGCGTACATCTCTTGTTGAACCTTCATGCGTGGAAACCCACAGTCAGTATTTCCTCTTTTCGTATATATGAAGAGTGGAGTAGGAGAAGCATGCTTCGACAGCATCATATACCTAAGAAAGCATAGCTTACCTGCAAGCCATCTGGCATAACAAGTGCCCGAGAAAGTTCTTTAGGGTAAGCATCCTCCAGAACTTCTTTAAAATTCAAGAGCGCAGATTTATCAGCTTGTGCATAAGCCATGAAATGAAACGTTCTTCGCATTATTAGTTCCAAGTGCCGCCTCGCTTCGTCAATGTTCATAAAAGCCTCCGGCATATTCCTGACAGACAAATTGCCCTCGGCCTTGAGGATCTGATGCTGCTCTCCCATTCGTGTATCATACAGAGCAAGGACCTGGACCTCCATGCGGTCAAATTGCTGCAAAAGTTCGTCTTCGATAATATTGGGCGCAGGTGGTGATATGCCGCCACTATTCCACTGATCCGGTGTTTCATTATGGTTCTTCAGCTCCTCGATGAGCTTGAACCCCTGCTGGGAGTGGAGCAGGGCACTTTGATGGTGTAGTTGCATAGACTCGATGCACACCACCAGCAAGCAAGAAATCATTGTCAATCGTCTCCCTTGGTCTCTCGTTGCAACAGCTATGTGCGTCTTTATCCCGGCCAAAAATTGGTTGTACTGCAGAAGTGCAAATTCATAGAGGCAGGCAGCATTGAAATCAGATTCACTCTCCTCTCCCGTACTTTGCAATTCTTTCAATTTCGTCGACCTACTTAGACCTCCAATCGCAATAATAGCATGGCGGATAAAATCCTGGTCTTGGCCAGCTTGCAATAGCAAAGTCTGCCAAATAGATTGGCTGAAATAGGACAACTGGGGAGCCACCTCTTCCCGGTAGAAGCAGAAGCAGCGGAACTCGTCTTCGTTGCTTAAGTTCTGAATTTCTGGGTCTTTCTGTGGCGTCGTCATTTCTCTGCTGAGCTGATGGTCTTTGGGAAGGATCGCTCTATGGTCCGACGATGTTGAAGCTTCTCGTTGCCGGCTTTGACTACGCCTCCCATGGGCTGAAGAATCGTCCTCGTACCCACTAGAACATCAGGAGTCAGTACTTCTTACGGTCGCTGGGCGAGTAGGGGAAGTGGAGGACAGTGTAGAGTCTGTGGGTTTCTAAGTAGCAGGATATCTGTGGTCCTTACTCGCAATAATTGTTCCCGAACCTCTGGCATCGGAGACACTCGGGGCGTGTCTCGTCGCACTTGACTCTCCTAATTTCTGCCGCAGCGAATCAGAAAGCCCTCCTCATTTAGATAGAAACGGTCAACCTACTACATGTTTTGCATCCAGTCTTCACTTTCGGCTTCCTGTTTCTCTTCCTGTCTTTCTCTCGTTTGTCTTTCGAGCTTTCTGATTTATTAGCCTCCATTCTCTCGCCATCAGCACTTCTTTACAAAACTACGTCCGGTTCAATAGGACCATAATCTATATACTTACGAGCTTCATTCATCATAGTATCATTCCTGATCACACACGGATCCCAGATCCCAAGCCTCAGCCCTGTGGTTAGGGCTACGGCATCTCCGTTGCGATTCGAACCAATCCTTCTATGTAACCCTTGTTTTGATGAGAGACAGCGGCGCAGACTTTTGTTATAAATTCGTGGGGGCGGAATAAATTACCGAGGATGGGTATATCAAAATCTCGCGGTGTATTGATCATATGTACCCTTTTCCTGATTCTGAAGGTTGCTTCCTTCGCCTGTTTATACCGGAACAAAAGCTTAGCCTGGTCTAGTGCGGTAAAGGGAGTTTGTGGGGGCCATTTCTATCCAATGTCCAGGCCCAATTTCAGCAAGGTTACACTTAGTAACCCCTTGAAAATCCCCTGGATAAGCTTATTCAGCTAGGTCATGGGCATTTTGCATGGTCGGTTTTTAATCATACGTACCCCACGTTCTTATTCAAAATCTACCACATTCAACTTTTATAAGTAAAGTTCCAAGATATAGTTAGGCAATGTGAACAGGCTCGGCTGTAGTAGCAGTTTGCAGGAGTGTTAAGTTTTTGTTCTGTTTGGCCTGTCTTAACAATACCCGGTGGAGCGGATTGAGGCGCAGGTGAGATTTTAGACGAGGCAAAGAGGATACGGAGTAGGGCTGACCAGCAGGGGTTACCGGGGTCTAATCAAATCGCCAGATTCTGCTACTGTTTTTAGTAAAGGTAGCAACTACTGCCGAGGGATTTTGTTTGTTTTGGAATGAAATGTGACAGCAATACTTCAGGGGAAGGGTTATCACGTGGTGTTGGAAAAGACTTACAGGGACAGGAGCCCGCCGTCTAGTGAGCCCAGTACCGCTGGAACAAGCAAGCTTATTTCAATATGAGTCGATGTTGTCGGTGTCTGCAATGGGGTCAGACTTCTAAATGAGAAAATCCTACTAAGTTGAATCTTGAACTCCTGCAAAGGCAGTAATTTAGGCAAAATCCGGTAGTCAGGCAATTTCTGGATCTGGCAAATACCGTGTCTACTAAAGTATGTTACTGGCATCCACTGAACCACCATTTATCTAATAGAAGTCTCAGCTACTCAGCTACGCATGAGGTTGAATTAGAATGTAGGGCACGGAAAGCTTACACCGTACCTAGGTACAGTTTACGTTGCATTAGTGTGTTGATTTTGAGGCTAATTCGAAAGCATCTCGTACCAAGTACCTATCCAAACTGCCTGGCTATACTCCTATGCCGAAAATCCTTCGCAATACTCAGATCATGCTACACTTCTGCCCTTCCAAACAGGGTTTGGCAATCCATATTCCTTCAAATGCAACATACAGCGCCCCTCACCCTTCATATTCGGCATGGTAACGGGAAACAACCTCGGCCGACAGGCGGCCGTCACTAACACCTTCTCCACATTGTCACCTTCCCGAACGCATGTTAATATCTCACAGGCCAATGATAGCGTTACTTCTACGCTTGGTCAGATAGGGAGGCAAGTCTGGCTCGCTTACATGATATTGGGGCGTCCCGTCCTCCGACAAGCTTTGGAGTGAGGGATGGGCTATCCTACTCCGCCCGTTGTCCAATGTGAGTTAGCAGAAGTCTGGAGAAGAATGTCCCAAGGCGAAGATGGTTGGACTTGTCGCGGTGGTTAGGGAAGGGGAGATCGGGTACAGGATTCATCTGGACTGGTGGGGAAATGAATACATGTCGGAAGCACTTGGTATGTTTCTTGATCTGTTCTAGCAAACGGAAAGTGAGTGTGGTGTTTTCCTATCTTGACTTGCTTGGGAAGACGAACGTCTGATGAAGCCGATGTTCTGTACAAACTATGAAATGGGCCGTTTGGAAGTAACGATTGGCTGGCGTACAGAAAACAAAACGTATGGTAGGTAGTCTCAAAGCCGTGGTATATCCAGAAAACGTAGGGAACACGAAAGTGTTAGAGAAAGTAGGCTTTAAGAAGCGCGAGTTATTAAGCGATCGTTATGAGCATCAGTTTAACAAATGCAAAGGGATCGAAACAGGTGGCCTCCAGTAATTTGATCTAGAACGACCCTCTACTTAGATTGAGAGCATCTCCCTGGCGATCTAGAGATCAAATGCGGGATGGAGACTTATGGCGGGGAAGACGGGACGCGCGTAGCTGACATGCGAAGAGTGCTGACGTAAGGATGTATGACTCAGAGTAGTCAAAAGCTGCCTAAATACAAAAGCGCTCATCTCCTAGAAGCCTAAGATCTAATTGTCTTGAACTGCCTACTCGTAGCATTTAGCACTACAGAACTAATCCTAAATGGTGTATGAAGGAGAGACACCTCGGCTGTGGTTAGAGCGAGTCAGCTGGAAGCACTTGCTTGATTACTATGCAATATGGTCGTCTGAGAAGACCTAGATGTGGTCGTATGTTTAACATATTTCTTTTTTGAGGATTGTAGCGCAACTATTTTCTAGGATTATAGGGTACCGCGGCATGGAAGCTGCAGGTCAGTCTATCACCTGAAAGTCCTAACAGTAAAATAGACAACGAATCCCATTGAAAACCCTCGAAGAAGCTCAGATACGGATCCAACAAGACTTCACAGACGTGAATCCAGACATCGAAAAGTATGCCATACTTCTTCGTCCAACTTCAGGTGCCGTCAACAGCGAAAGTCCAAAGATGATCGGACTTGTTGGTGGCAAGGCACATGAAGAATATAGAATCGTCTACACGATGCATTGTGATTTTTGGAATAAGGGGTAAATGACAGAGGCGTTAAACGCCTTCGCTGGACCCAAGGGTATATTTTGGAAATTACCTAGTGAGTCTCGCGGATACGAACACTTGAAATCATAAACAATCTTCAAATATATAGGTTGTTAGAAGACTAACAAGTTCAAGCTCGCACTTACGCCCAAACCATAACAGCGAAGATTGATACTGAAAACATTGCGTCTATGAAGACCATAGCAAAGATCGGGGCTAGGAAAGGCGAGACGCAGTTTAAAGCTTATAGTTTGTGGAAGGATGAAGGAGCAGATGGAAATTCCCCCGAGGACAAGAAAAGACATCTGGTATGTTGGCATTTAGATCGGCCTCTCGCTTGAAATGTACTAGATGGCCAGACATGGCACTTTGAACTGGAAATGGCCAACAGAGATGGCTTCTTTGTACTGTCATTCCTCATGCACTATATAGTTTCGAGGTAAGGAAGGGCAATGAAATACGTAACTATAAGTATACGTGGACTTTAATCATTAGCCAGCGAGCAAAAGGCTTTAGTCCAAACAACTAAGTATGGGCAGCAGGATTATTTGTGGCTCGGCGGCGACTAGCATAGAGAAGAACGAATCCAGAGTCTGACTATAAAGCAATTTAAAAAAGGAGGGGAAACCCGAATTGATAATCGAATAAGCACAGCATCTACCACGAACCGAGATCTTAATAATATACATCTATTATTAGTTTTGTAGTAAGATTACATGAGTAGTCTTCACGCCGATCGATAATGACTCGACGGAAGTAAAATATCTAAATCCATTATTCTGGGTGACTGGAATGGATCCTAGAACCAAAGTCTCATGAACATCGATATGGACCGGAAATGATTCTTTGCGTTCGTTGGAGTGGACTTGGTATGGTCTTGTGCCATTCCCAATATATCATATTGGCTTTAGCTTCCCATAAATTAATTAGTTTTGGTCCGCTGATCTGAAGTGGAAATCGAGGACCAATTGAACCAGTCATTCTTTGACACCATATAGGTCTAATCCTCGTTCACGGTCGTTTCGCAGGTGCAACGCCCCCATCCCATTGCGCAGGCTGCCACTGCTCACTTGGTCCACCACGGACTTGTTTCCACGGGTCATCTTGCTCCTTCGTCTTCTGCTCAGGGCGCTCATCAAAGCGTTGTCGTACTCCATCCGGGACTTGCATTTCATGGGGCTCTTCTGGCTTCTTCAGTGGCTCTGCTTTTGCCACTTCCTCCATCTCTCCTCTTGTCATATATCCAACATCATCTTCCTTCCTAGACGTTGTACTTTCCTGGTGTGATCCACGGGCCCCCGGTGCTAAGGTTGGCAAGGGCTGTCCTCTTGCCTCCCCTGGCGCATCTAAGAAACTCGGCTTCGCAGCCCACCTCGCATCGGCCGCAGCTGCCAGGACCTTCAGATTCCGCTGACGCACCAAGTCCTGTGACTGTTCGGTGAGGGACGGTGCATCGGCGCGAGTGTGTCGAAGCCACTGGTGCCATTGGGGTGGAATGTCGACATCGCTGTACTGGGTTGAACTAGGATATTGGACTATCCGCCGCATGCGGTGCTGGTGCGAAGAGAGCGTGTCTCGAAATTCCCAAAAGGTGTTTCCGTGGAGATCAAGACCTAGAGGGAGTTACACGTCAGAGAGAGATCCGGAATAATGACTTGACTGTACAGTAGCTTGGCTTGATCTGATAGAACGACCAACATTGCACTGCACTGCACACTCACCAACAAGAAATTTCTTCCGGCCTGGTACCCATCTCAGCGATTTCCATCTATACCAGGCCTGTTTGATGGGGCTGAGTGGTTTCTGTGACGACATGGCGGTTTGGTGTTGACAATTCTTTGCATCTTGATGGTTATTCTTGACATTAAGCGTACCCCTGTGAGTATCACGTGCCAGATACAGAAAGAAACGTAGTGGCAAAATCGGGGTTTAAGATAGAAAAAGAAGTAATAATTCCGAAGAGTAATACGTCCGGAAAGGAAGGAATGAATGATTCATATTCATATGACTGTGCGTCCAGTCTTATTTGGAAACATGCAGAATCGTCGAATAGAAGCCAGCCATTCTTTCACCATTATTGACCAGTTCAAAGCACAGAAAAGGTCGGTCCTTCGAGGTACTCACCTCGTCTAGACAGGCCTATCTACATGCAGTATATAAATAGTCATTGTTATATTAAACCCCCGACTGCCGGGCAATAGCCGTCTAGTCTGGATAATGTCTCGGTACCTTAACATACACGACACGAGTCTGCAAAGCGGTGATCTAAATCATACCGCATAGCCATTACCTCGAAATGGCAGATGGGTTGGTGTCTTAATATTACGCTGTAAGAGAAAGTGGATTTCAATAAAAGCAACTAAAAAAAGCCCATCCCTAGTTCAAATGGAATTAAATTTACCCATTTATTTACCTTCCCCCACTTCCCCCACTTCCCGAAAAGCTAGAGAAAGAGATTTCAGCGCGCCGACGGCCCGGGAGGTAGTCTCGCTGTATTTATCATGCTGTATCACCACATACCTTATTGATTGTTCGCTTCAATCATTTAATTGGCAGCATGAGACGAAAAGGGGCTTCCATTCCATTTCCATTTCCATTTTGACTTTGCTGATTGTCGAATCAGTACCTAAGGTAGGTAAGTGTAAGGTCACTACGGGTATTCAAGATATGAAGCATGAGTCGCGGAGTTGAACGGCGTCTCCGAAGGCTCATATACACCAGAAAAGCAGCACCGATTTTGATTGTTCTGAGCTAAATGGCACATTAAACTGCTGCCACTATGAGTGCCGCTTTTCGTCTCCGACTGGCTGGATGCTCTTCCTTTGCGAAAAAGAGTAGGTACCAAACCGTATTGTATTATAGGCTTCCCCGTAGGAAGCTCCATCATCCTTCCAACTTGATTTCGATGCGTCCATTCATTTCCATCCATCCATCCATCCATCCATCCATCCATCCATCCATCCATCCATCCACCTTTAATCTTTTCTGTTCTTTTCTTTTCTCTTCTTCTCGGTCAAGTCATATCAAGTCGTATTGAAATCTATTTTAGTATTCCGGAGTCCGGAGTATATCGGTCGTTTTGATTATCAGCCACTTTCCTGTAGCTGTGTGGCTTGAAAGAAATTTCTCGTGCTTCTGGTTGGTTACTCGAGTAGTGTTCTTCAGCTTCGCCACCTTCTTCCATGCATGACTTTACGGACCGTAGATAGGGCTAGATCTACATTCCGTACCCAAATTCTGGGGAAAATTTGCCTTGTTAGCTTTGATCTGGATTCTAGAGCCTCCCCCCTCCCAATGCTCTCATCGTGTTGTGCCTGCAGTAGTACAACACCACAACACCACAACACCACAACACCAAAACATGCACCACCATACCTCTTCAGGGGCTGGATTCGACGAGGCCCTTGGCGGTTTTGTTGGATGACTATTTATTTGCATTGTTGAGACGATGAGTCTTCCAAGCCTTCACCTTCACCTTCAGGTCAGCTGCGTCTCGATTCAGCTGGTACTGTAATGTTCTGTTTGTCAGCACGCGGCGACGGAGATAATACTTCGTCATGTCACGTATGCCTACTGTATACTCAACGCGGCAGCATTCGCGCGCAGTCGGAGGATTACTCTTACCGGGAAAAAAGTGTAGCGTCAGCACCTTACGCATTGTCGGAAAAGAATACTTTTTCACAGCAAGATTTAGAACATGGGTTTCTTGATAGGATGAGGGAATTCAATAATTCAAAATCCCATAGAGTCAACCCTGAAGATGCACTTTATGCTTCGGCCGTCTGCGGGTTGGGGTGGGAGAGGAGAGATGGGAGGATGATTAGGGTATCTCCGAAAGGAATATCGGGAAAAGGGCTGCAATAACGAAATACACCTAGAACATGATTCCATCCCTTCAATAATTACCTATCTTGGATACTGTAACGAAGTGGACGGCATTTAGGAAACTCTACACAGTAGAGTAGGTACTGTAGAGAGACGAGTCATTTTGCCAGCACATGTTTATTTAGTCTTCACTCATGACTGTGACTGAGCCACACCATAACAGCGATAACTTTATTTAGCTTTATTCTTATCACAGATGGCCAAACCCCGCCTTTTGAAGCTTTAAGCGGGCCTCGAGAGAATAGCCGTGTTGATCTTCTTCTTATAGACTCGTAGGGCTGGCAGCGTAAGTAAAGAAAGAAAGAAAAGAAACTTGCCACGACTCTTTTTTTAACAACTCCGGGAGTCCGTATTGCCTGAATACTTCATTCCATTCTAGGCAAGTTTCGGTCAGATCCGAATGTCAGCACTTTATGCTAAGCGAGCCAAGGAGATCTTTCCCAACCAATCATTTGGATGCAGACATGTGGCTGATTAAGACCTTAGGAGGCTGTGTAAGAATAAGAAATCCTGATTTTCCAGGCAAGTTCAGCGTAGGAGTGGGTCATGGAGGGGTCTTTTCAAGGCTAGACGCTGGATTAGGAAGGGACAAGAAAGAATGCGATGCACATTAGATGCATGATGATGGAATGTTGCACCCACACTAGAAGACCCCTGATCCACAATAAAATCCGGCCATCTTCAATCGTCCCACCGGATCACCTGCATCTCCCGGTTTGCCGACCGGCAACAGACAAACATCCCACCACATCACATCTCCCATCGATGACTTTTCCTACGGTAATCGCGGCGGCGGACAAGCCCCTCCTTCATGCAATGCGAGAATATGCACCTTATGCACCTTCAAGGTGGACCGACTGGCGCGTCAGATTCTTCTTTCACTTGCTTCGTTCGTATAAGACAAATGTGGCCCGCGTCTTCAACCTTTTCTACCCCTCCCCTCTTACTCATACATACGATAAAATACTCACTCCCTCGACAAAGAACTAGTACCTTGACTACCTACTTGATGACTACTACATTCCAAGTCACATATACGTGTACATAACTATCCACCTACGTCCAAGTACCTTCCTTACCTCCGCGAATACGACTATTGTGAGCACATGATCTATTGTACTTGAACTTGATTACGAACCGCTCTACGCCCCCGCCCCGGCTCCGTCCTCTTCCACCTCTTTCCAAGAACATTAGCCTGGACTACGGTACATAAGGGATCGCCACGCACTAATGTTGGCCTTAAGACGTCAATCTTTTCACCCTCCATCATCGCACCTACTCATACCCGATCAACAACAACAACAACATTGGGCTTCCAACACCAACACAATAACATCACAACAACCTGTTTATAACAACAACAACAACACGACGGCGACCCTCACCAGTAATACCTTTTCATTCGGCGCGGATCAGCCATTGTTCGAATTTCAACCCCACCACTTCAACTCGAGTCCGTCTCAATCGCTGATGTCCACCGAGTCGGCAAATCATAGCTGGCTCTCAAACGGCCAACTGACTCCGACGTCTACCACGAGAACTCATCACCACCGCGAGTCCTCGCTGTCGTCCTTGGGATCAGCAGGACCGGCTTCACCATATACCGTCAACACTTCGAATCCACAAGTAGCTGGGGATATCTATCATGACTTTCATGACTTTCAACAATCTTCCTCGAAGCCTTTGACACCAGTGCATACACCGTCGCAGGAGCACTTTCTTACATCTCAGTACTCGAATTTCTACCATACGTCGAATCTCGGATACACAATGGGCAATGATGGAATGCCGAAGCCAGTGGGAGACGCGGCCTTGATGACTGCGCCCGAGTTGAGCAACAACAACAACAATAGGCATCCAGGACGACGGTCAATGGCAACAGTGGCAAGTCATGAGTCACCGTCCACGCCACCGTCATACGAAGAAGAGAGGCAAAAAAATGGTGAGAGTCCGAAGATGGATTTCTTTTCCGACGATTACTTACTTTTTAATGATCAAGGCTTCAGAAACGACATCCCCAAACTCCACAGAACGATGACGGATGCTTACGCGGATGAACTGTATAACCCGAGCTTCCAAATTACCACTGCTCCTCAAACACAGGCCGCAATGACGAGGGCCTCGCTTTCGCCTCAAAATGATGTTTTCTCGCAAAGGCTCCAGGCCGCCAACAGCCAGCACTTGAGCGCCTCGAATACACAGATTCCATTGACAATACCGAGTCGAGAACGCTCGCCTTTCAGGCAAGGGTCTCCACTCGCTCCCTCTGTGAACAGCTTTGCGCCGCTTTCACCCAGTATGCGACTCGGCACGGCAAGCCACATGCGCGAGCAACAGAAGGCGGAGAATGACGCACGGGCGATCCAAAGACAGTTTGAAAGGACATCACCAGAGCAGACAACACCGAAAACCATCTCACCTAAAGATGTTGATCTAGTCTATCAAGAAAATGAAGAAGATTCGAATATGCCACTATTCCCGCCACCACCCCCTCCGCAGAAGACGCAGCAGCGCCAATCGCCGCACTATCGTCAGCAAGCAGCACACTCCCAGGATACACACGAAATGGATGATAGTAATATATCGCAGCAAAGCTATGGGAGTATGGCAACATCCAGGCGGGAAAGCTCATCCGCATTCTCGACGACGTCACAGGCTGCACAGCAGCAACAACCACAACAACAGCAAGGGAACTTCAACTTTGTAGCTCCTGCGCGCCAGATGCAAATCCCGCAGCAGTATCCGTTTGTACCCCAACTTCAGACGCACAGACACACCAGCGGGCTCTCGGCAGTCAGCGAAGACTTCCCGGCCACCCTGACGTCGATGGAGTCGAGCAGCAGCGAGTTTGCACCAGAGACGGAGCTGGAGCCGGAGCTGGAGCCGATGGACGAAATTAAGAAACCCTCCCGCGTGTCGGCCGACACCGGAACGTATACCTGTACATACCACGGATGTACATTGAGATTCGACACACCGGCCAAGCTACAGCGACACAAACGTGAGGGTCATCGTAGTTCGGCCTCGGTACCGGACATCGGCAATAGCAGCAGCGGGATGACGAGTGAGGCGCAACGGAACTCGCAGGCGGGCCCACACAAGGTAAATAATCAATGCACCACCCATGATCGACATGATGATGAAGAAGCTAACCACAATCATCACAAACAGTGTGAAAGAAATAATCCGTCGACGGGAAAGCCCTGCAATACCATCTTCTCCCGACCGTACGATCTCACGCGACACGAAGACACAATCCACAATGCGCGCAAGCAAAAGGTGCACTGTCCGCTGTGCACCGAGGAGAAGAGCTTCAGCCGGAATGACGCGCTCACGAGGCACCTGAGAGTGGTGCATCCAGAACACATCGAGCTGTCAAGAAGCCGACGTCGCGGTGGACATGATTGATTCATGAAATTGAACCCATCCCATCCCATCCCATCCATCACCTCACTTCAACCACGACACACGAATCTGACCACTTTGTCACATTCATCCCCTCCCTCACTTCACATACCCCGTCACCCACTCTCACTCCATTACCCCTCACAATAATGGTGGCTCCACCCAAGGGCACCTCCGTCAACGTCAAAGTACCTACGTACCTGGGGTTGCACCAGTTGCACCACTCCATGGAAGGGTATCCTTGGCTTTTCATTCGCCAATTCCGAACTTGCACATGAGAGATGTGGGGCGATAGGTGGGGCGATAGGTGGAGTGGTGGGGTATTCCCGCGCGCCGGCCCGACTCGCAATGACATCATGACCCTTACGACCTGCATGTTTCACGGATACTGTACGATACGATACGATATCCACCACTGGAACACTCCGCCTTAACTCAACGACTTTCCTTCATCGTCATCATGTCATCATACCCGATACTTATGATCCCAGATTGTTCGTCCTGCTTTGCTTTACTTCGACTTGTTTTCTGGGAGCGAGGAGTTAGATGGAGCGCTTACCACTAGCGTGCACCTTTATGTTTTCTTTTTCTCTTTTTTGGCTATATACATTCCATTCTCCCTTTCCAAACCAATCATGTGTATATGTATTGTATGTATCTGGTGCGAATGGACGGAAATAATTTGGGCTGACGAAAAAACGGACAAAAGCCGCGCAATGATTGCTTGGGCACAGATTTAGATTAGAATGTGCGCCTCTGCTTGTATAACATTTCCTCATTTGTGCTTTCGAGCGTACGGGTGCCCGCATGTGGCTTGTATATATCTGCATGATGTATCTTTGCATATTGAGCGAGTATGATGGTGTATATAGATTGGAGGAATAATACGTTTCTAAGAATTAATGAATAACATGTATATGGCAAGGACAAGTCTTATGATCGTATGCTTGTCAGCCCAAGAAACTACTCCAAAATATCAATTCAATGTGATTCTTTCTTGCACACAATATACCTCAACTATACAATTCTTCAGCCTACCCGAAAACAACTAATTGTTTCTCAAATCCCACCAAATCCTACCGTGTGTATTTTAGATTTAGATGGGTGCATTGTAAAGGCGGTAGAACTCTGTTCGACCGAGGGTGATATCATGAATTGATTGATTCGGAGACTGTCATTTTGCCTAACACCAGACAGCTACTTGTAAAGAGTAAACCTAGCTACCTATCTAGCTGCAGACAGACGTGGTGCTTCAACTGCGCTGGTATTCATTCCTCACTCCAGACTCGATAAGACGTGTGTAGTAAGAAGTTTGACGGAATAGCTGTTTGGTTATGTGGAATTCGGATTTCATTGACTTGGTTAACTAATAGATCCAGCCATCTAAACTACACTGATTCACCTAATACAGCTGCCCTCGCCTCCTCGTACAACGGTTTGATGCCTGTCCATTTTTGAAACTTCGCGTGATGCACAATTAGCATGATCCTTCCTTGATTGAGAACCTAAGAGACAAGGGAGGGGTGGGACATACCTGGTACCAACCCTGAGCGCTCAACACCTCAAGCCCGGGAATCGTAACCCAGCCTGCATCACTCGCCATCTGCATCAGCGCCGTCGTGCTCGGCTTGTATGCCATCTCCAACAACGTCCGCTGGCGCGTCGTATCCGCCTTGGGATGTCTGATGATAGCTGCTAGAACCTCCCGCATGTTCTGTTCAATCGGCCGGTCGGCGGGGATCGTGCCAATAGCAACATGCGGCACCTCGGTGAGAGCCTCGGCTTCGGACAACGTCAAGGGGACGATGTTGAATTCTGCGGGGAAGGACGAGATCATCGAGGCGAGCTTCGATGGCGTCCGCGAGACGATGTAGATGGGGCTATGTGCTAGGGATTTCAGCGCGTAGATGGCTGCTCGGGCAGTGCCGCCTGCGCCGATGACGAGTGCGCTTCCAGGAGCCCCAGATGAGCTGGTGGAGTAGGAATGAGATACCAGTGAGTAGGTCATTCCGAGCCAGTCGGTGTTCTCGCCGAGCAGTCGTGGAGGGCCGCCCGGTTGGCCAGGGGTGGGTATGATGGTATTCACGGCGCCTATGAGCTTTGCTGCGTCGGTGACATCGTCGAGGAACGGGATAATGTCCAGCTTGAGGGGGATTGTGACTGAAGCACCTCCGAAATCCCGTGAGCGTATGAGCTCCACAACGTCTTCGACTTGTTTGGTTTCGACGCCCGAATACTCGTGCGGGAGGCCTACTTGCTGGAACAATGTGTTATGGAGAGCTGGCGATCGTGAAGCCGAGATTGGTTCTCCAAAGAGGTAGAATTGCTTTGGCTGAACCTCGCCAAGTAATGATAACCCTTGACGAATCTCCCTGGCTGACAATTGCCCTGGTGCCGCTTTGAAAGGCAGAGCTGGGTGCGAAACCGGGGTCATAAAACCATTCAATACGCGACTCAATTTGCCAAGAGGGCCCATGTTGATGGCGATCAAGGGAACATTATGGGCGGCAGCCATCGCGGACTTGAACTGTGCAAGAGCAAAGTTGTCTTGCATACTTTTTGCACTACCAACCAATTTGATGATATCGCCGTATTGAAGAGCCCTGTTGTAGTATTGCATCCAGCCTCCGTTCTTCCATGAAAGTTGGCCTCGGGGGTCGTGGTGAGATGCAATGATTCTGGAGAACCCTTTTGCTTCGGTGATGCTTTGCAGCAACTCGTCGGGGAACGCGATCTCCAAATCAATGTACTCCATCCCCATCCTGACAGCTGCCTTGTACAGTCCAAGTGCTTCTTCCTGGGCATCATCTGGGAATCTACCTCCTTGGCTAATAGTCCGCAATGTAAATATCAAGGGTAACGCAACGATAGATCGTAGATTGGCTATCTCAACGCTCAAGTATTCAGGAGTTGGGATGCCGTTGTTTGAGCTAGGATCTTCTAGTAAATCCACTCGTACTTCAACGGCATCTGAGCCAACTACAACCGCAGATAGGAGTCCGACTGCGGCAGATAATTTGGGCATCGTGAGTGAAACGAAGAACGAATGCTGCTTACTCCGGATCTCCTCGAAATGGGTACTCTGTCCAGAAATGAGTGACAGGAATCTCCCGAAATCTTCACGTGCAACAGACAAAGCTCCAGAATCGCCACTTTTACTGTGGTATTGAAAGTTACTGCATTCATGAAACCAAGGTTTCCGGCGAAGATATACCCCCATCACGTCTTCCACGTAAGCAGGTCGTGTCTTGTCAATTTGTAGATAGTCCATGACTTGCTCTGTATCCCG
Source organism: Gremmenia infestans (assembly GCA_032629725.1). Taxonomy (NCBI): domain Eukaryota; kingdom Fungi; phylum Ascomycota; class Leotiomycetes; order Helotiales; family Hamatocanthoscyphaceae; genus Gremmenia; species Gremmenia infestans. The sequence continues at coordinate 195,981 of JAFEVB010000008.1, forward strand.
GTGTACTAAGAGCACAATCCCACCAGCTTTGTGGTAGTTGGAGAGGAGGCGGCGAGCATCTCGCAGTTCTACAATGCCACCACCGCAAGCAAACACGTAACCTTTGGGTTTCTCATCAATTACCCGCTTCAGTAGGGTCAACTCCGCATCACGGAATCCCCCCCAGCCCTTGGCTTTGATTAAATCCGGTATTGTCATGCTAGTAGTCCTCTCAAGTTCCACGTCTAGATCTAGGAGGGGTCGGTTGAGAGTTTTGGCTGCCCAGCCACCAGCTGTAGTCTTCCCCGCACCACGCATGCCGATAATGAAGATGGACTTGTCCGACACAGCCGTTGAAGAAGATGCCGTTTTGGAGTGGCCGCCTTCTACTTCCTTTCCGGAAAGACCAACACCGAACGACAAGGAAAGAATGTCCCACCATCCAGGCCAAGTCTTCCCCACACACTCCCGTTCTAAGATGAGCACCTCTTCTGGTGCGGCCACCGCTAGCACACTAAAACTCATCGCCACACGGTGATCATCGTAACAATAGACTCCAGAGATAGGCTTCTTCAGAGTCGCAGGAGGCTTTCCATCCACCTCAATTCCATCTTCCAGTTCACGGCATACCACGCCAAATTTTGCGAGTTGGTCCTTCATCGCAAGGATGCGGTTACACTCTTTAACTCGTTGGTTGGCAATGCCCCGGATTCTCGTTGTGCCCTTTGCAACGGCAGCGAGAACAGATGCGGTCAAGAAAGCGTCCGTCATTGGCTCCATATCAACCTCTTGAATGGCTTTCAGTTGTCCGACTGCAGGTCCAGTGACGGTTGTCGAATGATCTGTCTGGACTACTTTACATCCCATTGGGCGAAGGACCTCTATTGCAAAGCGAGCGTCTCCTTGCAATGACATGGAGCCAATGTTCGGGATTGTACAAGTAGTCCCAGAGATCGCTGCTACAGCAAGAGGATAGGTCGCGGAGCTGGCATCGCTTTCTACAACATACTCTGCTGGGTTGCAATATACTCCTTTGGGTATGTGGTAAGTGTGATCTTCTGTATCCGATCGAATAACTTTTATTCCAAAACTTGCCATCATGGCCGTGGTCATATCGATGTATGGTTGAGAAATGGGCTTACCGCCCACAAGACGGAGTGTGACGGGCTTCTTGGCATAGGGTGCGCACATGAGAATCGAAGAGACATATTGGGAAGAAACTGTAGCTGCAAGTTCAATATCACCACCTTCAAAGCCACCAGAGGCCTCAACTTTGAGCGGGAGACTGTTTGGCTTCTCCAGATATTCGATATCAACACCATTTGTGCGGAGTGAGTCGACTAATGGTCCTATGGGTCTGACTTTCATACGAGCGTTTCCAGTGAGAACGGTTGCTTTGACACTTGAGGCTTTGCACAGAGAGACCACTGTGGTCAAAAATCGTGATGCAGTTCCAGCATTGCCAATATAAAGCTCCGTTGGGCTGGCTCGAAGATCGCCTCCTTTTCCTTGGACTAAGAGGACCTCCCCTGCATCCTCCCACCCATAAGTCGCCCCTCCAAGCTTTGCAATTGCAGTAAGCATAAATTCCGTATCATCCGAATGTAGCAAGTTTTTGATGCGGCATGGACCAGTGCCAAGAGCCGCCAATATCAGAGCCCTGTTGGAAACGCTTTTCGAGCCCGGAGGAATAACTTCATTGTTCAGCGCTTTCGGGACGCCGGGACTAACCACAATTGCATCAGACAACACAACCCTAATCGCTCGATCTTCGACAACACTAGCTTTAAGCTCATGGGTTTTTCCAATGGCAGAAAGCAACACAATCTTCTTTTTCTTCCCGTCATTTTTCTTGTCAACAGCCATCTTTTGGAGCAGTACATCAACTGGGCAGCGTTTTCCAGCTGTGAGTTTTTGGACGCGTTTATCCTCGAGAGACGTAGGAAGTCCATAGCTGGAAATACATTTCACAAGACGAGCAACAGCACCGGGCTTGAGTACACCCAAGTGGCGAGCCAACTCTGCTTCTTTCACCATTCCAATAGCAACAGCTTCTCCATGTAAGACCTGGGGTGTCAAGAGTGCTTCATAAGCATGGCCTATAGAATGGCCGAAGTTCAGCAGATTCCTCAACCCACCTTCGCGCTCATCTGCAGACACAACTTTAGCTTTTATTCCTGCTGATCCCAGTACAATTCGTTTTAGAATATCCCGAATAGGTTCGAGCCGCGAGGAACGATCCGAAGACTTTGCCCGAATGGTTGCCACGAGGAGATCTGCATTGGCCTCCAAATTAGCAAATTCGGCCTCGTCCCATATAGCAGCTGTCTTGACCACCTCGGCCATGCCGTTAATAAACTCGCGAACGGGTAAAGTCTCGAGGAATCTCAGGTCAATGTAGATTCGCTGTGGTTGCCAAAATGCGCCGATCAGATTCTTCCCCATCGGAGTATCGATTGCGGTTTTCCCCCCAATTGCCGAGTCCACCATAGACAGCAAGGTGGTAGGAACCTGCACAAAGCGTACGCCCCTCATAAAAGTGGCTGCTACATAACCAATCATGTCGCCGATGACCCCTCCTCCCAGTGCAATTATAACTGTGTCCCTTGTACATTGCTGCGACAGCATCCAGTCCTCGATTTCGGCCTTTGTTTCTCGGCCTTTGGAAGATTCGCCGGGCGGGGTTTCGTAGGTGAGTAGTCGTGGGCAGGTATCGGACTTGGCTGTGAGGTCGTCGAAGGTCTTCTGGAATGCGGGGACATAGATGGGAGCGATATTCGTATCGGTGATGAGCACGTAAGTTGAGGAGGGGAGCTTAGAGAGCAGATCTCCGGCGACAAAGGTTTGCCATATGTCAAAATCAATAATAATGTCCTCTTTCCCGAGAATAGCAATGCGCGTGGGCCCGTCGTCGGGGGTAGTGGATGAACCCATTGTGGCAGCAGCGGACAACCAACTACTCTGTGGCCAATTGGTATGGTATGGTATGGGAAGTAGTAGTGGCAATGGTATTCCTACCCATGAGCGTAGAGAAGAGGTTCAGAGGGATCGAATGAGGTATGAGTGAGTCTTCGGTGACTCTTCACAATTTGTTTTTTTTTGGAGACCAGTGAGGGAATCTGACCTGATCTGCCCCCCTGACCGCCTTAGGTTCTGCAGTTTGGACCCGATTCAGTCTAGTGCATAAATACTTCGAACTGAAAAGATGATATAGCTAGCAGATTCACATCTAATACCTGTTCCCCAACTATAATTCAAACAGAGACCGAGAAACCATTCTCTTAATTTCGAGCGATGTAGTTACTCGTGTCGCTAAGAAGATTATAACTCTGCGCCGCTAGCACGTGCCCTTTGAGGATCTTCTATAAGGGCAGCTCCTCTGTAATCACACTCTTGTATTTATTAACATCGCCGCCGCGGCACGAGTACTAGTACTAGTGCTAGTAATGCTTGAATTACTTCGTATAATCATATGGTCTAGCATAAGTGTTATTAAAGGCTCCATTATACTTCTTTATATAAAAATGCCGGACATCCGTGCCTAGACGTTTTTATAAGCTATAATCTTACAAAGCTCACACTTGAAAGAGAGGTATGGAGGATACAAAGAGGCCGAGCGCTATAAGGGTATATACTTCGAAGTAGTATCATTATGGTAAGGTAGATACTATTAGCGTCAGATTAGTTCTTGAGGTAGTAAGTCTTATATAATGCGCCCACAATTATAGGATGTTGTTACCAGATCTACAAACCAAGGAATGCTCTTTACTACCTAGGCTGATATGGACTCCGACTCTCGGAAACGTTTCTATTCTAGTATATAAATATATAAACTATTTTTTGGCGGTTTGATCTCCGGATCAGGCATAAATAACTATATCCAAGCATCTTTTCAGCCAATCAATACCCTGCTTTAGCCATGTTGTAAACCTTGTTTTGCAGATTTGGTGACAAGACTCTGTACGGAGTACGTCGGCTACTACCAGTATATACCGGTGTACCGGTAAGGCTCCACGCGTCTACCCTGTCCTCTCGGCGGATGAAAATAAGGGTTGACTAAGTCGACTTAGACTAGTCAAATCGGGAAGAGATCATGAATTGTGCAAAGCACAGACACGCTGACTTGCTGGGTAAGTAGTTCCATCTCCATACAAATGTGGAGGCAGATGAGGTACCCGACGAGACTAGCCTAAATGCTTTATTGCATCCACACATAGAGATAATAACATTTTCTGCTTCTTCTATTATAAATATAATCGATTCTAAGCACTTTGAATTTTATTTTGCAATGACACTTAATATCTTCTAGAATAAGTGGGAAAACTGTTATAGACTGATGCATATTAAAGTTGGGAATAATTACACATATGCAACGCGACGCGATGCGATTAAAAGTGACTTGGTATCGCTATTTGTTCTGGTGGGGCCAAAAGTCACTTTTCGTTCACTGGTGCGTGCGTTTACTTATGCATGTTATACTTCATCGGATCCTTCCCAAACTAGTTAGCGTAAGTCGACTTGGCTATTTTTCAAGTCGACTTAGTCAAGCCCGAAGATAAGAGTCCTAATAGATAGGCGAGTCTTGGTGCATTGATATTCGGAGAGAAGACTGACTGACTACCTTACGGAGCGTAAGTGGAACACTACGAAGATGCTTTTTGCTGATTCAGCATCGCGCAAATCCCTAAAATCCGAGTCCGAGGCGAGGGCAAAATAATTACAGTCCAGTCCTTACACCCGACATTTACGACTTGCTTGGTGAAAGCTTTACTTCTCTCTCTAAACCTCCTTCTTACCAGCTCCTCCTCCACCTTTACTAATGGATTTCGATAATGACAATGAAGACTTCAGCCTGCAACAGAGCGCACCAGCAACACCCGCAAGTAACACCCCGCCAAAGATAGTTCGTAATCCGGCTGCCTGCGATTCATGCCGACGCCTAAAGGTACTCCGCTGCTGATACTCCTGTTCTCTGCAGATGGTCTAATTACTGGGTGGTTCTTATTTATTTTAGATCAAATGTGACAGGCCTGGTGGCGACGGTCATTGTTCAGCATGTATTGCTCGAGGGAACGGGGAATGTGTGCAGACCACCGTTCCAAGGAGACCAAGGGTGAAGAAGTTTGGGTTAGCTTTATCTGATCTCTGCATTTCATGATGGCTGCTGAACGATTACTAGGAAAGAATTGCTGTCCACGAGTCTGTTTCCTGTTTTCCTATCCTCCATGTGAATGGAAGCCTGAAGATATACTCCTGCATAATTCTGGGCATAGATTTGTTCTTTTGGGGGTTTCTTCTGTGCCTTCCTTTCATACTTATTTGGCCCATGCTAACTTTCAAAATGTCTAGTGGAGAACCGCATTCGCCAGATGGAATCCGTCCTCACATCAGCCATTTCGAACCAAGGGAAAAATGACGACATTGACACATTTGGAGAGGGGAACATCGAGCAACAAATGGCAGTATCCGATAGACTATCTATAGTGATTCTCAATAATACCGGCGGTTCGAATTTTGTCGGTAGGCAGAACAACTATGCCTCGAAGAAACAAGGGGGGTTAGAGCTAAATTCGTTCAGGGCCATCATCAGGATTCTCCCTCTTCTCGCCTCAAGGCCTCTCGTGGATCTCTAGTAAGGCCGGAAATCAAGATCTAGGACGATTAGTATCCGAAGTTTCACAACTAGACCCACAAACTTGGGACCAAGGAAGCTGGACCGAGTTTGCCGATGTAGCATGGTCGCATTTACCAGTGGACCAGCAGGAACCTATGCCTAGCAAGGAAGTAGCTTTGGAATACGTCGAAGGTTCGTGAGAATCGTAATGCCTCATTTGATCAAGTGCTAATTGCGCCCCAGCTTTTTTTCGCTATTTTAACCTTATATTCCCTCTATTCAATCGGGCAGTATTTGAGGCAAGGTTTGAACGCCAGTATTCGGATGACCCCCCCGATAGTGCAGCATGGTACGCATGTTTCAATGTTGTACTCGCACTTGGTTCCACTATAATGAGAAAGATACTACTTCCACACCACTCTCAAAGCATGTTAGATCCTCCATCAGAGGAACTGTCTATCAGATACCTCAGGAATGCCACGAGTAAATTCATTGATCTGCAATTCGGTACTCCTAGTCTGATGTCTGTCCAGGCAATGATTGCAATAGTACGCGACTCTCTACACTTGAATGAAAAGATTAGTAACCCATACACAGGTTGTGTTACTCCAAGGTTCAGCAAATCCATTATCGGTCCATACCCTAGTGGCCACAGCAGTACGCTTAGCACATGCTATTGGACTGAGTCTGCCCTTGACTCATTTTGGGTTATCAGAAGTTCAAATCAATGAACGACGAGATGTTTTCTGGATTCTTTACATAATTGAAAAGACCTTTTCTATTCAAACCGGACGTCCAGCGATTATTCATGACCAGGATATTGGGATCTCGTTACCCAAAGCGTATACCCCTATCTCTCTGCCTCAGAGCGAGAAGCCGGATTTCAGCACGTTCCTCGTTTGGGCAAAGCTTGCAAGGATTGAGAGTCGAGTGTACAGCGAGCTTTATTCCGCAAGGTCGCGGACGAGATCAGTTCTCCAAAGGTTGACATCGGTTGGCAATTTAGATTTAGAACTTCAAAAATGGCTTGATTCTGTCCCTCTCAAGATCCGTCCAGAGCACGATATACTGTGCGGTGACCAGCATTTATTGCCGGTCATCGTTCTGCACTATTCATACTATCATTGCCTTACAGCCATCCACCGAGCTTCGGTCCAAAGTGGACCATGGACCAGCGATCCTTCGGACCCAAATACCGTTCCTCAGAATGTCAATTTAAACCCACGGGTCTATACCAGCGGAGCGATCTGTGTTGCCGCCGCTCGTAGGATTATACATTGTCTCGATTACTTCAAGAGAGATCGCCCACCTCCTTTGATATGGTAACTATTTTCCTACTTCAGAGCGAATTCAGCTAACGTAAATCAAATAGGATTGCAGTGTCTCAACCTCTCTGCGCATCTTTGACTCTTTTCGCCAACATTCTCCAACATCCAGACGACCCAGATGCTACTTCCGATCTCCAATTAATACATTCTGTCACATCACTCATCGGAGAATGCGTCTCTGAAAAACGACTATATTTCGCGACTAGTACACTTTGGATCTTCAACGAGTTACATCGGATAGCCAAACTATTTCTAGCTAGACACAAACAAACAAAACTGGGCGAGAATATAGAAGGAAGGATTGGTAGTTTAAGCCCGTATACTCAATCAGAAATCTCGAACGCCGACTCAAGGACCTACTCCTCCGCCAACTCCATGGTTCGTTCCTTTCCGCACCCCTTGACCTTTCTCCAAATGCCCCTTTTAGAATGAAATACAGTCTCCAAGTACAACCGCTAATATTATTTTAGACTAATGATGATATTGCCCCCATACTACAGCCTCGAAATGCATCTACAAGCACAATATTCCAAAATCCTCATTTCTCCTCCGCCATCCCAGAAATACCTCTCCCTTCTCAACCTTATAACACCGCCCCAATACTCCATTCACATAATTATGCGCCCGCATTTGATAACGCATCGCTTGCAAACCCCTCGTCGCAAAATGCCAGCTCACTAAATACTAGTAACTCGCTCCTATATGGCGACACCGATTTTTTTAATTCATTTTCAGTCCCAGAAATGGACGAGGATGGCCTCGGGCTAGATTATAGCAACGATTGGTACTTTCAGCAACCGATCAATTGACTGCTGAGCGTATAGGCAGCGAAAGATGCAGTGGAAATTTAAATGGGTGGGGGGGCGTATAGTGTAGGAAATGGGATTAAAGGCATAACTTAACTTAGAGCGGGTGTTATAGAAATTGGATATAGTACAGCAGTGGGGAATATTGGCCGATAGCCTAACGGCTGAACCGGAATGAAATATCTCAAAAAAATGGGTTTATTCATCTTTTATCTAGTTATAATAATAACAATACATAGTTCTTAAATATGGCGATTTGGGTGGCCTGTATTCTAGGCCAATCATCTATTAATTTAGTATTTCCATACTCGCTGAGTCTACAATTATGATAGAGGAGGCCTTGGTTAAAGTTTATGAATACCTTATATAAGCGAGATAAGGTAGAGTAGGGTAGCAATGCATTCCCTCGGCGCGGAAGTATTTTCTTTGGAGATTTATAATCACAAATCCCAGCTAACAGTCCAAGTATCCTTAGATTAATTTTGAAGTACTACTTATCAACAATAATAAATTTGATTTTTAGACCCGTTTGCTCTCTAGATATGTCAAAACTCTTCACCCCGCTCCAAATCGGCAATGTCACGATCCAGCACAGAATCATTATGGCGCCCTTGACGCGCTACCGTGCCGACGACAACCACGCGCCCCTTCCTGTAGTCAAGGAATATTACGAACAACGTGCCTCGGTACCCGGTACTTTGCTCATCACCGAAGCAACTTTTGTGTCCCCCCGTGGTTCCGGATTCGCCAATGTACCAGGTATCTGGCACGATGCGCAAATCGCCGCTTGGAAAGAAGTCACTGCCGCTGTACACGCCAAAGGCTCATTTATTTACTGCCAGCTCTGGGCGCTCGGCCGGGCTGCCCATATGGAGCAATTGGAGAGCATAGGCGAGAGACTGGTGAGCAGTTCGAATATACCACTGGAGGGTGCGCCCGTACCGGAAGCATTAGTCGAGGAGGAGATTTGGGCCTTTGTGAATGACTTCAAAACCGCTGCCGAGAATGCTATTCACGCCGGCTTTGATGGAGTCGAGATCCACGCCGGCGGTGGCTATCTAATAGACCAATTCACCCAGGACAACGCCAATAAGCGTACGGATAAGTGGGGCGGGAGTGTCGAAAACAGATCCAGGTTTGCCCTTGAGGTTGCAAAGGCCATCGTTAGTGGTATAGGTGCTGAGCGAACCGCAATCCGATTCGGCCCCTATGCCACCTTCCAGGGCATGAGGATGGCAGACCCAGTGCCGCAGTTCACTTACTTGGCTACGCAGCTTAGGAACTTGAACCTGGCCTACCTGCATATCATGCTACCTAGGGTCCAGGCAAACTTTGACGTCGAGACGGATGAGGACGTCGATTTCATGATTCAGGCATGGGCAAACACCAGTCCAGTATTGCTAGCTGGTGGCTTCAACTCGGCATTGGCGAAGAAGATGGTTGATGAAGAGTATCCAGATAGAGATATCGGAACTGCCTTTGGTCGCCCCTTTCTCGCAAACCCCGACCTACCATTAAGAATTAAGCATGGTATCCCTTTAAATCCGTACATTCGCGCCACATTCTACACTCCTAAATCGGAAGTAGGGTATATTGATTATCCGTTTAGTAAAGAGTTAGATAGTGTCGGGATATATGGTCACATGCAGTCACATGACACTATCGCCGATGACTAAGCGACGCAGAGGCATAATCTCTTCGCTCTCGTCATCCACACTCAGCTAGTTATACCGAATACCAGTCAAGTCTACAGCAACCAAAATGCAGTAGAAATGATCACACACCTGTGATAGCAACAGATAGTAAGCATATCTTTTCTACATAAGCGTTATAGTAGAAGTAGAAAAGTAATATAATAATCAATTGTTGATGTTTATAAAATCAATACTATATTATACTTAAGCGTGCTACATTATACCGCAGAGGGACTTGGAGAGAAAAATAGGCGATAAATTATACTATAGTAAGCTGCGCTGCATAGGAATAATTATATTCAGCGTCTTGACATCGTTTATACTTTGCAAAAGTTGGGCCATTTCAGCCGTACCCGGCTAAATACCAACCCAACTGCATTTCACGATGTCGAACCTCGAACCTCTTTTAGTTCCTCATATCACTTGCAATGGAGGAAGCGGTCTCACGAGATGGGCGGAAGCGTCGTTCTATATTCGAACCAGCGAATAAATATGGCGACAAACGGCGCAGGACCTGTGGTTGTCTAGACGAGTGCGAATTGACAATAAGAGTGTTGGCTCTGGAGTCGACTGTTCGCCATCTCACGGCCAATGTCGAAGAACTACTTGCATGGCTCCCGGTCTCGCCTAGACTATCATTGTACGAGCTGAGCTGCATTGCCTTCTTTGAATGTTAGCCCTCCATATAACAACGAAGAGCTGCATGCATATATGATATTGACCGCCTGCTGTAAACCTGTTCTCTTGGCGTAATGGCGGGCCAGGGCGGCGGCGCGGTAAATCGAGTAACATTTAATATTTTCCGAGATAGAACAGGAAACCAACGAATGTCATTGATTGACTTACACGGTTCTGCCCAAGTCGGTGAGTTAGGTCTTACGTAACTTTATTTCTTTACCTCGTCAAACCACGTCCTTTAATACTCCACTTCCCCTCCACCTTCCTCTCCGCAAGTTCATGCATTCGGAGGTCTTCTACACTTGGCCACCAAAAAAGTTACCCAGAAAACCATGTCAGACTCTCAGTTCCCTACAACGTTGAATAACGCCGAAAAACAAATCAATAAGGCAAAGGAGCTTGCAGCCAAGCATCTTGGAATTCAAGCAAAATCAGCCCAACTCACGAGTACACAAGGATGTTTCAGCAAAACGGTCAAAGTCTCTCTCCAGGACGGCCGGGGTATTATAATTCAATTCAGAATCGAAGCATTGGACACCGAACCTTTCACACGTGCTCGCAATCTTCTTGGGAATACGGTGCCTATCATTGAACCTATCGATGACCCAGAACTGGTCGAAGCTGGAGTATGGCCATTCTATATGACTCTTATACCTGGCAAACCTTGGCTGGAGTATGAGGATGGGTGGAATGATACACAACGTAGCACTTGCGCCAAATCCCTAGGTCGTCTTTTTGCTCGTTGTTTTGTTGAAGGTAACACAGGCGATGTAGTCGACTCCGTTATCCTCCCTAACCTGCACAAGCTTCGGGCACTGGCACTCGAAAGAGACGACGTCAAGCAATTTTCCTTATTCATCGACAAATTGATTAAGGATGCTCCCTCTCTGAAAGAACTTCCTCTATTCCTAGGCCACCTCGACATGAATGAGATGAACGTTCTAGTTGGTGAAGATGCGGAAATCACAGGTGTTATAGATTGGGAACTCTCACCTCCTCCCCAGCCTTTTGGTGTGGCGTGTTATTGTATCCAATTCTTAGCCGGAGAGATCATCGATGAAGTTTTTCGCGAGCGTCCTGCTTTTGAGGCTATCGATCGGGGGTCCTGGGGCGGACTTGTTGAAAATACAGCAAAAGAAATCCGGGATATTTTAAAGGCAAATTGGAAGGCAATACAGACGTCTGTAATGATTGGAACTCTTTTCAAGGTTATGTCGATTGAAAGCGATAAGGTATTTGTTTCTAGGATTACGCTCAAGGCATTGCCACAGCTGATGCGGTATCGGATTCCTGCTTTAAGAGGGTTAAGCATAGCATATTCTAGTTTATTTATTTATTTATTCCATTTACGTCCTGTGTGAGTCCAAGACTATGTAGGACGGCGCTAGCCCAGTGCTAGCGCGGTCGGGTGGTAAGTACAAAAGATAGGTCAATATGCTTCCGATTGGAATCTGAGGCACTAAGCCTAATGCGGACTAGGTCCATAAAACAATAAACGCCATAGTAAAATCCCCCTAGGGCCTTAAAAGTAGTTATACAGACAAAGGAAAAGTGGTCGAAAAGTGGTCGAAAAGTGGCAGAATGCAAAGGCGGTCAGCTAGCATAGCTTAGCCTTAAGCTGCAAATGCGCTCTTTCGACTTCTTAGCTAAAGTTAGCTAAAATCGATGGTTTTCGGCGGTGGATGTGGGCAAAATAGCTTCTAAGTCATATATAGTAATAAATGCTTAGTCATCAACAAATTCTGCCTGTTCCAGCCGCCATTTGCGGGTGCTAATGCCGGTTTCGTGCAAAAAGACTAGCAAATGCTATCGTCCGATTTTTGTCTCAAATAGGCTCTGCATGCTAAGCCTAAACGGGACGTTCTGCCGCATTATATGCCTCTCCGCCTTATATTCGCTACACGCTAGTATAAGGTGCTATGGTGATTCTGGTTAGTTGCTGCATATGCATTAATCGGAGCTAGCGCGTTTAAACCTCTTTAGGTAAGAGCCGAAATAGCCGTGTTTTAGCTTTAGCTGAAAGAAGGCGCTAGCAGTGGATCTAGCCGCTTTGGGAAGCTGGATTCGGGAGTGAATTCGAGGGTTGAAAAAGTCGAAATAGTAGCCTTTGCCGCTAGCTAGAGCGCTAGACCACGCGTGTCGATGCATTTGGTTGATTTTTATACCTATATAGGCATAACTAGTGGTGGCAGCCAGGGCGGTCTGGGTGGTCGGTAGTGATTTAGAGCTTGTTTTAGCTAGTCTGTCTGCATCCTTATTGCCATTGATGTCTTGGTAGCTAGGGACCCACTCTATTGCTAGCGTGGATCCATTTTGGGCTACTTTAGCTGCTGCTGCGATCGCCCGAATTTGCTGTGATTGGCCGGGATTATCGGAAGGCCGCGCTAGCCTATAAATCGCTGCTTGGTTGTCTATATAGACTTTAATATCCCGATTTGGACCTAGTCTAGTTGCATCCTTAAAGGCTAGAGTAATGCCCTCTAGCTCTCCATTATAGACAATTTGGTGTGGGCCTATATTACGAGCTAAGCTAGTAAAGCGTCTAGCGCCACTATACCCTGCTAGTCCCACTCCAATACCGGTGGAATCTGGCATTTGTGACCCGTCTATATAGTATAACACCCGATTTGGCGATTGCGTCTATAGCTGGAGGCGGTGTGCCGTGGCAGCCTCCGCTTTAGGCAATTTAGCAATATGCGTAGCCCAGGGCGCAGAGCGGTCCTAGGGGGCAAAATGGAAGTGCTGAATAGGTTCGGTTTTAGAGCTAAGCAGTGGTGCTATAGTGCTAGCAATCCTCTAAAGACCATATTTGGGAGGGGAGCTAAAAGAGCTAAAATCGCTAGAATCGCTAGAATCGCTAGCATCGCTAGCATCGCTGATTTGTCGATTAACTGGATGGTCTGGACTTAGCTTAGCTAGGCGGAAAGCGTATTTTCAGGGTGGCTGCATCTAGTCGTATTGCGGGCGGTGAGAGGCTAGCTTCTACCTCCATGGCCTGAATTGGACTAGTGCGAAAAGTCCCTAGGATTTTGCGTAGTGCTAGGTTTTGGAGATGCTGCAAATGCTCTTTAGTATATGCTTGGCCCCGCCACCAAATTGGTAATGCATAATCCGATACGCTAGCAATGCATGCTAAATACAGTTATCTGAAAGCGGTGGGGCTAAGACCTTGTTCGCTATTGGCTAGCCTAGACATACGGCCGAATGCGGATTTTGCCAGGGCGGTACGGATTGTAATATGCTCCTTAAATCGTAATAGGGCATTAATGTGGATACCGAGCCATTTAACTGTCTGTTTTAGAGGGACTATAGTACCGTCTAGTAGTATAAGTGGCGCTAGCTTAGCGGCTTCACCCGTATGGAAGTGAATAAGCTCTAACTTTTTTGGGTCGAATTGGATTGCATTTTCGCTAGCTAGCTGAAAAAGCTCTCTAGCTACTAGCTATAGGATTTTAACGTTTTTCCTAGGGCTAGTTGATGCGGTGGAGAGAGTGATATCGTCGATATAAGAGATAAATTTTACTGCTAGTGACCTAAATAGGCCTCTTATATAAATAAGGAAGAGGATAGGTGAAATCGGGCTGCCTTATGGTATGCTGGTCTATATAGGCTGGTTTTCGTCTGATTGGCTGTCAAATAGAAGCTTAAGTGACCGCCCGCTCATAAAAGAGGAGACCCACTTTATTACCGAATCGGGAAGTGCTAGGTCGCTAAGCACCATAAGAAGCCTATTCTTAGATACGTGGTCGTATGCGCCTTTCACGTCTAGTAGAAGCGTAGTAGTAATCTTCTTCTTTTGGCGGTTCGAATAGACGTAATCCGCTAGCATAGCGCCTGCATCTATAGCCGACTTTTTAAGTCGACCACCAATTTGGCTTGGATGCAGCAGATTTGGAGTGGTTTCCGCTAGATAAGCTAGTCGCTTAGCTAGAATCCTTTCGCTAACCTTTCCTAGGCAGCTAAGAAGTAAAATAGGTCGATATGCGCTAGGCTGCTTATAGTCTAGTTTATTGTTTTTGCGTAGTATAGCGCAATTCGCTTAGCGCCAGCATTTTAGGTGATAGCCTGTATTAACTAGCGTCTTAAAAAGGAGTGAAATCTGGGAAAGGCATGCTAAGTATGCGTAGGTGATAATAGTTTGAGTGATATAGTTGGGGCCAGGACTAGTGGATTTGATTTCACTCGAACAGGCTAGCTTGACTTCCTCTGGAGCTAGTTTAGGCCACTTCCAGCCGCTAGAAGCAGTGTAACTAGACCAATTTAGGCTAGGCGTTTCTGGTGGTAGAGGGAAAAGCGTCTAGCGGAAGAGGTTGCATTTAGCAGTAAATGTAGTAGCAAATTCAGTGGTAGAAAGCTTTAAATTTGGCACTAGTTCAGACCGCCTTGGCTTAGTATAAGCTAGGGCTTTAAAAATCGATTTAGAATCCTCTTTTTCCAAAAACTGGTTCTAGTGGTCCTTTTTAGCTGTTTTAATAGCCTGAAAGTATATATTGCTTGCGCTAGTATAGCGTCTGTGTGACTGGTCGGAAAAGGCTCTCATAGAGGCTAGCCTAGCGTAATTCATATTTCGGCGGAGTGTTTTAAGTGAATCGTTCCACCACGGCTTAGCATTTGGCGCTAACCGGATTTGGGGTATAGACTTGTGTGCGGCGCATAAAATAGCGCTAGTATAACGTTCCGCTATATCGTTAAGTTGGTCCAAAGCTACTTTATAGCTAGTTTTAGCGTCGATTTGCTCTAAGCTTTTTAAGCTATAGTTACGACTTAAGCTATAGCTTAGCCGATGCAGTGAATCCTGGAGCGGTGAAAGCTGGCATAAAAGGGTTTCACCAAATTTAGCCCAGTTTGCGCGTTTTATATCGAAACGGGTGGTCTGTGGATCGGCTAAGCCTATTTGGGATCCTTGGATTGTAAAGACTATGCCTAAGTGGTCGGAGCCTATATCCTCTATAATAGCCCAGTCTTAGATGTGATTGGCTATAGAGCGATAGGCTAGCGTAAGGTCGATATTTGTAGGTCTAGCTATGTGGGGGCGGTGAAAGGTGCTAATACCAGGGGTATTTAGGAGGGCCAAATCGTGGTAGTCGATCCAGTCTGCTAGCGCAATACCCTCTATATCGCGTGCCTCGTAAAGTGGGTCCTACCAAGGGTTATAGGCATTAAAGTCCCCGTAAAATACCGAATCGAGAGGCGGTATAAGCTGCTATAAGCACCGCGCTAGCGTACGGGTATCCGAATTAGGTAATTGGTGCTTTTTGTTATAAATATTATAAACCTTAATTGTATGGTCTTGGTCTATAATATCTAGCACTTGGAAGTCGGAATCGTATGGCGATTCGGAGGCTAGGGCAACCCTAGGGCGGTAAGACCTGGCAATATATGCCATTATGCGTAGTGTGAAGTCTAGGCTAGGCCTATTCGGGAAGAGTTGAGTGAATAAGGAGTGTGAAATGGATCGTATTTCACCTAAATTAGTGATAATATAAGGCTCTTGAACTAGTATAATATCGATATCTAGCTTAATTGCCACTTATAGAGCGGATTCTGTATTATGGGCGGCTGAATTTAAATTCACTTGGAGGATTTTAGTGCTAGCGCCTATCATAGAGAGGATTTAGCGGCCTTTGATTGGATGCTTTGGTAGACTTCGCATGCAGCTGAGCTAGCCGTATGTGGACCCCCGCAGTTAGCGCATTTTAGGATAAGGTGGGCACAGCTAGTCTTCGCATTGCATATAGTGCATATGTGCTGTTTCGTCTGATGTGGTTCGCTGCATAGCTGGCACCTAGCCTCTCTATGGCAGTAGTGTGATAAGTGGCTATAGCGCTGGCACCTAATACACTAGGCGGTTAGGCGCGTCGTATAGTGTTTTTCACACCGCACTAAAATGCCAGCTATATATAGCCTATTTCGGATAGCAGCACTAGCCTCTTCAGGCGTAGCAAATGCGATTGCAACAGATCCAGCTGCTTGTTTTACCGCTTTTCAGCTGATAAAATCCAGTATGGGTTGCCTAAAGGGGTTAGACCCTTATTAAAAGTCCGTATTTCGTCCTTTATAAGGTCCATCCTGTCTAGGCGGTTAAATACGCTAGTAGGGGATCCCGTGGGCCACGATTTTATGCCATTCCACATCCTTCTAGGCGGTATAGCCGGGCAGAATGTGGGTCCAGACGTCGCTTTTAGCTAGTAGAAAGTCGGATAAATAGGCTTCTATGGTAGTAACCACTAGATTTGACTGTATAGACTTGGAAACAGAGAGTATAACTGGGTCTTTTACTCCCTTGCTAGCAAAGGCGGTATTAAAGTCGTTGCGGGCGGTGAGAGGTTAAAAATCGTCGTTTTAGACCATTAGATCCTTAATTAGGATAAGTCTACGGCTGGTCATCGGCTTCTTAGCGGCTGGTTTAGGCGGTGGGCGTGGTTTTTTGGCCGAATTAACTAAAATCCAGTCCGAATCAGGACTAGCGCTTTCTGCTGCGGCTGCATATAACCGATTTGGCGGGTGTAAAGGCTCCTTAGTGGTTTTCGGCTGTATAGCATTTTTCGGCCCGTTTTAGCGGTCCGGACGGCAGTACTAGGCTTTTTTAGGTCGGTTTTCGGGTTTACGATCGATTTAGCGGTTATTTGCCGGGCGGTGGCCTCTAGCTTTTAGCTAGCGGATTCCATATGCGTGATCTCATTGGCTAAAATGGCAGAAACCTTTTTAATAGAGCCTTTTTCAAGATATTCGCGGAAAATCTCGATTAAATCGAGGATTTGGTCTTGTTTTAGGCGGTCTGGTTTGGCAGCTGCAGCTTCGACTAGAAGGTCACGTGCCTTAGCTATAGCCTTATTTAAGGGTGAATCAAGAGTAAATCGGAGGTTTTTGGCCGGATTTAGAAGCGGTATAGCTGGTCTACGCTTTATATTCGGGGTAAATAGGTTGGATATATTAAATTGGCTGGATTGGGCAGTTGGGAAGCGGTGTGGGCTAGTAATATGCGGCTCTGCGGATAACACGTATGCAGCTGCAGGCGCAGATGCAGCTTTTAGCCAGGCTGCATCCCACTCTACAGGCGCTGCTAGGTCGTCGGTGCTATAAGAGGCATTATTGCTAGCGCCCATCACTATATCATCCTTTTCTGCCGCTGCATGCCGGTGGCGGGGAAGTTGTGGTGGTGAGGAGGGTGGTGGTTAGGCGGCCACGGGGGTTAAAAACCCTTCGGATGCACCGCTTTTCACTCATTTTCCGTCCGATTGCTACGAAAGCGGTATCAGATGAAAGCTGAGATCGAGGCGGTCAGAATGCTGGCGCGATCGGGCGATTTGGTTGGGTGGTTCAAAAGTTATAGGTGAATTCGTGAAAATCGGAAAAGTTTACTTAAATAGAATTAACTTTCTACTTAAAATCGCTTTATATCTTAATTAGCTCTAGCTTTATATTATCTTCTAGCTATCTATACTATAGCTTTAGTAAAAAGATATAAAATATATTATAGATTTTATAAGTTTTAAGTAGCTTAAGCTAATATGCTTAGCTATAGTCTTTTATAATTCTTACTACTTTAAAAAAGACCTAAGAATTAATCTAAAAGCTTTCTACTAAAGTATAACTATTATAGATTTTTAATTAATAAAATAACTTTATTATTTATATTAAACTAAATTACTTTATATTTTATATTATAGAACCTTTTTTATATATTAGTAGCTTTCTAAAAAGTAGTTAAGAGCTTCTTTTATTCTAAGTATATAAGCTTTACTTTTTTTTCTACTATAGATACTTTTTTATCTAGAATATAATTCTTAATATTAGAGCTAAGTTTTAGATAAAAACTATAAAAAAGATAAAATAAAATATATCTAGTAGTAGTATAAATTAAGTTATTATATATAAATTTAGTAAAAGCTAGCTTTAAGTACTAGTTATTTTATTAGTAGTTATAATAAATATATAAATAAAATTCTACTATCTAGTTTTATCTTTTTATTTAACTATTAGTCTATAGATAGAAAATAGTAGTTAGATAGTATTAGGTTTATAAATACTATATAAATATTTCTTAGAATTTACTTATAAAGATAGTATCTTTATTACTACTTATTTTCTTAAAAGTACTAAAATTCTTATAGATTATATCTATAAATATATTTATAAGTTCTAGAGATATAATTATCTTTTTTATAAAAATATATTATACTATCTTTATTATTCTATTAATTACTACTAGAAAAGTATAATATATCTAGCTATATCTTTTATATAATAGCAAATCTATAATAAAGTCTATAGTAATTTCTTTTTATAGCTTATTAGAAATAGAAATTAAAGCTAACTTACTATATAGTTAATACCTTTTTATTTTTTCTTTTTAATAGATTCTATATATCTAAATATAGTTCTTAATATCTTTTTAAAAGCTTTACTAAAAGTACTTTTTTATATTAGTTCTAGTATCTATTATATACTAAAGTAGCTTATAATATTATTATTATAATAGAGATATAGAATTTTATATTTAATTAACTTCTTTTTTAATATATAGATAGCTTCTTAAAACCTTAAGAAGCTATTTATATCTACTTTCTAATATCTTTTAGACCTAGCTTAAATAGATACTATAATTAATTTATATTCTTTATTAATTATAAAGCTATTAAGACTTTATAACTATAAATATATTTCTAAAATTAATAGTAATATAGATCTATTTACTATTTTAGATAATACTAATATAATAGCTATCTTTTATAATATATACTATTTATAACTAGCTATACTAGCAACTAGCTTATTATTTCTAAAATTTGCTTCTTTATAAAATAGCTCTAGCTTATAACTAGTATAAAGGTATCTTATTTCTATTTTAGCTTATATATAGAACTTTTTTATTAAACTAGTAACTTTTATTTTTATTTCTAAAATAGAAAATAGAACTATTTTATTCTAACTTTAGTTACTATTTTTTTCTATTAAGTTTAGCCTTTATAAAGATCTATCTATAGAATTAGATAGTTTAGTTTAGTATTTAATACTAAAATTAAATTAAGCTAAGCTTTCTATCTAGTATACTTAGTATCTATTTAAAATCCTTTTTATTATAAAGTATTTTAAATTATTATAATTAGTATATATTATAATTATTTTAAATATATCTTAAAAATACTAGCTTTATTATTTAAAGATAAATACTATAGCTATTAGCTCTTAATTATAGATCTTATACTTTTTTTTAATAAAAAATAGCTTTTTTAAAAAGAATATAATAGAATACTATCTTTTTTTAAATAGCTAAAATAGAATATCTCTAAGAGCATATAAGAAAATATTTATCTTAACTTTAATTTATAATACTAGATTAAGATACTATTATAAAAGCGCTTTTTTAAAGTATATCTATAGTATAGAGAAAATAAAATCCTTTAAAATATACTTTTTTCCGATTTTTACAAATTTATCTATAACTTTTAAACTATTTAACTAAATCGTCTAATTATACTAGTATTCTAACTATCTTAATCTTAACTTTTATCTAATACTACTTTTAAAGTAATTAGATAGAAAATAAATAAAAGTAGTATATCTAAAAGGTTTTTAACTTTTATAACTTTTCTACTACTAGTATATAATAGTAGAAAATAATAATATAGTAATAAACGCTAGTAATAATATCTCTTATAGTACTAATAATCTAGTAGCATCTATAAAGTAGAATAGAGTCTAGCTAAAAGCTATATTTATACTTATAGCTATATATATATTATTTATAAAGCTATATATTACTAGCTTATACTACTTTCTTACTATCTAATCTAGCTAATTTAATATATCTAACTAATTTACCTTTAATATAAAGTATAGACTAGCTATACTATTTCTAAATCTAGCTAAAAACCTTTAATTTACTTTTAATTTACTTTTAAATAAAACTATAGCTAAGATATATAACCTTTTAGTTAAAGCTGCAGCTATTAAATTAAACTGTTTAAAATAAGATTAAATTCTTAATTTAATTAAGATTTTCTATATATATCTTAAAAAAGACTTTATTAAAAAGTATTAGTATTATAGGTATTAATATATAATCACTTCTGCTATACTATATAGTAGACTTGATTCTAGTATTCTAGTTGATAATATATACTATTTATAGTAGTATTATAGATATGAAAAGGTAATGCCTTTTTACTAACTAAGCTACGTAAGTTTATATAACTAAAAAGGTTAGGATTTTAAACTATTATTCTAATATAGATAGTTCTCTCTTTATAGCTAAATTGCTTTCTACTAATAATATTATACTATTACTACTATAATTTATAATTTTCCTAATCTAGTATTACTACTATAATATAGATTCTACTTCTTAAAATACATATATTAATATTAATATATAATATGAAATAAATATATATATTAATATAGTTTATTAATACGGTTTATTAATATGGCTAAAATGATCGATGCATATGCAACACCAATCAACCAGAATCGCCACAGCATCTTATACTAGCATGCAGTAAATACAAGGCGGAACGAGATATACTACGGCAGAACGTCCCGTTTAGGCTTAGTATGTAGAGCCTATTTGAGACGAAAATCGGACGATAGCATTTGCTAGTCTTTTTATATAAAACCGGTATTAGCACCCGTAAATGGCGGCTGGAACGGGCAGAATTCGTCGATGACTAAGCATTTATTACTATATATAACTTAGAAGCTATTCTGCCCACATCCACCGCCGAAAACCATCAATTTTAGCTAACTTTAGCTAAGAAGTCGAAAGAGCGTATTTGCAGCTTAAGGCTAAGCTATGCTAGCTGACCGCCTTTATATTCTGCCACTTCGACCACTTTACGACCACCTTTTATTTGTTTATATAACTACTTTTAGGGCCCTAGGGGGATTTTGCTATGGCGTTTATTATTTTATGGACCTAGTCCGCATTAGGCTTAGTGCCTCAGATTCCAACCGGAAGCATATTAACCTATCTTTTATATTTACCACTCGACCGCGCTAGCACTAGGCTAGCGCCGTCCTATATAGTCTTAGACTTACATAGGACGTAAATGGAATAATAATAATAATAAATCTATAACCTAAAAAAAGTAATAATAGTATTAATCTAAAATAAAATTATATTAAGAGTATATTATAAAATAAAACTAGTAATAGTATAATAGATATAGAAAATAAATAAAAGAAATCTATATTATAATAATAATCTATAAAATAAGATAATAGAAGTATATAAAATAAAAGATATATAATTAGAAATAAAATCCTCTTTTTTTCTCTATTTCTTTTTTCTTAGAATTAATAAATAAAAATAAAAATAAGCTATTTTTTAATATAATCTATTTTAGTTATTTAAGTTTTCTAGTAATATAATTATATATTTATCTTTTTATTTTTATAAAAGTAATAGTAGTATAATAGTAAAATTTATATAGTTTTAATAAGTTACTTTTTAAGTAGTTCTATTTAAATAAGATAATATCTTATTCTTAACTTTATTACCTTTTTATAAGTTACTTTCTTTAAATAATATTATCTTTAAGCTTTTTAATTAGCTTTCTATATTAACTAGAATAAAGATATCTAGGTTATATATAAACTTCTTTAACTAATTTTCTATAAATATTCTTTTTAACTTTATTCTATTAAATTTCTCTAGGATATATATATCTTTAAAAGTATCTATATATTATACTCTATATAGTTCTATCTATTTAAAACTTAATTTTATATCTACTAATATATTAATTAAATACTTTATATAATAAACTAAGACTATATTTTCTTATTAAATAGTTATATTATAAACTTATTTTAAACTATTAAAGGTTTCTTTCTTAGCTTTTTATATTCTTCTTTTATATAATACTATTTTCTTAAGGTTTTTATTTTTAAGTTCTAGTTATTAAGCTTAAGTTACTAGAAGTTTAGCTTAAGAAGTTATTTTTTACTAGTTTAAAAGCCTTTATATAAAGTATCTAGTCTCTACTAATAATACTATCTCTTTTCTATAAATAATTAAAAAAGGTATAATTTTTATTAGCTAATAAATTAATATTTTTTCTACTAAAAGAGCTATTAGCAAGTTTCTTTTTTAGTTTTTTCTACTTTTTTCTATATATAAAAGCGCTTTTAGAATAGACTAGTATCTTTATTTAATTATCTCTTAGGCTTTTAAATTATAGGCTAATATTTATATCTATTAAATTCTATACTTTTTTATAAATTCTAATATAACTAATTAGTTTTCTAATCTATTATTAATAGTTAATTTTCTAAAAACTCTATACTAATATATAATTTCCTTTTATATAAACTTTATAATTTCTTTTATACTATTTTTTTTTAGTGCTTATCTTTTTACCTATTCTAATAAATTATCTTAAGCTAATATTAGATATCTTTTTTCTTTTTCTATTAGTATATATATAATATCTAGTTCTATTTTTAATTATATTATTAATATCTATATTAGATAAAATGCTTTTTTTTAGTTTTTACTATCTTATTTTTAATATAAAATATATTTCTTTATAAAATCTTTATACTTAATATAATACTTATTCTAAAAAAAGATATTTGCTACTTTCTAATATATGCTTTCTTTTTCTTTATAGCTAAGTTTAGTATAATATACTTATATAATATCTTTTTAGTCTTTTAAATTATCTATAATAAAATATATTAGTATATTTTTACTTTTTTTTAAATAAAGTTTATTTTCTATAATAAAGTACTAAAGCGCTTTATTTCTAAATTAAAGAAACTTTTTATTTATAAGATTTTCTAGTTTTTAAACTAAAAGAAAGAAATTAGCTATCTGCTATAATATTTCTAAATATCTATTATATAATATTAAAGTAAACTAAGATATTTTATTTAAGTCTTTTTATCTTAAAACTTATATTAATAGAACTTTTATAAAATTAAGCTCTAGTATAATAAATTTATTAATATTCTATTTATAGATCTTATTAATATTATTAAATGCTATCTATCTCTATTATAATAGTTTATTTATTATAGTATTTTTTTTTCTAAGAATATACTATATTTTAAAGTTAAATAAATATATCTAAGCTATCTAGTAAATAAGAAATATACTAGAAAAGTCTATTATAGCTTAGTTAAGTTAAGCTACTAGAACTATAATATTTATTTTAAGAATAAAAAATACTTCTATTAGATATAACTATATTTTCTTAAGAGCTTTAAGCGCTTTATAATATTCTTTCTTTATTATATTATAGTTTTTTTCTACTTTATTCTAAAGATTACTTTTATATTAAATAAAGTATCTTTTTTTTATATTATTTAATTATTATAAAATTGCTTTTTATCTATCTAAGCTTATATCTACTATAAGAATTATTAATCTAGTATTTTTATTATATTTAAGTTTCTTAAAAGCTAGAGCTATAATTAATACTTTTTTTAAATCTACTATTACTACTTTCTAATTATTTTTCTAATAGAATTTAACTTTAGTTTTTATTAACTTATAGATTAGTTTAGCTTATTATAAAAAGTTTTTAATCTATATATAATAAAAGATATAGATCTTTAAAAATCTATAAGCTTTTTTTATATTATTATATAAAAGCTATTCTATTATTTTAATAACTTTAGCTATATTTAAATATCTTTTATCTATATTTATAATAAATCCTACTAGTTAAAAACCTAATATATAGAAATTAGATTTAGGTCTAATTATTGCTTCTATTTATTTAATCTATTCTAATACTTTATTAAGATTCTATATATATTCTAATATAAATTTTTAGATATCTAATAAAACTTTTTTATAGTTATAAAAGATTTTTAGTCTTTTAATTTTAATATTATCTAGATATAATCTTATAATATTAGAAATAATATTAAATAGTATTTTTTAAACTACTTATATAAATTATATTACTAAGTTAGTATCTTTTATTAGTAAGCGTATATATTAAACTAAACTAATAAATATTTAAAATGCTATTATATTTCTACTTTTAAGATCTAATATATAACGATCGCCTAGCTTATATAGCGCTAGAGTAAGTCTTATAACTTAAGTAGGTCCCTGGACCTAGGTTATTATTAGGTTAATATTAGTATCTATCGATAAATTACTAGTTACTATACTTAGAAGTATAGCTTATTATAAAGTATAAGATAATAAGCGTATATTAAGAAATACTATTTAAGTTAAGTACAAAGCTCCTATCTAATAGGTAATAACCTAGCCTTATATAGAACCTTTATACCTTTAGATCCTAATAGATCCTAATAGGCCGTAAGGATCCCTACGGTTCTTCTTAGTTTATTATATAACTAATATACTTAAAGAAGCATCTTTTGCTTATATAAGAAAAACCTGTTCCTACTAAGGGTTCTCTTATATCTAGAGCTAGATATTAAGCCTAAGATCTCTTAATTATATATTATATTTATAATACTATTCCCCTTTTGGTTAGCATAGCCTCTACGCTTAAGTATAATATAGAAAAACATCTTTCTTATAGTATAGCCTTCCTTTTTTCTTACTATGCTACCTATTCGCAATATTAAAGATAAAGAGCGCTTTATCTTTTATAACCAAATCGTTTTTTTTAGTTATTCTATTAATATAAAGTGCACTTATTATAAATCCTAAGGCTTAGAGTATATTATATCTAAATCCTCTAGTTTAGGCAAATATAATACCTATATAAATCCAAAAACGAAGTGCGATGTCTATAGCTTATTACTCGCGAACTAGTCTATACTAGAGCGTAAAGAGCTTTATTTAAAGCAGGAGAGGCAGAAGACGCTCTTAAAACTATTACGTTTTAATTAGTAATAGTCCAAGTTTAAACGCTATGCCTAGGATATATTATATTAGAGCCTTAAAACCTTTAATAAGCTTAATGCTTTAGAGGAGAAAAAGAAGGTTAAGAAAGAGAAAAGTAGGCGGCGTAAGCAAAAGGCCTAGCCTGCTTCTATTTCTAACTTTCTTACTAGTAGTCCTTTATCTAGTCCTAACCCCTTTAATAACCCTGCTTTTATTGCGTCGCTAGCTGCGTATAATCCTTTAGACCTATTCTAGTTAGGTTAGAGTGCTAATCCTAATAGTCTATAAACATCTTAAGGTCCTTAAGTGTTATCCCTAGCTCCTAGGTGTTTTCTAAGTATAGGTAGTCTATCTATTTAACTAGGTACTTAGTATAGCTTCTAATCTGCTTATAGTCTAGTATTACTTTGATCTTATACTTAATATTAGAGTTAACTAGTTAGATTTCCGTAATAGGCGCAGGTAGCGCCCCTAGTAGTGCTAGTTTAAGGAGAGATATATAGAATACTAGATATATATTTATTATCCTAGATAGTACTAATTTATAGTTAACTAGTTCTATAACTCGTTTGATTTTAAACGGCCCTAGCTTTTTATAATCTAGTTTTATACTTAGTTGTTTTATTTTAATATTTTTTTATATTAAATAGACTTTATTTCTTTCTTTAAGCATAGGTTCTATACTATGTTTTCTGTTATAGTATAACGCTGCTCTTTTTATAAAGAATACTAGATTACTAGCTAGTTTCTCCTAAAGTGCTTTAAGGTCTTCTACCTATATAGTTGCGGATTAGTTATCTACTTCTAAGGTTATTATAAAGTAATAAGCCTTAGGGTTATAACTATAATTTGCATATACTAGTAAAATCTTTGTATTTTCCGCAGCTAATATATTATATATAAACTAGGCAAGTAGTAGAAGCCCTACCTAGTTATTCTACTTATAGTTTATATAATACTAGATATATATCTCTATTATCTAATTTATCCGTTTAGTTTACCTATTAGTTTATAGGTGAAAGCTTATTAATAGCTTCCTTTTAATACCTAGCAGAGCTATAAATGCTATCTAGAATTTTAAAGTAAAGAGCTGATCTTTATCTAATATAATTTCTTCTAGCGCGCTATAGTTTACTACTACTACTTAGAGAAATGCCTAGGCTAAATCTTTAGCTATATTTAACTTCTTATAGAGTATTATATAGGTGTATTTTATTAACCTATCTATAATAACTAGGATAGAATTATATTCTACTTCTATTATTAGATTCTTGGATAGTAGTAGTTTAACTATAAAGTCCTATATAATAGATGTCTAAGAAGTCTTTAGTATATTAGGTAACTATATTATACTATATAAAGCGTATTATAATACTTTATTCTATATATAAGTATCGCACTTACTAATAACTTTCTTAACTATTATTTATATGCTTAGAAAGTAGTATCTCCGCGAGAGCTTTTTCTAGGTTCTAGTATTTCCCTAATATCTATAAGCTAGCAGCTTATATTATTTCTTAATAAATTCTTTTTAGATATTTTTAAGGATATATATCCTATTTTTATATAGTAGAAGCCTCTTTGCATTCTTTTAGAAGTATTATAAGATGCTTTCTGCTACTATATCCCCTTTATATACTAATCTAATTTTATCTATAAATAGGTCGCTGTTAATATAGGTTGCAGCTGCGATTTATTATCTATTTAGAATTAGGTTATTACTATCTTCCTAGAAGATTATAATGCCCTTTATTTCTTCTTTTACCTTATACCCTAGCTTCTAACTTAGTGTATTAGCATGCGCGTTTTTTATTTCTTTTATATATTTAATTTATAAGTTATAGGTAGCAAGTATTTCTACCTATCTTATCTGCCGCCTATTTAGGTCTTTAGTTATAGTAAAGCTAATAAGATTCTTATAATTAGTAAGAATTATTACTAGGAAGTTAGCCCTCTAAAAGTAAACCTTCTATTTCTATAATACTTTAACTATTACTAGAAGTTCCTTATTATATATATTATAGTTAAGTTCTACGGATATTATTTTTCTAGAGTAGTATGCTACTAGATGCTAGCTGCTATTCTTATATTTCTATATAAGTACTTTCTTCTATTACTCTATCTAATATATCTATTTCCGCTATTAACTTAAGTTCTAGCTAGAAGTTCTAGCGAATAGATTCCTTTATAAAGGCCTACTTTAGCTCCTAGAATGCCTTTTCTGCTTTATCTATCTATTTAAACTTTTACTTCTTTTTTATTAGGTCTATAAGTAGTAGAGCCTTTTTTAAATATAACCTAATAAACTTCTAGTAGAAGTTGCGAATCCTAGAAAGATTATATCTATTTAACTATAGTTAGCATCTTCTAGATAATAATCGCTTGGACCTTTTTTAAGGTCTAGGCCGATTTTTCCCTAGTATAATTATATAGCTTAGAAAGGTAATTTCTTTTATATAGAAGTTATATTTAGATAGCTTTAGGCGGAATCCCTTTACTGTAAGTGCTTCTAAGACCTATATTATATATTCTATATGCTATTCTTTATTATCTAAATATACTAGTATATTATTAAGATAATATATATAGAACCTGTCTAAGAAAGCTTTTAACGTATTATAGTTAACTTCTTAATAGGTTACTAGAGCGTTAGTTAGCCTAAATAGTATAATCTAGTACTTATAGTAACTAAATCTAGTTTGAAATGCGTTTTCTATTCCTTGCCTTTATAATACGGATTAGGTAATATACGTCCCTTATATCTAGCTATATAAAGATTACCGCTTTTCTTAGATAGTTCTATATATTATCTGCCTATAGTAGTAGGTATTAATTTTTTATAGTTATCTTATTTAACTTTTAGTAGTTAATATAAAATCGATCTAGTCTATTTTTTTTCTTTATAAATAGTATTAGCGCTTCTAATAGAGAGTGCAACTCTCTTATCTATCCTTTAGATAACGCCTTATTAATATACTCTCTCTATAGTCTTATCTTTTCTTTATTATACTAGCGAAGTAGTTTCTAAGAAGGTTTATATCCTTTCTTAAGTAGTATCTTATAGTTCTATAGTTAATATTTAGGTAAGGCTTTCTTACTTATAGGTTATTAAATATCTATTTAAACTTCTTATACTATACTAGTATCTCTTTTCTAACCTTTTATTATCTAGTAGAGAGCCTTAGATTGCGTGCCTAGCGCGTTATAGGAGGTAGCGCTAACCTCTCTATAGCTATATAGTTATTTTAATATATAGCTATATTAGATAAACTTTACTTTATAAGTTTTCTAGTCGATTTCTAGATTATATTATCTAATCTAAGAAATACTAAAAATAGCCTAATTATCTCTAATACGGATTATATCTAGGCTAATTTCCTTCTAGTAACCTCTAATAGTTACCTATATAGGTATAGTCTTATACTTTAACTATCTCTCTATTTATTCTAATTACTATCCTATTAATAATAGTAAGTAGATAGGGTTCTACCTTCTCTTATATTAGTATATTAAGCCTCTTTATAGCTTCTAGCAAGATAAAGTTCCTCTATGCACTAGAGTTAAGTATAACCTGTAGCTTCTTTCCTCTAGTATAGGTATTTAGTATTATATAGTTTTAGCTCTCTATAGCTGCTACTTTCCTTCCTAGTTATTTTTCTTTCTAGGATCTTATATCTTATAAATTAGTTTTTCTATAGTTAGTAACTGCTTTTCTATCTTATTAGTTAGTATAGAGTATTTAGCGCGAATATGCTTTATACTTTATTACTAATATATTACTAGGTAAAGATTATTAGGTTTATAGAAAATAGAGGAAAAGTTGTTTTCCTTTAAATGCATTTACTAATCCTTTACTAGCGATTTCCTAGACTTCTCCTAGCTTAATAATTAAGCTTAGCCTTAGTATTTCTTCTCTTAGAATGCCTTTAATAATCCTAGGTCTTAGGGTGCCTTAAAGACACTTATTATATATCTTAGTATATAACTATATAGTAGATACCTTTTTCTAGTTTCTCTATTCCTAGCTAGAAGTCCTTTTTAAAGGCCGGTTTATCCCTTTTTTAGGTTCCTACTAGTTTTCTATAGAAAGCTTATTACTAGCTATAATCTATTCTTTATCTATATTAGGTAGCTGGTCTATAGGATCCTAAGATAAGCTTGCTTTTTCTTCTATATTTATTTCCTAGCTTTTATATTTAGGTGGTTATATACTATACTTCTATCTCTTAGAGTTAGGTTATAATACTACACCTAAGGTTTATATAGCTGCGCTTATATTTTATTTCTTTTAGGGTCCTTTCCTTTTTCTTCTACTATAAGAGGATACTAAGTATCTAGGTAATCTATACTTAAAATAGAGTCCTTTCTAATATTACTTATCTCTATTTCTTCTTAGAGAGTAGGTTTAGTTTCTAGTAAGCGGCGTTAATTTCTATTAGGTCCCTCTAGTCTTTTTTTCTATTAATCCTATCTTTTCTAACTTTTACTAAAGTTATAGGTTCCTTTTATTTAAGGGACCTCTTAAAGAATCGGTTATTAATCTTAACCGCTTTCTTAATTATTTTAGTAAGACTATTTAGTTAGTCTATTCTAGTTAGCTTATCCTTAATAAAGTTCTTTAGTTCTATATAGTACTAGCTAGTTAGGGCGCGGTCGCTCTATTCTGCTATATCTAAATACTACTAGAACCTAGCTATATACTTAAAGGCTAACTTATTCTACTTTAGTTATTATAGCTTCTATTTAGCTATACTTTACTATTTAAGGTTACTAAAGACTTATTAGATATTTTTCTTAAATGCCTTATAGCTTATAAATATAGCCTAGGTTAAGGTTCTTACTCTAGTTATAACTTGCTTCTAACTAGTTTTATTTACTATAAAATTATTAATATAGGTCTTAACCTAGTTAAAAGCTATGCTTTAAAGGTAACTAATTATATAAATAACCTTTACTATCTTAGTTTTAAATAAGTATTAGTTAAATAGAATATAGATATCTATTAAAGTTAGAAAGTTATCTAACTTGCTTTTATCTCTATAGAATATATTAGATATCTTAATAATCGTAGTTTATTCCTATACTCGAAGAGTCTAAGCTAGTGCTAGAGTAGAAGCTGGAGTTATATTAGAGTTAGAGTTTTCTTCTTTTAGCGGATCCGGTAGATAATATTATTCCGTTTAATAGAGAGATAGGTGCTTAAAGTGTAATAATCACCTAGCTTATATAGCGCTAGAGTAAGTCTTATAACTTAAGTAGGTCTCTAGACCTAGGTTATTATTAGGTTAATATTAGTATCTATTAATAGATTACTAGTTGCTATACTTAGAAGTATAGCTTATTATAAAGTATAAGTAATAAGTATATATTAAGAAATACTATTTAAGTTAAGTATAAAGCTTCTATCTAATAGGTAATAATCTAGCCTTATATAGAACCTTTATATCTTTAGATCCTGATAGATCCTAATAGGCCGTGAGGATCCCTATAGTTCTCCTTAGTCTATTATATAACTAATATACTTAAAGAAGCGTCTTTTGCTTATATAAGAAAAACCTGTTTCTACTAAGGGTTCTCCTACGTCTAGAGCTAGATATTGAGCCTAAGGTCCCTTGATTATATATTATATTCGTAATATAATAGTACTTAATTATATCTAGAAAATAGATTAAGTAATAAAGTAACTATATATTTTATAAATTCTTTTAAGAATTTATCTATATTTAGTAATATATTTATATTTCTAATTATTATCTTATTTATATCTATTATAGTAACTATAAGTTAGTATTTTTTTTTCTTTTTTATAACTAAAAACTATAAGTTTCTATATAGTTCTTTTAAGTATTTAAAAGTTTCTTACTTTATATACTTTTTAACTATATTTATAACTTTCTATATAAGTGCTTTTAGAACTAGAAAATTCTATATTTATTATACTTTATACTTAATAGTTTATATTTCTTATAATAGTATAACTTTTAGCTAAATTATTCTATAATATATCTAGTTAAAAGCTAAAGCTTTTTTCTAATTTATTAAACTCTCTATTAATATTTTCTTTTTTTAAAAGATTATATTATCTCTAATAGTTAATTTTTCTTTTTATTTTTCTATTAATTAAGATCTAAACTTAAGTTTAAAGAATCTTTCTAAAATCTATTATAGAAACTAGTAGGCTTTTTTTATAATTAGCTTCTTTTATTATACTTTTTTAAACTAGTTATTATTCTTTTCTAGTATATTACTATCTACTTATCTTAAGTTAACTAGCTTTACTTTATCTGCTTTTTATTTATAGATAGTATTAATTTTAACTATTTTTTACTATTTTTATTTCTTTTTATTTTTAACTATTTTTATATAGTTTTTATCTTATTTCTTCTTTTTTATATTTAGTAAAAATATAAATAAATTATTCTTAAATAGGTTAGAAACCTAAATAGTATATATATTAACTTTTAACTTAAACTTCTTTTTTTTACCTTTAGACTTAAATAAGCTTATCTTAATTAACTTATTTTCTTTATTTTTATCTACTTAGATATTCTATTTCTTAGTTTTCTTCTAGTATATTACTAAGTTACTATACTAGCTATTTATTTTCTAATTTGCTTTTAAGATTTAAGTTAATCTTATTTTCTATAATTATAAGAACTTTATATTTTATTTAATTATAATTATAAAATTTAGCTATTAGTATTCTATTATCTAAATACTAGAAAGTTAATTAATATTTAAAGAAAAATAATATTTTAAAAAGAATCTTAATTATTTTTAACTTAATAATATAAAAATTAATATAGTTTATAATACTACTAATATTAATCTTTATATTTTATATAATATTATAAAAGTTAAACTTACTACTTAAAACTATCTAAAATCTAATCTACTAATCTATTAATACTATTAGCTTAGCTTTATTAGCTACTATTTTAGTTATATAGTTTACTTTAGCTCTACTATTTAAAATTATAGAAGCTTTAAGTTTTTCTTTTATTTTTACTTCTACTTTCTTTATATATATAGCTATACTAGTATTTTATTAGTATTTTTAAATATTTTAAATTATATTAACTTTTATAACTTTTTTAATATTAGTAACTTTTATTATTTAAGATAGATATATAATATTCTTTATAATAATATCTTTTACTTTAGTTAAAGAAACTTTAAGCTTCTTTTTTCTAAGAATTTTTATAAGCTATCTTTTTAATACTACTAGGTTCTTAATTTTAAGAGTAATCTTTTAATCTATAAGATTACTAAATATATATTCTTATTTTATCTTTATTATATATTAGTTAATATATTATCTCTACTATAGTGCTTTAGGTTTTTAGATTAGCTTTATTTTTAAAGGTTTAGTTTTTATTATTTTCTTATTATTTAATTTATTAATATTAATAATTCTACTTTTTTAAATCTTATCTTTTAACTTATTTACTACTATTTTAAATTCTTAACTTGCTACTTTAGTATTATAAATATTAGTTCTATACTATTTTTCCTTTTTGATCTAGATCTTAGTAATCTTTAATAAGTTATTAAATAATACTTTTTTAGCTAGCTTTTTCTCTTTTTAACTAATACTTATAGCTTTAATCTAAATACTAGTAGTATCTAGTATAATTATAATAGAATTAATTAAAGTATTCTATCTTTATTATTTCTATTTAATACTTATATCTATAACTATATTAGATTATTAAATATTTTATTATAAATAACTTTATTATAAATATCTAGTATTTTATAAGATTAGTTTAATTAGTTAGAAGTTAGATTCTATAGATTCTTAAGTATTCTATTATTTATAAATCTAAGAAAACTTATATTATTAAGTAATATTAATATTATACTTAGTTTTTACTATTAAGAGTTAGATTTAAGTTTATTAAAGTTTTTTTAACTAAAGATATATAAAATAAGCTTTATTTTAATAAAGTTCTAAGTATAGTTTACTATTTATATTTAAGTAGTAGACTTTATTTATAATATTCTCTTAAAACTATAGATAGTCTTTTCTTTAATATTCTAGATTACTAACTTTATTCTAATAGTATAAATATTTATAATTTACTTATACTAGATTTAAGTTTATACTAAATAGAACTATTAAACCTATTTAATTATTTTCTAAAGCTTATAATATTTACTATTTAAGTTTAATATTTTAAATCTTAAGTTATATTATTTCTTATACTAGTTCTTTAATTTAGACTAAGTTTATTTTACTATCTATAGAAATAGTAGAAAGCGCTTTCTTTAAGCTATTAGTAATTTTTTAAGATTTCTTATATTTTTATATCAGCTCTTAAATTTCTTTTTTATAAGCTATTATTAGTTTATATTAAAGTTTTATAGCTTTTTTTATTTAATTTATTCTTATATAGCTAATAATAAAGTTATAAAACTTATTAAAGCTAGTAAATATCTTAGGTTTTAAATTATTAATTCTATATTTAATAATTACTTTATCTTTTATCTATTTTAAAATTCCTAATAAAAATAAGCAACTATAATCTATTTCTTTAATATTTTTTAGTTTAGAAGCATTTTTAAGATATAAGAATATTATTAATAATAGTTTTTAATATTTAAGTTAAATTAAAAAAGCTTTATATATTCTATAAGAAAACTTATTATATATACTATTTAATATCTATTTTATAGTTAGTATTCTTTTTTAAGTACTTTTATAAAAGCTTTCTAGTTATTTTTTTATTTTTATTTAAGTATTAAGTTAACTTTTTTCTATTAAATAAAGTTATAATATTATAGAAGTCTAATTTGCAAGTTATAAACTTAGTAATTATTATAGATTTTCTTAAATTATTTAATAAATTTTATAATATTTACTTTATAGAAATATAATATTTTTTTAGTACTAGATATTAGTATTAGAAACTTAAATTTTATTACTATTTTTAGCTTAGATGTTTATAGTAATAGAATTATAATTACTATTAGTTATTCTACTTCTTAAGTATCTATTAAGCTTATTAGAGTATTTAAAGATTCTTTTATTAATAGAATCTTAAGACTTAGTATTAGAAAAAAACTTATTAAAATAAAGTTCTATAAACTTTTACTAGAAAAGAAGTCTATCTTTTTATTATTTTATACTTAATAGTTACTAAAATAAGCTATATTTCTCTTTTTTTATATCTTTCTTTTTTGTTTTTTCTAAATTTTATATATATCTTTTTAAGTAAAATAAAATAGTTTTAGTTTATTTAATTTTTCTTCTATAAAAAGTATCTATTTACTAATTATATAAATTAGTTCTATAACTATAGAAATTAATAGTACTTTAGCTTTTTCTAATCTATATAACTTTTATTCTAATAGTTCTTAGATATAGAGCTAGTCTACTTTCTAATCTTTAAAATTTCTAGTTATTAAGTTTTTAGTAATCTTTATTTTTTCTATTATTACTTTACTTTTTTCTATTTTTTATATTTTATTCTTAATTATATATATTTACTTTATTACTTATAGTTCTTTTATTAACTTTTAATTCTAATTTTCTATTCTAATTTCTATTATAGTTAAGGTTTTTAGTATTATCTATTTTAAATTCTATAATTTAGCTTCTTTTTATTCCTATTTTCTATTTTAGTATCTTAATTGCAAATTAAGATATTTATAGTTAAGTTATAAAAATTTAATATTATTTAATTAAAATTTCTATATAGATTACTATTATAAAAATACTATTATAAAATATATTATATCTCTATAGCTTATAGTATTATTATATATAAGTAAACTAATAAATAGAAAAACTATTATATTTTTCTTTTAACTATTTTATTTTTATTAAATATCTTAAAGAAAAGTCTTAAATAAAAAGAAGAAAATATTAGTAATATAATTAAGCTTAGCTTTCTTATTATACTATATCTTAATACTACTAGCTTAATAGACCTAGAAGGTAAAAACAATACCTATCTAGTAATATCTAGTAAATAAAAGACTAATAACTTTAATATAGCTAGTTTTAATAAATCTAAAAAAAAGTTAATAAGATCTAGATCTAAAGCTAGATGCTTTATTTTTATTATACTTATATATATTTCTAGTAGATCTAAATATACTATATATATAGCCTAAGAGTTAGAAGCTAATTATTACGAAATATAATATATAACTAAGGGACCTTAGACTTAGTATCTAGCTTCAGACATAGGAGAACCCCTAGGAGGGAGGTTATAGTCTTATATATATATTTAGGTATATTTATTAAAAAGTAGGCCTACTAATAGTTAGTTATTATATTATATAATTAGTTATATAATACGATCAACTAGTTAACTAGCAGGCAGTCGACCAGATCAATAGTAGTCAAGTCGACTAGGGTCGACTAGTAGCATAGGGGTTCTATATAAGACTAGGTTGTTACCTATTAGATAGGAGCTTTATACTTAACTTAAATAGTATTCTTTAATATATGCTTATTACTTTATACTTTATAATAAGCTATACTTCTAAGTATAGCAACTAGTAATCTATTAACAGATACTAATATTAACCTAATAATAACCTAGGTCTAAAGATCTAACTTAAGTTATAAGACTTACCCTAGTACTATATAGGCTAGGCGATCGTTATACTTTAAGCACTAGTCTCTCTATTAATAGAACAATATTATCCACCGGATCTACTAAAGGGAAGAATACTCTAACCTTAATAATAACTCTAACCCCTACGCTAGCACTAGCCTAAACTCTTATAGTATAGGAATAAACTATAATTATTAAAACACCTAATATATTCTATAGGAATAAAGGCAAGTTAGATAACTTTCTAACTTTAATAGATATCTATATTCTATTTAACTAATACTTATTTAGAACTAAGATAGTAAAAGTTATCTATATAATTAGTTACCTTTAGAACGTAGCTTTTAACTAGGTTAAGACCTATATTAATAATTTTATAGTAAATAAAACTAGTTAAGAGCAAGTTATAACCGGAGCAAGAACCTTAACCTAGACTATATTTATAAGCTATAAAGCATTTAAGAAAAACATCTAATAAGTCTTTAGTAACCTTAAATAGTAAAGTATAGCTAAATAGAAGCTATAATAACTAAAGCAGAACAAGTTAGCCTCTAAGTATATAGCTAGGTTCTAGTAGTATTTAGATATAGTAGAATAGAGCAACCGCGCTCTAACTAGCTAGTACTACGTAGGACTAAAGGACTTTATTAAGAATAAGCTAACTAGGATAGACTAACTAAATAGTCTTACTAAGATAATTAAGAAAGCGGTTAAGATTAATAACTAATTCTTTAAGAGGTCCCTTAAATAGAAAAGGACCTATAACTTTAGTAAATAGTTAGGAAAGATAGGATTAATAGAAAGAAAGGACTAGGGGGACCTAATAGAAATTAATGCCGCTTACTAGAAGCTAAACCTACTCTCTAAGGAAAAATAGAATAAGCAATATTAGAAGGGACTTTATTTTAAGTATAGATTACCTAGATACTTAGTATTCTCTTATAGGTAGAAGAAAAGGAAAGGACCCTAAAAGAAATAAAATATAAGCGCAGCTATATAAATCTTAGATATAGTATTATAACCTAACCCTAAGAGATAGAAGTATAGTATATAACTATCTAAATATAAAAGCTAGGAAATAAACGCAGAAGAAAAGGTAAACCTATCTTAGGATCCTATAGACCAGCTATCTAATATAGATAAAGAATAGATTATAGCTAGTAATAAGCTTTCTGCAGAAAACTAGTAGAAGCTAAAAGAAGAGGATAGACTAGCCTTTAAAAGAGACTTCCAGCTAGGAATAGAGAAACCGGAAGAGGGTATCTACTATATAGTTATATACTAAGATATATAATAGGTTGTTTTTAAAGCACCCCAGCGGCCTAGGATCGTCGAAAGCATCCTAGGAGAAAAAATGCTAAGACTAAGCTTAATTATTAAGCTAGGAGAAGTCTAGGAAATTGCTAGTAAAGGGTTAAATAAACGCATTTAGAGGAAAACAACTTTTCTTCTATTTCCTATAAACCTAATAATCTTCGCCTAGTAATATATTAGTAATAAGGCTTAAAGCACGTTCGCGCTAAACACTCTATACTAGTTAATAAGGTAGGAAAGTAGTTATTAACTATAGGAAGACCAATTTATAAGATATAAGATCCTAGAAAAAAGATAACCAGAAAAGCAAGTGGTAGCTATAGAAAGCCGGAACTATATAATACTAAACGCTTATACTAAAGGAAAGAAGCTACGAGTTATACTTAACTCTAGTGCATAGAGGAACTTTATCTTGCTAGAAGCTATAAAAAGGCTTAATATACTAATATAAAAGAAGATAGAACCCTACCCACTTACTATTATTAATAGGATAGCAATTAGAATAAATAGAGAGATAGTTAAGCATAAGACTATACCTATATAGATAATTATTAGAGGTTACTAGAAGGAAATCAGCCTAGATATAATTTGTATTAGAGATAATTAGGCTATTTTTAGTGTTTCTTAGATTAGATAATATAATCCAGAAATTAACTAGGAAACTTATAAAGTAAAGTTTATCTAATATAGCTATATATTAAAATAACTATATAGCCGTAGAGAGGTTAGCGCTACCTCCTATAACGCGCTAGGGCATATAATCTAAGGCTCTCTACTAGATAATATAAAGGTTAGAAAAGAGATACTAGTATAGTATAAGAAGTTTAAATAGATATTTAATAACCTATAAGGTAAGAAAGCTTTATCTAAATATTAATTATAGGACTATAAAATACCGCTTAAGAAAGAATATAAACCTTCTTAGGAACCACTTCGCTAGTATAGCAAAAAAAAGATAAGATTATAAAGAGAGTATATTAATAAGATATTATCTAAGAGGTAGATAAAAGAGTCGCACTCTCTATTAGAAGCGCTAATGCTATTTATAAAGAAAAAAGATAGACTGGATTAGTTTTATATTAACTACTAAAAGTTAAATAAGATAACTATAAAAAACTAATATCTACTACTATAGGTAGATAATATATAGAACCGTCTAAGAAAGATAATAATCTTTATATAGCTGGATATAAGAGATGCATATTACCTAATCCGTATCGCAAAAGGCGAGAAATAGAAAACGGTATTTCGAACTAGATTTGGTTACTATAAGTACTAGGTTATACTATTTAGGCTAACCAACGCTCTAGTAACCTGTTAAGAAGTTAACTATAACGCGCTAAGAGCTTTCTTAGATAGGTTCTATATATATTACCTTAATAATATACTAGTATATTTAGATAATAAGGGATAATATATAGGATATATAATATAGATTTTAGAAGCACTTATAGTAAAGGGATTCCGCCTAAAGCTATCTAAATATAACTTCTATATAAAGGAAATCACCTTTCTAGGCTATATAATTACACTAGAGAAAATCGGCCTAGATCCTAAAAAGGTCCAAGCAATTATTACCTAGGAGACGCTAATTATAGTTAAATAAGTATAATCTTTTCTAGGATTTATAAACTTCTGCTAGAAGTTTATTAAGTTATATTTAAAAAAGGCTCTACTACTTATAGACCTAATAAAAAAAGAGAAGGAGTTTAAATAGATAAATAAAGCAGAAAAAGCATTCTAAGAGCTAAAGCAGACCTTTATAAAAGAACCTATCTGCTAGAACTTTTAGCTAGAACTTAAGTTAATAGCAGAAATAGACGTATTAGATAGAGTAATAGAAGAAGTACTTATATAGAGATATAAGAATAGCAGCTAGTATCTAGTAGCATACTACTTTAGAAAAATAATATCTATAGAACTTAACTATAATATATATAATAAGAAACTCCTAGTAATAGTTAAAGTATTATAGAAATAGAGGGTTTACCTTTAGGGAGCTAACTTTCTAGTAATAATCCTTACTAATTATAAGAATCTTATTAGCTTTACTATAACTAAAGACTTAAATAGGCGGCAGATAAGATAGGTAGAAACACTTGCTACCTATAACTTATAAATTAAATATATAAAGGGAATAGAGAATATATATACTAACGCGCTAAGTCGGAAGCTAAGGTATAAAGTAAAAGAGGAAATAAAAAGTATTATAATCTTCTAGAAAGATAGTAGTAATCTTATCCTAAATAAATAATAAATCGCAGCTGCAACCTATGTTAATAGCAACCTATTTATAGATAAAATCAGATCGGTATATAAAGGGGATATAGTAGTAGAAGGCATCTTATAATACTTCTAGAAAAATATAGAGGGGCTCCTACTATATAAAAATAAGATATATATCCCTAAAAGTATCTAAAAAGAATTTGTTAAGAAATAATATAAGCTACTAGCTTATAGATACTAAGGGAACACTAGAATCTAAGAAAGGCTCTCTTAAAGGTACTACTTCCTAGATATATAAATAATAGTTAAGGAGGTTATTAGCGAGTATAATACTTATATATAGAATAAAGTATTATAATACGCTCTATATAGTATAATACAATTACCTAATATACTAAAGACTCTCTAGATATCTATTATATAGAACTTTATAGTTAAACTACCACTATCCAAGAACCTAATAATAGGAGTAGAATATAATTCTATCTTAGTTATTATAGATAGATTAATAAAATACACCTATATAATACCCTATAAGAAGTTAAGTATAGCTAAAGACTTAGCCTAGGCATTTCTCTAAGTAGTAGTAGTAAACTATAGCGCGCTAAAAGAAATTATATTAGATAGAGATTAGCTCTTCACTTTAAAATTCTAGATAGCATTTATAGCACTGCTAGGTATTAAAAGGAAGCTATTAATAAGCTTTCACCTATAAACTAATAGGCAAACTAAATAGATAAATCAGATAATAGAAATATATATCTAGTATTATATAAACTATAAGCAGAATAACTAGGTAGGACTTCTACCACTCGCCTAGTTTGTATATAATATATTAGCTGCGGAAAATATAAAGATCTTACTAGTATACGCAAATTATAGTTATAACCCTAAGGCCTACCGCTTTATAATAACCTTAGGATTAGATAACTAATCCGCAACTATATAGGTAGAAGACCTTAAAACACTCTAGGAGGAACTAGCTAGCAACTTAGCATTCTTTATAAAGAAAGTAGCATTATACTATAATAGAAAATATAGTATAGAACCTACGCTTAAAGAGGGGGATAAGGTCTATCTAATATAAAAAAATATTAAGATAAAACAACCAAGTATAAAACTAGATTATAAAAAGCTAGAGCTGTTTAAAATCAAATAAGTTATAGAACTAGTTAACTATAAATTAGCACTACCTAGAATAATAAATATATATCTAGTATTCCATATATCCTTCCTTAAACTAGTATTACTAAGGGCGCTACCTGCGCCTATTATGGAAATCTAACTAGTTAACCCTAATACTAAGTATAAAGTTAAAGTAATACTAGACTATAAACAGGTTAGAGGCTATACTAAGTATCTAGTTAAATAGATAAACTACCTATACTTAGAGAATACTTAGGAAATAAAAGTAATACTTAAGAATCTTAAGATTTTCGTAAACTATTAAGATTAATACCCTAACCTAACTAGAACGGATCTAAGGGATTATATGCTACGAGAGATGTAATAAAGATAAGGTTATTAAAAGGATCGGAATAGGAAAAAGAGCTATTACCAGACCCGATACTAAGGGAAGCAGGTAGACCTTCGCGCCTGCGCTTTTTTCTCTTACGCTTATTCCGCTTCTTCTTCTTCTTAAAAGTATTAAGCTTATTAAGAGAATTTAAACTAGTAGCGATTATATACTACTCCTTTTTATCCAACGCCTCTTAGAGTTTCTTAAGTCGCAGGATTTTCGTAAAAGCCTTAGCCTTCTTAGTATAAAGTTTTTAGCGCTAACGCTTTAGTAACTTCTACTTTATAACTTTAGGTATCCGATTTACCTAGCAAATATCGCAGGTTTTGCCCTAGCGGATATACTTAGTATAATAAGTATATTTAATATCGCAAAGCGCTACGTACTATCTTTTACTCCTTTTATAATAAAAATAAGAAGCTATGTTTTATTTACTAGTCTTTTCTATAATATTGCTAAGAGAGAGAGAATATTAGTCGCTATTATATTCGGGTAGCATAATAGAAAAAGAAGAAAGCCGTAGGCCTAATAAAATGTTTTCCTATATCGTACTTAAGTATTAGAATAACGCTAACTAGGAGAGGAATAGTATTATAAAACATAATATATAACTAGAGGACCTTAGGCTTAGTATCTGGCTTTAGATATAGAAGAACCCCTAGAAGGGAGGTTATAGTCTTATATATATATTTAGGTATATTTATTAGGGAGTAGGCCTACTAATAGTTAGTTATTATATTATATAATTAGTTATATAACGCGATTAACTAGTCGACTAGCAGACAGTCAACTAGATTAATAGTAGTTAAGTCGACCAAGGTCGACTAGTAGTATAGGAGTTTTATATAAGACTAGGTTATTACCTATTAGATAGGAGCTTTATACTTAACTTAAATAGTATTCCCTAATATACGCTTATTACTTTATATTTTATAATAAGCTATACTTCTAAGTATAGCAACTAGTGATCTATTAATAGATACTAATATTAACCTAATAATAACCTAGATCTAGGGACCTAACTTGAGTTATAAGACTTACCCTAGCACTACGTGGGCTAGGCGATTGTTATACTAATCTTAAAGAAGATAGTTTCTATATATAAATCTATAAAATAATTATTCTTTATTATAAAGCTTATACTTAGCTAGTTAAAATTATTATCTTTAATAAAAAATTATAAAACTAAGTCTAATAACTAAAGAAGGTTATTATAGCTTTATAAATAAACTAATAGATATTAAACTAAGAGAATATTAATATCTAAAACTATACTAACTAAGTTAAACTCTAATAGAAAGCTACTATTAAGAATATTCTAATACTAGTATAAATACTTTAGTTCTATAAGCTATCTAATCTACTTTTATTCTTAAGATAAAAAGAAAACTTTTTTACTTTTAAGAATTAGATTATTTATATTTAAAAAAAGCTTTATAATAATATAGACTTTTTTTTTAAATAATAGCTTAAAGTTAAACTATATAATAAGCTATCTTTTTAGTAATACTATTAAGTATATCTTTTTATAACTCTAATTTAATACTTTTAATAAATACTAAACTATTAAAAAACTACTAGCTTATTTATATAAGATTTATAAAAACTTTAACTAAAAAGATAAAGCTTATTTATTCTTTAGAAACCTATATATAAAAAACTATAATAACTTTTATTTTTTTTATATTAACTTTCTTTACTTATTTTCTAAAGCTAAAATTAGCCTAGCTAAACTTTTATATAAATTAAATAATAAGCTTTTTTTTAATCTTTAAGCTTAGATTTTATTTAAGTTTTTAAAAAAGCTTACTTTTAATAAATTTATCTATTATTATACTAATATTAATACTTAGTTATAGATTATTATAAAGAAGTATAATTATATTAAAGACTATAGTACTTAAATATCTTTTTTTTTACTATTTCTTATATTTTTACTAATTAAATATAATATCTAGCTTTATTATTACTTCTATTTATATTATATCTATTATTAGTACTAATAAGTAATCTTAATATAATAATTTTATAAAGCAGATACTTTTCTAATTTAGTATCTATTTTAAATATAAAAAACTAAAGTATTTAACTTATAACTATTTATAAAAGAAGTATATTATCTTTATTAAAAAGTTAAAGAACTTAGAAAATAGAAAACTCTAGATTAAAACTTCTAACTAAAAATATTTAAGATTAATATATAAAAGTTTAATTTTAGTTAATAGTTAAAAAAGAATATATTTAAGGTTTTATATATAATAGTAAATAATAAACTTAGAATTAAAACCTTTTTACTAATTAATACTAAAGTAATAAGATATACTTTTATTAATAGTACTTTTATAAAATATACTAAATAGTTTTATAATACTATATTATATAATGTAACGGTTAATAAGCTGCTGTTTTTAGAGGATTTAGCTGCTGTTTTAAGAGGTCTACTAACCAGTTTTCGGCTAACCGCGCACCCTCTTCTCTTTATATTATGCACTGCTTATACAGAGCACCGCACACCTATTAGCTAGCTACGCCATAGTAACACTTTATTATTTGGTGCCTAGATCTTAAAATCGAGCCCCCTATTTTCTAAGGCAGGCTTCTTCACTTAAAGAGTGCTCTTATAGCCCGCTTACTTACTATCTTCTTACTATTCCTTACCTACCTACTTATTTTGCAACCCTTTTATATTATCTACCTTAAATTCTTATTCTATCTATTATAGTAGCAATTCCGCCTTTACCTCTACTGCAATTACCCCTCGCCTTTTATTAGCAGCCGTCTTATTATCTCGACCCGCTATCTCCTAGCCTTCTATACGCTCCGCAGAATAAATGCACCAGCCTTAGAATAATAAAGATTCCGACGAGAGTATAAGTAACTCTAATATAGATAGCCTTTTTAATAGCAATAATAAAGCGGACCTAGTAAGTAACCTCGATTTAGAAAGCCTTCTAGAAAAGGTTACTAATAATACTAATAATAATAATAATAATCTCTTTAATAATAAAGTATAACACCCGCCTAAATACTACCTCGCAGCCGCGGCTAACCTTAATATAGGATAACTCCGGTAGAAGCGTTATAGCCCTAAGACGTAAAGCCGGCTTAACTAGGTTAAGGACTATTATAATTAGTATAAGCCAGATCTAGATTAAACTATGCTAAGAACTTTTTGCTAATATTGCTTTACTTCTAGGTATTATATTTTTATTAGCTAGGATCTATTATAGTATTTTCAGGAAATCTCGGCCAACTTTCTCTACAGCTTCCTATCCTAGGTCTGCGACTAATAATAAGGGAAAGGAGAATAAAGGCGGCCTAGAATTAAGTATATAAGCTTATTGCAGATATTCTAGAAGTGGTATCTTATAGTATTTAGGCTTAAGACTAGTAGGAAGATCAATAGGATAGTTTAAGTATAAGGTTAAGATATGAAATTCCCTACCGCCTCTAGTAAACGATTTTAGAGCAGGGATTAATACTAATAGCTTTTAGGTTCTTAGAGTTATTACTAAAGAGAAAGAGCTTAAAGATATAAAGCGGGAGAGTGCTATAATATATATTAAGGATTTGGCCGAATACGCCCGCGTGCTTTTAGCTACGAGAGAAATGACTTTTAAGCTTAGCTAGCTTTGGATTTAGCTAATCCTATTTTACTAGCTGGCTGGCATTACTAGTAACCGTCTAGAGGCTTTAGTCTAGATCTAATACTAACACCTTAGATTAACTCTAATCCGGGATCACACTAACCCTTACCTGCGCCTATTTATTAAGCTGACGGCCAAGTTTACTAAGGGCTTTCTTAGTATAAAGGATGCGTATATTCCTTTACCTATTCTCTTCGTGTTTATACTAAGTAGTTTATAGTAATAAGTTTAAAATCCTAGAGATTATCTATAACCTAACGCTTATGCTTAGCCCTTATACCTTTCTGCTTGGCATGCTCTTTAAAGTTTAGGCATTTAAATCTCCTAGTATTATTTCCCCTAAAAAGCTATATAGTTTAAACGTTCTTAAGGGAATAAATAAGTAATAACTACCGCTTAAGGATAAGTTAAACAACGATTTTATATTTTGCTAGGCTATAGAGATAGCCTGCGGCGCTTGTCCGGCACTGCAATTACAGCTA
Organism: Gremmenia infestans; assembly: GCA_032629725.1. Taxonomy (NCBI): domain Eukaryota; kingdom Fungi; phylum Ascomycota; class Leotiomycetes; order Helotiales; family Hamatocanthoscyphaceae; genus Gremmenia; species Gremmenia infestans. The sequence continues at coordinate 240,660 of JAFEVB010000008.1, forward strand.
TCCTCTAATTTAGTCCGCTATTAAATAAAGATCAGCGGCTAGATTATAGGCTTTACGCAGGTAATAAAACCATACGTCCTTCGCGATAGAGCCGCAAAGGGGCTAAACGAAAGTCGTAAGTGTTAATATCTAAGCTGTTAAGGGTCCTCAAATAACCTAGATTTTCTTTATAGCAGACGTTAGCGATTTAATACAGAATCTGATCCTTTAACATTCTAGCATTAATATGTTTCTTAAGCACTACCTTAATTAGAATATTAATATTAATATTTAGAACATCTATTGCGGTCTAGCACCTTAGAGGGAGTTAATACGGTTTGCATATTTAATAAGCCGCTTAATCGATCCCTATCAGCCGCGGAAACTATTAAAAGAGCAATCGGCGTCTATTAATAGCCTTCCCTGCATTATTAAATTAGACCAGCGCGTAAAGAAAATATCAGCAGCTAGAAGAGATAGCAAAGGAGATTATAAAAGCGAAGAGAAGTATTAGAAAGCTCTCTAACGCATTAGAAGTAAGAAGCAGCAGCAGTAGAGGCTCCTTATCGCTAGACTTCTGGATTATTATAAGAAGGAGCAGCTTATAATTAATAGCAAGCGGCAATTAGCAGGGTTAGTAGTCGATAAGGATACCCGTGGCGTATTAGAGCGATTAGATTATATAACGCCGGAATATCTCTACTTAATCGATACTATCTTAATACTGCCTAAAATATTACTAGAAAACGAATACTAATAGAGGATCGCGGTAATTAATACTATAATAGCTTATAGCAGCGTAGAAGAAGGTGTACCTTCCCGTTCTATACTATATGGACCTCTATTTAAAGATGATAGGCCTCTAGGCGTTAAAATCGAGGGGCAGAGTACTATGCTAAGCCGGGTAATATTATTAATTAAGATAGATAAGAGGCCTATGATCTATTTCGTATATCTTGGAAACCTGTCTTTAATACTATATAAGAGAGTTGCCTTATATAAAAACGCTAGTTCCCTAACTAGGCATTTTATTAGAAAGCATATTAAGAAGCTCTAAGATGGCAAGTGTATTAATTATTAGATTTATAGGATCCAGCTTAAGGATCGAAAGTGCTTGCTAATACATGCCGAGAGGGTTCACAGAACCGTCTCTCGGAGTCCGGCGGAGAGATTAATCATATAAATTTATTATTATTTTTATCTTAATTAATTTGGATTAGGGGGGCATAGAGTTACTATCCTAGCTAACCCCTAAGAACGGGTCTATTATCTTGGATGCGATTTTTATAAGCAGGTTCTTTATTAACCATATAATAATAACTTGCAGGACAAATGCTATAATACTATATATTTCCTTCCAAGCTTTAACTCGAATAATAATATAAAAGCTTAGTTCCTTTACAACCTTAAAGTTATAGGGCTATTAATAAATTACAAGTCTTAACCTATCTCACACGTGGTCTACCATGCTATATATAATTAGGAGGAAGTTATAAGGGAGAGTAGTATTTTACTACCTTTCTTATAGCTAGACCATCTCTAAAGCTTAAGTTATAGGATGGAACTTGCGTTATTATACCCTTAGCGTTAAATATAATCGCATTATCCTTAATATATATATAGATGGAATAAGAACTTAGGTGGAGGCATAGCTTCTTAAGATGCTATATTATATAAAACCTATTATAACTAAAGTGCAGGTTTTTAACTATCTTCCTAGTAATTTCATTTGCCTATAATCCACCTTTCAATATTTACTTACCACCGCCTCTCCGCTGTTCTTAGTATAGTCGATCATCTTCAATATTGTCTCAGCCTTTCTAATCGGCAGAAATGCCCCTCCCTTCCTAAACTACGCTTGATAGAAGCCCGCATCTAGGCGTTACTACGGGAATAAAGACCTATATTACTCCTATAAATAAAGATAGTGTCCCCCCTTAAGATAACACCCGCGCTCCTTAGATAATTCACTAAAGCGGAATAGGAAGGGATAATAGCAGGGTGCGGTTTATAGCTAAGTAACTAAGACTATAACAGCTTTACTATCTTATTAGGCAAGACTTAAAACTAGATTTAGAGATTAAGTAGCTCGACTATATACGCCGGAACTGTATTAATACCTTTAAATCATAATCGCTTACTCTTACTATCTCTTCTTAATATCTTTTCCCTCTAAGAAAGGAAACTAAGCCTTAAACGAATTAAGATAAGAGCTGCTATAAACGCTTTATCTCGCTATTTATGCTTTATATCCTAGTCTCTATTTAAGACCCTTATCTCTTTTAATTCCTTTTTCTGGAACCTAGAACCCGACGGTAAGAAGGCCTAAAGTTTATTCTAGTATTATAGTCTAGGTTATTAATAGCCTATGATTACTGCATTATAAGCGCGCAATAAAGGCTATGCCGTAAAAGCGCAGAACCCTGCATAACGATTTTAATACTCGGAATAGGGAGATGTATAGAGCTAAGGGTATAGTGCCAAATAACTAGAAACTGCAGCCATATAACTATATTACTATCGCAATTAGCGGTAGGATTAAGGGTTAGCATATTTCCTTAAAATCTATAGTTAGTCTTACATCCGCGGCTAAACACGGAGGGGGATATAGGGGGTTTAAAGGAGGTAAGCGATATTCCGCAACGCTAGGTTAAAATTTTGGTAGCTATATCGCTAGACCCTATTTAACCGCCGTTTAGCTAATATTAGTAAATAGAACTAAGGGTATAGTAAGTAAATACCTAGTTCGCTGATTAAGAGATTAAGGACCAGTTATTAATCACCTTAGTCCTTTTAAGGACTTTCTGCCCCCCCCCCTATACCCCCTAACTTATAGAATAGTTAGCTATAATAACCTGTTCTAAGAACGTAGATCCTAGTCTATATCTCACCTCTCCCTCTATAAGATAGAAAGGCGTAAAGCTTAAAACTTGGAGTGCCAATTATAATCATACAATTTTATATTACTCTAATTATTAATACTTATAGCTACGCTATCCACTTTATGCCCTTATAGCTTATGATCGGATTACTAGTCTATAGTAGAAAATAGAGGCGAGGGGTTATAAGAATGTTTACACTATTTATTATAAGTATATATAAAGGCTCCTATTATCTCTTTTCGAGATTTAATTATTCTAACACCTCTAAAAAGCTCTTTCTATCCTAGTAATAACTTTAATCTCTTTTGCAGGCTAATATTATAAAATCTTAAGATCCTACTTTCTACTTATCTTTAAGCTAGCATCGCCGCTTTAACTTAACCACGACTTAAAATGTCCTAAACGTCTATTATTAGCTATAAAGCAATTGATTAGCAAATAAATAAACTAGTTATAGAAATGCTAGCATATCTTTAAGCAGTGCCGCTTTCTAATAATAACTAGAATAGCGTCTTTTAAGGATAAACCGACGAAAATAGCTATATATATAATTAGGAGAGCTGTAAGGCAGCTGCCGGCTCTCTATTATAGTATCTTACTATAAAACAAGGCGAGTAGGAGACCGCGTAGCAAATTTGTTTTATTACGTCGTAGTATTATAAGCATATTAAACTAAGCTTTAATATTATTAATATAAACTTTATCCTATATTAGGGGATGCAATCTTATATTACCCTTATTATTAATACCCGCTGCTACAGCGTTTACTTTAGGCCTTAAGAGGAGCTTAACCAGCAATATCTTTTATACTACTAGCACTAAGTACCCTAGCAAGACCCCGGATTAATTACTTTACTAATGCTAACTCCACCCCCGATTCTATACCAAGATAATCCCTAGCGATAAGCTTTAGAGCCTTCCTTAATTCTTTATCCTTAGAGTCCTTAGGTTTCTCCTTATTATAGAGAAGAAGCCCTAAAGTCTGCCGAATATAAGTAAGTAATAATCTCTAAACGCCGGGACTCCCTACTAGGTTCGCGATAGCTAATACTATAGGTACTATGATATAATAATAAGTAATATATATAGAATGTTAAAAAGCGCAAATCTGAATTAGCAGATTAGCGGATTCTATATGCTCCGCGAGCTACTAAGCCGCGTATCTTAAGCCCTGCTCTATAATATACCCTGCGGACTACTAGCCCCCGAATCTACTATTATAGATCCTATAAATACTCTTAAAGTTTATAGCGCACTTATCCTATCCTAAATATTAATCCTAAGAACCGCGTTTAGTATAAACTCTTAACTGCTTAGAATATAGCACTTATAGAACACTATAGCGAGGACTAAGCTCTAAATATAGTAAAAAGATTACAGCTAGCGAATAATCTTAATATTACTATTAATAAGACTAATCACAGGTTTAAATAGGAGAGAACTTAGAGTTAATCTCAGCAGCTAAAGTCTCTTCTTTAAAGAGAAATTTTAGATAGTAATATAAATAATATAGCATCTCCTTATATAGACTCTAAGGAAATAATAATTATTATTAAAATCCTACTAATAGTAGAGGACCCTAGCGCTAGAACCTAAAGCGTAGTATCTAAAAACGTTAGAAGTCCTATAGGCATGAAATATAAGCTATCTAACCTAAAGGCACTATAAAGGAGTAATCAAATTAGCAAGAAGGTAGAAATTTCCTGCTAGTTAAGAATAAGTGCTATAAACTAAACCTATTTTCCTTTTATTATTTTTAAAATCTAGCTTTTACTTATAACTTTAATCTTAACTTTCTTATATTATTTTTCTCTATCCTAGGTAGCGCGGGGGTAAGCTTTAGCTGTGGATTTATTAGGTTATATATGCTTTTATACTATACTATAGTATATCCCTAATTTCTGTAATCAAGTTTTTAGTCTTAGATTTATAGTCTTAATATCTTAGAAAATATAGTAAATTGCTTTAGATATATAGTCTTTATATTAAGCCTGCTAATTCTTAAGTGTACACCTGATTTTTAGGGGTGTTATCTCCCTAAATTAGGTAACTGCCGCTTTTTAAAAAGGCAGGCCTTTGCCTAATAACCACCGCGCTTTTTACTTAGGTATTTTCTATAGTATAACACTTAAAAAAAGATTATCTTAAGGATGATATAAGAAAGGCAAGGCTTTTAGCCCGAAAAGTGGATTAAAGGATAGTATCTAGTATAGTATATATAATTGTATAAGGCAAAGCCAGGGAATGATAGAGCTAGTAGTCTAGTAGAGAAGAATGCAAACGTGCATTTAACCGTTAAGAGGGGATTAACGCCGCAAAACACTTTTTAATTATTAATTAATATCTGATTATATATAAATATGTCTTAGGCGGTTTCTATTCCAGATATTATCTATAAGCTCTAATAAGATTTCGGACAGGAGAATAAATAAAGATACGTCCTTTAATTATGCTATATAAGCTAAAGACTATAAATTATATCTAGATCTCTTCTATTTAAGCTAAGAGCCTATAGGGGATATATATGCTATCTCTGCCTTACCCTAAATGCTAGAGTTAAGAGTTATATAATTAAGGTCTCTATTATACTAATTATTCCATTTATAAGTCTCCTTTCCTACCCGTAAAACCTATCTAAGGCTGGAGTTAATTCTAAGGGCAGGGTTCTACGAATTAATATAAGGTTCTTAGTTCTAAATTCCTAGTTCTAAGAACTGCGAAAGCACTTCTAGGGAGTAGCATTTATTAGATATACTTTTATATACCTTCTATAAATCCCTATTTACTAGGAGAGAGAAATTCGTAAAAAATATCTTCTGCAATTATAATAAATACTTCTATTTCTTCCGTTTCTTATATTAATACAGCTATGATATGCTATAAGTGCCGCAGGATAGCACTTATAAGGCTACTATAGCGCTGCTTAGCTTTTAAACCTCCTCAACTATAGCTAGAGCTTTTAGATATTCTTTTTATAACTTGCGCAGTATATATAATAATCCAAGGTATATACCATCCTCTAGCAGCACTTATACTAAAGTATATCGACTCTAAACGCTACTTAGATATTATTAAATCCTTAGTCTAAATCTTTGCTTATAGCCTAAAGGTTTTCAAAGCTAGACGCTTTTCGATTACTACGCTGAAAATAAAATAACTATTAAGAATTCAAGATTAGACAGAAATTTTTAATATTGCAATTCCTGCGGCTAATATTATAATTCTTAAAAACGGGCTAGAAGTACGGCGCAACTGCCGATTCCTTTACTAGGATCTATATTTTATACTTAGAGAGTCTCCGCGATACTTCTATAAACCAGGAAGTTAATTCTACGCCTTACTATTTGATTTAGTTAAATATAAACCCCTAATTAAAGTTATATTCGCTAAAAGGGTAGCTTTCTATAGTGGCTGCTTAAGATCTAGAGACTTAATAGCTATCAAAGCACCGCCTCTATATTATATATAATAAATATTTTTAAAGAAAAGCATAGGTTGGAATATTATTAATAGTTATTTATAAATTTATATATAATTAAGCGTTTTCTTGCATAGAATAAACTAAGCATATTATTTAAATATATAAAGATCAGAGAGTTAAAATTTTAAAATCATATTATAGAAAGAATTTATCAAGTTAGTTCTACTAATACCTATATATATGCATTCTATATAATGCAAATTAATATTAATTATCCTCTAAAAGCATCGAAACTTACAATACCTATTACCTTTTGCTTTCTAATAATAATTAACCTATATATATATCTCGGGGCTATATTATAAAGGGTAAGGAAGGCTACTATTATTTGCGATTAGAGAATCTGCCCGCCTTGTAATAGACGTTTAGGAAAGCATTTTATCTAAGTTCTTTAAAGTCTGCCTTTTAAAAATTATAGAAAATAGTTATAAGGACTTTAAGTAATATCTAAAAAGGCAGATAAAAAAGTTAACGGAGGATAAGGAGGCTTAAATGCTACTCTTAGAGCAGTTATTCTAAGTTACCCTCGCTATGCATATTCTAACCTTTCTATTATTTCCTAATAATACTAAATATTTTACCTACTCTCTCTAAGGTATACGGTAGTAGAAGCTTAAAAATAGTCCTATTTATCGCCTGCGTTTATAGGGAAGTCTAAAGTATTAAATATATTATATTAAACCTATAAAATTAGAGGGTACTTAGTATTAGATATAGCCTCTATTTTAGGAAGCGCAGGGACTAAAGACAGATAGAGGAGTATAAAATTCTAGGACTCGCCCCCGCGTAGTGCTATTATTATCCCCTCTACTGCTTTAAATCCACTTCTCTACTAATAAATAGGATATGCAACTCTATTATTAAAGTATAAAGAAGAGCGAAACTCTTCTAGGAAGGCGTTGCAGTGGTGCGTTATCTAATAGTATTAAAAGGCAGATGCAGGTAGTAGTAAGCAAAACTAATAAGTCCCTTTATAATACGCCTAGAGTTCCTGCAACTAAGGAAGCAATCTAAATATTTCTCCTATCTTATAAATTAGCTCTATAAGGTAGATTTTTTAGAAAGGGTAAAGTATCTCTACGAATTTATTCTTATAGTATTAATTATTTATTCCTATAACATAGAAGAAATCGTTCTTAAGGTTAATAAAGAAGCCGATTTTATTATCTTTAGCGGAGATAGAGTCTTAGTTATACTTTAGGTAGATTTAACGGCTCTTATAGCAGGCAAGGAGCAGTGCTTACTATTCCGGGATATAGGCTTTTAAGATTATATAGGCATCTATGCTCTTCTTATACTTAAGATAGATAATAATAGTTTTAGGGGAATTTGCAATAGCAAATCCCTAGATTAGATTGCAAAGTTTATAAGCTAGTCGAGGGAAGCATTTAAACTCTACTAGTTTCTAGTTATTTAAAAAGAGTAATATCGCATGCCTAGAAGCTTAGGAGACTAAGTTAGGCGTAATATAGTATAGCTTAGGGAAATAATAGGCAAATTGTGATTTGGTAATAATAGTAAGAGGTAGCTAGTACTTATAGGTTCTAATTATTTTATTAGCCTTGCCAGGTATTATTATATAGCGGCGCAGCTAGGTAGAAGCCACGCCGTATAGTTATAAGACAATTTTGCAACTAAGAGTAGCTAAGGGCAATTGTAGAAGATGGTTAAAGCTGCGCTATGAAATGATGTGAATATAATAGACAGGTCTATTAGTCCTTCTATTATCACTTATTATCTCTCCAATTAAGGAGCTGTCTAGTGCTAGGTTATATATTATACCCTACTACTAAATAACTGCTAATATAGCCGCCTTTAGATTATATAGGAGGTAATTACGTGGTTATTAGAAGAAAAAAAACTTTTAACTAGAAGCAGATATAAGGCTTAGCATGATTTATTATCTATACTTATTACGGTATATATATGCTAACCTGTCTTACCTTATAATGCCGCCTTGACCCTGCTAATGTTCTAGTTGATTTACTAAGCTTTAACTACGAAGTCTAAGATAATAAAAAAGGGCTAGAAACTCCTTTAAGCATATTTATTTAAAAATTCACACCTTAGTTTTAAGTATAAGAGACTAAAGCGTGCTATAAGCCCTAAGCTAACCTTTAGGCAAAAGCAATTAGGTAATAGATCCTCTATGCTCCGCTCCGGGATATTAGTTACCTTTCTAGTTAAGTTCTATAATATAATACTAGTTAGAGATAGGTAGTAACTTAAAATCTTTTAAGTATTATCCGGGATCTAGTTTTAGGCGTAGTTAAGTAGTAGTTTAAGCACTATAGCATAAACTAGAAAGACTTAGAAAGGAGATATTAGGCGCGGAGGTTTATATAAACACGGTTCTATTATTAGACTTGGTACTAGGAGCACTTCCGCCACCTTGCTAGGCACTACCTATATTAATCCTACTTATTAAGAAGACGGTGCTTATACTTCTACCTTCTCCTATAACCGCGCCGCCGCTTAACCCTTTAGCCCTATCTAAAATTAGCTGCAAGACCTTTATACTATATGCGAGCTGCTGCTATGGTCTATGGTAGTCGACGACGTCTAATATGCAGAAGTTATATAGCTTTACGCCTAACCCGCTTTCTGCTTATTAAGCAGGGGCTTAGCGGAGTTATTATTAATAACTTTAAATATAACTAAGACGGCGAACGTGGTAATACCTAGAGCTGATCGTCCACCGAGCTCCCTTATTAAATCCTAAAGCATAGTTATATAGTTAATCTCGCGTGTCTTCTCGTTAGCGGAGATAAACTAGCCTAGGCTTGTAGTTATACCCTATAACGCATTAACCTAGTAGAACCTCTTAGTGGACGCGACTTTATCTAGGAACCTAGTATAATCTGTGTCTAGGGTGTTAAATAAAGGTCTAAACGCGAACTTAGACAAGCCGATCCTTATAAAGTGCACGCCGATTCTTCTCCCGCTTCTACTACCCTGCTTAGTCTGCTTTAAGAGCACACTTAGGTTAATGCCGTCTAATATGCACATGTCCGAGGTCTACTAGTTAATAAGCCAGTCGCTAGTTAAACCTGCAAGTGCAGCGTCTAAGGAGTAGTAGGGGCTCTATCTGGTTGTATTATAGTTCTTCTTCCTAATACTAACCATGTACTTGTCCGAGTTTAGACTAGAGTAGTAGGCTTACTCTATAGGCCTAGAGTTGCCACCATCCTTGACTTTAATAAATTCCTGTGCGGGATCTGCTATTAGTCGCCTAAGTAATCGCCTTCTACTACTTAGGTGTCTACTTAGGTTCCCTCTAGGTCGCGCTAATAGCTTTCCCGGCGAGCGTATACCTGCTATTAGGTTTAGCCGCGATCTTGGAATAGTGGCAAGAGCATGCCGCTATATAAGTGGTCAAGGTTAGCTGCGGAGTCGGTAATAGTGCGCACTACGTCTAGGTAGCCGTGGTGTTTATAATATAAGCAAGCGCTTGCTTTTTAAAGAATAGTAAGCAATCTATAGGATATGCAAATAACCGCAAATATATCTTTTTAGATCGATTATTACCTTAAGTTCCATATCCTTATAGTAACGTCTACTTTAGGCAGGGCGAAGATAAGCTATAATATTAGAGTTGGATATGGGAGGTTAGGTTGTCGCTATGGCAGCTATGGTTATAGCTAAATACTAAAGACGCAAATAACACCAATGATCGTTCTAATCACCGGCGCAAACAGAGGAATTAGTAAAGGCCTTCTCGAATTATACTCTTACCTGCTTATTAACCCTTTAGAAAGCATTAACTCCTACACTCCTATACTATTCTAGAGATATAAAGGGTGCAATAGCTCTAGCAATTCTATAATATTCCTTAATTAGAAAGAGATCTCAAAGCTTGTATTCCTTTTCCGTCGCCTATAAAATTCGCTAGGAATCCTGCGCTAGTAAGAAAGGTCGAGGGGGGTGTTTATAACACCCCTATATGGTCTTAATATTAAACTTAAAGAAAGGGCAAGAACTACCGCTAAAGCGTAGTTATTTTAAATCTAGAAACGCCCTTTTAGTTTCCGGATTTTTATTAAGATTAAACGTCCACCTCTACTTCTCTTATGCTTGCTAATAGTTAGCAAGCCACTTCTACTACCTTTCTAATAGAACGATAGGAATAATTGCTTGGGCACCGTCTAATAAAGTAGAATGCTAGTGTTTTAAAAGTCTCTTGCTATTGCGTAAGTTATTACGTTTTAATATTATTATTTTAAACTCGGCGCTTAATATAGTAAATGCTTTATAACGGTTTGCAGCTAAACTATCTTCTTGCAACCTCTATTTAACCACTCCTATAATACCCTAGTAAGAGTAGTATGCGCTAGGTGCAAATCACCGCTTCTACGCGTTAATATTAATACTCTCCTAACTAGTATACCTCCCTCCGTTTGGAACCTGCGGGAATAGGCTATCTTTATCTATAGCTAATTAATACTCTGTTTATAGTTATCCTGAATTATATCTTAAAGCATAATACTATTCAGGTTGTAGAGAGTGTATATATGCTTTTATAGATCTTTAAGTTCTGGATAAAACTACTAGATAAAAGTTCATTGATCCTTTTATTCTTATATATATACTTCGCAACGAATGCTACTATAGAGCTGCCTTTCTTATCGCAGCAAAATCGATAAATAGATGGTTCTTAAGAACCTATACAAATAAAGCTCGCTTCTATAATAGATAAGCTCCGTCTCCCTTGCAATCTTTAGAGCGAATGCTAGACCGGTGATAGGTGGTTCTGGAATTGGTTTTAGTATTACGCTAAAATAAACAAGTATATTTATAAATATACTAATATATTAGTCCTTAAAGCTACTCGGTTTTCTTAGCCGGAAAGGCCGCTTAATAAAGCTATTAGTCTTCTATATATTTGCGGTTATGGAGTCGAATATGCGTAGCGCTAAGAGCAGTTGCCTTTACGGCCTCCTTTCTCTTATTAAGCTTATCTCTGGCCAACTGCTTAGGCTAAGGCGTAATCGTTGCTCCACTCTCCTCCAAAAGCTTGAACTTGACGTCTAGGCCTGCTGCTGCTATTAGTGCAGCGATAAGCTTATCTCCACCTTGCTTAATAACTCTATCTCTTACTAGACTGCATCTTACTAAGCTGCTACTTACGGATTTGTTTATATTAGTAGGTTTAGTTATAGCTGCGGTTGCGTCTAAGTTCTAGTTCTAGTCCTTGGTTATAAATATAAGTTAACTCGCGATCTAGTGCGCTTTCTATATATTTTTAGTTATATTTAAGGTTTATTTTTAGCTATTGGCAGGTTTTAGCGCGGGTACGGGTGGTAACTATAATCTCCTTTAGAGTTTTCCTTTCCGATCTTAGTTAGCCGGAAGCTTCTACACCTAATCCTAAGCATAAAGCTAGTAAGATACTTAGGCTAATATATAAGATTCTTTAAAATCGCGGCAATGCACTTAACTAACCTCTTAGTTAGGTCTCCGGCTCTATATAATATAACCCTCGTAGCTATAGCATACTGCTTATAAGTAGCATTGTCGTTGAACTCCATTCCGGCCGTAATCCAATTTAAGCTCTTTCTAAAGACTGTATAGATAGCTATCTCTAGCGATATAGGGGGATACTAAAATGCATTAGCCGCTGCTAGCTATAGTGCTATGGCCCAGACTTTAATCTTATTTGTTATTGCCTTCTTAGGGAAGGGCTTAAGCTCGCCTAGGGGCTTATCTATCTTATAGATTACGAGCCTCCTCCTAATACTAATAGCTTCCTTCTTTGCCTAGCTTCCAGGCGAAGTCCGGCTTCTAATTATCTCTTAGAGGCAGCATAATTTAGTTAAGGACGTCTCTATCTATATCTATAACTATCTTTATAGGGCCCTTAAAGGGGTAGGGCATTACTATAGGCTCTATTATAAATATATATATTCTGCGGTGTTCAGGCCTTCTTAGGTTCTCTAATATAGTTCTATGTGGCTTATAGTAAACGGTTAGACTATAATTTATAAACTTAACCTTATAGGTAAGTCTCTATATCCTAATGCATACGCTCCTATCTAGCTTATTAATTAGAAATGCTAACCTAGTAATATGTAAGTAAGTACCCCGCGGATAAAAGTAAAGTTATTATCTATAATAGTAGATAGTAAAGTTAATTGCAGGGGGGTGTAAATTGCATAGTCTTTCCCTAATCCAACCGGCGGCGGGCTAATATAAAAGTCTCCTCTATAAGGCGTTTAGACCTTCTACTTATTAGCTTTACTATCTTAGTTTATAAAGTATAAGCTTACTAAATAGGATTGTCGCTTAAGCTAAAGTTTACCTCTATGTTTAGTTAAGATTCGAACTCTAAACGCTAAGATCTTGTCTGTAGGTAGGTCTAGCATATAAACCTATAATATTAAATATTGAATTGCCAGGTTAATTTATGTAAAGATGGCACCTGCGGTTAGTATAGTATAAGTGTGCGTATATATAGCATGCAAATTCCTAGTGGACAAGAAAAATGTAATCCCTAAGCAACGATCCAGATTAGTAGCAGCAAGACGTATACTATATTTTAAAGCGGGAAATTAAAACCCTAATAATAGTAATAGATTAGGCAAGTCCTCTAAGTAAGGATTACTATAGTTCTTAGGTCTAGGAATAATCTATAAAAGAGAAGTTCTCTAAAAGCAGCTGCGGGTAGGTTCTTTTTAGTAAAGGCTAATATAGCTAATACTACGGATTATAGGTATATATAAGGTCTGCAGGTAATAATTGCTATAGTGCTTAGAACTAGGAGTAATCTTCATTTCTTGATAGTAGCTAAGACTAAGGATAATATAGGGGAGAGATATCCTAGGAGGGAAATAGATTCGGTTAAGAGTAAGACGTAGGAGAGAAATCTCCTTATAGTTGCTAGAATAGAGGATTATATGCAGGAAAGTCATAGAAGTTAAGCAGCTCCTCTAAAGAAAGGGAAACGCCAACTTAATAAGCGCAGGGCATAATCTGTAATAGGCAGCTACTATAGGATAGATTCTTATTTTCTCTCCGCAGCTTATAATTTTGGTTTTATAGAAGCTTAATTACCTGCTCGAGACTCTTAAGGTAGTCTTTCTATCTATAACCTAAGGCATTTGATTAGTTTATATATATATAGGAAGTAAATATCTAGTAAAGCGTACGGAATTTTCTTTAACTATATCGATTGCACTAGGAATCCAGGTTAGTTGCTTCTTAGGAGCATAAAGATATATATATATATAAAAGTATATACCTTATATCTACGCTCTTTAACTGCTGCTGATCTATATTATAAGTAAAAGAGTATTATCTTAAGTGTTTAGCAATAGTCTAAGTCGATTTGGGACAGCGGAGGACTTAAAATTTAGTCGGAACTGTAATAACTAAGTATATAGAAAAAGAGAAAGGCATTTTCCCTATAGAAAAAGCAGCACTAAAAATTGCAGTTTAGGCTTAATTTTATAAATTAAAATCGATAATAGTAAGCTCTAGATTAATATTCCAGAATAGTAAAGCGTATATTAACTAGAAGGGTAGAAGGAGTGCAACACGTAATAGAGTAGAAAGGTTATTATAAGAAAATTATTTAGTATGCTCGCACTAGTCGCTTAGGGATAACTAATAGTCTTCATATCTGCGGCGGACGCGGCGGGGGGTGGGGAATGCCTTATGTCTAATATTTCTATAGAACTAGGTGAAGCTTAGTTAGAAGATGCGAATCTTGCCTATATTATTAAGCCTGCTGCTATTTCCTATATATAAGTAGTTATCTTTTATATCTATATAGCTAATTATATAGTTTAATCGATTTTTATAAGAGACTTCTTCTTAACTATATCAAGCTTTATAAGAGTTCTATAAGGGTTATTATATTTTTTTTTCTAGCTAGAATATGCTAAAAGATTAAACTAATTTTAAGAGTAAACTTTAACTTTCTACTAATATAGTTTAGATTTAGCTTTTTTATTACGCCTCCTAGGATAAACTTATACCACCTCTAAATATGCGGAGTAAGAAGCATAGCTAAGCATTCTATACCGCTTATATCTTATTCTTCCTCTACGTCTATAGCTTCGTAGTAATATTAGTAAGCTATTACTTATTAAAGAATAATCCTGCCTAACATACTACTTCCTTTAGGGAGATTAAACTAAGCGTAAAAGGCGTTAAAACTATCCCTGCCTATTTATCTAGTGCTAAACCGCAGAATAGAATAAAGCCTTAGAAGTAAATATTAATAACTATTTAAGGATTAGTAAAAGGCAGTAGTAGAGAGGCGATTCTATAGCAAATTTTAATATCCAGCCTTTATATATCCGATATCTAGAGCAAGTACTATATTACTATAAGATAGCTGATATAGATTTTATTCTTAGGGAGAAGGTCTTATATAATTATAATAGGATTAGTATATAGATATTTAAGATATTCTTTAATATACTATTTAATCCGATTTAAATGGTCTGGATTCTTAGGTTCTAATCGCATATGCAAGTTTAAGTCTAAGTAGCTACCTAAAGATATTTTTTAATAATACTAAAAGAATTAAAGCGATTTGTTAGCTTAAGGGTATTAAGTTAGGAGGTAGAGAGGGCGTGGGATTCTAGGTGGCTATATTAAGTTAGCATAGTATAAAGCTATTATCTGCGTATATACCCGGCCGGCAGAAGCTACCTGCATTAGTTCTACGCTTTTCCTTAAAATTAAGACCCTAGTTACTTCTATGCACTTTAAGACCCTAGTTACTTCTACGCTTTTCCTTAAAATCGAGACCTTTATTACTTCTACGCATTCTCTTATATTTACTACCTATATAATAGGTGTGGGTTAATAAAGCGCCCTATGCTTATTGCCTTGTATTTTCATATTACTATTCCAAGTATATTAATGCTAATTTGCATCTAGGCCGCCGGCCGCTATTCTATTATTGCAGGCTGCATACTATGATATTATGAGGAGGCTTCTATTCTAAGCTTAATTTGTTATAATGCCACCTATGCAATCCATCCTTAGGCGGGCTGCTATCTAACCTTAGAGCTATAGCACTAGTATAGATTATGCGCCTTAAGTTTCGCAACGTTTCTCTAAGAGTATAGAGCTTATAACTTATCGGTTTACTATAGTGTTGTAAGCTTTTTAGACAGCTTTATATAAGGACTTATCTCTTAACCCAGCTTAAAGTTTAGGCATCTTAAGTCTTAAAACTATTAGTATATCCTTTTTCGGCAATGCCCTTTTAATAATTATCTTAATAGCATTTATATATATACTCTATATAGCTAAGTATCTTCTAGAACGATTTAGCTATATATAAAACTTAGGCTCTAATAGCTTAATCGTTAAATATGTAGAATAGTATAATATCTAACCTAGAAAAAAGACATGTAATATTTAAGACTAATAGCAAGCCAAATAAGAATAAACGCCTATCACCATGAAATAAATATAGTCCTTATCCTGATAGTTCTTATACCTAAGCATCTTTAATCCTAAACCAGATTATTCTAAGTACTTTAAAGCCGGACCTATAATACTCTCTTTATTTAAGGCTAATAGCTTTTGCTATTAATCTTCTGTAATAAGCCTTCTAATTACCCTAATCCTTTTATTAATACCATGCTATAAAAGAAAGGTAAAAGTAGTTCTGCAAACGTTTTTTTACTATTAATAGCTATCTTTTTAGCATTAGATATTATATAATATGCTTGGCGGCTTTGCTTGATTCCTATGTTGCAAAGCTATTAATTTGGACTATAGCTGCGCTAAGTCATATAACCTAAACCACTCCCCCTAGTTCTAACATCTACGCACGCCTAATATCTTTTAGAATGCCGCATCTAATTTGCTTTTTTTGCAAATTATTTCCTGCAAGTACTTATAAATATTTTCTTGATAGGATTCTGGTCTGCCCCCCCTTTATCTATAATAAGCTAAGCATTAGTTAAGAGAGGATATAGATTATTTAATAGGCTTACGTTTTGTAATATATCTTATATGTAAGCGTTTGCCTTTTAACTTATAGGGACATTTAGGATATTGAAACTTATAGTTTTTATACGCGTGCTAGGTCTGGGGATCTTTATTGCAGTCGATGTACCGGCACTTTATTAGACTATTTCTAGGATATTAACGTCTTTTATACCTATTTAAACGCCTTAATAATCCGAATTATTCTTCTCCGTAATAAAAATATAGTTCTATATAATAGTTAAGTTATATGCTATTTTATATTAGGATACGCACTAAACTCTACTAGTATGTCTTACAGATATATATCTAACTAGGCCGGAGAATAGTTATAAAATATTATCCACTTAAATAGGCAGTAGTATAACCCATTTTCCCCTAGTATTAGGTTTTAGTATTTCTCGTCTGTCCTATAATAACTTGGCCGCTTTAAAAACTGGGTAGAGCCCCCCCTATTAAACTTAATAAGATTGGTGCTATGCATATGATTTTCCGTCTATGAATATTAAGAGCAGCCTTAATAAATATACTCCTACGACTCGTATAGCCTATAACTAACTTGGTAGTGATCCTATAGTTTATTATACTATTGCTATCTCTATAAATAATAGAAGTAAGGAAATAGGTAATCGTTAACCGCTTTACTATATAGAAATTTAGTAGGGTTAGGGTAAAAAGTGGGCTCCTTACTATAATTTACCACGATTAGGACTTAGTATATAGTAGCAGGATCCGGTTATTATCTAGGGGCAATTAAAATTTCTATCTTTCCCCCTCTTCTTATTATATGCCTTATCTCTCTAATAGAAAGAATTTTAGGGCAGTTTAAACTCCTAAGAGTGGATTCCTAGCTTATTAATGCCCTACTTATTACTTTCTAGGTCTAAGTATTCTTCGCTTTAGGCGAAACTCCCTAATCTGATTTTATCTAAGAAAGCTTTCCTGCCTTTAATAGTATTATACTCTTTATACGGATTATAGGATGCGAGGTTTAAGTAGGGTTAATCCTAGTTACTCCTAGTCTAACACTTACTACTTATTAGCCCGCCGCTAAGTATTAATCCTTTATATTAACCTATAAAAGCACTACTGCTTATAGGGAGCAAGTAGTTAGAAGCAGCTATTAATAGATATAGAGATAGAAAGGATTAGCTAAAATCTGTTACTAGCTTATTAGAGGCAGCTAAATATATTGCTATGATTTCTTCTAGTAGCTAATAATTCTTATAGTTAACTATACTATTAAGGTCCTTAAAGAGTTATAGTTTAATCTTAACCCCTAAAAACTTAAAGTCTCTATTACTATTAAGTATAGTTTAACCTAAGGAAGTAGAGGAACTTATATTAGTTAGATTAGCCTGCTTACTGCTAATAATATTAGACCGGTCTATTACTTAGACTAGGTCTAGAAATGATAGTTAATTAAAGCCTAAAGACTTAAAGCTACTACTAAAGACAGTTTAGCTTAAGGGAATAAAGGTATTACTAGTAGTTAAAGCGGTTGCAATATACTTATTAAAATCTATAACTTCTACCTCTAAAGGGAATTATATCTCCTAAGTCTAAGATAGCTAGGTGGTAGTTCTTCTCCTATTATCTCTATATCCCCTGATATTAAACCTAGAATCCGGACTTAGGGAGTACTATGGAAGTGTAGGTGCTCTATCTTATAAAGTAAAAACATTATATGCAACTATAGACTTAGCCTAGTTATTATGCCTAGGTGCTTTATTAGGTAATAATATAAGCTGGTTACGAGATTTATCTATTAAGCTAGGTCTGGAAGATAATAGGTTTAGCGGAGGCTTCTAATACTTCTAAAAGATGTCCTGATATCTAGAGCAAATTATAGCCGCCTTCTAGCATTATATATAGCCTGGTTTCCCTTTATCGCACTACCTATAGTTAGTATAAACTCTAATAACTATTAAAGATAAAAGACAGTTAATTATCTTTAGCATAATTTTAAGGGTATTTTACCTTAATATATTAACCTTAACACTTATAATATTTATTACTTAGCCCTATTAATAAAAAATTATAGTTAGTCTTATGTTTTTAGAACCTGATATATACTCTAAGCCAGAGTTCTCGACCTATAATAAACGTACCTTTATAGACCATTATTACTAGTTTACTTTTATTTTATACACTAAATGCTATAGCGAGGTACTACGTATAGGAAACAAATATTTAAAAGGGAAGTCTTTATAAGCAAAGATCCTATAACTTAGCTAGCTCTCTATTTAGTTATTGGCGGGATTATTCTATTATAAATAATAAGTTTAGTATATAGGTATATCTTCTAAGAATCGGAGGTAGGAAACAAGAGATTATAGTATACTCCTCTATATAAAAAAGGGAAACTTAATTGGTTTTAGTTTCTATACCTATAACTAAAAAGGTAATAGAGGTTTTGCAATCTGGATATGCGAGCTATTGCTTGTCTAAATCCTAGAGGTATTATATTAGAGGCATTATATTAGCCCTGCACGGCGGAAATAGTAATAAGAATAAACTAGTACTAGATAAAGCTTATATTAATAAAACTCCGGGTCTATAGCACCTTATAACTGCATTTATAAGGACTTAACTTGCAGAAGCAACTCCTTGCCGAAAACTAAAAATAGCTTGCTTATAGCGGTGAAAATAGATAATAGTCTAGAATAGGATACTATTGCCGCCGCCCCGCACCTTTCTTGGAAGAATAATATAATGGAGGTAGAACCTATTATTTAGCGTATAAGATAAAAAACTAATTAGTCTACTTTTAGCTTAAATAGCTTGCGCGCGAGCTATTTAAGACCGAATAGGTATAGCGCATAGTAGGGTTTTGCTCCGCTCTTTACCTAGGTGCCTTATATCCAGGCAGAAAAGCTTCCTTTTTATAAATCATAAAATATAATATAGGCCTCTTAATAAGTTGAGAGCTAGAGCAATGTCTCTTAATAGCCTATTCTAAGGCCACGAACTCTTCTAGAATTAATTAAATTCTTCTCTAAGATCCCGATATAAGTTTTTACCCTAATAGGCTTTATTAATAGGTATTAATTAGGTTATAGTTTGTTAGATATTTAAATATAGCATGGACCGAGTTACCTATAGTATTAAGAAATATGATACGAGATGGATTTAATTAGGATCCTCTAAAAAAGACATATTGCATATGAAGGAACGCTAAAACCTAATTAAACGAACTGATCTTTATTAATAAAAATATTAAGCCTCTACTACTATCTTAGCTGGAAAACCCTTTAAAGTTTCTCTAAGATTTACTAGGAACCGTTTAGGTTAATAGCAGCTATCCTGCGTTATTATATCTTACTTTAAAGAATTTCAAAAGGAGTCGAGTAGTCGATTCACTTTAATAGAGGTTTTACCTCTTAGGCTTCTATAAGCTAAAGAAGACCTTCGGAAGAAAGCATATATATATATATATAAGTATAGGAGATAACTTCGCCAAGGTTATAATTAAATCGGGCTTTAAGATTACTAATACACAGGAGAATATTAAGCGAAACTATACCTCCTAGGCTTCCGCCGGAGCGAGATATAATAAGATCGCTCGAGAGCTAGGCATAGGAGCCTTGATTTTGCTTCCTAAAGATATATCTTATAATATATAAGCTCTAATATATAGTGAATTCCAATTTGCATTATACTAATTATATATAGATAGGAATACGAAATGCTACTAATAGGGTCGGAATATAATAAGATAATCCGAAACCTTAAGTCTTAAGGTATTTATACCGAACCTTAACTAAAGAAGGCGGATGAAGTTGCTTAGGCGATTTAGGCCTAGCTAAGATCCACGATAAACTATATATATATGCAAATAGAGCTAAGGATATAATCCTTAAAGCAGAGCAATAAGCTTCCGCGCTATAAAAAACGGCGAAGAAGTAAAGTAAGTAAGGCCGCCTTAGGTCTCTAGCACCCCGAGATATTAGCTGCCCCTAAGCTAAGCATAAATAGCCCGGGAAACCATTAGACTATAATGCGTAATATCGGAGATAAGGATGCTAGTTAAGGTAAAGATATAAACACCTCTAGTGCCGGAGCACTATAGAACCCCAGTTTAGTACTAACTTAGAATGCGATTAGTATAGGCGTAGAAGCATAAACGATAGGAAACTTAGATAGTCAGCTTAGTATATGCTAGCGCTAGCTTATCTCTTTAATTTAGGTAAACGAAACTAATATATTTAAAGCAGGCTACTATACAAATAATAGTTAGGATAATCAAGATATAAAGTTTCTAAAATACTCGATTTAATACTAAATATCCAAGGTCCTTTAGATAATCTATAATATAATAGTAAACATTTAAACCTAGTATCTCTCCTCTACTACCCACCTAATAATATTAAACTAGAAGACTACTACTAATACTAAACCCGCGATATAGACCTAGCCTATCTCCTCTACTATAAGAATAGTAATATTAGCTTGCTAAATTTTTACTAATTCGCTAGGCATATAAATCTTGAATCATTTAAAGAGATAATAATAAAACAGCTAGACTCTACTATTATAGGGGAGCAATTACTAGGAAGTCTAATACTAGGCTGATTTTAACTAGAGATTTAATTAGCATAGCTATTCCTGGTTGAAATGGTTAGTTTAAGATAGTTAGGATACTATTAGAGATATATATAGGGATTAAATATGCTGGACTAGTAGAGATATAAATTGTTAGAGATTTAATAGGCCTAGACTTATTAATAGGGATACGGAAAACATTATACCTAGGGATTAGATTCTACTTTTATTAGTAATAATAAATATATAGGAATATAGGTTATACCTTAACTATAATAAACTAAAGTTCCTTAATTAGTCGCTAGATAATATTAAATAGAGCCGGCTAATTATTATAGCGATATAAATTATCCCTCTCTAGCTTAAACTTTATTACTTTAAGCAAGTCCTTAAGCTCTTTTAAGGCCTCTAACGCTTTCCTATCTAGCCTCTCTTAGCTTAGATATTCTCCTAAAGTTAGCATAGCGTTTTCTCTAATAGGTTATGCTATAGGTGGTTAGCTAAATGCAAATGTAGTGCGGTAGCAAGATCTAATAGTCTATTTTAGAAGGTTTTTATTATATAAGGCCTATAGCAGTTCTAGTAATTAGGTTCTATATCGCTTAAAGTTAAGCGGTTATGCAGCTAAGTGTTACCTCGGATAAAATTAAAAAAAGATTGCTTATATAACGTATAAGAGTCGGTCGCATAATGCTAAGTTCGGAAGTACGTAAGCTTAACTTATTATATAATAGGCATACTTATAATCGTTGATCCGATTCTATCTTATTAAATATATGCATAATAGTACACCCTTATAGCTCTTTTCTAGGCCAACTATACTATTTATATTAGAGCCTCTAAGCAGAACTCGAGCTTGTTTATAGAAAGGGGTTGGAAGTAGGGATTATGCCGCTTATTAGTAGTCCCCTAAGTCTATTTTAATATCGGTTACCTTCTTAAGCTTAGAGGAAAATATATTAAAGCAACTCTTAACGCATTTCAAATTATAGATAGTTAGTTTTTTCGCGACCCTAATAAAAAGGTTAATAGCTAGTCTATTAAGAAACGATCGTATTAATAATTAAGTCTCTTTATTAATAATATTATAAGAGACGCCTAACTCTATAAAACGAAGAAGGAAAACCTTCTTAGAGTTATTCTTTTTAAGGTTTCTAGAGCTAGTAGCCTTTACAAATACGCGCTAAAGCTGCCGCTCATCATTTAACTTATTCTATTCGTCTATTAATAGTTAGTGGATTAATAATAGTTTAGAATTAAGAATTAATCAAAGTTATTAAGGGGCACTAGGGGAACCGAACCGCCGGAAGAAATATATAGAGTAAAAGTTTAGGCTTTTAATGCATGCTGCTAGCCTACTACTAGCCCTCCCAAGCTATTAGAATCTTGTTTTGCGGGCATTAGGAGTAATGCAACCCCGGCGAGGCTATAGGGGCATGGAAAAAGCACTAAGACTCAAAGAAGAAGGGAGATAATAAGCATATAAGAAAGATATAATAAGTGCCTTTAAGACTAGGGGTATAGGAGAGCTTGCAAGACTGCATAGTTAGCTAGTAGAACAAGCAAGGGGGTTAAGAGAGCTCGCAAACTTGCATGGTTAGTTAGTATATAATGCAGGGGGGCTGGTAAGGTCTAATAAACCCTATTTATATAATCTAACCAAAGCACAGATCAAGGACCCGGGTAGCGGGAGAGGGAGTTATACAGCAGACTAGGGTTTATTAAGGTAAACCTAAGCTATAGGAAGGCAAAACTTTAGCTCTTAATACGTCTGGATAGCAAGGTTTGCATCGCCTATGCCGCGATTATCCTAATAGGCTACCTTTCCTATTAGAAGCAGGGAAGCGTTAAAGCTATTCTATTAATAATGCTATAAAAGTAGTATAATATATTTTATTATAAAAACAGAGATTATTATAGCTGCTTGCCTATATCTTCCTAGGACACTATTCCTATCTTCTATTTATAACTATAGACACCTATTCTAAACGACCTAACTTCTAAACTTGTTAAAATGGCTTCTTTACAGTTTTTACTTATATTAGAGGTTAGCAGAACCCTAGCAGTCTTTTGTCTATTTAGTTATATGTAAGAATATTATTCTTAGTTATTAAAAAGGGTTTCTCTAATATATACTACTCTTAAAAGAGCGATTAGACCAAGACCTCTAAAAGAGCTTGCTTGAAATAATAAGCTCTTTGCATTTCTTGCATATCTCGTAGAAGTACGTCTAGATCTGCTTCCTTTTTCGGCGTATACCAACTAAGGAATTTAGTTAGTTTCTTATATAGTTAATAGGATAATATACTAGGCACTTTACGTATACTCTCTATCTTTATGCAAATAGCGAATAGTAAATTTTAAACCTATCTAGACGAAATTTCGGAGCTGACTTTAATTATAGATCGCGCAAGTTACTATTACTATATTAAATATTAGCATTACACTTAGCTGCGGCAGTCTTATAGCTTTCTAGTACTTAGTCCTTTCTATTATAACTTGGAGACCTAAGGTCTTTAGAAAGGAAGTCGGTATACCTTATAAATATATATATATAATCCTAGCGGTGCTAGTTGCTACGTATAGAGCTTTTTAGTTTATTATAGGTCTTCCTTAGAAAATCTTAAGCATACACTTACTAGCATCTTAGGTAATATTACTAAATAAGGCATTAATAGCAAGATAGCCTCTTCTCTATTAAATTGGCAGATTAATCCGGATAGCTTTATATCTACTTATCTGGGGGTTTCTATTAATTGCAAGTTTTATAGCTTAAGTGGAAAAGCGTCTTAAGTTTACGCTTGCTCTTAAGTTTAGCTTAGGAATTCTGCTAATTATCTCTACGGGATTTCGGATTTAGCGTGCGAGAGAAACTCTATATCCTGCTACTATATTTATTATAAGTTTAGAAGCAGATTTTCTCCTTAGGTTTATATAGATTATGTTTCTTAAGGGACTACTTAAGAGTAGGTTTCAGCGCGGTGCGAATCGGACCCCCTTTAGAGAGCTTTCTTTAATTAGGGAAAGCAAGACTTAGAGACAAACAAGTTCTGAAGCTAAGGGGCTTATATATAAGGAACGTGTATCACTTACTAGTTCTGCGACTTCTTAAGACAAGTTAACTATATTTCTTACGCGTCCGCAACTAGCTAAAATAAGGCTTTAATAATAGATTCGGGATAATTGGAAGGTTTATAGGATAATTAAAAGGTTTATTACAGAAGATTAATAGCGAAAGCTATCCGCCTTAAATAAAGAGAGTGTTGCAGTTCTCTAAGAGCTATTTTAGCCTTAGTTATCTTATTCCCTAGTATAGGCTTAAAGTTTCCTCTACAACTTCTAATATCCTTTATATATTAGCCTAATTTATTATCCTGCAATATAATGGAGCTTACTTGGATGGTAGGAATAGGTATATAGTAGACTTTAGAATGATTTTAGTATAGGATTAAAGATGCTTAGGTGTTAGTACTATTAGAATAAGAGGGCTGCATTTATTTTACAATGCTGGTTATTTATTCTTATTTGGCTTACTATTATCTTAAATATTATATTTCTTTTTCTAGGTTAGATATTATACTGTCTTATATATTTGATAATAAAGCTGTTAGAGCCTGAGTTTTATATGTGGCTAGATCTTCTTTCTAGGAGCTACTTGGCTGTATAGAGTATATATATAAATATTATTAAGATAATTAATAAAAGGGCATAGCTATTAAAATATATACTAATAGTTAAGAGATTTAAGATGCCTAAGCTTTAAGCTGGGTTAGGAGACAGATCCCTATATAAAGCTGCCCAAGGAGCTTATAATACTATAGTAAACTAATAAGTTATAAGCTCTATACTCTTAGGGAAACTTTATAGAACTTGAGGCGCATAGGCTATACTAGTGCTATAGCCCGGCTGGTCTAAGGGTGGATAGCAGCGCGCCTAAGAATGGATTATATAGGTTGTATTATAAAAGATTAAACGTGGATAATCCTTGCAGATATTAAGCTTGGAATAGCAATCTCCTTATAATATTATATATATAGCCTGCAATAATAGAGCCGTCCGACTAATTATAGCTGGAGCCCTAGTAGCTAGCAACTTATATAAGATTTAAAGCGACTCACGTTCTAGGCTTCACTTCCTGTAAAAAGAATGGATTAAGATCAATTATATAGCATAAGCTAACCTACTAGTCGGTTAGTAAATCGGATTAACTTAATCCGAGATAGGGAGTAACTATGCTTGATATTAGTAGTTTATAAGAAATACAGCGCTAAACTGATTCCAGCGGCAGCTTTAGTCTCTAAATAGAGTTAAGAGAAAGCGGTTAAGCATAGTAAAGATCCTTGTTTTATAGGAGCTTTCTAACCGCTGGCTTCTATCTTCTTTAATAAAAGCATTCCGCTATATATAATAGGTGCTACCTTTAGCTGCGATTTCTTTATCGGATTAAACAAGTCTAATAGGAACGCTCTTATAAATAGAATAATATAGTTAGAAAAGATAAGAAAGCTAGTAAGTTAGTTATAGGGAGGGGGAGTTTATACTATCTAGTAGGCTTACTATAAATTTAGGCTAGACTATTCTAGGGCAAGCATTAAGTGTAAAAGTCCTTTACAAAACTTATTAATTACTTTAAGTCGGAAGATAACCTTATTTTTTCTAATATAGACCCTTTTATATAATAGGCTAAAGATCTATCTATACTCTTTAGTATCTGCAATATTAATCTCCCCTAAGATAGTCTTTAGAAGTTCTAGACTTTTGCGAGCAATCCGAATAAAACTGCTAGTAGTAAAGCCTATAGAACCTTCTTTATTAAGTAGTAGAAGAAGTATAAATATAATAAAGAATTTATTATATGCCTTTCTAACTTTATGCTAGTGCCGCCTAATAAAATATCTAGGGAATTAAGATCTTAGAAGATAAAAGTATAAGAATGCACTTTCTAGTAAGTTTATTTTCTATACTAGCTGTAAAATAGAATCCTAATATAATAAGGCTGGAATAATACTAAAGATAAAGAGCGGCTAGAGATATAACTAGGATAGGTGCGGATATTAGGCGAGAAGAAGCATTAAGTATTATCTGGGAATATATAATAACTGCTAAGCTATTACTAATAGACTTTTAGTTGGTGGACATTCTAGCACTAAGGGTAGAACTTCGCTCTATGGTTTTCCTAGGTTCTTTAGAAGTAGGGCGTTATAGTGCTAAGAGCAGTTTAAAAGATAGTATTATACTTCCTAATTCACTTAGTATATGGCACGAGCAGCAGGAAGACCTATAACTAATTAGAATAGGCACTAAGCTAGCTATCCTAAGTCGCTAAACGATTTATAATATAGACGCCGCTATCTGCTTTTATCTTGGAGATATCTTAAACCTTAACTTAGTAGAAGTATTTATAGTATATACGCTACTTTCCTTAGGACTAAAGGAAAAGGAGGTCTAGCACTGCGCTATCCCTGATTTCTAGATTAACCCTACTTAAGATATATATAAGAGAGCTAGGGGAGAGCGGCAGCCTATAGATAGATGGAACGTCTCCTTAGACTTTAATTAGTATAAGGTTAGCTGATTGCAATATAAGAGGGATGGTGGCAGGTCTGCGGATTCTTAATATATTATAGTAGCATTGCTACTACCTAGTTAGCATAGAAACCTAGGATAGCGGATAGCTTGCCTCTCTAAGGAACCCTAGAGCAGTTAGTAAAGGCAGAGCTGTATTATAAAGTGCGTTATTAATACATTTCTCTATGCCTAGATCGGTCTTACTAAAGCTAGCGCGCTGCAAAAAAATGCTTAGATCCTTAAGGATAGCACTAATTCCTTTAATCTCCGCTAGCAGAAGCTGCCGCGAGAGATGCAGCTTCTACGTTAATGCTGCTAATACTATTATATTACTTATAGAAGTTTCTATTAGACTAAGATGCTATTAGTAGCTTTAGCTTATAAGCTTAGCATTGCGGCTTATATTATATTATACTATACCTAAGTATTACTATATTATATAACGCCCTAAGGACTTAAGAAGTACTAAGCCGCCCTGCTCTAGGATTTTTATATATTTATATTTGCTACTATGCAGGCATAAGCATCTATATTTTCTTTTTTTGCGATTGTAACTCGCAATTCCTAAATTATATAGGGCCCTTGCGCTTGCTAGCTTTATAAGCGCACGGCCGATATGCTAATAACAAGGTTTGCTAAGCCCCGCCTTTTATAACAACGTTAATATCCTGGCAAAGCTGCCTTTATGCTTTGTGCAAGCAGCATAGACTTTAGCGGGTCGCCCTAGTTTCCTATATAGTAATAGGTAGGGTTAGATAGGGTTAGGTAGGGAGAATAGGGCTATATTTACTGTAAATATTATAATAGGAATTCGATAAGCACTAAGAGCTATAAAAGGGAGGTATAATAAAATGCTTTTACTAGCTATCTTAGTCTATTTCTAATATCTAAAGATTTCTTATTAAATAATTAAGCCTAACTCCCTTACTAATATTCCTTAAGTTAGAGCCTTTATAAAACCATCTACCTAACTTCCTATAGTGATTAACTAGCTTATTCTTACGGATCTATTTCCATGTCCCTGCTTTATTTTATATAAGCGTCTTTATCCTACTTATTCTATCTTAGTTATCCTTACTTTTACTGCTAGATAGATCGGCTATAACCTAGAAAAGAATATTACCTAGGTTATAGAAATATATAGGTTTGCGCTTAGAGGCATATTATTCTCTCCTAATATAGAACTATTTACTAAAGGCTTACCTTCCTTTTACTTACCTTAATAGCGGTGCGTCTTAAGTACCATATTATAAGAGAATTCTTTCCCGTAAACTCTATAGGGAAAGGGTTTTAATTGCAATTACGCTTCTCTATAGTGTCTCTGCCGATAAAAGTCTATTTTATATACCCTATTACAGCCTAGTTTACTCCGCCCACCGCGATACCTTCTTTAAAGACCCTAGTTCCTACTAGTAGCTACTGTTAATCCAGCTTAAAACTTTTAAGCAGGAGTTTCCAATGCGATATTTAGCGCTAAAAACAAATACCGAATTTAAGATAGATATACTTAACTATATAGGTTTCTATTTGCTTTATTCTTTCCTCTAATCCTATATTCTTACTATATCTTATAATCTATACCTAGTTACCCAGCTCTTATTAAAGCTATAATATTCTGAACGTAGCATTATATCTATTTTTAGGAATAGAGCGCCTAGTGAACTTAGCGCGACGGCTTTTTTCTATGCCCCCTTAAAAATATTCTAAAAGTGCTTAATAGGTCCTTCTTTAAAAAGCTTAGTTCTACGACTCTCGGAAAGCAGAATGCTTAGTACTTCTAGCGTTAAGAATAATAGCGCGGCAAGTATAAAAGGATACTAGTAAATTGCATAGCTCCTTTTAATAGCAAAGTATTTAGTTATATACTAGAGGAATTCCTCCTTTATTATAATTTTAAGCAGCCCCTTTTGTATGATTTTAATAAAACTATAAGACGTTAGCTTATTGCAACCTTAAAATCAGACTAGCTTATAATACGCAATGTTTGCATAGGCCGCTGAGCACCCTATAAGCATGTAATTAGTAAAGTATAGTTATAGTAGATAAGAATCTATTACCTGAAAATAAACTTTTAGCCTTTATACTTCTTCTGCCTATTTATAGTAAACCAGCTCTACTATCCTATGTTATTAAGCATACTATTAAGAGGTTCTTTGCCGTATAAGGTGCTTTAACTACTAGGGTTATCTCCAGCCTTGTTAAGATAGACTGCTAGGTAGTAGAAACGAAATATGCTATTAGATAAGATCCTCTTCGCAGATGCATTTAGTACCTCTTTAAAGAAGCAAATAAATAATAAGGCTAATATAATTAAACGCATATTAGTAGCAATGGTAGTCCTAAGGGGAATAAGAGAAAGAAATATATTTATAAATCTTATTTATACGGAGTTATCCTCGACCCCCTTTTAATATTGGCGCTAGCCTTGGTGCATCGCTGGGCAGATTTCTACTATGCACGCCCACCGAGGAGCTTCCGGCGGATATGGATATATTAATCTCTAGCCCTAGTTCCAGCTCCTATAGTTAGCAAGCCAGTTCCTGGTGCGGGGGAAGATTAAGATACCGGTTATATGGATTGGATGGTTGGAATAATATAAGAGATATAGTCTAATAGGATTTCCGGCCTATTGTGGCTCCCTAGATAAGGAAGGTCAGCTTTATTATTAGTTATAATTATTACATGTATAAATTGAAAATAGTGCATTCTATAAAAGCTATAGACATTTTTTAAAATGATTTTATTTTATGCTTATCTTAATATAGGAGTAGAAGTAAAAAGAACTAGTAGTTATTCTAGGTATAGGGATATAGTGCAAGCTATTAAGGTTACCTATATATATTATACCTTCTGCATTGCATATATGACCGGCATAACTACTAAGGAAACGGAAGAGTCTTATCAAGTAATTGGACTGCTTATAGTGCCGCTTAGTAGCTTATGCGGCACCTTAATCCTCTAGCGTAAGATATTGCTACCTGCTAATTCAAGTAACTAAGGCTTGCGAAATAAGATATCCTAACGCTTATAAGGGTCTTAAGTGGTAAGCCCATAAAACTTAGATCTACTTTTAAGCTTGCAAGCCCTATTATCTGCTACCCTCCTCTGCTACCTATCCGCGACTAGTCCGGTTATTTATTCTGCTCTAGTAGTAGGAGTCTTAACCTATAAGACCTACCGGATCGACTAATAATATAAGATATGCTTCTATCTAATCTAAACACTAAGGGCTATTTAGCCTATAGACACCCCCTATAAAGTCCTTAATTGTCCATTTTCCTTTCTTTCTTCTTACCTCACCTTTTATACTACTAGGACTTTTTAAAGTGACTATGATATCTTATTACTTAACTAATATAGGTTAGCTAGTAGGTAGAACTATAGAGCTATATTATAATAGTTAGATAAACTTAGCTCTATCTTCACTTCCGCTCGGCAGCACGCCTATAGCAGAAGCGATAAGTGCAAGTAGAACGCATATAGGAAATCCACCTGCAATGGAAGTGGACTAGGCCTCTTCTCCCGGCCTAATCGTTAATCTTATGTCTATACTAACAGCTATAATTAATGCAGTTAATAAAATATTAGCTGCAGTTGCTTTAAGTTATAACCCGGCATCTGGTAACTATTCTTATAGAGCCCCTAAGACTACTGCTTTGGGAACTGGTCTTAAATCTCTAATCGTAGAATTATAGGAGGCCAATTCTAATATTAAGGGATAGGCTATTACCTATGCGCTAGTGGAATCGCTATATATAACTAGCGAGCTGCTTCTTAAAGCCACGGCTGCAGATCCAACTATAAGCCCCGCGCCTAATATAGGTCGATATTCCCTCTTAGCTAATCCTGCTCTATTAGTGCCTATAAATCCTGCTTTATCACCTATTATGCTTTATATAGGAGCCGCTTCCTCGCAACGACTACAGGTAAACAAGGATGGTCCTAGTATAGCACTAGTTAAGGAGTTCGCTGCCGCGGAAGAAACGCTAAAGTCTAATAAGAAAGAGATCGTCTTATATAACTATAAGGCCTCTACTACGGAACAAGATGGCTTATTTAAAGGCAATATCGTAATAAGTGGAAATTTAGGTAAATTGCAACGCCCTACACTTATTTTCCTATAGTATCTCACTTTTAATTAGCTACTAAGGGAGTGATTAACCTTACTGGATCTAACGATAATAATTAGGAGCCTAATACCTATATGCGAATAATTTAGCGCCGCACTAATATTACTCCCGTTATATTTATTCTTATGCAGGAACATTAGAATAAGGAATTATTAAAAGCGCTTTTAGTTCTATATTCTTAAATAAAACGCCGCAATCTATCTAGAGAACTTACTTTAGATCTAAAAGAATTTAATAAACGTCTCTCCTAGCAGTTTAATAAGGATAGGGAATTGCTAGAGCTGGTGCAAAAGCCCTCCAGCCCTCCCGGCTATACTAGACAGATATACCACCTTCCTCTACCTGAACCTACCTGCTTCTACCGCCTATTATGCTGCCTCCTATAATACCTATAATACCTGCAAAAGGATAATATTACTAATCCTTCTAAAACGTTCTTTAATAACTGCCCATTTAAGAAAACTATCTATAGCACTGCGATTTCCTACACTAAAAATGATTTTAGCCTCCTAATATGCCTAAATATTACTAGTATTAATATTATCTTTACTACTAAAAAATAATATACTAGTTGCCTGGAGCTTAGCTACTATCCTATATATCTTCTTAAAGTGGGCGCTATATACTGGAATTCCGAAGGTGAAATAGTAAAGGAGGGTAAGAAGGAGTTAGAAGTAGTTATTTCTTATAGCGTAATAGCTTTAGGGAATAAGGAGGAAAGGTAGGATGGTATTAGTTTTAGAGAGGTGCTAAACTACTTAAGGAAAGATGGGAAGTGCTAGAATAATAGATTTAGGGAGCTAAGGGTAGAGGGGGAGGGTATAAGAAGGGCGGCGTGTATTAAAAGTCCGATTATTAATATAAATATTATAGCTTCGCTTTTGCAAGTTCTCTCTTATATTAAATTATATAATAATCTAGTAGCCCTTTAAAGATGTATAATTAAATATTATTACTTTAGATTCCTAATTATATCTAACTTAACCGTATATAATCCTTTATCCCTTTTTAATACATAGCTAATAATTAAGACAAAATCTAGCAGGGGGCATCTAAATATCTATTCTAATTACTATATTGCAATTAATAGAACGTATAATAAGAAATCCAAGTTATTCTTACACCTCTATTATTCTGCGGGATTATCCATAGATTAGAGGGATATTATAGAATAGTACGTAGATAAAAAGGATATCGCAGGAATAGAACCAATTTAAGAGTACGGCCTTCTTTCTAGCTCCAAGTTTATTATTATTTATAGCCGCGAGGTTTATACTTAAGTATTAATAATAAGAGCAGCGTGCAATTCTTTAAAGATTAGAAAGGTAGTAAGGAGAATATAAAATTAATAGGGTTGATTTAGAAAGACGTAACTAATTAGTGTCTTCTGGATTTTCCAAGTTGCTTTATAAAGGAAGTTGGGTTTGTAATAGGGATAATAGAATTATTTAGCTACTGAAAATTTCCTACCGCCTTTATAGATAAGATAAGAAAATATTATAAAGAAGTTATTAATTATAAAGGGGTTAAATAGTATATAATAGAACATGTTTAGTAATAGAGCTTAGTAGGGAAGCAAAAACGTGGTAGTGCTTATAGGGGGGATTTAATAAGTATAGGAAATACAAGTTATTTATCGGGGAGAGGGCGGGGGGTTTATAAGGTAAAATGCAGGAGATATTAGACAGGTTATAGTTATGGTTCGACTTATAATTAATAGATTAAAGTAGACTTATCTTCTAGTTCTATTTTAAGGTTGCTTGCAATAGAATAAAACCGCAACTTCTATTATATAAACTAATTCTAAATATAATAAAAAGCCTCTTTCTCTTAAGCGAAGAATATTACGTGCTACTTATATCCCTCTAAGGAGTACTAACTTTTTCTATACTTGCAGAAACGCTACTCTCGGAAATTTTCAGTTGATGTTATATAGAATAGCTTATAGCTAAGAATGGGGGGTTTTAACTAGGATTTAGTAATCTATAGTGTAACTTTAAAGTCAGCGGTGTAATTCCGTGCCTATAAACGCCCCTATAACTTAAGAAGAAATAAATTAAAGGACCTTATCCTGCACTCGCATAGCCTTAATCTATAGGGATGCCTAATACCACTTATACCTATTCTTTGCTCCTATTTATGGACCGAAATATTGCCTCCTCCCTAAATCACTTGTTCCCTTCTCCTTCCTCTTTATAAGTCGCGCTAAAGTCTCCGACTAAGATTAATTTAACTCTGATAGCCTCCTACCTAAAAGCCTATCTAGATATATATATATACTATACAAAGATATACTATTAGCCTAGTAGACCCTCTACTAACCTAAACTTAGATAATTATAATAGTTGTTAAGAGGCTTGTTTAAGCTTAAATATGATAGTTATGCTATCTTAATTTCGAAGTTAAGCGATAATAGAAGCAAGTTATATATAATTATTACTATGCTAAAATGTACTAAGAAGGTGCAGCTACTTTTCTATTAGTATAGCTAAGGCGCTTTGCAATATTAACTTTAAGATCTAGATCTGAGAGGTGGTTAGACCGGCAGCCGCAAGGCTGAGAAAATCTGTTTAACTATAATAGTTGCTAGTATTAATTACAATTAGGTTTACTGCAGCTACTTAGATATACTACTATATAGCAATGCCGATCTAAAAACCGAAGCCAGTAATAATAAATTTGATATATATATAGTTAGCAAAGCAGAAACCGCGATAATTATTAGAGATAATAATAACTATAGTAAGTGCCGATCTTATATGCCTAATGCTAAAACTAACATGGTTAAAAAAGTTAAGGGTAAGGATATTAACATCTACTAAACAGCAGCTTAATAATATAGGTAAATACTTCAGGTAGTATAAACTTGAGACCTGACCCTTAACTTAGATGATAGCTCTAATAATAAGACCAGCTTATATACTAAGAGCAAATATAGCCTCTAGGAGAGTGATAAAACATAGTTAACTCTATATAAAGGAGCAGAAACTGCAAGCCTATTAGTTTTATAACATGTACATCTTAGTAAAGAGGGTATAAAAAAGTGGTTAGAGGAATGTTTTAATAATAACACTTGATTATAAATGCTTTAATAAATAACCTTAAGCTTGTATTAATACTAGTAAGGCTAGATGCATGGGTATTTAAGGACACTTCAAGATAAGGTAGTATTGATCAACGTCTAGCATACTACGGGCGAAGACTATAGTGCTAGCAACTCCCTTAGGGTACGGAGATATGCTAAGCCGAGGAACTAAATATAAGATAGCCCCTAGTGGTTCCAGACTTGCAACCGCATTTTATTAATATTAGCTATTGTAGTAGTTTATATAGTATATAAACTTATAGTTATCTAATACTCCCGCAGTTATTATCTCCGTGTGCCGCCCGTAATATTCTTGCTTGCACTTTATTATAAGGGCATATACTAGTAGATAAACTATTAACTTTAACTATAAGAAGACTAACCTAGAGGACTATACGATCTGGGATAATAATAATGTTAGCTATATTATAATCGTCCCCTCCTATAGCCCTAGACTTTTATCCGAGCCCTTCGAATTCTTCCCTATAAAGGTAGCACGCTGGCCTCTAAATAAGTGCATGTTATAATACGCGTTGGGGGTATATAGCATATAGGCGACCGTGTCCGGAGAGTGGAAGAGAACTGTATATACGCCTACTAGAGACTTTATATTACTACTACTTTTATTTCCTAACTTGGATTAGAGGTAAAGCTGGTGCCTATACGAAAGTATACGTTTAACGCAAAAGTAAATCGAACTGCGGGCTCTTACGAATACGCTAGCGTATAATATTAAGATTATACTTGCAACTATAGATAACCATATCTATAAGATATGCGGTAAGAGCAAGGACCTATCTAAGGCAAGGTTTATGTATATAAAGTTAGGTCTATTAGTAGATAGGTTTAACTATAAAAATAAACGTAAGAGTAAAGGTAAGGTCGACTAAGGAGAAACCTGTGAAGGTAACTAGAAGCGCGGTTAAGGTAGCGCCTAGGTATACACTTGCGATCTTGGATAATATACTTTTAATAGCAAGATTACGTCTCTATAGTATAGCATAGCTATATATAAGTTCAAGTCCGTAATTAAGGTTATAAATAGGGCTATTAATATAATTGCGCGCAGATACGGATCTGGAGACGAAATCACGTTTGTATCTAAGTTTAAGATTATAGATTAGGTTACTAACTTAGTTATAAGCTTGGTTGGGTATATTAAGTTAATAGCAAGCTAGATTAACTAGGAGTTTATATCTAGCATATAGGCAGTCGATTATATAGTAGTAGACGCCCCGGACTTAACTAGGTATAAGGGCTTATATATAGTAAAAGCTAATAGCGTAAATATATATATATTCTACTACGAGTTTAGATATATAATTTCGATTACTAACCCGTTTCTAACTATAGTCTTATATATAGTTATGCCTAACTACTTAGACTTACCCGAGTTTTTAAGGACACCTGATATTATTATCATAGAGATAATTAAAAATAGGGAGCTAACTTTTATTAACCTTCTAGCTATAAATAGGAATATTGCTCTATCTCTAGTTAAACGTATAAGCATAACTAAGATCCTAACTAAAAGGCAGCCTATAATCTACTATATAATATAAAACAAGTTCCTAAATTAGACTACGCTAGAGCTTAAGCCTACCCCTAATAATAGAGTTAGTAATAGTAACCTTATTTAAAACCCTAAGGCTAAAGAAGCCTATAGTTAATCTTATATATAAGGATAGATAGCTAAATAGGAGTAAGAGTAGGATATTAATTCTAGTCGCACCTAGAAGCAAGAACGTGATAGTAGGCAAGATCTATAAGCTAGATATGGTTAGAGTCTAGTAGAAGCGGAATTTAACTCGTAAGGCCGAGGGAGAGGATACTTAAGGTCCCTAATAGCTTAGACGTAGTTAGAAGCGCAATAGCGAGTGTAAGCAAGAACTCGGCGATAACTAGAAGCTTAATTAATAGCACTATAATATCCTTTAGTATAAGGATAACTAGTATATAAGGCCGTATAGGTAAGAGCACCTATAAATAGAAGAGCGATTATAAATTTTAGCGTGGGGATTCTAGAAGTGGAAGCAGATAATGTCTAGAGGCTTCTCCTATATTACGATTAATCCTAAGATTAACCTTAGTCTAATTAGCATAAAGCTAAAGGGGTATAAGCTTATATAGTACAACTTTAGTAAAAACCTTTAGCTTGCAGGTAACTACAATTGCATAGTCAAGTGCAACTATCCTCTAGTGCAAGTTCTAGTTAGAGGACCTTATTAGAAAAGCGATGCCGATTATGGTTATAAACTTAATCGGAATGCTAGCTATTTTCTCTTCTAGTATCTTATACTATATTCAGCTTAAATCTATATTAAGGAGTAATAAATCCCCGTTTTCAGGTGTGGGTAGGTTTATAACGCTATGCCCCAGTTTGGAGTAGGCTACGGCCCTGCTATAATAGAGCTTGTAGGGTTATTATTAGGTAGGGCTAAAGAGGTAAAGTTTAATAAGTTAATATATATAGAGCTATTTCTAAGTATAGGGTTAGTTAAGAATATGATTTTAATTAAGAACGCGATACCGGAGCTATAGGTTAATATAGACGCGACAACGGTTAAAGTTATAGAGAGGGCCGTAATTATAACTAGGTAATATATATAAGCGCAATCGGAACTATATCTAAGGTGTTTATTATAGCTATAGTATAGTATATATCTAAAACCACCAGCTAGTACCTGATTTAAACCTTACTTAGAGCTGGCTTTAGCCTTAGATAGTTGCAATTAAGCGGAGACTTCTATATATTAAGCAAATCAGGGTAATACATATATCTAAGGTTATAACCGCGTCCTTTGCGTAATAGGAGAGCACCTACACTATTATAGATACAAGCGGAGTTCCTCCTTTATACCTCCCGCGCGGAACCGTAATTAAGCTATAGATTATAGATAGGAAGTAGTGCTTAAGCGTATCTATATATTAAAGTTATAATATAGTTGCGATTCCGTTTAGAAATTATTAATACCTCCTCCTATACGAATACATATAGAGTTAGCATATTAGGCTTACTATATTTTCCGCGCGCCTTTAACGCAGGAACTATATCTTAATAACAACTCTTATATAGTACCTTATACACCTTATAATCAATTCCCGAATTCCAATAGAGCTGCTAAATAAGAGTAAGTATAAGATCTTATACGCGATTTAAATTGTATAAGGCGTCTGGACTACGATTAAGACTCCGACTACAAGTGCGCGCACTTTCCTAGCGCTCTTCTAGAATATAGTATAGCATGTATTAAAGAACCCACTCTGGTTTACCTTTAAGACCCTCTGCTTAATAGTAGGTTTTAACTCTCTTAAGCTCCCTATATATATCTTCTGCTAGAATATACTATTATTAGAGTATTGCTCCGCCTTAGTAACCGCGTGGTTATTATAGGCCGTGATTAGTCCTCTGCTTGGGTATAGGGCCGCGGCCATCTATAACCTGCGTTGGAGGCTTGATTGGCTCTATAATCCCTTTATTACTAGAGAGCACTAGCGGACTAGCCTTACCCTAGTAGATAAAACCGCAAGCGATATCTTAGCTGGCTTTAGGTTAGCGTGCTTTAACTTACATACTAATATAAACCCTATTAACGGTTAGGCCGTAACCTATAATCCTGGGGCAACTGCTACCTAATTAGGTTTAAAAACCGTCTTAATACCGCTGGCTTATCTGCTATAGACCTGGAATTAGGCTAGAATATTCTGCTGCTTCTAGTCCCTTAGAGCTCCTAAGGTCCCTAAGGTTCGGCTCTACCGGATAGTACTCTATAAATATTAAGATATTAAGGCTCCGGCCGTAGCTGTTTCCACTACTACTACCACCTTTTATAGCACTAGCACGCGTAGAATATTAGACTTTTAAAGATCTATGCAACTACCGCCGCGAACTACTAAGCTTTATAAAGCAGCTAGGATTAAGAGAAGGTACTAGTAGTTATCCTTAATAAGGTAATAAACTTGAAAAAAGGTTATACGCGTTAGTAAAGACCGGCTATAGAGGGTTTATAACCTAGAACTTATTCCACTTGCCACCTGACCTACTCTTAGTTAATAGCAAGTCCCTATATTAAAGCAAGCATAACTCTAGGGGAATAACGGCGGAGTTTACGCCCCTTAGAGCTATTGCGACTTAAGGGGTATTATACTATTAGAGACCCGGGAGGAGCGCCTCCCTATAATTATTATCCGACCTCTACAGGCGTAATAAACAGCCTAATAATGCGGGTAGCAACTTAAGGTCTTTAGTACCTATAGATAGCTTTTAAAAGGTATTAGGTTGCAAGGCTTCAAGAGATATAATTTAGCGGGTGGATATTCGCCGCAGCTTTAAAAGAATCGGCATAGCTTAAAGCTATCGGATATTTAATAAAGGATAAGATAATTAATATAATCTTAATAGCAAATCTAATAAAATTAGCAGAATATATTACGCTTTCTTTTAGATATATACTTATCCGAAATCCCTAGCCCCCTTAGACCGACTAATGCTTTAAGCATAATTACCTTTAGGCAAATAGTAGGGATTATCCAAATGCTAGCTTTATAGAGGTTCTAGACAAGCTATAAGATTCCGTAATAGTAGGAGTCTTTTTAGTATCCGATTGCCTTTTCTAGGGAGTTAGAGTTATAAGGTTTGCGGTTAAGTTTAAAAGCATCCTATAGAGCTAGTAATATAATTATTAACTAAAGGATATATAGCTAAAAGATCCGGATAAACTACTAAGGTTAATTTTACTCTAGTGATATTATGGTCGGTCTCTAAAGGTAATAGCGTTAAGGTTAAATTCGGAGGATAATAGTCCTTTAAAGAGTTTAGGGCTTACTAGATAAAGTAATAAAGCGCGATTAGACGCAAGAAGCAATAGCGGCCGTTCTACCTAGGACTTAGGGATTTAAAGAGCTAGAATAACCTATATATCTAGAGGAAAGACGCCGGAATCTACTCTGGTCAGCTAGAAAATAGTTAGTAAAAGCTATAATAAAGAATGCCACTAGCTTAGAAAAGTTTAACCGCTTACCCTAGTTAACTACCTAAGCCCTATATTTAACTATAATAACTAAAAGTTAAAGTAAAAACTATATACTCGTAATCCTCTATCTTTATTTACTATTATATCTTATTTTAAGAATTTTTAAAGAACTTTAAGAAATTTCAATTTTTTTAGTGTTCTTATACTAGGTGTTTTAGGCTTCCTAAGAATATGGACTAGTATCGATAAAATTCGGGCACCGGGGCAACTTCTAGCTTATAAGAAGGGCATCTTATTTTCTAATACAACTGACGCGCACTAAATATATATTCTAGGTATTAATCATTATAGTACTATGGCTCTATATAGAAACTGCCCTAATCCTCCTTTATAATCGACCCTCCCCTTAGCTTACCTCCTCCTAATCGTCTATATTATTATTCTTAAAGGTCTTTCCGTCCTTAAATCCACCTATATAGTTAAATCCGCCTTAATCCCCTAGATCTTTTTATCCCTTTATTAACCTCCTAATATATACGCGCTCTATTATTATTTTCGTAATTGTACCTATCCCTACGATTATATTCGGACTAGTTTAACTAAACACCTATTGCTAGCGCTATGCCCGCCTAACTCCTAATACATCTTAATGTCTATTATACTTATTAATATAAATATCTGATAATATATGCATTAAACCCCCTCGATCACTTTAATCCCTAGGTGTAGTACTAATCCATACGGGGCTATAGTTTAACTATTAATAATCTGTTCTTAATAAATAATAAAGCCTCTAATGCTATCTCCTTAGGAACCTTATATCTCTGCAAATATCTAATCCACTGCTTGCTATTTAGTTCCTTTGCGTATCCGCATCTACTACTATTGCAAAAGACCTTATAGTACCTCTATATTTACATTTATTAGAGTTTTTAGTCCCTATAGGACTATATTATTAATATAGGGGTTAGTTTCTGCATTAAGTTTATTAATTTGTAGGATTCTGCAAATTATATAAGCAAATCGCAGATAGGTCTAAAATGTATTTCCCTATAGTATTTATTACTAAAAAAGCAGTTTAAACCTTGGTCTTTAATAAGCTATTATGCCTTATATAAACAATTGCTAATGCTTATACTGTTTATTCTTATCCCGCGCATCTTTACATCTATACATTCTTTAAGACTAGGTATTAAAAGTTTAATGCATCTAGAGAATAAAATTCCTCGCTTAGACTCCCTAAGTATCTCCTGGCTAATATATAGAACGCTCTAGTAGTTAAAGTAGAACCGTGTTTAGTTATCCTACAGCTTCCAAATAAGCACTAGGTAGGCTAATAAGGAGAGGTATATCCTATAACGCAGCCGTAGTCTGCAAATTATAAAGCCCTAATTGCTAAATTAAGGAACACCTATTAATTTAATATAGAATAATAATGCTACTAATATATTAATACTACGTCTTAGTCTTATCTTTTTATATCGTTGACGAAAGTCTATTAGCTAATCTATATCTACATTTAGTAGTATCTAATTATATAAAGGAATATATATCCTGATTATAATTATGATATCCGGAGCTTTTCCCTTCCGCCTCTAGATAATATCTTACTCCTTTAGTATTATATCTACTGTCTTATTTAGCACGTCTATCTCCTTGCTATGGTATCTATATACTAATTTGCTAGAAAGTGATATCCGGGCACTGCGATATTAATTAGCAAGTTGATAACGCAGGATTAATAAGATATTACTATTAAGAAATTAAGATCTTACTCTTTATCTTTTTAGCACGCATATATTAGTAAGTACTCGACCTATCTGCATTTCTATTATAGTTAGAGAGAACGCATATTACTAAGTCTTTAGACCTGCTTATAGTAATGTATACTTTCCTTCCCCTATTAGAGGCTTTGAAAAGGGTAGTCTCTCTAAAGATAGCATTTACACTTAATATAACAGCTATCGAAGTTTATAGAGTATTACTCTAGCGGGGCACTACCTTAAAAGCGCTATTTAGGCGTTTCTAGATAATCCTTAGTTTAGAACCTTATGTTTCTTTAAGACTAGCTATAGAAAACCTAGACTCTAAAGTTTTATTATCGACTAGTACATAAATTACACGCTAGATTTTCTAATAGTTTTATGCGTTATCAACAGTCTAGTCCTTGTAGAAATTCTATAAAATCGCCTATACACCTATGCTATTAGCTACTAAGCCTAAGGGCGGAGAGGATGCTTACCTAGCCCTATTCTATTAACTATATCGAAAAACTTCTCGATTTCTATTTTTAAATCCAACTTATTATAGAGCATTCTTAGAGTTTCAAAATTATTATATATTCCCCTATTAATAACTAAAGCTTGAACTCCAGCGGTCTAGGGTTTTAAAACTATTATTTTATAAAATAATTTAGTATATAATAGACAGGAGAATAATTCGAATTTCCACGGATCCTCTAAATCCTTTTGACTATGGATGAAAATACATATATGATAAAAGGTGTGACTATAAGGCAGCATAGCATCAGGCTTTCTTACAAAACATGACAGATATAATAAGTTTAAAAATGTATTATTCCAAAGGAATAATAGAGACTATAGAATCTTCTTATAACTTGCAGCGGTAGTGTAGTAGTCTTTATAGTTAGAAAATCTACTCTCGATTTCTTATATAATCTGTGGATTCTTTTTATAAGTAGTAAGTGCATCTTAAAGCATTTTTAAGTAGAGCTTATTAAAAATTAACTTGGCTTTAAAAACTAGTATATATTAGAGATATTTATAACTTAAGGCTTTTTTACTTACTATATACTCCAGGTGGAAAGCTGTCTAGATAAAGTATAGAGGCAATAATAGGTGCAAGGACCTCTTTATATTCCATTAGAATTATCCTAATAAATTCGCGAATACATAATAAGAAATCTCTTAGAACTAGATTAGGAATTCTTAAAGCTTTTATAAAACTATAAGGAAATATAATATCGCATATAAAGTAATAGCAAGCGTAATAAAAGAAAGCTTTAAGGTAGCGGCCGGAAAGAGCTCTCTAAGCAGCTTTATAAAAGTCTTAGATGTCCTATGATTCTTGCAGAAGTCTTATCCGAATCGTTATAAGCTTTCTATTACTATCTAGAAAGTTAAGGAGACGAATTTTAAAAAAACATTCTTTTAGTATACTTTTAACCTTAATA
The DNA here is from genome assembly GCA_032629725.1 of Gremmenia infestans. Taxonomy (NCBI): domain Eukaryota; kingdom Fungi; phylum Ascomycota; class Leotiomycetes; order Helotiales; family Hamatocanthoscyphaceae; genus Gremmenia; species Gremmenia infestans. Next base: position 282,447 of record JAFEVB010000008.1, read on the forward strand.
TTAGTTAAACTCTTATCCCCTAGAATCTCTTTATTCCTATTCCGCGCGCTAATTACTTTTCTAAGTAATATTATAAATATATTTATTGCAAGTTTTTTATTAAAACTGCTACTAGGGTCTATCTATTTAATAAAAATTAGTAGATAAGTAAAGGTAGTAGAGGGAAATTCCGATGTTAAATATTTTAGTATTGTTAACCAGAAAGCTATAGATTTCGCAGTATTATTAATTCCACCAAAGTCCTTTTCAAATACGCACGTGACTATACTAAAGGGGAGAAGAAGTTATATATATATTAGGTGTGTAAAAGTATTAGGTGCAATATCCCGCGGGATGTCTTGATGCTATTAGAGTAAATATTTTTTAACTTCTAGAAGATCTTTATTAAATAGCTGCAGGATACTATAAAGCTCCCTATTAGTAAGAAGTAAAGGAGAGTTAGCTGTAGAGAATCCTAGTATTAAATATAGTAGGACTTTTCTATGACTTCTTATTTTTAGCGAAAAAAGGTCTTCTATAAATTTTCTTTTTATCTTCCCTCTAATTATAGTAATAAGTTATAGTTTTTAAAACTCCGGATAAGGCAAATGCTAGAGTGTAGAATAAGCCCGAGCATACTTTTGCAAATATAGGTTTCGCCTTTAGTTATAGAGATCAAGCTAGATATAATTACTTTAAGCTATAAAAAAGGTTCTGTAAAGCGATAAGAAATAAAAAGTTAGTCCGCTTTAGGTTATTATAGATACGTCTATGTCTTAGCTGTATATATATAATATTTCTAGGATCTAAGATCTTCCCTCTTAGTTATATCTTTTAGGAGAAGTAATATTACCTATAAGGTAGAGTAAGTTATTAGTACTATTACTATCTACTATTCTTAATTCCTAAACATATAGCTAAATACTATTACTATATACTATTCTTAATTCCTAGAAACATAGCTATATAATTCTTAGTTCCTAGATTAAAGCCAACTAATACTATTACTATATACTATTCTTAATTTCTAGATATATAGCTAAATACTATTACTATATACTATTCTTAATTCCTAGAAATATAGCTAAATAATACTATTACTATATAATTCTTGGTTCCTAGATTAAAGCTAACTAATACTATTACTATCTACTATTCTTAATTCCTAGAAATATAGCTAAATAATACTATTACTATTACTATCTACTATTCTTACTTCCTAGACTTATTCGCCAACTAATACTATTATTTATTAACTAGTTATATACTATTCTAAGTTCTTAAAAGTAATAGTATTATTTACTTATATAGTATAGATCTTAGGTCTAAGAAGAAAAGCTAAGCTAGTAGAGTAGGTATAGAAGTTCTAGTACTATATACTATTCTCTCTAACTTTTGTTTTATTATAAACCGAGATATTAATATATAGAGGTTCTAATTCCGATAATTTATATAAGTTATTTGCAATTTACTTACTAATAAAAATTTTCTTATTCTAATAGAACATCTTTCTTCTTCTTTATTAGGGATTGTAAAAGTTGATTTAAATTTACTAAAATTCTATAATACGCGCGAGTTAGATGATAATATCACCTCTTATCTTTATAATATATTTAAAAACGGCAAGTATAGATGCGATCAAGATTATGACCAAAATATCATTCCTGCTAGCATTACTTCAAATAACTTTAAAGTTCTGCTTAAATCTTCTTATATTACTAGAGAAGAGCTTTAGCAGTCTCTTCTTAATCCTGATTTACGTCTAAAAGTTAATATAGTAAGCCTTACTATTTATTGCCTCTATAGACTATACTAAATTAAAGCTGCAAAAAGGTTCTTATTATTAGACGACTACTAGTAGATAATTAAGCTTATCTCTTTTAATTTAACTAGTATGTTTCTCTTGCTAATAAAAATAAGACTAAGTTACTAAAACAAGGACTATGTAGGTTTTACTTTTAAAGAAGAAGAATATTTTTCCTATGAAACTAAATTCTCGGATAGGGAGATATACTAAAATATAAGCTATTACTAGAGGATGATATAATACGACTTAGTATAAGAGTAGATAATCCGGTTTAGTAAACTAAAACGATTAAATATATTATAGCTCCTAAGACTCTTAGGCTATACTAGTAAGGATATAACGAATAATATTAATAAGCCAAGCTATATAAGCCTTCTTAATAATCTTATAAATTTCCCTAGTCTTTAATATAGATTAGAATTAGGCAATTTTTATTAACATCTTACATTATAGTATAATAAAGAGCTCTAAAGTTATTTATGCTATATATATACTATCTGGACGGTTATAACTCTCTATAAAGAGGAGCTTAAAGAGTTGGTTAATATCTAGACAGTTTAATATTTATAAGGGCTTACACCTACCATAAGCACTATAGATTACGAATTAATATTATAGGGCATGCAATCTGGTCTTTTATTTCTAGCTGTAACGGATCTAGTAACTAGGCTGCAAATATAGGAGGTAATTCTTAGGCTAGATATGCTTATTCCTATAATTAAAACTTTCTATAAAAACTTAAAGTTACTAGAGATTGCTATAAAGATAATTAGAGATCAATTTAAGGTTCTAAGACAAGGATCGCTATATAAATCTCTTTATACGATCTGGTCGCATCTAAGAACCTGCTTAATAGAGATTTAGGAGGGAAGTTTCCATTATAGGATATTACTAAGCCCTAATTAGCATTTTTACTTAGCTTATTTTCAGGTTTTTTTATTAGCCCTAAGGTAATTTCTAAGACTAAGCACTACTCTACTAAGACTAGATATACAGAGTTAGCTTTTATAGACATTCCCTAATTAAAATTATATAGCTTTATTTGCTAGAAGGGGGCTTTATCTTAGATTTCGTAACCCTAAAATACTTAAAAATTGCAGAGCAAATAAAGCTCTAGTAGTTTTACCAAGTTATATATATAAATCCCTTATAACTAATTTAAAGGGAATAAAAGAAAGATAGGGCAGGCCTTTTAGAAAAGCTTTTAACTAGCTATAGAGGGACCTTTTTCTTCCTAACCTTGCTACTTCGCAAGCCGGGACCGGTTTATAACCCTCGGCTATATTTATCTAAAAAGACTTTATTCAAGCTTTTTTTAAACCTCTTATTTTCTATAACTAGATATGCGAAGATGCAGAGATGGTATTAGTAGCCCTTTAAAATATAGTAATACTTTAACCTATAAGCTCTTTGCCTAATTAGAACCAGTTATATAAAACTTGGCTATCTCTAGAGAGACCGATTCGCTAGAGTTTTAAAGGCCCGAGAGATACTACCTTGTCCCCTATAATAATAGTTATAATAGAAAGAGCTTTATAGGCATTAGTATCTTTACTAGAGATGGAATAGAGCCCTTCCCTAAGACTCTAAGAGTTATCCACCTACTTGCAAAATACAGATATTATAGGAGTTAATACTAGCAGCGATACTATCTCTATATTATCGCCTATATTAGATACCAGGAACCCTAGCCGCAGTCGGTCGCCTAATAATAAAGAGCTATCTTCCGAAACTATTACTAAAAGGCTTAACTACTATTATAATTATAATAAAGAATCTGCGGAATAGTGCTCTCTTACTATATTATTTAATAATCATAGAGGGAAGGTAGTAGAAGTTGAAATAAGTAAAACTAGGATTGCGGGTCCTTCTATAGCCTCTATTTCGCTAGGTGCTAGGAGTATTATAGTATGCAATTTACTACTAGGAGAACTTCTTTCTGCTAAAGATCTAGATAAAGAGCTCTAGGAATCTGATAGAACTATAGTAGCTAATGATAGTTATAAGTCTATAGACACCCCTATAATAACTCTCTGAGATGCCTACTGATCTTTCTTAGACCCTATATTAGGAAATATTAATAGGATAAAAGCTAGCGAAAACTAGTAAAATTAATAATTCTCCGGATTGCATTTACCTATAACCAAGCCTAGGGATGCTAGATCATTCCTAAACCTAAATATAGCAGTAAGATTATATTTGCGGACATCTGGAAAGTTCTTAAAGAATAATAAGAAGAGATGAACTATAAAATATAAGAGAAGAACACGAAGCTAAAGATCTTTCCTAGGGCTAAAACTATAAGGTTCAAAGCTAAATAATAATACTAATAGTAATTTAACTAGCGTGGAAACATATAGTAAAACTAGTATTAATCTTTAGAGTGCGATAAGAGAAGCTAGATCTTTCTTAGCCCTACGCTCTACTACCTTGGTAAACCCTAGTATCTTAGCTTAAATGGGAGTGGAAGTGTTAGGAGGGCAGCAGGATTCTATAAAATTTTTTAAGTATAATAGAATAATATACTTGTTGCAATACTTAGACTATATAGATAAATACTTGCAAAAAAGAAAGGGTTAGGTAGGTATATTAATTAAAGATAGTATATCAAGGTCCCTAAGACTTAATTATATTATCCCATATATAAAGAATAGGGGCCTAGGTAACGGGGAGAGTTTAATTCTTATTAAGCAACCACACGCTAAGCGATTTAGGTTAATATATATAAAATAAGTAAAGCCTTTAAATAAATTATTAGAAAATTAATAAGTAATAAGAGAGTTTAATATTAAATATTAGATAAGCTATAATTCTTAATTAATTATTAAAATAAATACACTGTTTTAAAGCATGCTAGAAATAGTAATACTATTATTAAGTAAAATAGAATCCGTTTATATAAAACCAGATAATATTTCTCTTAAGTAATAAATAAAATAATTAGCATATAACTCTAGACGCGATCCCTGCAACTATTAAATCTTATAATAAACTAATTAAACTAATATATAATAATCCTTTCACGTTTCTAACTCCTTTAGTAATACCTACAAGTTTAAGATAGACGATTTTTGCAAGCTCGTGCAACTCGCAGATCTTGTAACTACTCTTTCCTTATTTTATATGTTTGTGACTAGGTGATTAGAGAGCTAGCGGGGCTATTCTAGTATTAAACTAGGGATTAAGAGATAAACAGCATAGAACTGTCTTCACTGCCACTCTAAGTTCTAGGGTTTATAACTAGTTAAGTGTTAATAAATAAATCTAGTAAAGGCAACGTTTTAGCATATAGGATCGCCGATAAAGAAGGCTAGTGGTCATTTGATAGTGGAGGTGGAGCCGGTGGACCATGAGCTGCTTGCTCTGATTTTAAAGTAGGCATCTATTAACTTAATTCTATACCTAATACGCTTAATACTTCTAGTAGATCTAAGAAGTCTAATTTAGAACTATTACTAGTATAGCTAGGTCGACCCGAAACGTTGGTATTTTAGAGCGCTCTAGCCTCCGCGGCTGTTAAATAGTCCTTATTAGTCTTATAGAGAAGTAGAAGGTGCTAAATAAGAGTTAGCTTAAAGAACTAGAAGAACTAATTTCATATCTTTCTTACCTTAGTACTCTTAGGAAAATTCGGCCGTGTTTTATAAACACTTACTACATTTTTGTTATATAGTTTTATAAAGACTGTAATATCAGCTTAGTAATCTTAAGCAAGACTAGAGGACTTGGAAAATATAGTGCGCATTATAGGATAACCATATTTTTTTCTCCTGCCTGCTAGAGTTAGAGCTCGGTTTATGATTAGAAATAGGCCTGAAAATAGACTATCGATGTAGTTAATAATAGAATTGAAAATAGGGATCTAAGATTTATGTAAGCAGCGCTATATAAGAAGCACGCCTACTAATATTATATATATCTATAATTAGCTTGGGCATTTAATTCTCCCGTCTTAAAACTTGGAATTTAGAGCTCTATAATCTCTTACTTACCTTATCCCTATCCCCTGCCCTTACCCTTAAATCTCGAAAATCAGACCCCTACTAGTCTCCACCCTACCTTATTCTAAGCGCCTAGATTTATTTTTATTCTTATATACTAAAGTTAGATATTCTATAGCTGCTTATATCTATATTTAGTTTTATATCACTCTTCCCTTTAGCCCTTTTATTCCGTTTCTCCTGCTGCCCCTTTCTTACTAATATATTATACTTACCTATTATAGTATGGTTTGCGATCTTACTTATCACCTTTCCTATATTAGCTTTAAGCTATTAATGGCGGGGCTATATTTATTTGTATTATAGATTTTAGTTCTTACGCTATATCGCTTATCCTTTAATAATTCCAAGATACTATTAGTCAAGTGTAACGATTTTGCAAGCACTATTTCTTATTTCCTATTTAGGTATAAATAGAATAGTTATAAGCTTTTAAACTAGAACCCTATTAGAGGCTAGTAAAAGATTAGGGCTGATATCTTCTATTAATATAATACCCCTATTCCTAGGCGGTGGATCGAATATGCTAGTTAACTATATACATATACCTTTTTATATTTACTACCTAATATATCACTGGGTAGGAAGAATTAGTATACTTCAAGGTCTTTTATATTCTCTTTTAGTTTTTATCTTTTATATAGAAAAGAAAGATTTTACTATCTTAGGTATTATAGTAAGTCTGATTATTTATTATATGTGAATATATCTAATAATATAGTCGATAATTATACTAGGTTGTATATCCATCTTATCTCTATACCTAATACGATAATATATGTTTAAAACTTTTATATACCTACATTGCTTTCTTGCTCTAGCTAGCATATCTGCCCTATTTTAGCACCTTAGCTTGTTTGGATAGACTTGGAAAATTGTCTTCTCTTCTCTATATATCTTTCTCTAGATGATTAGAGGAATATAAACAGTTTGCAGTCTTTGAACTAAAAGCTATAATATTACGATTAAAAAGTTCGATCGCACTAGATATATTACTAGGCAGTTATACTAGGAGATAGATGTTGTAGAGGTTAAAATCAAGCTAAAAACTTCTATATTAATTGAGCCTGGAAAATACGTATATCTTTGCATCTAGGACTTTTATTTTAGTGATAGAATTTAGTTATATCTATTTATAATTAGCTGGTAGGAGCTACCTTTAACTTAAACGCAATCCTTAACTATTCTCATATTGCTTTTATAGCCGGCTAATGGGCTTATAAGACGGTTGGTTAGCAAATCCGATATTAGAGGTATATCTTTTAAAGGACCCTATAGTTAAGATCTTTAATTAGGATGTTATTATAATGTTTTTCTTATTGCTAAAGGCATTGGCCTTGCTAGTATACTTTCCTATACAAAACAATTAATCGAGTGGAAGTCCGATCCTATATAAAAGCGGCATATTATTACAAGAAAGCTAGACCTATATCTAAAGCTAGACGATAATATCTAAGAAGAATAGGCATTATACTACTTAGAGGCTTTAAAAACTGCTAATGCTTTTATAAGGCGCCTGATATCTAAAAGCTTTCTACGTGCTCTATACTAACTTAGATAGCTTCCTGACCTGTTTATACAAATCTAGGTTTACCATCCCTTAAAGCAGATCTCCGAGCCACGACTATCTCTTAACAGAAGACGTTATTAGTATATATATAAAGCTACAACGATTAAAACAATTAGCGGAGATATAAAGCATATTCTAGGTTCAGCAGGGCAAAGTATTATTATAGGCAAGTTTCCCTATATATTATTTATAATAATACTAATAGTATTAGCATGTGGCGTTTCTTCTTTTACTAGTGCAATAAGAGCTCTAACTCTTAAGAAAACATCTCGCAAAAACATAATTGAATTTGCTAAGATAGAATATTAACCATTTAGTAATAACGAACCAGAAAAGAAAAAGGAATACTAAATAAAGCTTCTAAAACCAACTCCAACTATATTAAGCCGATCTCAAAACATAATAGAAGAGATAGCTCCGGTTGCTTTTATCTAACTAGAAGTCAAATAATATTTATTAAATTTATTTAATTATTTAAGTTTAATTATATTTAAATAAGTTTCTTATTTAGATTAAATAGAATTGCCAAACAAATTAGACTAGCTTTATTTATTATCTTCTAAAAATAAGATATTATATAACTAATATAATAAACTTCTACCCTATATAGTATACTAGGTACGTGCTTACCGAGGCCCCTTTCTAAGCGAGCCAAGCAAACTTCTATTTAAGCGAGCCCTCTTCAAGCGAATCCTTGTTTAAATAAGCTATAATGCCCTTATATCACTTTATTAAATCTAGAAGACAAGATCGGAGGATGCCGATTCAAGTAGCACCAAATCCCAACCCCGAGTTTTACTAGTAGCAATTTATATAAATTTATTAAATATATCCTAGAGATTTCCTCTAGCTTAACGATCACTTTATAAAATTAACTCTAAAGATATACTATTAACTAAAGAACTATAGGTTTTATACGAGCATCTATTATAGCTATTAGTGCATTCTTTATTACTAAGTTTTTATAAGTAGAAATCATCCTATCCTTTATCTAAAACTTATATAACTAGTCTTTACTAGAAAGATAAGGATAATATACCGCTATATTCTCTTTACACTTCGCGCTATAAGCGTTAAGTTATTCGCATATCATCTTAAAGAAGCAGAGGAAGAATATACTATAGGAATAGTAGTTAATATAATAGAGAAAGTCGATAGAAGGGAAGTTAAAGATAAGAAAGATAATAAAGACTTTCTTTACTTGTTTAATTTAGAGCTATAGCCGGATGTGAATAAGGGGCTATATGCTGCAATTATATTATAGAAGGATATTAGATTTTTATTCCAATTACAATTTCCTTAAGTTTATCTCTATAAACCAGTTTATTATATTATTTATTAATAATTCGTGATTTGAGGTTCTCTAAATATGCCTATATACTATCTTTGTATTCTATAGTTTTCTATTTATAGAATTTATCCTAGTATGCTCTTCTATCCTTATCTAACTCCTTAGACTTCTTATTATTCTATATCTATTTTATATTTATATTATTTGAGATCTTTAATAGACGCTTAATCTTTAATCTTAGCTCCTTCTTATTTACTTTACGACTTTAGATAGCTGTATAGTATTATTGATTCTAACCATATAAGACTTTAATTATATCCTTGAGAAACTTATTTTTCTTATGGAGCTTAATGTTTTTATAGTAAAGTTATTCGAAATATAAGGGGGCGGAAGAAAGAGACTTATTTTCTAACGATATAATTCTATACTATAGAGCTTAATTATATAGAGAGTTAGTTTTAGAGAGGTAGGCGTTAAATTATTTATAATAATCCCTCTATATTAAATCTAGGACCCTAAGATAGAGTTCGGAGATTATAGATCTAAACACGCTTCTTCTTTAGATATAAGACTAGGCAAATACCTATGCAAATATCTAGATTATTCTTAGTAAAATATAATCATAGCAATATTAAACCGCCAAGTAATATATATTTATCAACTTTATAGTAGTACGCTAAGATATTTACTTTATAGTATTAATAAACATAAGAAGGAAGGTAATAGTAAAGGGTTTTAAAGTAGGAAGTAGGAAGATTTTAACTACTTATAGAAAATCTACTTGGGAGTTAGAGGCTGCACCTGGACTATTTAGGATAGAAAAACATTAAAAAGATATATACTCTAATCCTATCGCAAGTCTAGCTGGACTATAATACGATTTAAACTCCTGGAATTAGCACGGCAAAGAGTTAATTCCTTTATAGCGCCTAGGTTTATATTCTTCCGGAGCGATCATATATACGTATGCTCTGACTTGGCTGGCATATGCTTAGCGGACGTAATTAATAGTATAGTTTTAATATCTAAACTATAGGCTATAGCGATAATAAGCTAGGCAAGAAAGCTAATAGAGGATGGTTATAGACTAAGCTAACTTTAGATAAGTGATCTCTGCACTATAATTCGTGGCAGCTACTAGTCTAGTATACGGGATTAGAGCCTCTAACATGTTTCTATAAGATGCAGGAGAGGATGTTATAGTTTATCTAGGTAAGCGATGATATCTGTTTAAAGTATATATGCCTAAGGTAACCTCTATTATAAGCTGGATTTGGGCCGAGGGTGCAACCTGTAGAGATCGGACTATAGCATCTGTATGACTGCTAGAATATTGGCTATCTTGTATACTATATGCTAACTAGGTTGCTCTATATCTATAAAGAAGACCAGACCCCCGACTAGCGGCTTGTAATTCGGACTAATTCCGTGACTATTCCTATGCCTCTAGACTATAAACTTAGCTCGGGGTTTTTTAACTTTATTAAGGCGTGCATATCTACTAGTTGCAGCTTAGAGAACCTTAATAATATGCGTAAGTTGGGTTGTATTAGCATGTAAAGCAATATAATATAATATAATATAATATAATACGATATAGATTAATCGGCGTGAATTTCCCTATCTATAATATTATATATCTGATATAGGAGATTAGTATATATTCTTGCGAGGAAGAGGCGGCAGCTCTAAAAATATTAGACCTTTAGTGCAGCATGTGTAGAATAGCTCTATTACTAGTTATTACTTGAATAAGGTTAAAGACTTAGATAGGCTTTTTTAGGTAGGTAGGCGCGTATAGCAGCGCGGGTATAGGAGGGCGATATTGCGAGTAGGGATATTAAGTTACCCTAGTTTAAAGCGGGGTAAGGTATCTAGATTATTATTAGTTACTAACTAGGCGGGTTGGTTTATTATTATATATTAGTATATATAGTTTACTTAAGTTTAAAGCGGGGTAAGATTTCTAGATTATTATTAGTTACCAACTAGGCAGGTTAGTTTATTATTATATATTAGTATATACAGTTTACTTATAAGGCGTAGAAGCCACCTACTTTAGTTTAGTTTAGACTGATTAAGACTAGCATTTTAAGGTTATTAGTCGCTGTATTATTATATTACTTCGTATGCTGGTTCCTCAAATCTAGATAGGTGCTTGTAGCACGAGTTTCGTGCATAAATTAGCTTATCTACAGGGTACTCCGTACCTTATTACGGTACTATATATATAGTATCTCCTATGAATGATATAGCCTGCTACTTCGTAATAGACTATACCCTCTCTGTAACTCTTAGGCTTTTCTAATATAGTTACGGTTTATTAAAGAAAATAAATAGTAAAATAAATTAGCGTTTATGATATGATTAATTTAGGGGAGTTAATATAGGTAGTATAATAGATTTGTAAATAAATAGCCCTAGCATCTATATAACCCGAGAGAAATATTTATACCTAAAACCAAATACTATATATAATATATAAGAGAGATACCTAACGCGATAACTATTAATTCCCTGATGTATTTTTTTAGTAGTGCACTAGTAATACCTATAGTAGGGACTGCGGTACTTTTATTTTATCTTTAAGCCTATTAACCTGACTACTAATGGTCCTTATATAGAATAACGTATCCTAAGACCTTTAAGACTTATTATCTATCTTCTATTTAAGCTTCTATATATCCGCTTCCTAGTTATACTATCTCTCCTTAATCTTCTATAGTATTTTCTTCTCCAATTTTTACTAGATCTCCTTATTAGTATAGATAATTATAGAACTTGAAATTTCTATTAGTAAATGCATTTTAGAAAGGTAGTAAAACATACGCGTCTTCTACTATAGTTATTGCGGTGGAAAGATTCCTATCAGATATGCATTTATAATTCTCCGCCGAAAAACCTAGGCCTAGGTATTAAGGTATAAGCTCTAGTAATAATTATTATTAATAGGCTTGCAAGTACTTTTCTAGCTAGTAGAAAGGAATTTCTAGGCCGGATTCTATCTAACCTTTAAAATTCTCTAAGGATTTTATTAAGCTTTATAGGGGTTAGGGATACTTAAGGTGCTAAGCGGGCGCTATTATAGGTGCTATAAACTGTCCTATAGGGGGAATTTAACTCTGCCTTTACACTTGCGCGGTTGGAACTAGGGGAGAGGATATTTAGTGTCCTGGAACTATTTCTAGCTAAGAAACCCTCTATAGTTGCTATTAGGATTAAGGCATAATTTATCCTATAGTATATAAGTGTGCTTATGGTTAGAATCCTTCCCTAGGTAGCTGAAGCCCTAATAGCAGATAGCCTGGCAGAGCTATAGGTTATCTATATTAAGGCGGGTCTATATATTACACTTAGGGGGTGTATAGCTTTAATATAGATTAATAATATATCTTTATTTAATCTGATTGCTGGTTTAACTTTCGCCCTTCTAGGGAAGGTAAACACTTTCTATTACTTCTAGTAGGAGGGCCTACGTTCTACGTTCCAAACTTAGCTTCCCTCTACTTAGGCGAGAACCGCGGGCGGGGGACTAGGAGCGCGTTAACCGCTTATTATATACCTCTAATTTGTCTTTACCACTCCTATAAATATAGATTACCAGCCGCCCTATGCTTCTAGAATTTATCCTATTAACTATATTCTAAAATAAATTAATATAAAGTTTGTTTTACTTTTAACCTTATTTCTATTAGTTACTAGGCTTGTCGAGGCTATAATATCTCCTATGGTATGCATATTAGCCCCTGCTATTACCCTCTAGCTAGGTTCTATTATATTAGTAAGGTATATAGCATATTATAGTGCCTAATAAGCGTGCTAACTCTGCTAGCCTCTAGCTATCCCCTGGTAAACGTTGTAAAGCTGTGCTTATATTTGCCGATTCTGATTTCTTCCCTCTGCGTGTTAATTTTAAACCTATAAGTTGTTTAGGGTCCTAAGAAGCTTAATTTATAGTTCCCCTAGAGGTTCTAAATAGGGAGGCATTTATTTTATAGTAAGTGACTCTTTTTATGAGATATATACGTAAGTAATAATTTTTAGGCGATGTGCTAACTAATTATTACTATTATATACTTAAGCAATAATAAGTGGAGGTTTAAGGGATTAAAATGCGTTAGATATTAGTTAATCTGGTGTGATTAGTTATATTATACTAGTTGTAACTATAACTATATTAGTCACGTCTATTAGACTATCTATAACTATTACTAAAGCGCTGACTTTAATAATTATTTCCATATTAACCCTCCCTACTAATATAGTGAGTCTAGCATCTCTAACGACTTCTAATATAATAAGTGGAAACTCTGTAGCATATAAATCTATATTAATATTAATGTCTGCTTCTAATACTAATGCGGTCTCTATTATATTAGAAGCTTCTTCTAATATAGTAATTGGAATAAACCTTATTCTAATAGTAATGCGATCTATTATAACGGCTTTAAGCTAGGCCTTGGCTAATATAATAGAAAGGCAGTTGAGCTAGCGCATTATAGAGATAATTATAGCCCTGTATATATTAAGCTAGATATCTGTAAAGTGTAAATCTATGAAGTTTCTTTATAAGTTTTAGTTAATAGAGGAGTCTGCTTTTATATTTTAAAGTTTAGCTATATAATAGTGTTGAAGTTATTCCTCTTACCTGTTTAGAGCTCTATATTTGTAATTTAATATTACTATAGATATACTTTGCTGATTAATTAAGGTTTGAATATTTGTATTGCTTAAATACTTGTATTACCTGTCCCTTTCCACTTACCTATCCCGACTAGTATATCTATACTCTAGCTGTGATTCTGGAATTAAACCCTTGTTCTATATAGTATTTATCTCTAGATAGGTTCGAGGGTCTCGGTTTTTCGCTTTAGGTGCTTGTATTTAATCTGAATTACTATAGTATATATCGCTATTATCTTTTATTATATAAGTATGTAAATTTGACTTTGCGTGAATAATAACTTCTATTAACCTTCGTATTAATATAATAGCAGCAAACTACTAACTAATCACCGACTATCCTATTTAGGAATTCGTGGACCTAACTTATCTTATATAAATACCTCTAGGCGGCGACTCTTAAATCTATCCTAAATACCGCCCACCTTAAGCATTAACCCTAACCGAAGACTTATTATTTTAGTATGCTATTAGTCTTCTCTCTGCTACCCCTTCTATTAAGCGGCTTTTATATTACGAGAGGCAAAAGAATATGCAACTTATCTAGTAGATCTTAAAACTTATAAAGTAAGTGTAATATTTGCAAGCGAGCTTAAGGGCGCTGAAAGAGGATAATAATTATCTATGCCTTTTGCTTAATAGCTATATAAATGTATATTTATAGAATATAAGTCTCTATCTACCTAATACTTTTTATCTTTATCTAATATAACTTGTAGGAGAGCTCCACCGTTAAGGATTTAGGGGCTACTAATCTATGCCAGGCCTAATTACCAGTCGACTTGAGAGTTTCTAGATAAGGAATTAAATATAAAGCGGAAGGTTACTTAGGAGTAGGGAGGCTAATCCCTTATAATATTACAGCCTAGCTATCTACTAACCCTAAGCGTATATTCAGCCTTTTAACCCCTACTACTATAAACTTTTAGATAGGCGGAGCAGCTGGCGGGCTAGGCTATAAGAAAATCGGCAGGGTGTAAACCTGGGTATTTAGGGTCTTATTTACTTAATATAGATTGCTCTTTAACTTTAAAGTCTATTTATATATAATGCTATTTATTTGATTTACTTTTATACTATTAAACTTGGGAATATTCTTAAGAGTACCAGCTTTTACTAAAAAATGACTTATATTATAATTCTATACTCTTTATTTAAAAACAGGCGAAAGAATCACGTGAATACCTAATGTTTTGCGAGTGTTATATTAACTTAACCCTTGCTGCTATATAAACTATATGCTAAATATTTACTAAATATAGAGCACCTTTTTGCCCTTAGTAATAAAGTAATATATATAGGCTTAAGCTAAACCCTGCACTGCACTAATAAGATTACCTATAGGGTTGATCTTGGATGTTTGCTAAGGGTTCTTAAAAATGCGTGCAACTAATTTCCCGGCTCTCTAGTAATACTAAATAGCATAGTAGTAGTCTGCTAGCGTAGGGGTTTAAATTCTTGGAAATAAGTGCAACTAAATTTCCAGGCCTCTGTTTTAAGACTAGACAGTGTAGTAGTGGTCTGCAAGTATAGGGTTCTGAATTCTTAATTATGCGTATATGCAGGTCGCGGGTCTTCCTCCTTAATTCTACGGCTTACGGTCTAAAATCTTCTAACTAAATCCTTATAGACTAGCTACTAGCTTCTTAATTCCGCACCCTTCTCTAGATTAAGAGCTATAACCCCTAAAGATGCCTCCTAGAAAGATGCCCCTGAAAGATTAAGAATTATAAGCGTACTAGGGGCTGGGTTCTCTAATCTAATCGCATTTTTAAGGCCCTTGTCTAGATTTATAACCTTCTTACTTAAGCGCTACGTCTATCCCCCCGCCCCTAACCCCCTCCCCTTTTCTTTTATACTATGCGAGTTTAGAAACTCTTAATATAAATGTGGCAAGGAGTATCTTCCACCTAGTTACTATATTACTAAAATGGGAAGTGTAAATTATAGCTAACTATTCCTAAACCCTATACTATGCTAAATAAAAGCGTGTAGGAGTATAACTTTTCTGATATAAGTTACTTTATTAGATTCTTAGATATATTATATATAGAAGATTTAAACTATTATAAATGTAAATGAGACAGCAGATTGAAAAATGACTAATATCTCTATATAAACTTCTGCTACTTTGCTAACCTTAGTATTATAATAATAGTATACTATATAATACTATTATAGAATGTTTAGAGAGGATATTCCTTTTTAGATAGTATAGCTAAAGTTTATAATAGTGTAATTCTAATATGTTATGCGTTGGGGGTAAGATAGAGAGGGGTAAGGCTAGCCTGAAGGGTAATTGGCAGCCTGTAGCTCTTATTATATTGAATTCTTACCCTCCACTTTTCTAACCGCCTGGTAATATAAATTAATGATTGCTAAAGCCTATAAACAATTAACCTAATTATTACTTAGAATCGACCTAAATCTAATAGCTATTAATTATCTTATATCCTCTCTTGAAGTGAATTGTATTATTTTATATATTAGCCTATATAGTATGGTTTAGATATTAAGTATTGTCTGTAGTAGCTCTAAGCCCTATATAATCACCTAATATACTAACTTTCCAAAATTCCTAAACCTGCCCCTTAAGCTGCGCTGTAAAGTATAGGGGTCGATTTATAAACTATGATTAGTTACCTTTAGTCTAGACTTTAGGAATAATCTAGTGATATAGGAAATCCAAGTTAGAATAGAACTTGTATATACTTTATTTATCTGCTAAAAATCGCGCTGAGAAGCTTTAATGAACTATACTTGAATTTATATAGATAATATAAACGGACTTTATATATATATTAACTGGTTACGCGATACTATCTTCTTTAGCTTTTAGGCTAAGTTGACTAAGCATCCTGATCTAATGCTCCGGTTCCTTTTAAATATACTTTTAAAGGCGCAATTAATTGTTTTTCCGTTGGCCTAGATAAAAAGCTTATTATTACTTAAAATACTTAAAGGCTTTAACGGACTATAATGTTTAGGACTTCTTAATAATCGCTTTATGGTTGGGAGGTATAGTAATAAATCCTTAAATTTAAATAAAGACTTCCTACTTTAGCGTTGCTAGTGTGGATATAAAGGACATTTTCTACGTGAGCATGCTAACCTCTTATGCCACTTGTCTTATCTTAAGATTTCGATTATCTTAGGTACGGCGTATAATAGTATTTAGTTGTATTGATAGAAAGTGTATCTACCACTTTCTTAGAAGGATATAGTAATTATAGGACTTAAATGGGATAAGTTTTACAGGTTACGGGATATTATATAGGTATGGAAGCTTACCTGAGTAATGTAGAGCTTGCTATGTCGCACGCCTTTTTATCTTCTTTTTATTAATAAGGGTCTAATACTAATAGGAAAAAAAAATAAGGTAAAATGTTACCTAAAAGCCGGCTTAGTTATATTTTATACCTAATCTCTATTTATAGGTAATGCTAGCTGGCATATAGTTTTAAATAAAATAAAAAAACAAAATTAAGCATTTCTGCGTCCCGCAAGTATAAATAAATAACGCACTTAGAAAATCGAACCTAAAATTAATAACTACCACTTATTTATTTCCTAAAGATGCTAAGTATAGAGCTGCATAGCGTTGTAGTTATTAATACAACTTTTTAAGCATACCTAACCTCTTAATTACTCTATTCTTTAATCCTTTAATATCGGCTTTATTGCTGTTAAATATAAGCTTAAAGGCACGTTTCGCTTCCCTAGCCTGAGCCGTCTCTTATTCCTTGCTCTTATTTAAATCTAGTAGTAAAGGCAGAGGATTAGAGCATATACGCTAGGAGTTAAAGTTGACTCTTGCTTGGAATAGAATTATTGCGGCGAGATTTATATTTACTATTTGGGATACCCTACTAATATTATCTATTATCTCTAATAATTGCTCTTTATTCTTAAAGGCTTAGGAATGGAGGATATTATCTAAAGCTATTATCCGCATATAATAAGGATAATAGGCACCTAATATTAAATTAGCGTAAGCACTATTACGAAAAGCTCTTATGACTTACTAGGAATAGTCTTAGGGCTTATAGTACTATTAATATCCTGTGGATTATTATGCTGCTCCTCTAGAACATTTTGCTGTGGGTTAGTAATAACTATATCCTATATTAGTCTAGTGCTAGGTATAAAGCCTGCTATATATACTTTAGTATATACTATCTTTAGTAGTATTATCTCCTAGACCACCCCTAAGGCCTGCGCGGCTACCTAAAACCGAAATAGAATTAGCTCCTAGCAATTATTAGCGCTTAAACCATTATTAATATGCTCTAACTCGCCTAGGTTGCCCTCTAAGGTTGTGATTTGGAGTGAATGCTGCTTAATAGCATTCCTATTTATATTATTAATAGTTATAATAATATCCTAGTCTTGAGGTATGGATGTCTTTGGCAGCATAGTATAAAGAAGAACTACGCATACGTCTTTCATCTTTACGGACATTAAGGCGGTAAGCTCGCTTATGGGCTCCGCTATATATAAGCGCTTAGGCGGTAAGGCTTGCGGAGATTTAGGTATATTATATCTGAATAAGGGGATTATTACTAATTTGTATTATAATAAGAAAAATGTAAAGGAAAAGATATCTAACTTAGTTATTAAGGGGTAGTGACTTTATAGTTAAGTAATAGGCAGTTATAAATAGAATACTCTAGGCTACCGGGGTTATTATAGGTGGGATAGTTATCTAGTGAAATCTAAGTTCTTATTACTACGCAAGATATAGTAAAATGCAGCTTATAGGTGATATAGCGCAGGGGCCCCTACTATGGAGGCAGAAAGGATACCTGTATCCAGCTAGCTTCCTATTAAGTTATTTTTCTTATCGAGCTGAAAAGTTATAGCAGATAGATATTTATTATTATATTAAATAGTAAAGCTATAGAAGAAAAGGCTAAAATTATTAATATTAAACCTTTTACGTAATGATTATTTTCTTGCTCTTTTTATAGCTCTTTTCTCCATCTTTCTTAGATCCTCCGCTTGAGATAGCGCATTATCTTTATGCCCTAGACTTTTATAAATAAACTCCTAGTACCTTATTAAATCGACTAGATTCCTGCGCTGTAATTCCAAGTACTTATTAAATGCACGCTTTCCCCCTATACTAGCGTTATTCTCTCCTTTATCTGCATATAGTATCCTCTTATCAAATTAGGCGCTGAACTTATCTAGCTTCTTTCGCGTAGCCTCCTATAGGGTAACTCTCTCCCTAATAAACTTCTTAGGACTTTAAAGGATGTAAGGCTTAATTTCAATCCTATTGCTATTAATAGTAAGGTTAATAATATTTCGACTTGCTATAAACTTATAAGTATCTGAAGTAAAAATGTATTAGAGATACATACGATATTCTATTACGTTATTTATAAGATTAATTATGCGTATAGATACTATTCACTTGTAAGAATATAGCTAAAAAGCAAGAATAGGGGTATATACAAGTGTTTTTACGATATTTAGTATCATGCTCGGGGCTTAGAATAACGACGGACCTCTCCTCCGGGGTACTACTATTAGGTGGCGGGGGAGATTAGTCTAAAAAGGCGCTGGTTAGAGGGCTTATATAAATATAAGACTTAAGATTATTATTACTTATTAAGATATTGCTATCTCGAGATAATATTAGAGTATATAAGGCAACGGATTCACCTATGCTTATCTAAGGTACTATGACTTTAGTCTAAATAAGGGAGGGAGCAAGTGCGCTGTTAATATGAAGTAAGTTTGCCGGAATAGTAATATAAGGCTAGGAGGTAAGTTAAGAAGCAGGCTAGGTATAGCTCTCGGGACTTAACTATATAGAAGCAGTTAGTTCTTCCACCTCTATTAGAGTTATCTCGCAGCTTATAGTTGCTAAATCTTCGGCGGAAAGAGGCGGAAGCTAGTTATTAAGATTAGAGAGAAGATTTATATCCTAGGGATAAGGTGACTTAAAACTTTTAGGAGTAGTAGTAGTAGAGCTAATATTAATGTTTAAACTATACTAAACAAGATTATAATAGATTAGAGAAAGTTTAAACAGGTCTAAATCAGATGGTATATAGAACTAACTAGGCTTAGCTACTATAGCTTTTCTTAATATAGTGATATTATAATCTAGATATAAGTCGGGGGGGAGTTCCTCCGTATTAACTACATCTCCGGCTAGTATTAAGCTTCGATCGCCGATTCCATGCGTAGAAGCGATATTAAGTCATTATTAGAATAGCTAGGTGTAGTGAGTATATTGGGGTGGCTAGGTGAGTTGCCTACTATATATTAGTGCTATTATAGCTGGGGATCTGCCATCGCTATTAAATACTATATATATTAAGGTAATATTATCGCCTTCTAGCGATTTGGAAATAGTGCCGTTAGAAGATAGAGATAATTCAAAGACGTACTAGTTCTTAGTGATCCTCCTATTAACTTTGGACTCCGCTATAATTAATAATATTACTTCACCTAGATGGATAAAGGTAGAAAGGGCAGCAGTTATAAAAGCGTTTAATATAAAAGTTTATAAAAGCAGTTAGACGGAATATTGAGGGAGGACGCAAATAAATACTATTTTATAGCTAAGTTATTATATATAAGGCACGTGTGAATAACTCCTTTAAAGCAACCGTTAGCTCTAATAGGGAGGCTAGTAATTACTATAATAATGCTACTTAATAAGAAACTTTATACTACTAATTGGTTAGAGATAAGAGAGCGTACTTAGCCTTTCGCTATGCTTATCTAAAAAAAGAATACAAAATAGGCAACTAAAACAGTAGCTAGATCGTCCTTAAAAACCTAAACTTCTTTGTAAGCATTACTATAATATCCGTTGCTAGCGGATATACTTTGCTCCTTTCTATTTATTCCTTTTCTTCTTCTATATATAGACTAAGGTATAACGCCTGAATAACCAGGCCTAAAGCCGAGCTCCTAAGCACACCTTCTTAATATTCTGCATTAATTAGTGCTTGCACATAGTAAATTTATAGCACATTACTAGGAGCGCTAATAGTAAATGAGGATTCTCCCTAGCCTTCCTATTAAATAAGGCGTCTAATGTAAGAGATTATGCTAATAGGAGGACTAGCCAAATCGCTGGAGTTATATGCGCTAGAATCGTCTTTATCCGCATATCAGGGCGGGGGGGCTAAGAGAATCAGATTCTTAAAGCACTTTAGTCGTATCTATATGGAGGTAGTAGTATATAGCTAGATGGTAAGCTAAGACTGCCTTAAACGTTGCGCTATATAATCTTAGTGCGATAAAGTTTAGGGTTAGCCCTGGTGCGTTTATATGCGCTAAGTATCTAATCCCGTAGTAAGACACCATCTCGCATAAAGACGCGGGAGGGAGGATGCTATATAGATAACTCTAAGGTTACTAAATTATTAGGGGATAGTGATTATTAATTATTTAGCTTGCTATACTAATATATAAGGTCGCTAGTAGTGCTTTAGGGCCTAAGGCAGCAATATTCAACCGTTAGAAAGTAGAGATATTAAGGGGCTCGTTTAGTTTGCGGCTCTATAGGAGTGCGGGGTAATTATACTTATACTTATTATCTACTAGCTTAACCGAAATTTATATATTAAGTAGACGCATAAGACACCTTTAACCTTAAGAATAACTATATAGATAACTTTATACTAATATTCTATATAGCGGTGGTCTCCTGAATCTCTATCTAGACTCTAGCTATAAAATTTTCTGCCTTTACTGCTTGGACTCCGAATAATTTGTTTAGGTCTATAGTATTATAGGAATAGCCTTATCTAATAAGAATTTATAAGGATTAAGAATAGAAAACGTACCTCTCTTATAATATAAGCCTAATAGTATATCCCTGTCCCTATAAAGTAATAAAAGGCGATGTTAGTCCCTTGATAAATCAAGGCTGCTATAAGACCTGTAAATAGGACGATAATTAACCTCGCTTGGAGACTTTAGTAAACTTGTATGCTAGTAAATAAGTTAATAGGCTATTCCCAAGCAATTAATAAGATGCTAAAACCAAGATTCAGAAGTTATATTAGTAGGAAAGGGCATAGTATCTAGTCGAGTCCTTTAGTTAAGAAGTCCTAGAATATTTTAGGCTAGAATATATAGTAGACTACTGCTTCTATCTAGCCTATAGGGGAATAATTAGTAGGTGAAACCTTTATAAAAATAGTACATACCTATAAAGTGCTATTACTAGGATAATTAGTCTAGCTAAATAGCACTTGATTAGTTTACCTATTAGATAAGTAGCATATTAGGGAAATAACTCTAGCGCTTGCCTTTATATAATAGAAAAGGGCTTTCTGGTTAAAGGTTACTTATTATATCCTATTACCTAGATCTTAAATCCAAGAAACGAAAACCTAGACTTAGAAGAGCTGCTTATAATTTAAAGATTTAAGATTAGATTATAGTTTTTTAAATTTAAAGACCAAGGAATAATTATTATAAAAATTAAAGGCAACTAAGCTATAGTTATTCTATTATATTTTAGTTTAAGGTTTATTAGCTAAATGGCTATAAAGACTCTGAATGCGCTAGGAAGTAGCTAAGTTTAACCCTCTAAGCTAAATCTATATCTAATATTTTATTGCTTATTCTTCTATAAAGCTCCCCCTCTATAGTAATTTGTACTTAAGATCTATAGCTTCTTATGTTTATAAAAAGATTTCGCCAAGATCTATCCGTTAATAAAGCGCTAAAAAGACTAAAGGTTTTTAGAGTTTTAGAATATTGCTTAAAAAAACCGTAAAACTCTTGCTCTAATATCTATAGCCCTCTAAAATAGGCGTGCTCTATATATTTCTATTAAAGAGGCTTTAGAATCTTAATAGTTAGACCCTACCCTTAGAAAGAAATAGAAAGCTCGCATAGACCTAGGAAAGCTACTAGAAATTCAGTAATATATCTTTTATTTTCATTTAACTTAAAACTTTAAACCTTAAGATTTTCGATTAAATAAAGGGAATTAATACTATAATTAATATTAATTATCTCCAGGTCGAAATCTCTAATTAGAGATAGATATTTAATATTTAAAGGTTCTTCTCTATAAGCTAAGAATAATAGTTCTATAGTAGATAATATATTACTAGAGAAGAAAGAGGAAATCTAAATTCTATGCTAGAGATTATAGTATCGCCTATTTAGCTTTAGATTCTAAAGTAGATCGTGCATATATAATACTATTATACTTCTAATATTAGGCAGATATTAAAGGATAAGGGATATAGACTTGACTTTATTATAATACCTGTAGTAGTACTACTTAGTAGCAAATTCCAAGTATGCCGAAAAGGCTTCGTTAGGGGTCCGGGAAAAGTATAGAGTAGTAGAGCAATAAGCTTATAACCTTAAATTACCTATAAATAAAAGATAATAAGTCTCCTATTCTTCACGCGAATATAATAGCTAGTCTACGTAAAAGATCCTTAAGTCTTTAACGCTATTAGTAATAACGGAGCACTATAAAAGATCTTGCAGATCTTTTATATTATAAGTGGTATTTATAACTAAAAGCCTATTACTTAGAATAAGTAATATACCTACGCAAGTATATCTTCTATTAAGAAGTCGAAAAGTTAAGAGATCTATAGCGCTTAAGTAAGATGCGATAGATGTAAGAAGCTCTGAAGGGACCTCTATTTTATATTAAAGTAATAATTATATTACGGAAAGGTAATATAAATTGCTTTTAGAGGATAAAGGTTCGTAGAACTTAGATCTAGGAAATCGTCTTAGTAAGTAATATATAGTACCTTGCACTAAGAACCCCCTTCCTAGTTTTAGGCTTTATTATGCTTATACTCGTATATAAACCTGTCTTATCCTACTATAAATACTCTTTATTAACAGGTATTAATTATACATCTTTTTACATTATATTAAACTACTTTAAAAATGTCGAAAAAGCAATCTAAAGCGCTTAATTTAAAGGCTAAACTTCTTCTTCTAGAGGGGTTATTAAAAGGGCGAATATAAAGTCAGACTTAGATCTAATAAGGTTCAGATGATATTGCTATTACTTTAACTCTAGTTAAGGAAATATTAACTCTAGGCAGCAATTCTTATATAGCTCGATTAGTAATAGTACTTTTAGTTACTAATAAAGAGAATGAAACATCTACTAAGGCTATAGGGTCTATAGAAGATAGAACTATTAGGAGCGGTTCTATAAGCTTTAAGGAAGGGCCTGCAGAATATAAAACTCTTAGGAGCGGTTCTATAAGTTTTAATAAAGGCTCTAACTGCTCTCCTACCCGCTAGACCCTATAAAGCCTTTCGAATATCTTTTAATCTAAGCAATAGAAAGATATATCTCTTAAGTAATAGAGGGGTGGGTCTTCTAAGTAATAAGAGAATAACTCTCCTAAGCAATAGAGGGGTGGGTCTTCTAAGTAATAAGAGAATAACTCTCCTAAGTAATAGAGGGGTGGGTTTTCTAAGCAGTAAAAGAATAAGTCTCCTAAGCAATAGAAGTAATAGAGGGGTGGGTATTCTAAGCAATAAAAGAAAAAGTCTCCTAAGCAATAGAAAGGTAGGTCTTCTAAGCAATAAGAGAATAAGTCTCCTAAGTAATAGAGGGGTGGGTCTTCTAAGCAACAAGAGAATAACTCTCCTGAGCAATAGAGGGGTGGGTCTTCTAAGCAATAAAATAATAAGTCTCCTAAGTAATAGAGGGGTGGGTCTTCTAAGCAATAAGAGAATAACTCTTCTAAGCAATAGAAAGGTGGGTCTTCTAAGTAATAAAAGAATAAGTCTCCTAAGTAATAAAGGGGTGGGTCTTTTAAGTAATAAGAGAATAACTCTTCTAAGCAATAAGAGAATAACTATCCTAAGCAATAAAGGGGTAAGTCTTCTAAGCAATAAAAGAATAACTCTTCTAAGCAATAGAAGGATATATTACCTAAGTAGTAAAAATAAACTTAACTAAAATCTAAAGGAAAGTTATTCTAAAGTAATCTATTATATTCTCTAACGGTTTCTGCTATAGACTTAGAAGGAGATATCCTAATGCATAAGGATTTTTAAGTTAATCAGATAAGAAATCCCAGATATAGTATTCTAAATCTAATTACTATATAAGTTATAAAGTCTTATAATATTAATAAGTGTCCTGGTTATAGGGTTACTTAGGACGAGAAACGTAGGCGCGAATTAGAAAAGGAATATCTAATTGAACTACTATATTACAGGGGTATTATAGGGAGGGATTGCATTAAGATATGGATTTCTTATAAAAACGACTTAAATATACACCTAAGATATCCTTTATGCGACGAAGACCTTATTAACAGCCTTTCTAATATATTTAGAGCTAGAAATAATTAGATAGATAAATTACTATTACCCTCCCTATAATTTTTAGACTCTAAAGATAAGGAAGATAGTAAACACAGAGAATATAGTAAAGATGAAGAAGATAAATAAAACTTAAGAGATAGAGAAAGCTTAGAAGATAGAGAAAGCTTAGAAGATAGAGAAAGCTTAGAAGTTGAAGAAAGCTTAAAAGATGGAGAAAGCTTAGAAGATAAGAGTACTAGCTTAGAAAGTGAAGAAGATAATGCTAGATTTGAATAATAATTTGCTTATAAAGGTTATAAGAATATCCCAGCAAAGATTTACTATTAAGATAATACCCCTACGCTTAATAATCTTCTATTAGATTATAAATACTTAGAACGTACTACTAAAAAAGATAGACCCCGGTGGTATAGATATTACCTTAATAGATATGATGCAGATACGCCTTATATGTCCCCTATGCCTAAAGGCTTTGTAATCTCTAAAGATCGCTTAGATAGGAGAAGAATAATAAAAAAAGTTATTAGGAGCTTTTTATATAGCATGGGTTACTATTTGCTGCTCGAATTTCTAGTAGTTAATCTAAAGTGCCCTAAAATAATATATAATTATAATCTTAAACCTTAATATCTATATAAAAACGTAATAAGGGATTTTTGCAAAAAAAACGAAATAAATTTAACTAAACCGGGAAATATATCTTTTCTAATAAATACTAGCATTTAATATATTAAGATAAAAGGTATTACTAGTATAAAGCAAATTTTATATTTAACTAAAAATTATAAAATAAATAAAATTTTATACTAAGTTCCGCGAAGAAATCTATTTACTAGATTAGCTATTAGACTAAGAGGTAGAGGATCTGAAAAAACACTTATTTAGGGTTAGTATTACTAAGGAGAAATGGAAGCTTTATATAGGCCTAATAAGATTAAAGACCTAGTAAAAGTATACTAGGCACTAACGGGCTAGTAGGCGCAAGAACTGCTTAAAAGAAATAGGGAGCCTTATCCTATCCCTATAAAGCAAATTTCACCGCAATAGTCCTTTCTAGGTAGGCCGTATTCGAATTATACTTATCTTAAGAGGTATAGCCGCTAGCAAAATCGGCTGCTAAAGGATAAAACTTATTAAGCTAATACACTTAATAGCCTATAAAGAGGTTGACTGCTACCTGGTACTAAAACTTATAAACCTAACTATATATTGCAAAATTAGGGCAATTATAGAGCAAACACTTATTAAAGGGGCCGGTTAGTCTAGGAATATGATTCTAGATCTAATAGCCTAAAGATAGAAAGGTATAATTATGATTTGCGCAGAGATATGCCTTAGTAACGCTCTAGAGAAGCCTCTTTTTCTAATAATTCTAAAGGCTATATTCACCTAGAAAACCGTAAGCATATCCCTAGCTACCTAAAGTTAGAATACTAGTAGAAGCGGGTTTCTTTTATTAGCGACCAGGAAATTAGTAAATACTATACTTAGTATCTAGAATTATTAAAAAGGACTAAAGATAATAAAGACTAAAGACGGCAAAGATATAAAAATAATAAGAGTAGCTAGAAATAGAATTATTTAGTTCTTAGGGAGAAAGATATAAATGCAAAATAGAAATAGTTAGTTCTTAGGGATATAGACGCGAATATAAAACCGTATAAAGAACATTCTCTTTAAGAAAAGAGTAAAGCAAGGCTAAAGTATAAGCTAGAATAAATGCTATCTAATTAGAACTGGAAAGGAAAGGGAAGAGTATAGGTATAAGTTTTTCCGTATTTAACCGTTTTTGTTTTTTTTAGCTTTCCTCTATTATCTAAGCTTGCTTTAATATATAGAAATAGACTATTATTATTAGCTAATATTTCCTTCTAATAATCTCTAAAATAAGACTATAGACTAGATTACTATAATATATATTAAGATAAGAAAATAGTTAAGATATAATAAGGTTAAAACTAGAGGGTTAATATATATAAAATAATAGAATAATGTCTCTACCTGCAAAGTAAGACATACCTGATAAATCATAGGTACCTTACTCTAAAGCTGTGAACATATTAAAATTTCTCTATATTTTTATTTTTATTATATTATATACCTCTCCTAAACACTCCTAGCCTATTAATTCTATTATTTTTAATTATATTATTACCGCCTACCTATATTAGAAAGGGCCTCTTTTTATAGTATAATAGGACCTCTTAACCCGCGATACTACCACTAGGTTCTTTTCGCCTTTTAAAGTAATATATCAATTAGATATATATTTCCGAGTTTAATTATAATATAAAAATGTCTTTCTTATTATTATGGCGGTTAGAGCGCGCTATATTATATACTATTACTATATAGGCTAATACCTCCCCTAATAAGCGATTAAGGATCGCGGTATGGTTATAGTTAGAGCAAAAAGTGGCTCTATACGCAGCTAATAAAATCGGCCGTCCCCTTCCTACGTGCTAAACTTCCAACTTTTGCTTCTAGCTTTTTACTTCTTCTTTTTGCGCTCTGCCTAGAACGAACCATTTTAATAAGCGCTATCTGCAAGCATAATAATAGAGTGTAGAACAAGGGACATTACTATAATCTGCAAGACACGGTATAATCTAGGCACGCCTTGCAATAATACTTAACTAGCTCTATCTATATTAGCCTCTATGGTAGTAATAGTATTAGTATTATAAATAAGATAACTCGACTGGCAGCGGTTTAGCAATAGCATACTAAAGGATATATACCTATGGAAGGTTTAAGAAATATGCTATTTATAGCTGATATCCCTATTAAGAACCTCTAAGAAACGTGCATTTTAGCATAATATAATAGAATAACACTTAAATTCCTAGCGGTTAATTATCTATTTCTATAAATAACTACCTTACCCCGCAGCCCCTTATCTTTTCTTAATATTAATATCTACCTTAATATTAATATCCGCCTAGCTTTAAAAGCATTTCCTTCCGGTTTCTATTCTCTATTCTAGTACACTTATACGTCTATATAATATTTACCTTTCTTAGAAGCTGTACTAACAGTTTCCTTATAGTTTATTAATTCTAATATATATATATAAGATATAAGAAAATAGTTAAACTATAGCTGCATAGTTAAGGTTAGCGGTATTAAAGATTGCGGCAAAAAAGGAATAGCTAATTATAAGGGCGTTATAGAGAATCCGATTTTATATTAGTCAGGTTAGTGCAGTAACTATAAACCTTAGCATAGAGCTGGAATATACAGGTAGATACGAATTATATTAGGACTATATATCTACTAAATCGTTCTAAATTAGAGCTAATACTAAATCTACTATCGGCATAGACCTAGCTTGGAAAAAATAATAGGACTGCACTTCCTATTCAACCTATAAAGCTAAAGTCAATCAAGTTAAGATAACTACCCTTATCTATTATAATATTACTAGGACTAAAGTCACCGTGGCTAAAGCCAGCAGCATAAAGGCGATCAAGTGTTTGCTTAATATTATTAGCTCGCGCTTATAACTCAGACGATTTAAGTTTAGAGAGCTTTTTTATTTAGTACCCGCAAGTAATCCTATTATCCAGGACGGGTTGCTAGTTGATTTCTATAATAGGCAATCCAAGCTTTGCTAGTTTAATAAGCATATTAAATTTATATTAAATAAGCTTAATAGATAGGTCGTCTAAATGGGCAAGCTTTAGAATAGGAAATTAATAGTGCTTAGTAATTCGAATAGATATATAAGATCTGTAATCAAGTATTATTAAGTCTTTCTAGATTATAGCTATCTTATAACTTTAATATACTAATAAAACCTTGACGTTCTTAAGGAGAGTAAAAGTTATAAGATTAAGGTACTTAGGTAAACCCGACCAAGTGATAGAGAAAGGCTAGTAATAGTAATTAATAATATATTAGTACGATCCACGGAGTCCTGCACTTTAAGGTAGTATTATAGGCTTAGCTTTATATCCCCGTAGGGTCTAAGGGGTTTATATTATATACGAATTTATTAATATTTATAGAGGAGGTATGCCTTAGGGTTTCGTTTGCCGGCTATTACTATGCAACCTTATTTAGAGGGAGCGCTCTCCTATATCTAATTAGCTAGCAGTAGATTAGTGCACTAGATAATCTAAACCTTCTACGGGTTTTCGCAATTAAGAGCGAGCTATATTAGGCTTCGTAGCTGGAAATCAGAATAGATACTAGCTAGACGTTTTATTTAGGTTAGGAGAACTGCGCAACTCCCTTAATTATAGTAGCACTTCCTACTAAAATATTAAATGTTAAAGTTACTATAAAGTCGGCGGCTTAAAGAATATGCAAGGCTGCTATAGCAACTATACGTAGCAAATAACTTTGTGAATAGAGATAACAAATTAACCATAATTGCTCTATAAAGAATCAGTCAAGAACCTAAAGCTGAAAATAAGAGAGAGGCCGTACTATATACTATATTATAAAGCCGAAGTTTTTAATCCTTTAGAGATAGAGGGACACTTACCGTCACTAATTTCTTAGACCATTTAAAGACTTTAGCTTTAGGAAAAAGTCTTCTAATATTAGCTATAGCTAACTCTAGGCGCCTAAGGCTTTAATTGCACCGCACTGCGTCTTAGCTCTCCGCGGATAAAAAATTTTATTTATCTGCGGAGAGGTCTTAGGATAAAGGATAGATATAAAGTAAGACTATAATAAGTCCGGGCGTAAACATAGTAAATTTTATCTCGGCTAATATATATTACTAAGCAATAATATATATGGCCCCTCTTATTACACCAGTATAACTTCCAGACTATATTCTTTTTTTCTATAAGTATTATTAAAATTTAAAGCTATATTATTTCGTAATAGAACCTTTCCTTAAGTGCTTTAAATTTTAAAAATACTTTAATAGTTAAGATTAGATAGGGGGGAATAGTAGAAGCGGCAATTAGTAGCGTAATTAAAATAATTAATAGTATTATAACTATACTCTATTTTCTTGCTACTAAGTGGTTTTCTTAGGGAGAAATAGCTTAAGAAAGTAGTTTATAAATAATAACTTTATAGACTAAATAAGAAAGAATTTTTAATTCTAAAGCTATAGATTCGTCTTATAATAAGGTGCGTCTTGCTATATAGAGAGATATATTACTAGAGCTCTAATTCATATTCGTCCCGACCATGTTTCTAACCTTATAATTTTTTATTACCTGCCTTATTACCTGCTAAGTAAGTAAGTTACTTAATAATATAGATATAAGACTTACTCTTAAGTACTAAGGCACTAGGATTGGTTAATCTTTCTATACTATCCTTATTTCATGCTCTATTGATTTCTAGTAGTATAGATCGAGGAGCCTTTCCTCCACTTGAAACTAGATGCTATTCTCTATTAATATTAGTTACTAAACATATCTCTTAGCCATCCTTAATATAAGTCGATCCGTTAATATATATAACTGCATATTACTATATATTATTATAGAAGTATTTAATATCTATATTAGTATTATATATATAATTTACAACCGCAGGCTTATACTCGTCCCGACTATATTTCTAAACTCGTAAGGCTTCTATAACAGCTTCCGTAACGGCTTTATTCCCTACTAAGTAAGTATTATACTAGAGTAATTAGAAAGAAACTTACCCTCGGCCTTAAACACCGGAGTATTAGGAATAGTATCTAACTCTTCTAGCTAAGGAGTTGATTTATCTATTAAAGTTATAAGCTAAGACTATAAGCTATAAGATAATAGATTAGATATACTAATATTTAGAAAGATAATATTCTTAGAATCAGTCTCTTTCTTCTTTTAAGGGAAATTAGTAAGTAATAGAAGACTAGGGCCGCTGCTTGGATATATCTTTATATAACTCCTTAGAGTTAGGATCAGTAAGTAGCGTAAGGGGAGCTATAAAGTAAGCTATAATATATAAGAGATTTGCCGAACTTATAGATATTATTAGTATTAGTCTTAATTCTAGGTTTCTTAGATATTATAGGCAATGTGTTATCTATATAAAGTAAGCTTAAACCTAGTAAAAGTAAATATTCACGTATAAATCTCTTTTATATTAGCTATAGAGATAGAAGAGGTATTAACCTAGGTCTTAATGCTTATAGCCTTTATCTTAAGTAATAGAGGGGCTTCTATATTTTTAGATAAATAGCTATTTGCTAGTAAGACTTAAGATTTACGAGGATATCCTTAGGTCTTGCGGGCATTCTTTATCTATAGCGGCATAGCGATTTAAGTGTATTCTAAGATGGAGCTCTTACTAGTTCTAAAAAAGTTACTAATAAGAAGAATCTTAAAGCGCAGTTAAGGGAATTTTTACTCTACTTATACTTTAGACAGATAATTATTGCTCTATTCCTAGCTATATAATTGCTAATTATATACTAGAGGCTTATACCAGCTAAGCTCTATTAATCTCTACTAAATAAGAAATTAGAGAATAGTAAATATAATAAAATAGTTCTCTACTTTACTAAGATCAATTATTAGTACCTGGATTAGTTTTTCGACTTTTAGAGCTCGGGTTCTGCTTAAAGCATCTATACTAATTATTAAGTATATCTACGCATCTACCTATTTCCCCGAGATAATAGCACCTCTCCTATAGCTTATTTAATATAAGTGCGTTTTTCTTACCAAGTAAACTTCTTCTTATTTATACTTCTACTCCGGAAGTATATAGCAGGTGCTGCATAGTAGTATTAGCCTACTAAATGTTTAATAGTAATAGAGGACTACTAATTATCTTCCTAATCACGTTTAGTAAATCTGCGTATAATCTTATATATTAAGGAAATTAGGTATTATTTATCGTATTAGCCCTTTTTCTATTTATTATTATTATCTGAGAACTTTATTATTAGTAATAATAATAATCTTATAGTAGGGATAAAAGTTCTAAGCTATGCTATTTCTATAGAGTATAATATACTAGGTAGTTTTAAGAAACGAAATCGTAGAATAATAACCCGGAAATAAAAAAATCCCTAATTAAGATAAAATAGCCTATTACCCGGCTTAATAACTTATTTATACCTTCTACCCTATATAGCTAAGTATTAGTACCTCTTGATTTTCTATCCTACTGCTAGATATTAGGGTTCTATAGGATCTTAGATCTTATTTCTTGGATCTTAATTTTGCTTAGCCCTATAGCTAGGAAACTTAGCTTTCTTTTATAGAGCGCTTATCTTTAGGCTTTATTGGTTACAAGCGCCTACTACTATAAGGTCTTATAGTGTTTAAAGTAGCTTTTCCTAAAAATAACCCTAATGCTTATTTTTAGTTCTTGGTTCCTTAATTTGATCTAAGCTTAAAATCGGCTTCCTTTAATTATTTCGAAATTAGGATTCCTAATTCTTGTTTCTAATATTTATTTCTAAAACTACTTTAGAAAAACCATATTAACTTAAACCTTCTTATAAAGTATCATGGCTTAATCTATATACCTTTTAAATAATCCTTAAATTAATTATAGCCCGTGTTACTAAATAAAGAAGTAAGAGGTTAAGTAGATGAAAAGACACCTTGCTAAAGAAATCGCACAAGATGGCGATATTCTATAATACTAATATAGTATTATTTATCCGCCTCTATAAAACAGGCCGGCTTATTATTTATAGATCTATTAATCTGGAGTCCTAGCTACCTTCTAAGGAGTAGATTACAAGTACTTGCTTAATTAGTATATAGAATTATACTAATAGACTAATAGTAACTTACCTACCCGCTTCTAGTAAATCTGCTTCCACAAGATATTAAAGCTAAGTATAAAAAGCCTTTAAACGCTATTTCAAAGAATATATTAACTAAAAGCAGTTAGAAAAACACTTAATAAAAGCAAAGAGGTAATAGACTAGATATATAATTAAGCAGTAAGATAAATAAGAAAGAGGCCGTTTAGTTAGGATAGAATAGACTTATATGCTTGATTGAGATAGCTAATCTAGAAGCATATCTAGAAAAATTATTTATTGAGATTACTGGTTTATAGACTTAAAGACTACGCGTTGCTATGTAAATATAGCATCTAATAAAATAATATTAAGACCGTCTTGCTTGCCTAATTACGCGCCCTACTAAGATATAATAAATAGTGGCTATATACTGGTAGTAGCTATACACCCGGCAGAAATTCTATTAATAAAAATGTGAGATTATATATAATAATAATTTTATTATTATAAACTTATATTTATTCCGATATAAGCAATCTGGTTAAGTCTATATATTAAGAGTTGGCAGACCTAAGGAGGGAAAGGTTACTTTCTCTTCTAGAACTATACTGCTAAGATCTTAGAATACTATTTCCGAACTTTAATAAGCTTATATAAAGATCTTTAGGTTCTAGAATCTATAGAATCAAACCGTTTTCGTAATCTATAATAATAGCTCTCTATCTAAATTATGATTTGACCTGAAATAATAGAGAGGAAGCTCTATTAAATAAATAAAGAGAGTATATTTAACATATAACTTATATTAGAAAGCGCTAAAATTATATCTAACCCTGCGCAGACATAGCCCTTAACTTACCTAGACCTCTAGCGTTTCTTTATCTTCTTAGACGTCTCTAAATAAGGCTTTAACTTAGTACTATAATATACCTGCAACGTCCTCTTACTCCTCTCTAGGAAGCGGTTAGAAATCTTATTCTATAATAGACCCTCTCTTTTTAGTTACACTAAAAGTTTATTATCTTAAGGCAAGAATCGCAATTTCCTAACAGGTCTGCTTATATCCTATGCTTGCATAGGCAACCCTTTTAAGTCTCTCCTTTTACTACTACTAGAGATGCTCCTAATAATACCTTATCTCTATAATATTCTACTAGGTTCTAGTAATAATTCTTAAGAAAATATAAGATAGTATATAACTTTCGATTTAATAGTCTTAAGTATTAAGTACCTATAGATAGGAATCTCTTTACTCTTATATATACTATTAGATAAGGTTATTGCAGCCGCTTAATATAAGGCGTTAAGGGAGTAAGTGGAAGGGGCTGCTATATTATTATCTTTAGTGTCCTTTATCCGCCTTACCTGCTTCTAGGAATGCGATTGGCCTCTAATCTAAGAGCTAGCAGTATTACTCTTAT
Organism: Gremmenia infestans; assembly: GCA_032629725.1. NCBI lineage: Eukaryota > Fungi > Ascomycota > Leotiomycetes > Helotiales > Hamatocanthoscyphaceae > Gremmenia > Gremmenia infestans. The sequence continues at coordinate 316,178 of JAFEVB010000008.1, forward strand.
TAGTATAATCTCTATTATTTAAATTATTAGTGCTCCTATTATTAACTATTTCCAGGTTAATATTATAGAGTTCCTATTCCTAATCCGGAGCTATGGCTGGAGAGCGGGACTAGGCTGCTTCCAGGTTAGCGTATTTAAGTGCGGTAGAAATAGTACTAGTAGTGCTAGCTAGTCTGAAAGGAGTTAGCATACGTAGATATTTGTAGTAGGCATTTCTAGTAGCATCCTGTTAGCGGATATAACTTGGCAGATAGTTATTCTTTAAGTCTAAGTAGTAGAGAGGCTTTACTGCCAAGCCTAGTTATAGGGATAGAGCGGGATTATACTAGCTATCCTGCAGCTTAGAAATATTGCTATTAGAGGCTGGATTATTGCTATAAATAGTAGACGACCTTAATCTCTTCATAGAGCAAGTGTTAGCATCTCCCTTAGCAAAGATATTAGTACCCTTATCTTCTACCTTATTAGTTATATTAAGGTTGATATAGCTTGCACTCCTTTATATAATCTTGGTATTTACCCGAAGGGGGCTGGCTTAGTGTGTGATAGACCTATAACTAGGAGAGGCTAACCTTAGATAATCAGCAGCAAGCTAAAGCCTTGCGCTATTAGCTACGCTGTTATTATTACTATTATCTTAGTGGTTAGTAATAAGAAGATTAGAAATAAGTGTGCTTCTAGAGCTAAAACCGTTACTATTACTATCTGCTAGGTCGCTATCTATAATATATAAAGAATAGGAATCGCCTTTCGCTATAAGATTAATATTAAGATAGCTATAGTTGGTTTTAGACTTGGCGCTTACAGATTTATTATTACTAAGTATAATCGGATCTAGTATTATATAAGTAAATTATCCTAGTAAAACTAAGAGATATAGTATGCTTACCTTATATACTTCCTCTTATTAAATTGCTAGAGTTAATAGGACTGCTAATAACTACCTCCTATTATTAATATTACTTACCCCCCTAATCCTAACTACGAAATATAGTATTAAGAATAAGTTCCTCTAATCTAATATTACTAGTCTTGCTTTAATTATATTTCTGATTAATCTAAAAATGCAATAGCTTAGTAGAGCAGGGCATGCTAACTAATAGTAAATCTTCTTGCTCTTCTAAAGCTATCCCTAATTCTATTTCTATGCTATTATTAATCTATCTATTATAGCCGCCGTTAAAAGGCTTAAGGAGGGAGTAGACGGAAGATACTACTAATATGCTCTAAGTGATACTACTAGCACTTTCCTGGTTGGTTTAAACTTATAGCGGCATAGAGGATTAGGGAAGGGTCTAGGGCCGAGCTTATATATTAGTAGAATGCACGCCTTACTACTTATAAGGCCTAAGTCCTAGAACTTTTTCCTTAATATAGCAGGCCTCCTTAATGTTATACTATGGACCAGATGTAATAATAGACTTTATCGGCCTGGAGGGAAGTTCTAAGATTGCGAAGGTGTTATACAGACTTGTATTACGTCTAATATACCTAGTATCGCTATTACTTAAAATGCCTTCTTTAGCCTTATCTAAGTAGTTATCAAGAATTATTAGTTAACCTTTATAATCAGCGGACCTCTTCTTAGTAGGAAGGATAGCCGGTGCGCCTATCTTAACTATTACCCTAATATCCACCTAACCCTGGTTATATTCGGTCGATTTATAGGCTAGCCCTATTAAGAGCTTGCTATTCCTAATACTAAGCAGTAGATACGGTCTTTAAGGCTTTAGTTAAGATCTTTAGACGCGGGGCCGTCTAAAAGAGCTCCTTAAGAGATAAAAGATTATTATCTGATTTATTATAGCTGATAGCAAAAGTATGCTAGCGGCCTAGATTAATAGATTAGAATAATTTATTCTAGATGGGGCTTTTCCGCGTACCTTTACTTATTGCTATATTTCTATCTGCCTTAGCTTAATATTTATAACAGGAGGGAGTAGCTATGGATCTGCGTGCTTTCTTGCTGCTTATAGGGGAACGAATAACACAGCTAGGTTCGGCAGGACATATAGTATTACGATTATAGAATAACGCGGTTAATAGAGGAGGTGCAAATCGAATAAACCCCGTGCTCTTAAAGGCAGCTATAGTAAAGGATATAAGCAGAGCAAGAAACCTAGTTTAAAAGTGTATAAAGTGTTTAGCTAGGGAAAATAAGCAATTTAAGTAGTAACCCGTAAGCGCCTGCTTATTAGAATCGGATTGATCTTATCTATATATTAGCTTTACTGCTTGCAAGTGCTATAAATTATCCTAGAATTAAAGGACCTGGTCCTATGCATAAAATCTTAGTCCTTCTAGCCTTTACTAGGACTTGTTTATTATATAATTGCTAGTCCTCTACGGCTTTACTAAAGATTAAGGAATTAGCTTGTGATTAGCCTAATACTGCCTTAAAAGTTAATGCATCCTATCTATCTAGAGGAGCTTGCGGCTATATCCGCATAGCTAAGCCTAAACAACCTGCCTTTTATAGAAGTGAGACTATATTATGCATATTATATTATATATATTCTAGCGGCATGTATGGTTCCGCTATAGGAGCGCCCTTTAGATCAAGCTCCTTTTAAGCTTATATAATCTACCTCCTTATAATTATCCACATCTCTATAGCCGCCTTTTCTCCTACTGCTAGCGTCTTATATTTAGGTCCATAGGATGCTCTATAGAAGCTCTAATAATGCAGTCTGCGAATTGGTTACTACTATGCAGACAGGCTATTGGCCCTTCTTATTGCAAGGTTAGCGCAGGTTAAAGCAGAGTTTATATTATCTGTCCGCATAGCGCAAGGGAGCTTACTAAGATCCTTTCCCTGATATGTAATTCCATATCGTATCTAGGCAGAGGCGAGCTATGTTATTATAAGGCATTATTTCGATTAGCTAGATTATACCGCATAAAGGCAATGCTAAGCGAAAGCCTCTATTGCCGTAGGCACTTGAGGCATATTTGCCATAAGAATCGTAATAGTGTAGCGGTAAGGAGAGAGCTGAAAGCTAAAAACGGGCTTATACTTATATCTTACATATGCGGAAATCTAGAGGGATCCTCGTTATAATAATAAAGAGGATTAAGTCTAGAGTAGCAGATCGAAGATCTAGGCTCTAAATAGGCTATGCCGCCGGGTGTCTTTAGCTGCGGTAAGGCCGGTAAGGCGGGAGGGTTAATAGCGCATAACAAAACTATAAGGATTAAGCGAGGGGATATTAGGAAAACGTATAAAGAGCGGCATAAGGCGTTTAACCCCTCTACTAGCCTATACTAGCCCTATTTAAATAGCGCTACAGGCGGAACCTGCAGTATCCGGTCTTAAGATTGCGGAGTCTTTCTAATATTAGGCACGTCTATAAGGCGATAAGCTAGATTAGGCGGAAGCTTATATAAAGAGGGAGAAGAGACCCTAAGACCAGGATAGCGCCGCTGCTACACTTAGGATCCCTAGCATCCGGCCTTGTATAATTACGCGTAAAGCCTATTAAAAGAGTAGTAATAAGGAAAGTAATAGACTAAGGATTAAGGAGAGAGAAGAGCAGGTTGAAATGCCCTATAAAGAGGAGCGATTTAGATTTGGATTTAGATTTGGATTTAGAGTGTTTAGAGGTTATAGAATAGGGTTTAAAATATTAATTCTCTCGTGTAATATAGCATGGTTAGCCTGCTTAGTTAGTGCTTTAAACTTGGGCGGTCGCAGCTAAATAAACTAGGACAGCTATTATGCTTAATAAAGATCCGCTATAGGCGCAAGTAAGTTAGTTTAGTAGGTATAGTAGGTTAGGAAGGGAGGTATAGGGAAGTAGGGCCGCGAGACTAAGGTAAGGCAGACTTGGTATAGCGTAGGAAGGCAGAAGAAAGGAAGATTAGAAGGGCGTGAAAGTAGTAGAAGAGAGAGAAAGTTATAAGTTAAAGGAGAGGAGAATAGGTTCTTATAGATGATATTAAAAAGCAGCGCCTAGATAAAGCAAGGGCACCTTGCCTAAACTGGCGCGCGCAATGCCTAAATTAGTATCGCTAAACCTAGCCGAGTATAAGCTCTGGAACCTGCGCCCCGCTTACCGGCTTATAGAATACTATTTAATAATCTTTTTTTATATTATATAAAATATAAAGTTATAATAATATATCTATTTAATAGATTATTTATTTTATTTATTTAACTTTATAAATTACTAGCTAGATCTAATAATAGATTCTTTTTTTTATTTTAAATCTAAAAAGCTATAACTTTATTCTAGAAAAAAAGTAGCTAGTTTACTTTTATATACTTTCTAATTATATTAATAAATAACTAATATAAAAAAATAAGGTTTTTAATACTAGTTCTTAGAACTATATCTTAATTACTTATATTAGTTTATTATAAAATACTATCTTTTTACTATAATACTAGTAGAATACTAACTATTATAATTAGCTAATAGAAATTAAAACCTAGAAGTAGAAATAAAAATAAAAATAACTCTAAAAACTAATTATATTAAAATAAATTCTAAAGTAGAATTTTTTTATTCTAATAACTATTTCTATTAAGAAAATAATAATTAATCTTTATTATATTAAAGCTTTTACTATAAACCTATATCTAAAGTATTAAGATTATAAGATCTATTAGACTAGTTTTTATAAGATTAATAAGATTCTAGAAAAATAATAAAGTAATTTACTTACTTAAAAAAAAAGTAAAATAAAAGAATAATAGACTAAAAGAAAGCTTTCTATATAGTATTATAACTATCTAGATATATTCTTTAAAAATACCTTTAATATACTTTCTATTTATAAGAAATAAAACTATAAAATTAAGATAAAACTAAGCTATATCTTTAGATATAACTTTTTCTACTAATAATTAATTTATAAACTTAAGATTATTAGAAAATATATTATTAATAACTTAAATAAAGAATTTATTAAAGCTAGTTAAGCTTTTTTTACTATACTAATTCTATTTATTAAGAAATCTAATAATAGTTTCTAATTTTATATAAACTATTAGTATCTAAATAGTATTATATAAAAAGATTATTATCTTTTACTATTTATTAAAAAAATCTTCTAATAGTTATCTTAAGCTAAGATATTTACTAAGCTAGATATCTACTAAGCTTTCTATTATATCTAAATAGATTTAAACTTTAAAAAACTAACTATATTCTAAACTAGATATAAAATATATAAGTATAAAATAATACTTTTTAAGCTAACTAATAAACTAGCTATATACTAGTAGTATATAAATAATATACTATTAGATTTATTTAATATATTTTATACTATTTATATAAATAATATTATTATCTATTCTAAGAACTCTACTAATTATAAAAAGTATATTAAGTAAGTTCTAAACTATTTATAAGCTACTAGCTTATAAGATAATATTAATAAAAGTAAATTTTATATTATTATAATTAAGTATTTTAGATTTATTATATTTATTATATTTACTAATAGAATCTAAGTAGATCTTACTAAGATATTTATAATTACTAGCTAGAAAAAGCCTAAAACTATAAAAGATATCTAGGTTTTTCTAAGATTCTATAACTTTTACTAGTAATTTATAAAAAACTATAAATATATAATATAAGCTTTTATTTTAGCTATTTAAAAAAATCTATTTTTTAACTTTAATAATAAATATAAGTAAATATTTATTAGCTTAAAAAAAGTATTAACTTTAGTTTTTATATTAGAATACTTCTAGTTTAATAAGCTTTATATACTAGAAATAGATATATCTAATAAAGTAGTTACTATAGTATTTTTAAAGCTAGATCTAAAAGATAATATCTAGAAACTTATAGTATTTATATCTAAAACTATAGCTTTAGTAGAATATAATTATCTAATTTATAATAAAAAAATACTTACTATTATATAAGCTTTTAAGATATAATAATTTAAGTTACTAAATTAAAATAATAAAATATAAGTCTACTTTAACTACTACTTTTTAGAATATTTTATAAATACTAAGTAACTATCTATATAATAAGCTAAATAGATAAAATATCTTTTATAATTTAATTTTAAGATTATATTTTAAGTAAAAAAGAAAAATAAAAAAGCTAATATCTTAATCTACTAAAAAGAAGATATATAAATATAGGAAACTATAATAAAAAAAGCTTATAATTAGACTCTACTATAGCTTTATTAAGTTAGTTTTAAAATAACTTAAAATATATAGCTAGCTCTAATAGTAGTAAACTTAGTTTTATTAGTTAATTAGATCTTATAGAAAAAACTAGACTTATAAAAGCTTATAGAATCTATATAAAAAAGTAAGTATAAAGAACTATTTAATATAGAATCTAATTAAAAGTTTTCTAACTTAAGAAAAAAAACTAATAGTATTTAATACTATATAAAATAGAACTTTTATATATATATAGCACTTATTTAAAAAGCCTACTTCTAGATATTAATAGCTTACCTTAGATAGAATAAGATAATTTAGACTTTTTAAGCTTAATACTATTAGTATAAACTAGAGAAAGATATTATATAGTATATATAAAGCTATTATAACTATTAAAAGTATTATATTTCTAAAAATAAGATATCTAAACTACTTTAACTTTTAACTATCTTATAACAATTCTAGTAATATATTATTATAGATTTTAAAAAGTTTCTTTTTATTAAGAATAGATTTAATATAATTATTATATTTATAGATTAATTAAATAAAAAGCTAGTTTTAATCTTTTATTATAAAATAATTAATACTAAATAGACTATTAAGATCTTTATATAATATATATACTAGATATAAAGTCTACTAGACTTAATTATATTAGATTAAGAATTATAGTTTATATCTTAATTCTAAAATAAGTTCTACTATATCCTAGAGATTAAGCTAAAGCTATCTACTACTAATTATATATAGATAAATAAATAGACTAAAATTATAAACTAGTATATTAACTAATAGCTCTATCTTTTTATTAACTATTATTAAAATAATTAGAATAAATTAATACTTATAATAGATTTTATATAAGCTATACTACTATATAAAACTATAGAATAAGTACTAATACTTACTAAAATAAGCTATAAGCTAAGAACTTTATTTAACTAGACTTTATCTTAACTTCTAGAATTAGTATAAAAGAAGCTTAATTAGAATAAAGCTTAAATAATACTTAAATAGATCTATAATAGTTAGAAAGTTACTTATAAGAATATAGCTTATATATAAAACTATTACTTAATCTAGATAAATAAATACTAATAGAAGATTAATTTTAGTATTAGTAATAAAGTTTAGATTACTATAAAATACTAGAAGTTATTTTAACTTAATAAAAAGTTAATAAAATAAGCTATTAGATCTTTTATAATCTTAAAAAAATATAATAATATATTTTATTTAAACTTATTAGCTTTAATAAAAGTCTATCTAGTTTTTAATACTAATAAGCTCTAGAAGAACCTAGATAACCTACTTCTAGGATAATAGAATAAAAAACTACTTATTATAAATATAATATATAACTAAGAGACCTTAGGCTTAATATCTAGCTTTAGATATAAAAGAACCCTTAGTAGAAACAGGTATATATAAGCAAAAGACGTTTTTCTAGTATATTAGTTATATAATAGACCGAGGAGAACCGTAGGGATTCTTACGGCCTATTAGGATCCATCAGAATCTAAAGGCATAAAGGTTCTATATAAGGCTAGGTTATTACCTATTAGATAGAAGCTTTATACTTAACTTAAATAGTATTTCCTAATATACGCTTATTACTTTATACTTTATAATAAGCTATATTTCTAAGTATAGTAACTAGTAATCTATTAATAGATACTAATATTAATCTAATAATAACCTAGGTCTAAGAACCTACTTAATACTATAAACTTTTCCGATTTTCACGAATTCACCTATAACTTTTAAACCACCCAACCAAATCGCCCGATCGCGCCTGCATTCTAACCGCCTTAATCTCAGCTTTTATTTAATACTGCTTTTAAAGCAATTAGATGGAAAATAAGTGAAAGCAGTGCATCTAAAGGGTTTTTAACCCCTGTGGCCGCCTAACCACCACCTTTCTTACCACTATAACTTCCCCGCCACCGGCATGCAGCGGCAGAAAATGATAATATAGTAATAGGCGCTAGCAATAATGCCTCTTATAGCACCAACGACCTAGTAGCGCCTGTAGAGTGGGATGCAGCCTGGCTAAAAGCTGCATCTGCGCCTGCAGCTGCATACGTGTTATCTGTAGAGCCGCATATTACTAGCCCACACCGCTTCCCAACTGCCTAATCTAGCCAATTTAATATATCTAACCTATTTACCCTGAATATAAAGCGTAGACTAGCTATACCGCTTCTAAATCCGGCCAAAAACCTCCGATTTACTCTTAATTCACCCTTAAATAAGGCTATAGCTAAGGCATGTAACCTTCTAGTCGAAGCTGCAGCTGCTAAACCAGACCGCCTAAAATAAGACTAAATCCTTGATTTAATCGAGATTTTCCGCGAATATCTTAAAAAAGGCTCTATTAAAAAGGTTTCTGCCATTTTAGCTAATAAGATTACGCATATAGAATCTGCTAGCTAAAAGCTAGAGGCTACCGCCCGGCAAATAACCGCTAAATCGATCGTAAACCCGAAAACCGACCTAAAAAAGCCTAGTACTGCCGTCCCGGACTGCTAAAACGGGCCGAAAAATGCTATACAGCCGAAAACTACTAAGGAGCCCTTACACCTGCTAAATCGGTTATATGCAGCCGCAGCAGAAAGCGCTAGTCCTGATTCGGACTGGATTTTAGTTAATTCGGCTAAAAAACCACGCCCACCGCCTAAACCAGCCGCTAAGAAGCTGATAACCAGCTGTAGACTTATCCTAATTAAGGATCTAATAGTCTAAAACGACGATTTTTAACCTCTTACTGCCTGCAACGACTTTAATACCGCCTTTGCTAGCAAAGGGAGTTAAAGACCTAGTTATACTCTCTATTTCTAAGTCTATATAGTTAAATCTAGTGGTTACTACTATAGAAGCCTATTTATCCGACTTTCTACTAGCTAAAAGCGACGTCTAGACCTATATTCTGCCCGGCTATACCGCCTAGAAGGATGTGGAATGGCATAAAATCGTGGCCCACGGGATCCCCACTAGCGTATTTAACCGCCTAGACGGGATGGACCTTATAAAGGACGAAATACGGACTTTTAATAAGGGTCTAACCCCTTTAGGCAACCTATACTGGATTTCATCGGCTGAAAAGCGGTTAAAACAAGCAGCTAGATCTGTTGCAATCGCATTTGCTACGCCTGAAGAGGCTAGTGCTGCTATCCGAAATAGGCTATATATAGCTGGCATTTTAGTGCGGTGTGAAAAACACTATATAACGCGCCCGACCGCCTAGTGTATTAGGTGCCAGCGCTATGGCCACTTATCACACTACTGCTATAGAGAGGCTAGGTGCCAGCTATGCAGCGAACCATATTAGACGAAACAGCACATATGCACTATATGTAATACGAAGACTAGCTATGCCCACCTTATCCCAAAATGCGCTAACTGCGGGGGTCCATATACGGCTAGCTCAGCTGCATGCGAAGTCTACTAAAGCATCTAATTAAAGGCCGCTAAATCCTCTCTATGATAGGCGCTAGCACTAAAATCCTCCAAGTGAATTTAAATTCAGCCGCCTATAATATAGAATCCGCTCTATAAGTGGCAATTGAGCTAGATGTTGATATTATACTAGTTTAAGAGCCTTATATTATTACTAAAGATTCGGGTGAAATACGATCCATTTCACACTCCTTATTCACTTAACTCTTCCCGAATAGGCCTAGCCTAGACTTCACACCACGCACAATGGCATATATTGCCAGGTCTTACCGCCCTAGAGTTGCCCTAGCCTCCGAATCGCCATACGATTCCGACTTCCAAGTGCTAGATATTATAGACCAAGACTATGCAATTAAGGTTTATAATATTTATAATAAAAAGCACCAATTACCTGATTCGGATACCCGTACGCTAGCGCGGTGCTTATGGCAGCTTATACCGCCTCTCGATTCGGTATTTTGCGGGGACTTTAATGCCTATAACCCTTGGTGGGACCCACTTTACGAGGCACGCGATATAGAGGGTATTGCGCTAGCAGACTGGATCGACTACCACGATTTAGCCCTCCTAAATACCCCTGGTATTAGCACCTTCCACCGCCCTCATATGGCTAGACCCACAAATATCGACCTTACACTAGCCCATCGCTCTATAGCCAATCACATTTAAGACTGGGCTGTAGTAGAGGATATAGGCTCTAACCATTTAGGCATAGTCTTTATATCTAAGGATCCCAAATAGGCTTAGCCGATCCACAGACCACCCGATTCGATATAAAACGCGCAGACTGGGACCAAATTTGGTGAAACACTATTCTGCCAGCTGTCACCGCTCCAGGATTTACTGCATCGGCTAAGCTATAGCTTAAGTCTACAACTATAGCTTAAGAAGCTTAGAGCAAATCGATGCAAAAAGAAGCTATAAAGTAGCTTTGGACCAGCTAGACGATATGGCAGAACGCTATACTAGCGCTATTTTGTGCGCCGCACATGATTCCATACCCCAAATCCGGTTAGCGCCAAATGCTAAGCCGTGGTGGAACGATTCACTTAAAACACTCCGCCGAAATATGAATCACGCTAGGCTAGCCTCTATGAGAGCCTTTTCCGACCAGTTACATAGACGCTATACTAGTGCACGTAATATATACTTTCAGGCTATTAAAACAGCTAAAAAGGACCACTGGAACCAGTTTTTGGAAAAAGAGGATTCTAAATCGATTTTTAAAGCCCTAGCTTATACTAAGCCAAGGCGGTCAGAGCTAGTGCCAAATTTAAAGCTTTCTGCTACCTAATATGCAACTATATTCACCGCTAAATGCGACCTTTTCCGCCAGACACTCTTCCCTCTACTACTAGAAACGCCTAGCCTAAATTAGTCTAGTTATACTGCTTCTAGCGCTTGGAAGTGGCCTAAACTAGCTCTAGAGGAAGTTAAGCTAGCCTGTTCGAGTGAAATCAAATCCACTAGTCCTGGTCCCCGACTATATCACTCAAACCATTATCACCTACGCATACTTAGCATGCCCTTCCCAGATTTTCACTCCTTTTTGAGACGCTAGTTAATATAGGCTACCACCTAAAATGCTAGAGGCAGGCTAATTGCATTATACTACGCAAAAACAATAAACCCGACTATAAGCAGCCTAGCGCATATCGACCTATTTCACTTCTTAGCTGCTTAGGAAAGGTTAGCGAAAGGATCCTAGCTAAGCGTCTAGCGTATCTAGCGGAAACCACCCACCTGCTTCACTCTACCTAAATTGGTGGTCGACTTAAAAAGTCGGCTATTAACGCAGGCGCTATGCTAGCGGATTATGTCTATTCTAACCGCTAAAAGAAGAAAATTACTACTACGCTTCTACTAGACGTGAAAGGCGCATATAACCACGTATCTAAGAATAGGCTCCTTATAGTGCTTAGGGACCTAGCACTTCCCGATTTCGGTAATAAAGTGGGTCTCCTCTTTTATAAGCGGGCGGTCACTTAAGCTTCTATTCGATGGCTAATCAGACGAAAACCAGCCTATACAGACCGGAATACTATAAGGAAGCCCTGATTTCGCCTATCCTTTTCCTTATATATATAAGAGGCCTATTTAGGTCGCCGGCAGTGAAATTTATCTCTTATGCTAACGATATCACTCTCTCCACTGCATTGACTAGCCCTAGGAAAAACGTCAAAATCCTACAGCTAGTAGCTAAAGAGCTATTTTCAGCTAGCTAGCGAAAGTGCAATCCAATTCGACTCAAAAAAGTCAGAACTAATTCACTTCCACACTAGCGAAGCCGCTAAGCTAGCGCCACTTATACTCCTAGACAGCACTATAGTCTATCTAAAACAGACGGTTAAATGGCTTAGTATCTACTTTAATGCCCTTTTATAATTTAAAGAGCATATTACGATCCGTACCGCCCTGGCAAAATCCGCATTTAGATGTATGTCTAGGCTAGCCAATAGCGAACAAGGTCTTAGCCCCACCGCTTTCAGATAACTGTATTTAGCATGCATTGCTAGCGTATCGGATTATGCATCACCAATTTGGTAGCGGGGCTAAGCATATGCTAAAGAGCATTTGCAGCATCTCTAAAACCTAGCACTACGCAAAATCCTAGGGACTTTTCGCACTAGTCCAATTCAGGCCATGGAGGTAGAAGCTAGCCTCTCACCGCCCGCAATACGACTAGATGCAGCCACCCGAAAATACGCCTTCCGCCTAGCTAAGCTAAGTCCAGACCATCCAGTTAATTAATAAATCAGTGATGCTAGCAATGCTAGCGATTCTAGCGATTCTAGCGATTCTAGCGATTCTAGCTCTTTTAGCTCCCCTCCTAAATATGGTCTTTAGAGGATTGCTAGCACTATAGCACCACTACTTAGCTCTAAAATCGAACCTATTTAGCACTTCTATTTTGCCCCTTGGGACTGCTCTATGCCCTAGGGCTACGCACATCGCTAAACTGTCTAAAGCGGAGGCCGCCATAGCACACCGCCTCTAGCTATAGACGCAATCGCTAAATCGGGTGTTATACTATACTAATAGGGTTATAAATGCCAGATTCCACTAGTATTAGAGTGGGACTAGCAGGGTATAGTGGCGCTAGACGCTTTACTAGCCTAGCTTGTAATATCGGCCCATACTAAATTGTCTATAATAGAGAGCTAGAGGGGATTGCCCTAGCCTTTAAAAACGCTACTAGACTAGGTCTAAATCGTGATATTAGGGTCTATATAGATAACCAGGCAGCAATTTATAGGCTAGCGCGGCTTTCCGATAATCCTGGCTAATCATAGCAAATTAGGGCTATTGCAGCAGCGGCTAAAGTAGCCTAAAATGGATCCACGCTAGCAATAGAGTAGGTCCCTAGCTACTAAGATATTAATAGCAATAAGACTGCAGACAGACTAGCTAAAATAGGCTCTAAATCACTACCGACCACCTAGACCGCCCTAGCTGCCTATACTAGCTATGCTTATATAGGTATAAAAATCAACCAGATGTATTAACATGCATGGGCTAGCGCTCTAGCTAGCGGTAAAGGCTACTATTTCGATTTTTTTCAATCCTCGAATTCACTCTCGAATCCAGCTTCCTAAAGTGGCTAGATCCACTGCTAGCGCCTTCTTCTAGCTAAAGCTAAAACACGGCTACTTTAGGTCTTACCTAAAGAGGTTTAAACGCGCTAGCTTAGATCGATGTATATGTAATACTAACTAACTAGAGTTGCTATAGCACTTTATACTAGCGTGCAGCGAATATAAGGCGGAGAGGCATATAATGCGGTAGAACGTCCCGTTTAGGCTTAGTATGCAGAGCCTATTTAAGACGAAAATCGGATAATAGCATTTGCTAGTCTTTTTGCACGAAACTAGTATTAGCACCTGTAAATGGCGGCTGGAACGGGCAGAATTTATTAATAACTAAGCATTTATTACTATATATGACTTAGAAGCTATTTTGCCTATATCTACCGCCGAAAACTATCGATTTTAGCTAACTTTAGCTAAGAAGTCGAAAGAGCGTATTTGCAGCTTAAGGCTAAGCTATGCTAGCTAACTGCCTTTATATTCTACCACTTTTTAACCACTTTTCGACTACTTTTCCTTTATCTGTATAACTACTTTTAAGGCCCTAGGGGGATTTTGCTATGGCGTTTATTATTTTATGGACCTAGTCCGCATTAGGCTTAGTGCCTCAGATTCTAACCGGAAGCATATTAATCTATCTTTTATATTTACCACTTAACCGCGCTAGCACTAGGCTAGCGCCGTCCTATATAGTCTTAGACTTATATAGGACGTAAATGGAATAATAATAATAATAATAATTCTATTTAAGCTTATAAAAACTTAAAGAAAGAAAAGTAATACTTTATATAATAGAAAAGGTTTTCTACTACTATATCTAAGATCTAGTTAAAAAGAAAAAAATAAAAATCTTATACTTACTAATATTAGAGATGCTTATAGATAGTTTTATAAAACTTTTTAGTTAAGTTATATTTAGAGGATTCTTAAGATAGCTAGAAGTTATAATAAATTAGTAGTTAGTTATTATTTTTATTTAGAAAAGTGGAAAAAGGGAAATAGAAAAAGATACTATAGTAAGAGCTATAAAGAAGTGTTAGAAATATAGCTCTTATAGTATTAGATAATATAGCTGCTAGCAGATATATATAAGGTTATAAGAATCTTATTTTTACCTCTATAGTAGCTTTCCTTTTTAAGCTAATATAACTTTTTTAATCTACTTCTCTAACTATATCTCTATCTGGTCTATATACTTATTATTATTATTATTCTATTTACGTTCTATATAAGTCTAAGACTATATAGGACGGCGCTAGCCTAGTGCTAGCGCGGTCGGGTGGTAAGTATAAAAGATAGGTCAATATACTTCCGGTTGGAATCTGAGGCACTAAGCCTAATATGGACTAGGTCTATAAAATAATAAACGCTATAGTAAAATCCCCCTAGGGCCTTAAAAGTAGTTATATAGATAAAGGAAAAGTAGTTGAAAAGTGGTTAAAAAGTGGTAGAATATAAAGGCGGTTAGCTAGTATAGCTTAGCCTTAAGCTGCAAATATGCTCTTTTAATTTCTTAGCTAAAGTTAGCTAAAATGAATAGTTTTCGGCGGTGGATATAGGCAAAATAGCTTCTAAGTTATATATAGTAATAAATGCTTAGTTATTAATAAATTCTGCCCGTTCTAGCCGCTATTTACGGGTGCTAATACCAGTTTCATGCAAAAAGACTAGCAAATGCTATTATCCGATTTTCGTCTTAAATAGGCTCTGCATACTAAGCCTAAACGGGACGTTCTGCCGCATTATATGCCTCTCCGCCTTATATTCGCTGCACGCTAGTATAAGGTGCTATAGCGACTCTGGTTAGTTAGTATTATATATGCATTAATCCAAGCTAGCGCGTTTAAACCTCTTTAGGTAAGACCTAAAGTAGCCGTGTTTTAGCTTTAGCTGGAAGAAGGCGCTAGCAGTGGATCTAGCCACTTTAGGAAGCTGGATTTGAGAGTAAATTCAAGGATTAAAAAAATCGAAATAGTGGCCTTTGCCGCTAGCTAGAGCGCTAGCCTATGCATATTAATACATCTGGTTGATTTTTATACCTATATAGGCATAGCTAGTATAGGCAGCTAGGGCGGTCTAGGTGGTTAGTAGTGATTTAGAGCCTGTTTTAGCTAGTCTATCTGCAGCCTTATTGCTATTAATGTCTTAGTGGCTAGGGACCTACTCTATTACTAGCGTGGATCCATTTTGGGCTACTTTAGCCGCTGCTGCAATAGCTCTAATTTGCTATGATTGGCCGGGATTATCGGAAAGCCGCGCTAGCCTATAAATTGCTGCCTGGTTATCTATATAGACCCTAATATTACGATTTAGACCTAGTCTAATAGCGTTTTTAAAGGCTAGGGCAATCCCCTCTAGCTCTCTATTATAGATAATTTAGTATGGGCCGATATTATAAGCTAGGCTAGTAAAGCGTCTAGCGCCACTATACCCCGCTAGTCCTACTCTAATGCCGGTGGAATCTGGCATTTGTGACCTGTTAGTATAGTATAACACCCGATTTAGCAATTGCGTCTATAGCTAGAGGCGGTGTGCTATAGCGGCCTCCGCTTTAGGCAGTTTAGCGATATGCGTAGCCCAGGGCATAGAGTAGTCCTAAGGGGCAAAATAGAAGTGCTAAATAGGTTCGATTTTAGAGCTAAGCAGTGGTGCTATAGTGCTAGCAATCCTCTAAAGACTATATTTAGGAGGGGAGCTAAAAGAGCTAGAATCGCTAGAATCGCTAGCATTGCTAGCATTGCTAATTTATCAATTAACTAGATAGTCTAGACTTAGCTTAGCTAGGCGGAAGGCGTATTTTCGGGTGGCTGCATCTAGTCGTATTACGGGCGGTAAGAGGCTAGCTTCTACCTCTATGGCCTAAATTGGACTAGTGCGAAAAGTCCCTAGGATTTTGTATAGTGCTAGGTTTTAGAGATGCTGCAAATGCTCTTTAGCATATGCTTGGCCCTGCTACCAAATTAGTGATGCATAATCCAATACGCTAGTAATGCATGCTAAATACAGTTGTCTGAAAGCGGTGGGGCTAAGACCTTGTTCGCTATTAGCTAGCCTAGATATACGTCTAAATGCGGATTTTGCTAGGGCGGTACGGATTGTAATATGCTCTTTAAATTGTAAAAGGGCATTAAAGTAGATACTAAGCCATTTAACCGTCTGTTTTAGATAGACTATAGTGCTGTCTGGGAGTATAAGTGGCGCTAGCTTAGCGGCTTCGCTAGTGTGGAAGTGAATTAGTTCTGACTTTTTTGGGTCGAATTGGATTGCACTTTCGCTAGCTAGCTGAAATAGCTCTTTAGCTACTAGCTGTAGGATTTTGACGTTTTTCCTAGGGCTAGTCGATGCAGTGGAGAGAGTAATATCGTTAGCATAAGAGATAAATTTCACTGCCGGCGACCTAAATAGGCCTCTTATATATATAAGGAAAAGGATAGGCGAAATTAGGCTTCCTTATAGTATTCCGGTCTATATAGGCTGGTTTTCGTCTGATTAGCCATCGAATAGAAGCTTAAGTGACCGCCCGCTTATAAAAGAGGAGACCCACTTTATTACTAAATCGGGAAGTGCTAGGTCCCTAAGCACTATAAGGAGCCTATTTTTAGATACGTGGTTATATGCGCCTTTCACGTCTAGTAGAAGCGTAGTGGTGATTTTCTTCTTTTAGCGGTTAGAATAGACATAATCCGCTAGCATAGCGCCTGCGTTAATAGCCGACTTTTTAAGTCGACTACTAATTTAGGTAGAGTGAAGCAGGTGGGTGGTTTCCGCTAGATACGCTAGACGCTTAGCTAGGATCCTTTCGCTAACCTTTTCTAAGCAGCTAAGAAGTAAAATAGGTCGATATGCGCTAGGCTGCTTATAGTCGGGTTTATTGTTTTTGCGTAGTATAATGCAATTAGCCTGCCTCTAGCATTTTAGGTGGTAGCCTATATTAACTAGCGTCTTAAAAAGGAGTGAAATCTGGGAAGGGCATGCTAAGTATGCGTAGGTGATAATGGTTTGAGTGATATAGTTGGGACTAGGACTAGTGGATTTGATTTCACTCGAACAGGCTAGCTTGACTTCCTCTGGAGCTAGTTTAGGCTACTTCCAAGCGCTAGAAGCAGTATAACTAGACTAATTTAGGCTAGGCGTTTCTGGTGGTGGAGGGAAGAGTGTCTGGCGGAAAAGGTCGCATTTAGCGGTGAATGTAGTTGCATATTAGGTAGCAGAAAGCTTTAAATTTGGCACTAGCTCTAACCGCCTTGGCTTAGTATAAGCTAGGGCTTTAAAAATTGATTTAGAATCCTCTTTTTCTAAAAACTGGTTCTAGTGGTCCTTTTTAGCTGTTTTAATAGCCTGAAAGTATATATTGCGTGCACTAGTATAGCGTCTGTGTAACTGGTCGGAAAAGGCTCTTATAGAGGCTAGCCTAGCGTGATTTATGTTTCGGCGGAGTGTTTTAAGTGAATCGTTCCACCACGGCTTGGCATTTGGCGCTAACCGGATTTGGGGTATGGAATCATGTGCGGCGCATAAAATAGCGCTAGTATAGCGTTCTGCCATATCGTCTAGCTGGTCCAAAGCTACTTTATAGCTTCTTTTTGCATCGATTTGTTCTAAGCTTCTTAAGCTATAGTTGTGACTTAAGCTATAGCTTAGCCGATGCAGTAAATCCTGGAGCGGTGACAGCTGGCATAAAAGTGTTTCACCAAATTTAGCCCAGTTTGCGCGTTTTGTATCGAATCGGGTGGTCTGTGGATCGGCTAAGCCTATTTGGGATCCTTGGATTATAAAGACTATGCCTAAGTGGTTAGAGCCTATATCCTCTACTACAGCCCAGTCTTAAATGTGATTGGCTATAGAGCGATGGGCTAGTGTAAGGTTGATATTTGTGGGTCTAGCCATATGAGGGCGGTGGAAGGTGCTAATACCAGGGGTATTTAGGAGGGCTAAATCGTGGTAGTCGATCTAGTCTGCTAGCGCAATACCCTCTATATCGCGTGCCTTGTAAAGTGGGTCCTATCAAGGGTTGTAGGCATTAAAGTCCCCGCAAAATACCAAATCGAGAGGCGGTATAAGCTGCTATAAGCACCGTGCTAGCGTACGGGTATCCGAATCAGGTAATTGGTGCTTTTTGTTATAAATATTATAAACGTTAATTATATAGTCTTAGTCTATAATATCTAGCACTTGGAAGTCGGAATCGTATGGCGATTCGGAGGCTAGGGCAACTCTAGGGCGGTAAGACCTGGCAATATATGCTATTGTGCGTGGTGTAAAGTCTAGGCTAGGCCTATTCGGGAAGAGTTAAGTGAATGAGGAGTGTGAAATGGATCGTATTTCACCCGAATCTTTAGTGATAATATAAGGCTCTTAAACTAGTATAATATCGACATCTAGCTTAATTGCCACTTGTAGAGCGGATTCTATATTATAGGCGGCTGAATTTAAATTCACTTGGAGGATTTTGGTGCTAGCGCCTATTATAGAGAGGATTTAGCGGCCTTTAATTGGATGCTTTAGTAGACTTCGCATGCAGCTGAGCTAGCCGTATGTGGACCCCCGCAGTTAGCGCATTTTAGGGATAAGGTGGGCATAGCTAGTCTTCGCATTGCATATAGTGCATATATGCTATTTCGTCTGATGTGGTTCGCTGCATAGCTAGCACCTAGCCTCTCTATGGCAGTAGTGTGATAAGTGGCCATAGCGCTGGCACCTAATATACTAGGCGGTCGGGCGCGTTGTATAGTGTTTTTCACACCGCACTAAAATGCCAGCTATATATAGCCTATTTCAGATAGCAGCACTAGCCTCTTCAGGCGTAGCAAATGCGATTGCAACAGATCCAGCTGCTTGTTTTAACCGCTTTTCAGCCGATGAAAATCCAGTATAGGGTTGCCTAAAGGGGTTAGACCCTTATTAAAAGTCCGTATTTCGTCCTTTATAAGGTCCATCCCGTCTGGGCGGTTAAATACGCTAGTGGGGATCCTGTGGGCCACGATTTTATGCCATTCCACATCCTTCTAGGCGGTATAGCCGGGCAGAATGTGGGTCTAGACGTCGCTTTTAGCTAGTAGAAAGTCGGATAAATAGGCTTCTGTGGTAGTAACTACTAGATTTGACTGTATAGACTTAGAAATAGAGAGTATAACTGGGTCTTTAACTCCCTTGCTAGCAAAGGCGGTATTAAAGTCGTTGCAGGGCAGTAAGAGGTTAAAAATCATCGTTTTAGACTATTGGATCCTTAATTAGGATAAGTCTACGGCTGGTCATCGGCTTCTTAGCGGCTGGTTTAGGCGGTGGGCGTGGTTTTTTAGCCGAATTAACTAAAATCCAGTCCGAATCAGGACTAGCGCTTTCTGCTGCGGCTGCATATAACCGATTTAGCGGGTGTAAGGGCTCCTTAGTGGTTTTCGGCTGTATAGCATTTTTCGGCCCGTTTTGGCGGTCCGGGACGGCAGTACTAGGCTTTTTTAGGTCGGTTTTCGGGTTTACGATCGATTTAGCGGTTATTTGCCAGGCGGTAGCCTCTAGCTTTTAGCTAGCGGATTCTATATGCGTAATCTTATTAGCTAAAATGGCAGAAACCTTTTTAATAGAGCCTTTTTTAAGATATTCGCGGAAAATCTCGATTAAATCAAGGATTTAGTCTTATTTTAGGCGGTCTGGTTTGGCAGCTGCAGCTTTAACTAGAAGGTCACGTGCCTTAGCTATAGCCTTATTTAAGGGTGAATTAAGAGTAAATCGGAGGTTTTTGGCTGGATTTAGAAGCGGTGTAGCTAGTCTATGCTTTATATTCGGGGTAAATAGGTTAGATATGTTAAATTGGCTGGATTAGGCAGTTGGGAAGCGGTGTGGGCTGGCAATATGCGGCTCTACAGATAACACATATGCAGCTGCAGGCGCAGATGCAGCTTTTAGCCAGGCTGCATCCCACTCTACAGGCGCTGCTAGGTCGTCGGTGCTATAAGAGGCATTATTGCTAGCGCCTATTACTATATTATCATTTTCTGCCGCTGCATGCCGGTGGCGGGGAAGTTATAGTGGTAAGGAGGGTGGTGGTTAGGCGGCCACGAGGGGTTAAAAACCCTTCGGATGCACCGCTTTCACTTATTTTCCATCCGATTGCTTTAAAAGCGGTATTAAATAAAAGCTAAGATTAAGGCGGTTAGAATGCTGGCGCGATCGGGCGATTTGGTTGGGTGGTTCAAAAGTTATAGGTGAATTCGTGAAAATCGGAAAAGTTTATGCGCGTTTTTTGTGGTCTATATACTTTTCTAAAGGTAATAATCCTAGAAAGTATATAGTTCTAATAGTAAATTTATTACTAAGCTAGATCTATAGCTCTTAAGAATAAGAGCTTAAAAAAGAAGGTTATATTAAGATCTAATTATATAAGATTATAAAAATGCTCTATATAAAGCTTACTTAGATTCTAAGCTTTATATATCTAAGAGTTTTCACTTTTAGACTTTTTAGATCTTTAGAGATTAGCTTATAAATACTATTTACTTTTCTGCTTTCTAAATTATAATTCTCTATTATTAAAATCCTTATATTTATAGATTTATAGAAAACATCTCTATATAGAAGAAAAACGCGGCGGAATAAAGACTTAATATTTTACTAGTACTAGAAAGTACAACTAAATAATTGCGCACATACTATAAAATACCGCAAGTTCATTCAGCCCCGTTTTTCTCCGATGTAGAGCACCTTATACAGGTAAATGGTCGTCGCTCCCTATGTTTAATATAAGGGACGAGATATTATTCGGTTCTCTACGCCGAGTTTTAGATCCAGAGGTGCAAGGAAGCAGCGGAAACTGGTGGTCAAGGATCCAAATGCCACGCGACAGTGGAAAGTGAGGACAAAGCACAGGCCACCGCGTTCCGATTTAAAATAAAATAAAAATGCTTTCAAGAGGCGAGGGGGAAATCACAGGAGAATTATGGTCAAGAGAGTTATTTGAAATAGTTCATGCGTGTCTCATATTTGGTCAGTGCACTGCCACTGCCTAAGTAATGTACACCTTGTAAAAAGCAAATCCCAGTGGCGAATAACTCCATGCCGTAACCGTGAAGACCCAATCCCATACCATTATGTTCCATTCAAATGCCCCCACGCGATCAACATTCCAAGTTCAGCGCGCCCCAAAGGCCAGTGAACAAGGCCGAGAAGATTGCATGCCAAGGTATCGAAAAGATTCAGACGCGCCCAGAAATCTACGATCGCTCTCCGCGAAGACGACGACTGATTGATGTTAGTTGATGCTATACAAGAGTGAGCGCGAGGGGCATGACTTACGCAAGCTGGATGTCCTTGGATTGAATGGTGACACGCTTGGCGTGGATGGCGCAAAGGTTGGTATCCTCAAAGAGGGAGACGAGGTAAGCCTCAACAGACTCCTGAAGGGCACCGATGGCGGAAGATTGGAATCGGAGGTCAGACTTGAAGTCCTGGGCGATCTCACGGACGAGACGTTGGAAGGGGAGCTTTCGGATCAGGAGCTCGGTGGACTTCTGGTAACGACGGATCTCACGGAGAGCGACGGTTCCTGTGAAGATGTTAGAAGGGTAGAAGCGAGGATGTGACGCGATGTTGAGACCAACCTGGCTTGTATCTGTGGGGCTTCTTGACACCTCCGGTGGATGGTGCAGATTTGCGAGCAGCCTTGGAAGCAAGTTGCTTACGAGGGGCCTTGCCTCCGGTGGATTTACTGTCGTACGTTAGCTTTGGATCGATGGAGGTGTTGTGCTGTGGAGGGGTTGAGACGCGTCGAAGTTGAGGCTGAAACGCAGCAACGACCACGGTCGCAATCTTCAACAAAAGACGACGATCGCGACGACGCGATGAGGTGCACCAAGATAAGGAATAAATGCTTACCGGGCGGTTTGCTTGGTACGAGCCATTGTTGATGATGATTCAAGATGATTTGATGGAAAAGTGGTTATTGAGTGTGGTTGTTGTGTTGGGTGGTGGGTTGTCGATGATGATGTTGTTGAGTGGATGGAGAAGGGAAAGTGTGAGAAGTGGGAGGATGGATTATTTGTAGTGCAGAAGACGCTAACGAGTGATCTGGTTGTGATTGCGCTAGTGGGGGGGATGCGCTTTCCGACTTGCAAATCCAGCGACTTTTGGAGCTCGCAACTTCAAAGCTCTTTGCCGACCAATCAGCAACCAGCATTTAACTTGCATGTTGGGGCTAAGCGAAGAAAGAGAACATCAACATGAAGAATTGATTGTATGACAACTTTGAAGGCAAGCAGCATTTCTTTTATGACTCATCAATTCTATAGATAATTCTCGTAGTCGAAGGAACCATAATTCGTTCCATATTATCATACTACAAGTGACGACGATGACTCTATATCTGTATCTTGCTTGGATGGATAATGAAACTTTGCTTTCCCCAGATTGCATCAAGCGCAGTGCATCCACCATCTATCCACCGAAAACTCGCCACTTCCCTCCGACCAATCAGCAGGCCCCGCGTTTGTTGTGGTCGCTTCCCTCCCTTCGGGACTAGCGCCAACCCTTAGCTCGTGATTGCAGAAGCAGCGAACGCGCCTCGCTCAGTCAAATAGCCTCATCCCCTCCATCATTCTTACAAACTCCCAATCCACCAACATCCATTCATCATCTCCACCACTTCTCGACATCATCACGTCGACCACCAAACACACACATCTCCCATCTCTAACAAATCTTCATCATGACTGGACGTGAGTATCCCTCTACTTCCCTTCTCATTGCTGCTCTCCCGCCCCTCCATCTCGACTTCGGTCGCGTCTTCCACCCCCATAACACTGTACTGACGCGTCTTCTCTACAGGCGGAAAAGGTGGCAAGGGTCTCGGAAAGGGTGGAGCCAAGCGTCACCGCAAGATTCTTCGTGACAACATCCAGGGTATCACAAAGCCTGCGATCCGTCGTCTCGCGCGTCGTGGTGGTGTCAAGCGTATCTCAGCCAGTAAGTTCCACGCCCGCTCTCAACGCGCTCGCACAGTCTCTAACGCGTCCAAACAGTGATCTACGAAGAGACCCGTGGTGTTCTCAAGACCTTCCTCGAGGGTGTCATTCGCGATGCAGTCACATACACAGAACACGCCAAGCGTAAGACCGTCACATCTCTCGACGTTGTTTACGCCCTGAAGCGACAAGGCCGCACTCTGTACGGTTTCGGTGGTTAGGTTGGGTTTTCATGGTTATTCGATGTCTCTTATGAATTTCTTCCATGGCTTGAGGGCTGGAAGACGGGTGCTTTGGGATGGGTTTCACTTGCTGATTACGGTGTTTATTGTATCATACGGAATATGGGGGGTTTACGGCATGGTTGATAGTGCCCATGAGATAACAAATCCGCCAAACATCATGACTTGAACACACTGCTCCCCTTTTGCTCGACTTTGCCTGTGAACATTGCTTCAACCTTGACGCGTCTCTTGTTTTGGTCGGCCTTTCCTAGTTCGGTGACCGTGTTAGTTTTCCAGTGATGACGAGTTCTAAACACCTGCCCGTGGTAGTCCGGGGTGGCAGTTGCTGAACGCTGGCTTTGCTTGAAGGGGGGGAGGAAACCTTCTCTATTCATCGCCGCCTGTTCGTAGAAAGGATGAGTCACATTCTTTCAAGCCAGCAGTTCTGCATACCTAGTTTGTCTGTGCCTAGAATCCAGCGAAAGTATCCCTGTATCGTATTTCCGGACGGTCGAATACCTCTTTCCTGCTTGCCCTTATGTAATAAAGATACTTCAAAAACATGTTCATCGGTGTGTGCCCCCATTCTCTTCCCTATCCTCACCCCCAGCCTGAGGGGGGCGGGGGGGGGGTTGAAGAAGGCAGAGGGGAGGGGGAGAGAAAGAAGTCAATCTATTTAAAGTCAGTAATCCAGGCCTTAGGACCCATGCGCAGACGTGGCTACTTTGGCCCTCCCCCTTATCCAATTAGGCTATAAATTCCACGTAGCTTTCAATTGAACCCTTCCTGCCTCAACAGTCTCTGGAGAGCCTAGGCAGAGGAAACGCCCGATTAATCCATCAGTCTTGTGAAGTTTGTTACAATTTGTGACTTGTGACTTGAGGTCACTTCCCTTCGCCTCGTAAGACTAGCATCACTTGCCCGAACTTTCAATGATGGCAGATGTCTCTTCACGCCGATGTTCATAGCATTAAAATCCTTAATTACTATCTTTACTCACCTGGGGGGTTCAATGGGGATTTTAGGGATAATACTTGGCTTCACTCAAAACTTTCTAGGGGCATAATAAGTTATACTTGGAAGTCCACCGGAATCGAGGGACATAGTAGCAAACTCTTAGGATCTTTGAAAGCTATCACCAATTAAGATTAGGCCAATAGAATGTTAAGCTGTAATATATATTCGGATGTTAAATATTATAGTTTCTGGCTTTCCGGTAAGAGACAGTCCAGTTTTAAAAAGGACTTGGTATATATTCAAAGCACTATATTTTTGACATAAGAAAGATATAACTTAATAAACAGCCTGGGTAAAAAGTATATTAAGGGTGATGATAGAAAACGAGTCACTTGAATTGATATGTTGTTATTAGCCGAGCTATAGGAAAAATTATAAGTTATATTAAAAAACAAGGAGAGAATAGGAGGGTTTGGGTTCTTTCAGGTAAATAGAAGCCCTAGAGTCATTAATTTATATCGGGTACTACTAATAAAAGACGTATAGTAAACGTGGTTCTAAACAATAATATTCTATAGGTTAGAAACCGTTTGGACATTTGAATATCTACTCCTGACCCCCTTCTCCTTAAATATTGTAAGAATGTAAATATGATTTGGTAAGGAAAACCAATAAAGGCATTAAAGTTCCCAACGAATTTCTTCTCCCAAGAGACCTTTACAATAGTCTAATGAGCAGCTACATCCGAAGACTAGAACATGGCGGATAAAGCAAGGCTCAAGGGTTTTGATTAAAGATGTTTGTATCGGGGAACCTATGTCAAAATACACACTCCAATATGCCGTGCCGAAACTCCACCGGATCCTCAATCGTAGGTGTTCTCCGATGAGGTCTTTGGAGGAAGCTATCAAGCCGAGTTCCCGCAACCGCATCCCCATCTAGATACACGTTGGATGAGGCCGAGAGTAAATGAACCCGTTTGAACCAGCAACGAGGTTTTTTCAGTATGAATTTAGCCTAGAGAGGTACAAGAAAAGGGGAAACTACGCATGCGACTTGGCGACAAAGAATTATTTCAGGAGAAGCAACTGGACACAATGGTAATATTGGAATGATATGCCAAACTGACCCTACATAACTAGGAACATAACAAGGAAGCTTTTCACCGCCTATTTTCCCCCACCCACAAACGCCAGGATTATCACACGCCCTAACTCCCTAACATACTTCATCAGACATTAACCTCATCGCCTTTTCTAGTCGGGACCTGGGTCAACACATCGAAAGCACCAGTGCCGACCTTACTCATCCTCCCAATAACAATCCTGGAACTTGGACTTGAAAGATCGTCCCAATCGCCATCAGTGACAGCATCAGCTAGGAAGCCTACTGTTGTCTCAAAGCTCATCTTCATGAACGGACTGACACTGCCCCTCAACCCACTCCTGTTGAAAGGACTGAATCCTCCTCCCCTAGTCATGAAATCGGCGATCAAATTCAGATGCCTATGATCAACACTAATTCCGTGACCTCCGAAAACACCCGACAGTTCCTGAATAATGGCTGCACGACAGGCCTCCACGCCATAGTTCCTGAGCATGGCCGCAATATCGTTGGTGGAGATGGTGTTGGGGTTTATGAGATCAGGGTAGCTCTGCATTGCCTTGAGGTTGACACCTGTCGTGTGCACAACTGGGACCTTGACAGTTTTGCCAGTTGCTAAATCTTGAATTTGTTCATCGGGAACGTAGGTACAAGAACCGATGTCTGCAATCTGTTGAATGAGAGACTGGCGCAAAGCATCTTCGACGATAGAAAGCATGAGGACTTTCGGGACATCCGCATCAAACTCGAGAGTAAGGTTGCACCACTCTCCAGAAGCTTCGTCGAAACGGAAGCGGACAATGTCGTTGCAATTCTTCATGACCCGAGCCTCCCTTTCTCCTGCCACGCTCTCGCGGCGCTTCGCAGTTGTTTTACTCGAGGAGTCACCCTCATCATCGCTACCAGGTTCGCGGGGACTGCCGCCAATTCC
This sequence comes from Gremmenia infestans, assembly GCA_032629725.1. Taxonomy (NCBI): domain Eukaryota; kingdom Fungi; phylum Ascomycota; class Leotiomycetes; order Helotiales; family Hamatocanthoscyphaceae; genus Gremmenia; species Gremmenia infestans. Next base: position 342,541 of record JAFEVB010000008.1, read on the forward strand.
CTCATCTTCCATTTCTTCCACGTCTTCTTCCGGCTCAGCCTCCTTCTGCATCTGCGCTTGCACCCTGTCGTCATCCTCATCGTTTGCGGCATAGCTCACGGCCTCCGCACGGTTGGCCCTCTGCTTGTCGTTGGTAGCGTCGTCATCTCCATCATCATCATCGTCCTCGTCGCCAGCTTCTCTTTCAACAGATGCTCGAGCCTCTTCGATCGTCCCAACCGACTTTCCAATCTCTGGTATTGCGGCGCTGCTAGCAGATGTTTTTGCCACCTTCTCTCCTTTCTTCAGGCCAAGTGCTTTCCGTGTGAGAGCTTGCAGTCGCGGTGCAAATTTCTTTTCCAGAGTATGGAGAACATCGGGGATACTGATTGCATATGTTTCGGTATACTCATCGGAGGGGAACAGTTTGATGGCAATGTCATAGACTTTTGCTTCAGAGTAAGCAACCCCCTTGCCAATGCGCTCGTTGACTGTGGCTTCGTCCAAGACTTCGGCGAGTGACAGAACACTGATGCTCTTTGCGAACTTCTCGCCACCTTCGGGAGATATTTCTTCATTGAGTCGCAATGTCATTGATGGCGTCGAAATATTTGCACTGGCGGTCATTACAATCTCTCGTAGACGGGGGATACCCAAGGTGACGTTTTTGGTAGAATGCCCAGCCAGATGGAAAGTGTTGAGAGTCATTTGTGTCGATGGCTCTCCAACAGATTGGCCGGCTACGATCCCGACTGCCTCACCTGGATCAACAACAGACTTCAAGTACTTTGCAACCAGGACTGGTTCCAAAGCCTTGCGAATACCAACACCTTTGGGGTGTGCCTTATCCTTAACCATTCCATCTGGGTTGGTTTCAAGATAGTCTCTGAGGGAATTGAAAAACTTCTCTGATGTGGCATATCCATACTTTCCAGGGTTGAACGACGAAAGCACAGGATCCGGGCCATTGGGATCATTAGCCTTCGCATGTTTGAGTGCCTTCTTCATCTTCTTCAGTATGATATCCTTCTTTTCGAATATCGTGTCGTACTTCTGCTCACCATAGCTGAGCTGCGAAAGCTCGGATATGAGGTTTTCGAGGAGGAATTTGAAGTTCGTCAGATGCATCTGTTTGGTTACGTCGAGACCATCCTCGCCGTACAAAAATTGCACCAAGGAGCCATCAGAATCCCTGACTGAGGTGTCATATTCTACCTTTAATCCTTCCATGCCCTTGATAAGACATCTCTGAAGGTAACCAGATCTTGAAGTCTTGACGGCAGTATCAATCAAACCTTCTCTTCCAGCCATAGCATGGAAATAATACTCCTGGGGGCGGATGCCCGTCAAGAAACGGTTAACGATATAGCCACCAGCTCGAATATTGGTCTCGAAAGGTCGGAAGCATGGCAAAGACTTTCCACTAACCATAAGAGGAACCCTCCGACCTTCCAAAACCTGTTGGCCAAGATTACAGGAAATGAGGTTGGCATTGACAGCGCTTCCCTTCGCACCAGAGACCGTCATGTTCTGCATTTGGTTTTTTGGGAACTGCTTCACAAGGCCAAGAGGAAGGCATGCGAGGGTAATCTCTGAAGATAGGTCTCCAGACCGTTTGTTCATCATCACATCAAGGCCAGCTTGCTTCTTGTCGTCCCTCAGTACATCCTCCAATCGACTCATCAACTCCGAGTCTGTATCCGACGGTTTCTGGTCAGATAAGGTGACATACTTGGCTGCTACATCTAGACCAAGATTCTGAGCGCCTTTCAATTTTTCCTTCCGGTTTTGCTCGCCTTTAGGGGTTAGACGTAGATCATCCATGCCACAGGTAAAGGCTCTCATATGCAGGAACTTAGTGAGTAGCCGACCAAGTATACTAAGCATCTTTCCAGCCGCGGTCGGTCCGTACACTTCATGAATGGAGTGGATGAAACCACCACCGGCAGGCCCGATTTGCGCCTTGTCGAGAATTCCTGTGACGAACTCTCCTCCGTTAAAACGGACCATGCCTTCTTCTTCGGCATTTGTACCCCAGCGATCACCCGGAACCGAGGATTTGCTTGTAAGTACCAAAGGAGCACAATTAACAGGTTTGATATTCTTCAGAATCGTGGTAATGACCTGCTTTCCGGTCCAACGTGGGGATGGCTTAATGATAGCAGGTGGAACAGTTTCTATTCGGTCTCCAACGATATGGCCGCTCTCAGGTCGCAGGCAATTATATATCAATTGTTGATATGTGGCACGATCAAAAAATGTGTCCCGATTGCACATCCATACAGATACTGAGATATGGTCTTGAATGAGACCTCTCAGTGGTTTTCCTGATGTTGCTACAAGATATTGATGATCGGTATCTGCGATTTGCAACGCTTCCGCACGTGCAATTTCTGTTTGGGGAAAATGCATGTTCATCTCATCACCATCGAAATCGGCATTGTACGTATTACAGTTAGCGTAGTGCATACGAATCGTTTTCTCGCCTGGTAAGACTCTTGCACGGTGGCCCATAATGGAAGGTTTGTGTAGAGTTGGTTGACGATTCATCAGTACCACGTCGCCGTTTGTGAGATGTCGATGGACCTTCTTATTGCGAGCTCCGTTGGCACTATTGTTCGAGGAGGCAAGTAGCTGATTAGCCAAAGCTAGTCGCTCATCCTGACTTTTCGACCGCAAATTGATAACTTGACCATTTTCGTTCTCAATAGCTGCGGCGCCAGGCCATTTCTCGACGCCATTTATAACAGCTTGCTGCATATCCTTGAAATTGTGACTCGTAACAGGCTCGGGATATGTCAATTTCTTCGCAAAGACAGGTGGGACACCGATTTCATTCGTCTCGATATTTGGGTCTGGGGAGATGACACTGCGTGCAGCGAAATTGACACGCTTTCCCATCATGTTCTTTCTGAATAGCCCTTCTTTCTTCTCTAGTTTCTGCTTGATGCCGTCTTCGTTCTTCTTGCCTGCCGCACCCTGGATAGGATTGCGGTCCCGATCAATGAGAGAATTCACGGCATCTTGAAGCTTACACCAAGCTTCTTGGAGGTCATACCAATCTCTTTTTCGCAGCGATGAGTTGTCAGAGGCTCTTTCCGGATTCGCAATGTCCTTGTGGATTTGTGCAATGGTTTCGCAGCCTTTCAGAATCAACTTGTAGAGAGAGTTTTGTTGCGCCTCTGCCACTTCCCCATCTCCAGTACGCGCTTCTGGACGATATTTGTTTGGCGGTACCAGCAGAGTTTGTATGAAGAACATATCGGCTGTCACTTTTGTAGCCTTCTTCGCAGCCGAACGAGAGTCATATACCAGGGACAATATTTCTTGATCTTTCTCGAATAACAGTGTCAGCTGAGCCTTGACCTCCAGGGGATTGACATATCGCTGCGCTGCTGCTGCAACTTTGGGTTTCGAGCTTGGATTGACCTTGGGCGTGGCATCACCCATGACTACATCTCCGTCCACATCGAGATCATCCCCCTCTCCCTCGCCATCATTCGACGATAAATCAATGTCGGCAATCCCCTCGTCAACGTCGCCATCGGGTTTGTCGTCCTTCGCCCGTTGTAGAATTTGTACTGGATTTACGGCGCGAAAGCTTCCAGCCGACATCTTGGTCTTGTCATGAGTAGTTAGAGCCTTCTCGAAAATCTTGACGAATCGGTCTTTTCGATAAGTGGGCGATATGCCACCACAATTCGAGCAAGTTTTGCTAGAAGTGATTTGCTTCAGGAAGGCCTTGACAACAACTCGACGGGCTTCAGCCACGCCTTCGTTCTTCTCCCGCTGCCATTCCCACGGGGCTCCTTTCGCCGCTTTGATTGCCTTTTTTACGAAGGCATTTCTGCGCCGAATGACATTGTCGATGGACGATTCCGCATCCTCTTCACTATTGCTGTCTCCACCATCCTTATTTTGGGGTGACATTTCGATATTCTCGACTTCTTCAGCTGCGCCCAGTAGTCCATGCTGTATTAATCGAAGTTTACAAAGATAGCGGTTGACTTCTTTCCGCGACATTCGAAGGAGATGACAGTATGTGCACTTCGCTCGGAGTAGCCTGAGGAGTTGAATCATGAATGTTGGGTGGTATACAGGAGCGGGAAGGTCGATGTGGCCTACATGACCTGGGCAGGCGGGGGATTTCAAGTTACAAGTTGTGCAGCTGTCCATGAGTTAGTTCAATGTCCATATAATTATCATGATTAAGCTTACATATTATCTCCCCACGAACCGAGAGCTGGATCGTACAGTCCACCGGGAATGGGGTGCAAGAGGGTGTCGAATGTAACAGCATTTTCTATCTTCTTTACAGAGAGAGCTTTGATCTCTTGCGCGGTGAGAAATCCAAAGTCGACGCTGCCAATGGCCGATGGAACTGGCTGAGAGATATTCATATTGACCAGGACCAAAACTAAAGCAAGCAGAGGAGTGCCGTGCAATAGGACCAGAGGCTGCTGTTCAAGGGAGCTTCAGCTTTTCGAGATGGCGGGCGGGATGATTTTGACGATTAGAAAGAGAAAAAAACCTAGATCACGTGGGCTAGGATAACGATAAGAAATTTAAGCCAGACTGTACCGCAAATCATCCATCTCGCTGCCTCTTTTAAACACCACCCACCACCCAATTACCACCACCACCACCACCACCACCACCACCACCACTTGCCTTCGCTGCCTTTTCGAAAACACATTCCTTTATCCTAACGTAACTTTGCGACAAAGGCTAACTTGCCATCATGGACCGAGGCAAGGCATCGCCCATCCTAGCCCCTCGTCATGACTCCTCAAGTCGCGTCGACAAGCCCCAATCCGCGGCCGAGAAGCTGGCCTCTTTGAAAGCTCGAGTGGCCGCTGCTGTGGGCAGCAGCAAGGCAAAGAGCAATACGGGGCTAAATGTCCCTCAGCACCCCATCTTGGCTAGGGGAGGTCTAAATGTCGACCTTCATCCCGCGCTGCAAGACCTGGGGCAATTCAAACCATCCAAAACCGTTGCGCCGAAGTTTGCAACTAGCATTGGCAATGCTCGTCCACAACCAGAGAAGCCTGCTCCGAAGAGCAAGAAGCAACTCGACCTGTCGGGACCTTCGGCGGAGGAAACACGGAACAACCCATACTTTGATATGAGCTTGGGAGGGCAAACAGCGACTTTGAAGAATCGCCATTCGAGGCAGCTGGTTTTCAACCAAAAGGGCAAATATATACAGCAGGCAAATGCGTTACGAAGACAGGCGGCCCTGGAGGCTATGAAAAAGCGCATTGCAGAGTCATCACGGAAGATCGGTATCGACGAAGATCTGGATACGGAAAAGAACTTCCTTGTTGAAGCGCCCCCGGACATCGAATGGTGGGACGAAGGTCTGGTGGAAGCTAAAAACTATGACAGTATTGACAACCCAAAAAGTCTCAAGATTGAACCCCCCGACTCCATTATTACCGAATACATCCAACATCCCGTCCTCCTAGAACCTCCCCAGGAAAAGAATATGCCTGCTCCAAAGCCCATGTTCTTAACCGCAAAGGAACAAGCCAAACTACGACGACAACGAAGAATGGCAGAGTTAAAAGAGCAGCAAGCCAAAATCCGGCTGGGCCTTGAGCCGGCACCGCCGCCAAAAGTCAAAAAGGGGAATCTTATGCGGGTATTGGGTGAAGAAGCCGTCAAGGACCCAACGGCAGTCGAAGCACGTGTGAACAGGGAAATCGCAGCTCGCCACCAGACACACGTTGAGATGAATGAGGAACGAAAATTGACCAAGGAACAACGCCACGAGAAACTTGCGGTAAATCAAGAAAAAGACGCTGCGAAGGGTATTCGTCTGATGGTCTTCAAGATTGACAATCTATCGAATGGTAGCCATCGATTTAAGATTGCGAAGAATGCAGAGCAGTTTGCTCTGACAGGGATCTGTGTGATGCACCCGCGATTCAACCTAGTGATTGTCGAGGGCGGCGAGTACAGTATACGGCAGTACCGCAAGCTTATGCTTCAGCGTATTGACTGGACAGAGAATTCGCCTACACGAATCAAGGAAGGCACGAAGGCCGAAGCATTGCAAGATTGGCTGAAGGCCGAGGATGAGAAAGGAGAGCTCAAGGATATGTCTCTGAACAAGTGTGTATTGGTGTTTGAAGGAGAGGAAAAGGCAAGAGCGTTCAGGAAATGGGGAAGCAAGGTCTGCGAAACGGATAGTGCTGCTAGGGAAGCTTTGCAGAGATCAAAGATGGAGAATTTTTGGACGGTGGCGAAGAACCTGCCGAAGTAAAATGGGCGATGAAGCGCGGTTTGAAAGCAAAGAGCTGTGCATAAGCATTATGAAACGAAATCCATCCCCTCACCACAATGGAATGCCTTATTAATGTCTTACATTTTAAATTATTTTGCTACAATTTTTGGAGGAGCCGCTTAGATGCCCAATTTACTTGTTGTCCAGTTCCATCATACCGGCTTCCAATTCATCATCATTAAATCCATATTCATCATCTCTCGCCACAGCAGCCTCATTGCCATTTCTCGTATTCTCCATCTGAACATCCCCCGTGTCAGCACCATTTCTCTGTGCCTCGGTCAAAGCCCGGATACTCTCGTCCTCCTGCTTCTCCTTGAACTTCTCCAAATCCGCAATACTCCACGTACTGATCCCCTCTTGATCGCTTGCCTTGAATGGCTGGGCCATACCTCTCAAGAACTTCTTTGCAGACCCTACAGCCATATCCGTACTGAGATTGATCTCGCTATCTAGGAGGGCCTGGTTGATCCACTTCGGCAGCTGGTTTCGCTTCTTCAGGAACCGCCTGTCTGCCAAAACCATGATGCCGTAGTCATCCTTCCCTCTCAAAACACGACCCAGACATTGGGCTGCATGTCTCATCGCGTCAAAAGATAAGAAATCGTTCTCTCGGATCCGGTACGTTTCTCTCAAGAACTCGAGACGAGCCTTCAATATCCTGGATTCGGTGTATTGGAATGGTACGCCTATACAGAGCACAGTCCGCCCATATTGGTGGTCGAAATCGATACCTTCACTGACTTTTCCTCTTGCGACACATAGCAAGATTGCGCCACGCCCATTGCAGCATGCTGTACGATAAGTCTCGAGAGCCAAAGATGTCTCTTGTGCATCGGGCGTCTCGACCAGGATGAGCTTGTATTTCCATACTTCGTCCAAAATACCCATACCCTGCCACATGCTAATGATGGACTCCATGTATAGATATGAAGGGAAGAACACAACCATGCCGTCTGGTGTCAACTTCGAGAACTCGGTAAGCAGATTGCCGTAGTTGCGGACGACTGATGGCTCGTTCCGGACTTGGAATCCGGAAGAGATGGCGACTTGGTCTGAGCCTCGGGTGACGATCATCGGTAAGAAGGAACGTCGAGCAAGAGTCATACTATATGATTCTTGAACAACCGTTTCAAACCCAAGCATCTTTGGGTACATTTCTAGCGGCGAGATGGTTCCGGATGTGATGATCACAGAGCTGAAGCGGTCGAAGACGGGCTTAATGGCGATGGCGGCATCTAGACATGTGAAATGGAGGACGGGGTTCGGCACTTCAGCCGTATCTGATTCGTAGGGCTCGAGAATAAGTAGGAACCCTTTCTCGTATGTTGCTACTAGGGTTGCAAAAGTTGCAACTTCTTGAAGGGGTTGGTAGTCTTCGATGTTTGTCAATTCCAGTGTTCGGACCAAAGATGTTAATCGCTCTGCGCAAAACCTTAAAGGTTTTTTCTCTATAAAGGTGTATTCTTTAAGATGCGCAAGAAATGAAGGAGGTGTCTCAGAAATGACTTGACGGACTTTCATTCGAGTCTAATGTGATGTTAGAGATGCGCCTAAAGCGGGTTGAGATTCATTGTATAGTACCTTTAGATATTCGACAAAACGCTTTAGAAATGCAACAAAGTGCTCTGCTCTCCGGATATTGCCGGGAACAGCCTCTTTGAGAAGATCGTCTGGAAGAGCTAAAAGGATATCAATACAGAAAGCTTGCAAAAACAAAGTTATTCTGACCTGGATTTGACATGAAGGCATCCTCCTCACGAGCTTCATCAGCATCCCTCAACCCCTCCACAAGCTTTGCATATTCATTTTTGAGCTTGTCTGCATCGCTATCTCTCATTTCCAAGATCTTGTTCTCCAAATTTTGTGCTCCTCGGGTTGCTTTACGTAAGGAATCCTCTGTGATGTCAGTGCTAAGTGATTCTATACACACATTGTCTATGTTATGTGCTTCGTCGAATACGACTATGCAGTCATTAGAAAGTTCCTTTGATACCCTTTCCGCAATTTTAGGATCGAGGAGGTAATGGTACGAATAAATGATAACGTTGCAGAATGACATCTTTCTAAGTGTCAACAGAAGTCATGTGGGAGCTGAACAGAACTTACCATTCGCCTAGACGTAAAGTATGGACATTGTTTATGCTCTTCACCATATCTCATAATTCCATCTAGTGTCCAGACCCCATTTGGAATAAGATTGTGAGGTTCTAAAAGGTCGAGATTCTAGTATTGTTAGTGAGTAATATCATGATGGAAAAGAGCAAATACATCATGGTAAATGCACACGGGCACATCTTCCCCTCTCTCCTTCTTCTCTTTCACAAAACCAGCTGTCAGACTACGGCATCGAGCATCGACTACTGCACCGCTCTTCTCTCGTTTTACCGAGGGATGAAGACACAGGTTCTTTCGACTCGTCAGACCAAGGCCTCGAAAGTCTTCTTTGTGCCCGAGCTGTTCCTCCCGATACTTCATTAAGGCCTTCAACTCTGCTAAAGCTTTTTCGATCTCAGACATGGTACCTTTGGGCTGTCAGAGAAGCGAGCCTTCGGGATGCAAGTAGGGTCACCCACGAGAGCAATATATCAGCTTCCGATGTTCTGGGTAGTACTGTTGATATGCGACGATCAGGGACAAGAGAGACACAGTCTTTCCTGTCCCCGAAGGCATCTCCAAGACGCAGTGCCCCCCTGCATCGAGCGTTTCTGTGAGGTTTTATGAGCAAGGGCTCCATGAGTTGCCGGGCTGAAACTCACTCTTGAGATCGCACATGTAGCTTTGATTTCACAGAATGTTAACGAGGCCTCATACAACAGGAAGGATTAGTGACATACGCATATTGTTCTGCGAAGAAAGGTTAGCATCTGGGTCGCATTTGAGTCTCTGCATGCCTAGCTTACCTGGATATATCCTTGGGTAAGGGAACAAGATGGGTAAATCACTAGAGTGGTCAAGATCAGCTCTGCTTTGCGTTCAGGCGAGCGACCAAGATAGATACATACTCGATATTGAACCTCATGTTGACAGATGCAGATGCAGGTCAGGAGAGACTGAGATTGAGACTGAGACTGCTGTTGCTATGAATTCTGGTGACCATGACCAGGCTCCAAGGCTTGAATTGATGTGTGGCTGTTGCTGTGGCGTCGTCGCCTTGTTAGACCTTGGACCAGAAGTTTTAGTGCTAATCATGCAAGGCTGGGGTACTAAGGCCAAGGCTACCAAGACATGTGCACGGTCTCTTCAAATTATGACTTTGCTCCGGCTCATATTTTGAGTTTTATGTTTTCAACTCATTCATTCATCCTACTACTATTTTCAGACAATCTCACTTCTCCAGAGGTACTAAATAAAGCTCAAGCTCGAATAATATTGGGCTCTCATTTGCAGCTCTGAATCCTGGAGCGTGTCATTCGCTAAAGATGGAGCTGGCTCTTCAGCAAATTAGATATTTGGGCAATATTTAAGAAGAGACTTATAATCTATTAGTATTCATATGCCTCATTTCTTCTGACCTGTGGGAAGTCTCCAGGTAACAACAACAGCAGCAGAGGCAAGAGCATGCAACGGACATAGTGCCTTAGCAAAAAGTTAGTAAGTTGAACAAAACCATCAATTCCAACACAGGCAGGCAAGGCACCCTTGTTCTGGATGGAACGTTTGTGTGACCAAATGGGATGACGAATGAAACTCGCCACCCATCTACAGACATCAACATCGACATCCTCAACTTCAACCACGGACTAGCATTTTCAACTTTCCGACCATTAATAATCGCATCAGAAATATGGCGTCGAATAATGCTCAGTGCCGTATTCGCATTGAGCCAAGTTCAGATATCAGAGAGGATCAAATTGCGTCTGAAGAGGGCCTCGTCTTCGTACAGCCTGATCACGCGTCAGCAAACCTACCTTTGCTCGAGCACACCAACGGTAGCGAGATCAATAAAGAGACACGTTTGAAATGGGTCAAAGAGGTCACCGAAGGTTTCCTGGGAGCCTCAAAAGCTGTTCGCTCAGCTAGAGTTCGCGACTTCGATTTCATCCTGAAACGTGACGGTTCAATCGACATCCTCGTTAACGACTCATCAGATACAACGGACGAAAAGGCCCAGCTTAGGACATATCCAGCTCGGTATCAGATTCCGAAGTCGGTAATTGACAAGATTAGTCCTGTTGAAGAACAGATTAAGCGCACCGAATTATTTGCCCTGGGTTGCATTCTCTATGAACTCATTTCTGGCAACGCGCTCTTTGCCGAGTTGGATGATGAGACAATCCGGACTCGTTACGCTAAAGGAGAGTTTCCAGATGACGTGTGGGAATTGTCAAGGGCCGTGAGGATTCTAGCTTGCTGGTGTCCGGATATCGCGAAGCAATTGCTTGGAGCTCGTGGGAATGGTAAAATCCTTCGTCGTCAATCGTTCTCGTTGCACCTATAGCTGCCTCCACGTCACTACTTCCTTGCTTCTCTCGACCTTTCCCTTGTGATCGCGTCTTTTCAAAATTCGTCGCGCACTAATGTTTCTTCTCCAGCTAACGTTCCACTAGACAACATCCGCGAGAAATTCGTCAAATATGTTCAGAAGCACCCCGTCCTCTTTGGCTTCCAAGTACTCGGAGGTGTAGCGTCTATCGCTTCTCTCGCAGCATTGCCAGTCCTAGGTGCCATTGGATTCGGAACTCTGGGGCCAGCTGCGGGTTCCGCGGCAGCAGGTTGGCAGGCTAGCTTGGGTCTCGTTGAAGCCGGAAGCCTGTTTGCTTGGTGTCAGAGTGCCGCCATGGGTGGTGCAGCTGTAGGTGGAATCTTAGCGACTGGATTGGGAGGTGCTGGTGTTGCTATTGGGGCAAGTGTAGCGGGTGCGTTGGATGTAGCTGCTGGTGAAAAGCAGATGCCGGATTTGAAAGAGAGATTCTTGACGGCTTGGAAGCTGCAGACTGTAGATGATACGGCGAAGGAGGAGATTGTTGTAGTGGAAGTTGATGGGAAAGAGGAAGTGAAGGGAGCTGCGAAAGTGGATGTGAAGACGAAGATACTTCGCATTCTGAGGTTGTAGTCGAGATGCTTGGCGGGGTTCTTCTTTCATTTTGTAATGAGACTTGACGATGAGTTGAATATACTTTCATGAGCAATTTCACTATTATGTTTAGTCGACGGATCATTTCCGTATGTTGGATTTGCAACCATGTTTTGTACACCAGTGTTAGTCGCTTGTGCATCCATGCCATCGACGCCCACGCATCAGGCGTCTGAGCATTCGACCAACTTCATCTACCAGAATGCGTTACCAGTACAGCTTACTAGTGCCAAGCCCCGAGATTCAATTCCGAAGTCTGTACAAAATGCAGGCTAAAATTTTCCTTCGGCCCACGAGGGTGAGGCCCGCCCCCTTTCGGTAAGCGAGCCCTTGGTCGTTTCTGGAATACTAGAATACTATTTGACATCCTCCTTGGAGACTGTTGAATCGTGTGGTTTCTATATGGGGTTTGGGACCGAAGTCTCCAGTATGCTCGGGTCTGTCGTGCCAGTAAGAAAGTCCGACTTGGAATTGCAAGCAGATTGCCTTAGAGGTCTAATGTCTCTTGATCGGAGCGAAATGTATAGTACATATTACAAGTGCGGTTACAGTTACTTAATCCTTCACTGCATAAAGTTTCCATCATTCAACAAGTCCTGCCAGTAAGCATCATCCATCCAATCAATCATCTGATCGCCATTAAGCAAGCCATCCAACGCCAACGAATTCGTCTGTTCCTGCGAAGTGTTCTGTGCCGTTTCCGCCGCCATCCTAGCCTCATACACCCCTCTGATCTTCTTCATAGCATTCGCGCACCCGGTCGGAAAGGAGTGCCTGCAGGGCTCTGGCTGGCTCTGGTCGATGATTCTCCCAACATGTTCAAAGTTGTTTATCATGCGATCAAAGTATTCGCGAGGGTTGATTGTCTTGCGAACATAGGTGAGGTCCCAGCCAGGCTCGTCGACCATGGAAAGCTTGAAGATAGTCGCCATTGATTGGCCGAGGTTTGCGAGGTCTATGGATGTCAAGGTATAGTAGACCGAGAGGGGTTGGGTGAGGAATAGATCTAAGAGGGCTTTTGACGATGTTAGGCATGAATGGAGCATGTCTAATCGATGCGATTCGTCTTTTACGAAGCCAACGGCAATGGGGGATTGTTGGAGGGCGGGTTCAAAAAGGAAAATTTCGGTGCTGTGATAGTTCATGATGAGGAGCGCTGTTCAAGCAGGGTTAGGAAATGGGTACAAGTGGGTACCTGAAAGGCTATACTGACGATTCTGTCGAAGTTGCGGGGAGAAAGACATCCATAGACTGTGCAATCCAGTTCGCATAGTCCTTGTATACATCCAAGCTGGAGTCTTGATGGAGTCTTGAGTTTTGTTCAAGATGTTCTTGTAAAATGATTCGGCCATAGTCTGCAGCCTTGCCATAGCGACAAGGAGAAGATCGGATTCGCACGCGGCTGTTTCTTCTAGCACCCTGCAGTTATAATCCAGGTATGGCGAATATTGCAAGCCGTCCGTCTTCTTTACGTACAAAGCAACACTGAATAGACTTAGCCACGAAATAAACATTTGGGCAAAAGAACAAAGACTTACACTGAAGTTAAGATATAGCAGCTGATATAGGCCCTGCGTTCATCTAATGTTCGCTTTGCCTCTTTTGGATTGATCTCGACAGTGTTTCTGGAGGGATCAACTAGCTACATACATACCAAAATTAAGAGTTAGTACAATTTAAAAAATAGTTCCTGAGTCCTTAGAGGTATGTAAATCGGAAGGTCTCCGCATACAGCCGAGAAACCAACAGTTACAACACACTCAGGGCAGGATGCAGCGTTATGAGAAAGATACACATACCCCTTCTGGGCCTTCAATACTAGCAACGGGACGGTTAATACCGAGGTCGAATATCAATGCGAAAGAAAGCTGGAACATAGCCGTCGATTGTGCCTGGGGTAATGTTGGTGAATACAGGTACGACCTTCCAAAAGTAAGTCGACATAATCAGGGAACAGCAGCAGATATATCAAAGGGCCTTTGAAGGTCATGGCATCAGGGACAGGTCTGGCTCACCAGGCGTTATAAGTAACCAGTGATTGAAGCATATCCAGGCTCCTATCTCCTTTTAGAATCAAGGCCCCAGCAATATCCATTGATAACTGTTTTGCCATCTCAATCTGTTGCATACGTTTTCGATTCGAGGCCACCAACATGATGGCTCGATGCAGAAAAGGTTTCTGTGCCCGTAATTCGGACGATGTAGTATGGGGTGGGAGAATGATGAAGGGGAAACGAATGGCAAATTGCTCCTTGTACACACGTAGCAAGTCTTCCTCATCCTGTATCGTGTTGTAGATAAGCGGCACGTAGCCTGTGGAAGGCTGTGGTGCTGGTCTAGATGGCATATTCGGAATACATCCAGACCCCCCAAGCATAGATGAGACATCGTGGACCGGCAGTTGGCTTTGCGTCGGTGTGGCCCAGCTTCCCTGGTTTGGAATAGGGGCTTCGAGATTGAACAGAGAAGCTGGAGGAATATGACTATCGGACGGTGTGGATTGAATAGACTGGTCCGAGTTTTGAGCCGGGGACACCTCATCTGACTTGACCGTAGCACTATGTGCAGCGGCAAGCAGATTGACGAGACTTTGGATCTTTTCTTCCAATTGAGCCGTATTGCTGGTTCACAGTCAGTCAATAGGTTATGACATAAGTTATGTTGTGGAACATTATGATATCTTGTATGCCATTCAATCTGGTAACGGTAGCTTGTTCTATTTATTGCCTCCAAAGAACTCCGATCAAACACTGGGGAGACACTGCTTTTGAAAAGACTTAATTCGAAAATTATACTCACGTGGTGGTAGTGGGGGACCTCCTTTTCCGAGCACTTCTTGGCAGAACTGCACATTCTTTTTTTAAACGGAAACATCTTTATTTGCATTAATAACTATCACGATTCTTATACTCATGAGGCTGCGTACCTTGAGCATTGATTTCCAGTACCATTGCCTTGTGGATTGCACTTTGCCTTGGCTCTAGCACAGTTTTGGCAGGCCCGATTAGTCGTCGGAGTCGTACTCGTCGGTGAAGCCGCAGGAAACACCATCATCAAGACCACGATTCTCCGTAAATCGTAAGCAGAGTAGGTAAATACACGAACGGGAACAGGAAAATATGGAATGTCCGTCGTGTCGTGGACATTGTTGTCTTTTGAGAGACATAGGACCGGAGTAGGATATTACGAAACCCCGTTTTCCCGTCCCACCACGTGTCTGGACTTAGCCCCACACCCGAATTCCTTAAAATCCACCACCAGTGCTGAAAGTTGTCTGAAGGTCTACGCACATACTGAATTAAGAATAATCCTTGGAGTAGATGGTTGATTTCAAGGCTTTCCATCTATGTATTTCATAGTCATAAAAGATGTTGACTAACGTCGTGCGCTTAAAGGTAGCCCCTTGCGAATGGTTCACATTTTGGTCTGCGAACACTCTGAGGTGTGAGTTCCTTTATATAATTTGGATTGCTCCTGAATCCACCGAAGTCACACATTTGCTGCGGCCCTCTCGAGAACGTCAACAACCTGAGTTCGAAATGCTTGTTGGAGCTTCAAATCCTCTTTAGTGTCATCTACGACTCCAAAGTCACCACTCAGACATTTCAACACAACCTGTTTATATCTCTCTCCCATTCTTGCTCCCAATCTTCGCATTGTCTGCTTTTGGAGTTGCGCCTGGATCACGTAGGGGTCTCGTGCGTGCTTGAACTGATTCTTCTCCAAGGTGATCGCTGCTTCCCAGAGCCCGATTTCTAGTAAGACTACACCAAGTGCGTAAATATCATGTATCTTGTTGAACATCATACCAGGCTGGCCTTGACGGACTGGATGGCGGTAGATGTCCCGGGAAAGGCAAACATCCGTGACCCCTAGAGAGAAGTCTGCTTCTGGGCGACTGTATTCGAACCCAAGGACCCAGGGCTGTGAGTAATCAATACTCGAGGACGAGACTTTCTTGCAATCTTTATCCTTCTCTGGTGGGAAGAACAGAATATTTTCACTACGAAAACTTTCATGCACCTGGTCTTGTAAGCTAGATGTTTTGCTCTTCAAGTCTTTATACACATACCCATTTTACCATTTGTAGCTGTGCGATGCATCTTGCAAGACCGAATGCTAATTGGAACTTATCCCCAAGTTCTGGTTTATCCGTACCATCAAGCAATCGGCGCAAGCTCACAGGCTCTGTGGTAAAATTGGTAGGAATCTCAAATGCAAATGCAATGCGCCGTGCGGCTGGAACATATTTCCAGCCGACACATCTAGGAATACAGAACACCCGTTCTTTAGGATGTTTGAGCAACTTTGCCAGGCCATCTACTCGATCCCTAGTTCGTAAGTCTATCTCCGTAGAGGAACCATGTCGATGCTCATCGTAAGACTGGTTCTCCTGGAGATATCTCATGCCATTCAGCTGGATTAAACCAAAATGTTCTTCCACCGGTTTTGAGGCATTTATCGCACAATCCATTCTCGCTCGGCCAACTCCACTGTGCCACCAATTGCTTGAGCATCACCCGCAGCAATTTGGAGAGTGGCGTCCACGTTGAAACCTAAGTCAATAGAATACTGGTCATTCTTTAGCCGCTCAAGATGCTGGACGTCTAGTCCTATAGACGTTGCTAAACTCCACAGCTTTATATTCTCGTGGATCCGACTGTTCAAATCTGTGAAGTTGCTGAGCACCTCTTCGGTTCTTTTCTTGTCACGCAAGGACCATCTTAGAACCAGCATGGATGACTTGGGAAACGTCTTGAGCAAATTAAGAGTACTAGAGCTCTTCTGGGCCGTGGACATATCGGATATCGAACTCTGAAGGGATGGGCTCCTAACGCTCGTCCCACTTGTGCCATATCGCCTGTACAGGAGTTCATACCCCTCATGCAGAATGCTCACCAAGCGACCCAAGAAGATCTTGATCTGGTCTTGGACATCTTCGTCGAATTACTCGAAGAGCGCTCTACCGCCGTATATTGGGGAGCTTTCGAAAAGTAAATGTCTTAGCTGCCGCGAGCGATTGTTCTCATCCTTGAGCTTGTCGTAAAGGGCATCTGTATCCTAAGCAAAGCAAAGCGTAAATTAGTAAACATTATGCGTAGGTAGCTGGGCTCCGAGATATCGGATGGGAACAAACAGTGCCAGCTTTTGTGAGACATGGAGAGACATTGAGGGTCGAGGAAAGCGGCTCACATCATCAAACGTCTTTGCATCCGCGATAAGCTGGCAAGTTCGTTCGCCCAGCTTCAAGAGCTGATCAAATATCGAGATAGTTAATCCTGCGATAGATAGTGGATCGAGCATCTTTCCGTTCCGCAAGAGAACGCTCTGCCTCTGCCTTCCAAACCAAGAAAGTCGCTCTGCAGACAGGCTGTCAAGATAGCGACTACGGCGCGAACTTCTCTAGGGTTACAAAGACCGCCACTGAAATCAGGTGCAGTGCCGCCGCGGACCCCAATGTGCGGCTGAGGTTGTCCAGACTCCAGAGTGGCCACCACAAGCCTAGCGTCTCCATGGCGAGAAAGTGCAAAGAGGCAAGCAGCCTCGATTCTCGAGATGGCTTGCTCATGGTATTTGTGTTTTTGTTGATGTGTGCACCGACATCGAGACATGGCGTCCCTTGAGGGTGTTTCTCTTGAGGTAGATACCTACATTTCTTTTCAGCGCTACTCCGTAGATCAAAGGCCAAGGCAAGGTCCCGGCCCGCAGCGGTCCAGCCCGAACCCACCCCCTCTCCCAACGCGTACTGTACGGTAATTGTACTGTACATTATGGTAGCTAACTACATTTCTCTGCTAAGTTCACTGCTGGGTTCACTGCTGGAGATCGAACCCTCCTCTCCAGCGTAGGAGGCTTCTCGCAACCAAATAAACGGCAGATCAGATCTCTACAGGAACTTTTAGGAACTATCCGACCTCTGGGTCTCGAGTTCGTCCAGGGGCATACCCTCCAAGAGCTAAAATGGCTGGGCGAGGGAGTGTCCTACAAGGTCTTCAAATGCTTCCAGAGGTCGACCGGTAAGGTTGTTGCTGTAAAGCAGATTAAACTGCCGTCAGCCTCAAGCCAAGAAGCCTTTGACAGGCAGGTTGCGTGTGTCTTGCGTGATATCGAGGTACCGGTCTTGCTTAATCATGTGGCTTCAAAGTTATGCTAATTCTCTGGCTCCAGGTAATGTCTCATAGCCCTTTGGCTGGGCATGAGAATGTGTTGAATATTCTTGGCTATGGTTGGAACTTCCGAGGAAGCGGGTCCATCCCTTTCCTGGTCACTGAGTATGCATCAAGTGGTACCCTACGGGACTATTTACGGCGCTATAATCTACCCTCCAGGGATAGACTCTTGATGTGTGTCAACGTTGCTCGGGGGCTTCATGAACTCCATCTTTGTGGCATGGCCCATGGTGACTTGAAGCTCGATAATGTTCTCGTGACACCTCATACAAGTGCCCAATCGGGACCTCAAGGCTTGTCACAGTCTGTGGTTGCTAAGATTTCCGATTTTGGACATTCCCTGTTGCTTTACGAGGATGATGATGCAAAGGATGATCAAAAGTATGGGGGTACTTTAGCATACAATGCCCCTGAAATAGCGAGGAACTATGGTCTTCAATGCGAGACTTTGAATTTTCGAAAATGTGATGTATGGTCACTGGGCCTGTTATGCTGGGAAGCATTAGATCATGGCTCTCCATACTACAAAAGCTCTCGGATTCAGGATCTCATAGCATTTACAAAGACGGACTCCAGATCCACCTCGGACCATTCTGCTAGTGCTAGCAAAGGATCCACATCTACCAGCAAAGGTACATTATCTACCACTGAAAGTATTTTGGGGAGCCTATCCACACTTTCCAGCCGGTTACAAGAAGTCGCAACCGAGTTCTTGGACTCCGAAACTGTCGGAGATCTTTACAGTTTCGAAAAAGGGAAGCTTCGAGACCTATTCCAGGCAACGTTAGACGTGGACCCGGACAAGAGAGTGGCTGATATTCCTATGCTACCCCTACTTCTCAAGAACAAGTATGTATTGGCACGACCCTATCTCATGTCTCGAAATGCTAATGACTCAACTTTTAGGTCTGGCACAGAGAGATCAAGGCTTGGTCAGTCTTTAGGGAAGTCAGCTGAATGGTCGTTTGAGGTGAATCGCTCTCGCTCGTGGAACACTTCTACGAATCTTGGCTAATGAAGCTAGGTGTTCCGACCTGCTCAAGTTGCTCAAATCCCCCATGTCGTGAAGGAGCAAATCTTGAACGATTGTCAGAGGCTAGGATCAGAGGCTGGGAGATCCATTGCTTCAGGTAGGTTGTGGAACAATTATGGTTATATCGCGGTCGTGGTACATTTACACAGCCATGCTAACTTTATCATAGCTCAAGCTGCATTTCACGTGTCCCTTGCATATCTTCTAGGATTCGGTACAAATATTGACACTGATCAAGCCTTGGAATGGGCGACGAAAAGTAGTTATAAAGTTTCCCCCAATGCTGGAACCTTGCGCCAGCTTATCACAGAGACATATATCAATGACTGTACATCTAGTCCCCTCGAAAGCCATCAGCGATACACAATGATTACTCGTGATGCTTTCCGCAGACTTGACATTGATTATTTGGATGCCATACCGTCTACAACGACGCTCACATACGACGAGTTAAAACAAATAGCAGAAGATCATACGCGCCAAAACATTGAGAATTATATCCAAACACCGTTCTATCTTGCTCATTACGCCGTCCGTCATGGGCTTACCAAATCTTTGTCAGAGGAAGACGCCATAAACATTCAGTCCAACTCCACTGGGGAGACAGCACTGGCTCTTGCTTGCAAGCTAGGCGATATTTGTGCCGTTCACGATCTCATTAACGTTGGGGCAGATCGATTCATTTCTTGTTACGATGGAGCTTTTCCAATACATTTTCTTTGCATGTTCCCACCGGAATTCATGAAACTAGCTGCTTTCTTACTTCTACGAGAGCATGTTGATGCCCCAATCATGTCGTCAATTGTTGAAGAACCCATGCCGATTACTAAGTTCGCAATGGTCAAATATGAGTCTCATCCAAGAAACGAGAATGAGTTCGGTTTGGTGGTGGATGAAGTAATAATTGTAGACACAGCTGTCGACGAAGAGTGGTGGAAAGGCACCAACTCAAAGGGCGAGACTGGTATTTTCCCTCGAATGTTCGTTGAGATGGTCGGCGGGGACGAACCAGAAGCTGCAACCGTCCCAGGCCATCCTAGTCAAACAGATAACGAAACCAGCGAGGTCAGTTCTAGCTTTTTCACCCCTTGGACGTATTACCATGCTCACTTCCACTAACTAGTCGAAGGATTACGTACCGCAAACTCCAGAGGCCATCACCAGTGGTAGCATAACCTCTGCATCTCGAACACCACCGACCAAAGAAGAGACTGTCGGAACCCCTACAGCTTCTACCTTTCCAACGTTTGAGGATCAAACAGAAGCGGATGAATGGTTTATTCGATCAAAAGGCTCCACGGGAGGAGAATCTGTTGATAGCGTTGCCAATAACCCCCGATACCTTGATCGCCAATTGCCCCTTCAACTCATTGGTACTCCACTAGCTTATGCAGTCGCCATTGCTTCTCAGGACGCGGTGGAGATGCTACTACACCTCGGAGCTAATCCGATTAATGGTCCTCGGAATGAACTTCGAAATAGCAATCCTATCCACTTAGCCTCTAGTTTGCACCTTTTCAATATTTTGGACCTTCTCTTAGTCGAGGCAAAGGCTCGTATAACTACGGACAAGTCGTTTGAAAATAGGTACCAGCGTGATATCAGCAACGATATAGATGCGTGTCTGACATCAGCTTGGCGTCCTCTGGCTGAAACTTTCACGTTAGAACGAACGTTCATTCATGGTCGCCACATGCAGAGCGCAATTACTGGAACCATTACCTTACTTCGAGGGCAACTGGGCCACTCAAGGCCCATACTTACAACGAAGGCACTAATCACATCATCGATGGAGATGGGCGATATTTCCATTGCCTCGGCAGGACTACCTCTCCCTGAACGATGTGAAGATGGAACCATGGAGTCTCGAATGTCTATTGGGAACAGAAACCTTCTGATGCTCATGTGCACGAGGGCGGCATGCTCAGGATGTTTTTTTACGCCCAAGTGTTATGAATTGTTAGAATTTTCTCTTTCCTGTGGCTCCCATCTGGATTGCGATCTTAGGTTTTCTGGCAAGAGCAGCAAAGAGCAATCAACATAGCAATCGAGTTCCATCGAGCGGAAATCCTGGACTGGTTTATTCAGAAAGGTGGGTCTCTTAACATGAAAGATAGCACGGGACTCTATCCACTGCATCATTGATTCGCAGCGGCTTTTCCGGAACCTATCCTATCAAGAAGCTTTTGGAAGCCGGTGCAAACCCCAATGCTCAGGTATGGTTGGATGCGGAAACGGGCGATACGGCGTTGCAACTTGCGATCAAGAGCAATAAGCCGAAAGAAGTCTCGCTCTTGCTTCAGGGAGGTGCTGACCCAACGTTATTGTGTGACGGCGGAGACCAGCTCTTAACCCCAGCTCTTCACTGTGCAGTACGGACAGGCAATCTTGAAATTGTCACCTTACTCTTGAAAGGGGCATCCGAAGAGGCAATGTCCTCAGCAAACGAGTCTGGTAATGCCTCACAAATGGTCGGACTTTTGTCACAAAAAGATGGAGCTGGCAACACTCCTCTACTTGTTGCATCTCTCACAGGAAACGTTTTGATTGTTAACTTCCTCCTCGACGTCGGCGCGGACTTATCTGCGGTTAACTACAGTGGCTTTGATTGCATGCACATCGCAGCAAGCCAGAGAAATGATACGCTTCTTACTATCTTCGCCGAGAAAATGGATGTCAACTCGAAGATTGTAGAAAGCGGGTCTACAGCGCTTCACATAGTTTCATCTGCCTAGAGAGAGGTACCGGACGCAGCAAGCCAGTGCTGTTCTGTACTTATCAAAGCAGGTGCAGATCCGGCAATCGAGGATAGAGTAGGTGGTACCTCTCTGTACAATATTTGCTCCCTTTTTTCAGGTAGCGACGATGAGCGACATCATCAAATACGGCGTTCTTTGCTTGATATGATGGTTGAAAGAGGTATAAGCCTAGATATTCAATCGAATAGACGGCAAACATGCATCATCCACGAAGCTATCAGCAGTAACGATGTAGTATTCGTTCAAGACCTTTTGGAACTTGGAGCATCCATGGATATCTTGGATAAGAATGGATGGACACCACTAAAACGATGTGCTAGTATACATGGTCATGACAGCAGCTTCATAAAGCCCACAACGATGCTGGCAAATACATGCAAGATTGCCGACATGCTGATTGATAAAGGTGCAGACATATATGCAGTGGACGGGCACGGAAACAATCTCTTGTTGACCGCTGTTCTCTCGGGAAGTGCACCCGTGGTCCATTTACTTCTGGAGCATTTCGAACGAGGGATCAAACGATCTAAACCCAGACCTGGAAATGTCCTCAAACCAGCCGTGGAGACCCCTCCAGCATCTATTTCTTCTGTACCCTCGACCAAGGCCAGCAAGCGTGAGTCATTCTCCGGAAGATTCAAACAAATCATCAAGAAGGGAGCATTCCCAACACCAATATCTGAAGAATCGCGACTCAAAGGCAAAGAGATGACAGAAGACAGGCTCCAAAACATAGGCATTACAGACCGAGAAATCATACTTGGAGCATGGAAAACCGCAGTCTTGAGCGCCCGGTGGGATTGCGTGAGTGCATTCATCGACCGTAATATTCACGGCGACACCGACCCTCTGAAATTCCCTGTTGGCCTCGGACTTCTCAAATACGCTTTTGAAGCAGAAGTTGGTTCTGTGTTGAAGAATTTTATGGGGTGCCATCAGCACATGGTACGCGACACCTTGGTCCGAACCCACGAGCCCGATCCAATACTGTCTGACACTTGGACTCGAGTAACCAAAGGGACTGAAAAGCAACGAGGAAAATACATTGGTAAAAACACATTGAGACGCGCTACACAGCTCATCGAAGTGCGAGGCTTCACCCCACTGCTGGATCTTCCCTCGCTCATCGAGAAAAATTTCATCGAAGGAGGGTTCGAAACACCCGACGAATCTCTTAAAGAAGCATACATTACAGAAGCAGATACTAAAGCAGAACCTCCAGTAAATGCACTTTTCGACGAAGAAGAGGACGGCGAGACTCCCCTAGTGGATATTGATGAAGAAATACAGCTGCAACTCAACAGTCTGTTTTGTTCTATGCGACGCAAACTTGGGATTATCAATGCTGGTGATGTCTGAACGAGCTGCATATAAGTCCAAATGTCCGTTTAGGAGATAATGAGTCAATATTTCTAGGTATTATATTGTATTGTAACTCCTGATATCGTCTTTCACCACTCAATCTCAATAACGCCTCATTGTCTCCACGCCTGACTCAAATAACCCACCGCACTTTCAACTTTACACCTCTCCTCCCCCGCCTGGGTATCCTGAACTCGGCGCCACGGCAGGAACCTCTGAAGTCTGCATTTGCGGCTGTCCAGGTGGCTGCGTCCGCACGGGACGCGCGCTTAGCTCCTCTGCCTTGGCAGCCTTCTCCTTCTTCGACTTGTTGGTGAAAAAGTATGTGATACACATCTTGTTGGTAAAATTTGTGCCGTGTGAGGAAAGTTGGTGTGTTGTTGGGAGCTCGAGAAGGTGTATGCGCAAGACTTGATAAATGAAGGTTGAATTTGGAATACGGCGCTGAATTCAAAGGCTTGAGGAGAAGACGCTGTGTATAGAGTGTGCGAGGAGGAGATGTTTTGGATATTGAAACATGGGATACCTTATACATATATACATAATCTATCTTACTGTCGCGCTGCTTTCCACTTTTAATGCATGCACACCAGCCTCAACTACTTTTAGCATACCGAAAAAGTAACTAGAGGCTGATAATCCAAACGAATTGCATACTAATGCCCCCAATAAGCATCACCCTATGTTAAATAAGCCTTTCTGCGTCATGCTACTTGAAGTGGTGGGTTTGTCGAATGCGTACAGGTTACCAGATTAAGAAAGCAACGCGAAGCGTGTCCCTAATTTTAGAGGCTGCAGGCACGTGATGGTATATCACTGTCTTTTTGAAGAACTTGATTCGAAAATCTGCTTACTGTACCTAGTAGTGTATGAGCTTGTGAAGAGTCAGCAAAAGCCGCCAATTCCCAGATTGAGATTGAAGTAGATTGAAGTGTGGCTAGTGACAGATTCCTCATGCGTCCCATTATTCTCTCACATAATCTACAACGGTTCCTCTTCCAACTACCAACTACCAACTAACCTATCGGCTTGATAACCTTCATAAGAAAAAACACAGGACGATCTATAGCCTTCGCGCAGTCCGGGAATTCCTCGATTTGTTCAAGTGTCGGTCCCCATTCATCTATGGCAGAGAGAACGAAACCTGCTTGAAGGAAAATGGTAATGTGGGTAGCGATGGTTCGATGCTGTTTTATGACTCCTTCGGCCATCCAATTCGTAATTCTAGGTCCTTCAGACAGATATCTATCTAAAGGCCATACGTGTCTGCCCTCAGCATCCAGTATCCAGTCTGGATTTCGAGGAGCTGTCCAAATGGGATGTTCGGCTGAGAAGACGAATGTCCCGCCCGGAGTGAGACATTGGTAGACTTGGGCTACCAGCTCGGGAAGATTCTTCAAGTAGTGAAGCGCCAGTGAGCTGAAGGCGATATCAAAGCTCGAGGCCGGTAGTTTGACTTTGTCCAAGTCGGCTTGTAGATATGTGATGGCAAGATCTTCAGGAAACTCTTTAGCTTTCGAGAGCATGTTCTGGGACAGGTCGATACCGTGAGCCGCTTGAGCACCGTTTTCTCGAGCCCATCGACATGTCCAGCCAAATCCACAGCCCAGATCGAGGAATTTCGATCCGTGGAGGTCTGGTATCATGGCTCGCAGATTTGGCCATTCTGGCGCAGCGTCGAGACCTTGAATTTGGCGTGGGACTTTTATATACTCCTCGAAGAAAGCAGGATCATCGTAGATATTTTGAGCCATGGTACTGTACTGCCTTCAAAACGCCAGGAGGGCTACGTCGAGGTATTCTGTCTGGTCAAATAATTTTTCGCAGCCACAAATTCATCATTGGTGATGACTCGGTACGAGAGACTTTGAATCTGTGCATTATTGTCGACAGTGGGATGTATTTTATTTTAGTATCGAAGTGATTCCCATTGGATCACTAAAAGTCTGTGACTGGAGCTTGGCGGGGTGGGCGTTTTGGTCTCGTCCCGAAGTCGGGCAAAAGTTCCAGGCTTCTTGAGTCACCTTCGCATTTGAATTTACGGCGTTTCTCCACACAATTGAACAAATCATCAAGTCTGAATAGCCTCATATTATGTCTGATTCTGCTACTCCCGTAGGACTTGCTGTGCCAACCAGCAAACCTGTGCCAGCACCCGCTGCCGAAGAGCCCAAAGATACTACGCACACCCCGTCGCAACGGTACCTATCAACAAGGGGAGGTTCTTATGGAGTAAGCCGCCTGCCAATTGGACTATTTACAGCTGGATGGAACTGATTATTTGCAGCTATCATTCGAGGAGGTTGTTTTAAAAGGCCTGGCATCTGATGGTGGCCTGTTCATCCCTGAAGAAATCCCCAATCTACCCCGCCATTGGGAAAAAAAATGGAAGAACCTGTCTTTCTCACAACTCGCATTCGAACTCCTCTCCCTCTATATCTCACCCTCCGAGATCCCACCCGCAGACCTGAAAGAGATTATTGATCGAAGTTATTCCACCTTCCGCTCTCCAGAAACGACCCCTCTTGTCACTCTCAACGAGAAGGAGAATTTATACCTACTCGAACTTTTCCACGGCCCAACATTTGCTTTCAAAGACGTCGCACTACAAACACTGGGTAACCTCTTCGAGTACTTTCTGGTTAGACGGAATAATGGCAAGACTGGAAGAGACAGACATCACCTCACGGTGGTTGGCGCAACGAGCGGTGACACTGGGTCCGCAGCAATCTATGGTCTGCGAGGAAAGAAGGATGTGTCAGTCTTCATTCTACATCCCAAGGGGAGGGTCAGTCCAATCCAAGAAGCGCAGATGACTACGGTGCTAGATGCCAATGTACATAATCTTGCGGTGGAGGGAACGTTTGATGATTGCCAAGTGAGTGACAAGGAAACCCAATCATGAAGGAATACTAATTCTTGTAGGATACTGTCAAAGCCCTCTTTGCAGACCCCAAAATCAACGAAACTCTCAACCTAGGAGCCGTCAACTCCATCAACTGGGCCCGAATTCTCGCCCAGACAACTTACTACTTCCATGCCTACTTCAACCTCACAAAGTCCGCATCATACAAATCAGGCCACAAAGTCCGCTTTGTCGTCCCTACAGGCAATTTTGGCGATATCTTAGCTGGTTACTTTGCAAAGCGTATGGGTCTACCAGTCGAGAAGCTCGTTGTAGCAACAAACGAAAACGATATTCTTGACCGGTTCTGGAAGACAGGACATTACGAGAAGAAGGCTGTGCATGGCGAGGAAGCAGAAGGTGGGATCCCAGCAGACGGAGTGAAAGCACATGAAGATGGCGTAAAAGAGACACTGAGTCCAGCAATGGATATCCTTGTGTCCTCCAACTTCGAGCGCCTTCTCTGGTTCCTCGCCTACGAATACGCGGCTGAGGCGGGCATGGATGAGGAATGGAACAAGAAGCAGGCTGGACAGGAAGTTGAGTCGTGGTTGAAGCAGCTGAAGACTCAAGGAGGCTTTAGTGTCGCGCCTGAGATACTCAAGTTTGCAAAGAGGGATTTCGAGAGTGAGAGAGTTAGTGATGCGCAGACTGTTGAGACGATCAAGCAGTTTTACTTTACGCCTGCTGCAAACGAGGACGCCAACGGCGTGTCGAAAGGAGGTTATATACTAGATCCTCATTCTGCTATCGGTGTTGCTGCTTCATTGCGGTCGATCAAGAGAGCACCTGCCGATACACACCACATCTCTCTTTCGACAGCTCATCCCGCGAAATTCGCGAATGCTGTTGATCTGGCGTTGAAAGATGAGCCAGGCTTTAGCTTCGACACTGTACTTCCACAAGAATTTGTCGGTCTAGAACAGAAGGAGAAGAGAGTACGGGTGGTAGCAAAAGGTGCGGGATGGGAAGGTGTGAGAAAGCTTGTTGAGGAAGAGGTTGAGTCTGAGTTGAAACATTTATAGATAAGGACCTAAAAGCTTTTTGTTAACTTCATAGATTGATGTGGGATCGACTATCAAATTTGACCGATTGCGTTCCATTGGAATTCTTCATGCTCAGTGGGAGATATTTACATAGACTGTGGTTTGCTTGGTCAATAGCGGGTGGCTCGGTTATATTAATTCATGTCTCAAACCCCTCCAAACATTTCCGTCTTCAACTGGATGAAGACATATCATCTTCAGTCAAATTCTTTGGTTGGATACACGTGGTGTTATCTAGGAAGTTTCGTCTCAATAATGTCAACATGCTATTGCAGAACCTTGTATTGCTGATCCGAAATTGCAGTTAGTCACAACCAGATTGGAACAAGTCTTATGGTGGAATAAACTTCAATTGAACACTTTCAGTTCGCTAAAACACCAAATACAATAGTAGTCCCTGCTAACGCCAGTACAGTAATACAACACTTAAAGTCCTACAACAAACGCGTGCAAAAGCCCACCCAACAACGCTATCAAAACACCAATAAACACACCCGATACGAGAGCCTGTTTCTGGCTCATAATCAAGCTGACCTTCGCCCTCGCATCCTCAACCCAAAACCTCTCTCCCGCATCCCGTCTCGCAGTCCTAAGGCCAGGCAACCCATCCAAATTCCTCGCATTATTCTTCATCTGATATTCACCCATCTCATTCCTCTCCACCTTCTTCCCTGCCCAGTGGCCAAGCGTATCCCGGTCCTGAAATGCATCCTCCTCCTTCCCCTTCTCGATATCCATTTCCCCCTCTCTTATCCGCGGTACGCCGTATCCGCACGACGTCTGCACTTTCCAGACAGTCAGCATGACGACAGCGCGCGCCCCATCAACTCTCTTCTTCCCCATGCGTCCCAGCAAGCTCTCGAACTCAGCCTGGTCCCACTCGACCACCCTGCCGGTACAGAAAAAGCGCATGATCCGCGGCGAGGCACCGAAGCTGCAGAACATGATTGTTACGCGGCCATTTTCGTAGATGTGCGAGATTGTCTCGGCGCCGGAGCCGGTGGCATCAATGTAAGCGCAGGAGGTGGGCGAGAAAATCGTAAAGGTGGAGGAGGGCAGGCCCTTGGGGGATATGTTGATGTGCTTCCCTGTGTAGGGGGCGGACGCTGTGAAGAAGAGGGGTTGGGAGAGGGCCCAGTCGGCGAGGTCTGGGGAGATGCTGTCGTAGAATTTTGGCATTTTGGAGGGGGATGCGGGGTTGTAATGTCGTGATGTTATTTGACTGGTGTTGATTGAAGCTGCAGGATTTCATATAAAACTGCGGCTTGGACTCTGAGAAGAGCAAGCTGTGGATTTTGCGTGAGTCACATTTCTCTTATGATAATAGAGGTGGTGGTGTTGCAGTGCAGTTATTCCTGCTCGGAAAGATTGAGTCAATCGCAAGGTGGGGTAGCTCTTTTTCTCCGAACTCGCTTCGTCCGTGTATGCATCCTCGAACTCTCTTATGAATCATCCACATCAGGCGAAATCATCGCAATCACACAGGATAGGAGTGATAATTCCCATCATTTGGATTTCCATGCGATCCGCCCGACGCTCTTGAGCCTGCGGGCCTTGAAGAAAACGCCGGCGCAGAGGAATACGCTACGGCCGTTGGAGAGTAACTGACTGTTGTTGTTGGGGGTGCATAAACCACGCCCGACGGAGCAGAAGGGCGTTCATTCAAAGGGATGAAAGGATTTGTTGCGTTGCTTGGCGGTGGTTGAGGGACGATGTATCGGCGGCCAGCCTCTTCGTGATAACTTCCGCTTCCTTGTGATCTCTCGTCGTCCCTTCGCCTGTGGGATGATGGAGGTGTACTGCGTCTCGTGGAGCTGGAGCTGGAAGTGGCTACACGCTGGCTAGATTCTTTGCGTAGCTTGTCGTGCGCGCGTTTCTCTTCCTTGAGTTCATGGCCTAGATCTTCGACTTCTATGAGTAGGTCGTTCTTTTCTCCTTTCAGGGATCGTTTCTCCTTGTTGCTGTCCTTGAGCAGACGTTGAAGGTTTTCGGTTTGTTCGAATAACTCGCGGATTTTCTCATTGGCTGCATCAAGGGCTTCGGCCAATGCAGTAGGGTTGTGTCGTTGGTATTGGATCTCCTGAGAGTTGAACGGGGATTCGGTGGTGTCGCCGACAGAGGCTCGGTCTGAGGCGGAGGAAGAGCCAACGCCCGAATCACGGCTGCTTTTGTGGGAATGGCCTCTGGAGTGTGGGTTGGATGACTTTCCCATGGTACTCTCCGTGTAGCGGACTTTCTTCTTGTTGGAGGAAGAAGACATCATTGTGAGGATTGGGTGTGGCACGTGATTGATATTCCGTGAGGCTTCAGGGGATTGGAGTGTAGCTCTAGCTCTAGGTATGCGTGCCCAACTATGTGTTGTAATTGAGCCGAAAATAAGAATGCACCAATGAAGAAGCCTCAGGTAGGGACTTTGGAGGCAATCAGGTAGAATATTGGAATTGTATGGTCAGAAAATGTGCGTGCTTGTGCTGCAAGGCTGTAGAGTGTACTCGGCCTATGTGTGGTATGCTGAAGGAAAAGATATATAAGGAGGATTAAGTCCGCCCACACCAGAACTTAAGAACAAGTGAACTTTGTCTGATAAAGTTGGAAAGAATGAAAGATCCACAAAAGATTTAGGTAGAAGCTGTGCTGCCTGCCCTATCTTAAGGTATTTACCTACTCATATCTTCCTCCCTTGCCTGCTCTGGGATTTCGGTGAAGGTCAAAGGTCTGCCATCTCTAGAGCCCATGCCTGAGCCTCTGAGCCTCCCATCCCGCCGCCGACTGATGACTGGCGTCCGAAAACAGTCACCGAAAAAGCTTAGAGGCCCCTGCTAAAGGCCATCAAGGGGGGGTGTCTAACAAAGCACATGTACATCGATGACTCTTCAGGAAAGAAGAGTTGATGGGAGGGGATGGGGATTGATTGGTGGTGGTGGTGGGAAATGCCCCGGCTGCCTTGCACTGCCTGGTTGCCTTTGCAGTCGGAGGCTTGATAATCTGCCTGGTGCAGAGCCTCTCTTTTCCCTCACCCCTCCATCTTCCACCCTACGCCCTCCATGAGATGAGATTCCTTGATTGGCAAGCAGGGGAACTGGAGGGCGGGTGCTGCCTATTGGAGAATTCCCTCTTGCTTCTTTCCGGGATGGCCATCGAATTCATGCAGCAAAAGATGACCGGAAATTTACGTGCATTTACAGCATTGTGTCACGAGGTTCCGACACAGGACAGCATTGCAAGCCAAGTGAAATTTATTTCTGTGACAATCTTGTTCCGAGAATATTTTCGTATTGTACGGCACATGTTTTGATGCTTAAGATACCAGCTTGCGTGTCCTTGAAATCCTTCCTCCATGTTGGTGCACGATTTTACGCCCCCACGATGCGCATATGCAAAGACTGACTCTCACGTGAATTTATGTATCACAAGAGTTGTCACAAAATGGTCTTATGAAAGCTGTCTCCGAAGACTTGAATCTAGATGCAGCATGAGACTTATGCGATAATGCTAAGGTGCTCTGTTGCCTGGACACTTGTTGTTGGTGTCTCAAAGTTTGTCACCTCTTCCAACTCCAACATCTAAGTAGATGTGGGCTCGGCGTTCTATGAGCGTCACCCGAGAGCAAAGATCACGATGCCAAGAGGAATACCAAGAATGGTTGTCTGAAGCCGATTTTTGTCAGCGGGCGCTTTTCAATGTGTAGGGAGTGAGATTCTTACTAACCATTCTAATTTGCCACTCAGGCTCCCCTTTCTCTCGCCAAATCGCTAGCGGGAAGGCAGTCAGACAGCCGGAGGTGATGAGATACGTTGTGGTACTGAACTTCAAATTCGAGCAATCCCGAGTCCCCCAACAAATTCAAATCCGATGAGCTCCTCTTACTCAATCCTCTACCCTGAACCCATGCGTTCGCAGGTAGTCCTTGAAGTAAGTAATAGTGTTGGCCTTCTTCCTCAGAAGATTATCCTTCTCCCTCAGAAGACTATTCTTCTCAGAAATTCGTGTTTCGTCCAACCGAATCAAGTCATCTCTTTCTGCAAGACGAACCCTCAATACTTCCACTTCTGTAGCCTTCTCTTCGTAGACTCTCCTGTAATCGCTCCCTTCACTCATCGACCTGGATCGCCTCTTCAATTGCTTGTATTTACCCTCCAGCTTCTCATGTTTCTTCTCCAAATCAAACAACATATCATCCAAGCGTCTGACCTCCTGCCTCTGAACCTCTAATTGCGCCTGCAACTCGTAGTTCTCAGCGGTCAATCTCTCGTTCTCCCTTCTAGCGGTCCAATTGTTGCTCTGTTCAAAGCTCAAGCGATTTTGGAGCTGTCCGATTTGGATTTCAAGGGCTTCCATCCTTCCTTGTGCTGCGCTGAGGCGCTCGTTCGGTGTGAAGCTGTCGTGTTCGCTGGATACTGAGTGGCGGCGTCCGCGAGGTATGACAAAACGATTACGCCCGTTTGAACCTCTTTCGATGTATACGTGATTCTTGTGGGGCATCTGACTCTGAGTGCTACCCAGGGTGAAAGGTATTTATAGCTCTTAAAGCGTAGAAAGTTGTGAGCGTACAAAAGGCTAGTGTGCTCTCTTAATTTCAGAGCCTAAGGTATTGAAGAAGCGTTTGCAAGTAAGATTCTGCTCAGTATCGGGTGACGCGCTGTGTGACGTTGAAGAAAGTGTTGATTGGCAAAAGTGAAAAAAGCTACTGCAAGTAATATGTTCTGCAGGTGGTATTGGATGAATGTTCAACAACAGATCAATAGGTGCTTTTGGCTTGGTATTATAGGAACGGCTGCCTGCTTGATAGGGCTTTAAGTGAAAGCCTTGTATGTTGCGCATGATTATGTGGAGGTCCGGTGGACTACACCCAACAGTTTCTGGTGACTAGAATATGCAAGGCTGTGTATAGGACAAAGAGCAGAGAAGAGCCCTACCTGAATAATCATAAAGAACATCGATACTACAATGTTACACATTCTGTGATAGAGGGCACAAGACAAGGGGTAGAGA
Source organism: Gremmenia infestans (assembly GCA_032629725.1). Taxonomy (NCBI): domain Eukaryota; kingdom Fungi; phylum Ascomycota; class Leotiomycetes; order Helotiales; family Hamatocanthoscyphaceae; genus Gremmenia; species Gremmenia infestans. The sequence continues at coordinate 374,153 of JAFEVB010000008.1, forward strand.
GGTTGTTTCGTTGCGATTAAAGAATTCGTGTGGCGTTGAGGCTTGATCCAAGCCTCAAGGGACAGATGGTTTTCTCGCTTAAGATGATGATGGGCTTGTGAAATTAGTTGTTTGAGCCGCTCAGCAGCATCAGCTGGCCAAGGGTCTAAAGATACCCATAGCCGTGTTGAGAGGCTCGTGTCGCCGAGACGGCGAGAAGCTTGGTCAGTCGGTCACTCAATAATCACAAGGTAGAAGATGAGAGTCCTCTTTTCGGGGCTATGTTGGTCATCAAAAATGCTTAATCGTGATGCTCTTCCTAACTAGGACTTCAGCCTCGTCTTTGGGGGCCAGAGACGCGCGCATAGCCACACGATGGACGAAGCTCATAGGCCAGCGCGTTTATACGTAACCGGACACGGCTTAATCACACTCTGTACCCTCCGTATGAGTCCTCCGCATTTCATGCTTAATGATCTGATATTGTCAGATTCGAACATGGGGATATTGCTTGTGTGGTACGCTCGGTGTGGCGCTCCCATCATATCTCACTTGTGGCTGGTATCACGATGTTTTGGTGTGGGTGAAGAGTTTTTCTCTCAAGGCAGAATAGGGCTGGATTTAACGATGCTCTCTGGTGAAGAGATGACGCGCGTGCTGGTGTGTTTAGACCCCCTGGCTGAAGACTCGAAGGGTGGTCAGGTCATGTAAAGGGAGAACACACACGGTTTCTTTTCCCAACTTTTGTTGAACCCGTATTCATCACGCATCCGTTTCATGTCTGCCCTTAGCTAAGATTGTAAAGCTTGATGCCTTGAGGGAATGCAGTTGACTCTCGGTATGTACGTCAATTAGGTACCACGATGTTGCGAATGCGTTGCCAAGTGTGTATCCTCTCGTGCCAAACATGCTTATACACTGAGACATCAAGTGATAACCTCTTTGGAGCAGACGATTCAAGACTTCCAAGGCCGTAGATTGAAAGCTTGATTGGAATCCTTACTTGAATGGATGATTGTAGTGTAGATGGTTCGAAGACCATCTGCGATTCTCAGGATTCGATTGCAACAGCCGGATTCCTGTGGGCGGTATATGTTGAGTTTTCGCCCGCAGATCGAGAGCCAGGAGATCTGCAGTTGTAAGTCGACGGGCGGCAAGTATTTTTGATCCAGACTTCGCAGCATTCTTAGCTTCCTACTTCGTGTGCGAATTATTCGGCTTTCGGAGATAGGCACGTTGTGGACTCGTAGGATATTCGAAGAGAATGTCGAACGATATAAGAAGAATCGATGGGTTGCGGATATCATTCGCTGTAATTATCAAGTGAAGACCTGAATTTTTTTGAGGGGGGGGGGTGCTGTTCCCTACGTCCATGGTTCATACCAGAAAGAAAAAAAGGTCGGGCCTTGGGCCCGATGATTAGTTTTAACAGACCTTTTAAATTAATCGTCTTTCTGCGAGATAACAAATGGGCGTCAGCGCTCTATTCATTGATGATTGATCGAAATAGTTTCTTCTTCGCGACCCTGGACAAGCCAAGAAGCACAATGAAAAAAGAGGCACCTGTCAGACGTCCATCGACACCCACCCAAATCACTAGACAGAAGTCATAGCGAAGAGGGCCGAGATCATTGCTACTCTCTATACAGCAACTGCGTGAGCAGATGCCGCCATCCTTGCGGACAGTGCGAGAGTGTGAATGCTCACTCTTGGGTACCGAGGATCGATTCATCGTCCAGGATGAGGTCTGCAGCTTTTTTGAGAAGCTCAGAAGAAGACGTTTACTATAGAAATGATTCTATGACTGTGGAAGATGTTAGGAAGCTGTTTGAGGGAAGTTTGGGGGATTGTATGACTGACAGTAAGTTCGCTATAGAAAAAAAGAAAAAGGTAAAGGAGCGAGAAGAGCGAGGTATAAGAACCATTCTTTCTTGGTCCGTGCGTCTAGCGTCTCGAAATTTTCACACACAGTCGGTGGTCGGGCAGTTCTCAAGAAGCAAAATTTGACTGCAGAGCAAACTGCCAAATCAGGATAGCGGTAAAGGTAGCTAGTTAATTTTGGGATGGGGCCACCATTGTCCCAAAACTAGTAGAACATTCATAACTTAGAAAGCTGCTGAGGGAAGTTTGGGGAATTGTCCGACTGAAAGTAAGTTCGCTATGGGAAAGGAAAAGGTAAAGGAGCGAGAAGAGCGAGAAGAGCGAGAAGAGCGAGGTATAAGAACCATTCTTTCTTGCTCCGTGAATCACGAGTCACCTCGCTGCTCGCAAGCTCGCAAGAGGTTACCTGTTGGCCTCAGGCCAACAGGTACGGGATCCGTGCGGCTGGGAAGTTTTAAGCGCCGTGTCACGTTACTGCTACTGTATTTCTTGGGACTGGTAACCGTTCCGCGAAGGAGGGTCATGCACCCGCCGTACGGTTACAGTTCATTTACCACTCGAGCACTTTTACTTCTACTTCTACGGGAAGGTTATAATATACCCATGGAGGAAATGCAAGATTATATACCCATGCACGTATATTAGTATTACCCTTATCCTTTAACATTTTTCCTTAATCATTCTCCAATTCTGATTCATGGAGGAATATCTACAAGACCCTAATTTGGGCATACGTTTCCGTGTATCGAGGGATAGTTCTTGTTTGGATATAGCCTGCTACTACTTGAAAAGGCATCAAAGTCCAACTGTCCTCTGAATTTTGGAAGTATAAGTGCAGGTGAGCTAATCCGATATGGCGTTTGCAAAATCGACATTCAAGTAAACGCTGCACCACAACAACTTCTACCTACCTGTGATCGTTTGAAAAGCTGGAACATTATACTGTAGAAGATACAGTACAATAAGAAATGTCTCTTCCGCGTAGCACTTCTTGTCGAGAGGCTTAAATGTACTTGGTAAGGTTGACTTTGGACCCCACCTTCCGCATTTCAATCACTCCTTCCTTATCTTATTATCAATATACAACAAGTACTGTACTGTACTGTACTGTACTGTAAGCAGAGAGGTGGAGTGGAGCCCGGTGTTGCCGCACGGCAGCTATGGCTGTTGGTTCCCGAGGCGTACATCCTATTCGTGATTCCGTATCCGTATTCTCTGTGAGTTGCTTTCATATCAACATTTTACTGGTCAAATAGAGGCGGCACGAATTGGTACCCTGCTGTTTTTTTCTTTTTGGGACGCTAAGGCCCTTTCAGCCCTATAAGCTACCTGAGAAGCCTTCACTAATGCTCCCCTGTAGCAACAGGGTTCGGCTCCCTGAATCCCAAAATGTTCAAACCAACAACCTCTTCTTTCCAGCGAAAAGACCCTCGTATTCCTTCCGAGTCGCCATAAATCAATGGTCACAAACCCATCCTTATTGAGAATGCATCTTATCCAATGAGCCTTAGGTTCCATTGGGATGACTTTCAGGGTACGGCTAACGAAAATCATTAATAGCAGCCTCGAGCTCATCACCACTGCTGTTCATCTCGACCAACCTTTGTTTGCAATTACAGTAGCTATCATGGCCCCAGAGCCCACGCGCGTTATAAAAGCCATATCGGCGACTTGTGCAGCCATATTTATATTGTGTCTACCAATCAGACTTTGGGAGCTTCGCAAATCTAGCTTTAAGGCTAGTCCGAACTGGCAAGGGATTTTGAAAGCTGCTAGTGCCCCCTCCCCACATCCCCTCGGCTCTATTTATATGTACGAAGTATTTTACTAACAACGAATATAGACTCTCGGGATTTTACTCTCGGTCACGTTGTTGTCATACTTGACGAAGTTTTCAGCCTCAGATATCCAGCATGACACTATTTTCTTCGTCTCGCTGCTCATCTCTCTACTGGCTGCCCTGGGCCTGAGTGTGCTTCTGTTTCTAGAGCAACAGCGGTCTCAAAAAACTTCCGACCTTGCTACCCTATACCTTCTGGCATCAATTCTGTGCGATGTTGGTGTCTTGACTATGCCCTCTGGAGCCGCTGAACGTAGGGAGGTTTCACGTCCCGTACTTATTCGATGTTGTATGCATGCTGCTATTTTGCTATTTGAGTGCTGCGGCAAGCGTTCAGCATTCAGTGCTGTCAACAAGCACCAGTCTCCCGAAGAGCTCAGTGGCATTTTGAGCAGGGCCTTTTTTACTTGGATTAACCCCATTCTTCTCCAGGGGTACAGGAATATCCTTATCGACCAAGATTTGCCTCCCCTCAGTGAAGATATGAAGCCAGAAATCACAAGAAAAGCCATACTTCAAATATGGTCTCAGCGAGGTTAGTGGAACCCCCACAAGGCTCGTTTTTCTAATACTTACAAAAGCAGCCAGGCCCGAGACAAGAAAAACCTTGCCCTTAGCGTTACTAAAAGCTGTGAAGAAACCATTTCTTGTTGCAATTGTGCCTCGACTATTCTTGATCACCTTCCGATATTCACAACCTACCCTAATCAAGCGGTCTATCAGATATGTCTTAACATATTCTGCTGGTGCACAGAGCAAACCTGGTTATTGGCTTGTTGTGTCGGCCGCGATCGTCTATGTCGGCCTTGCCGTTGGTTACAATTCTCATTTTTCTTCGCCGTATGCTAACGTGCGACTTCAGATAGCCACAGCTGTATACCAGCATTGCATAAACAGGCTGAAACTCCTTACGAGGAGTGCTCTTGTGGGACTCATTCATGACAAGACCATGAAATCACCTAGCATAGCTAACGACAATGGCGAGGCTACTACGCTTATGAGTACCGATGCAGATAGTCTCGACGGGATTGCCGAGATGGTCCACGAAATATGGGCACAAGTCGTCGAAGTGATAATTGGTATAGTTCTTCTGAGTAGTGAAGTCGGCTGGATTTGGCCTCTCCCGCTCTTCCTTATCTATAGTACGTTCGTATCCACTGTCTCTGGCCTGGCACTAATATGCATAGTGTGTTCCCATGTGAGTCGATTCGTCGCAAAACAACTGCATCCTCGTCAAAAGGCTTGGAATAATGCAACACAAAGTCGTGTGGCTGCTACAAGCTCAATGCTAAGCGCAATTAAAACCATTAAAATGCTCGGTTTTCAGCAGTACCTGAGCAATCGCATTCAAGAGCTTCGGAAAGAAGAGCTTTATGCGGCATCCAAACTTAGATGGTTGATGGTATACTATAATGCTTCTGGTTTGTCTAGCCCCAATTGATCTAAGTCTATTACAACCTAACTATACCGTAGCCAATGCGCTTGGGATCTTCTCACCATCTATTACACTAGTTGTGTTTGCTGTGATAGCAGGGGTGCGTGGCCAGAATTTAGATACCGAGACTGCGTTCACTACCGTAGCCATTTTAACTATGGTTACACATCCTGCAAACATGGTAATGACCATTGTCCCGCGTGCAGTTGCATCATTCGCTGGATTCGATAGGATCCAATCCTTTTTGCTTCGGCCTTCTTTACGAGCTAGCCGGGGGACACTGCCAAAAGCCAGCTCGAACCAGTTCTCTCGGGATCCGGCGTCTGGCGAATTGGCAAAACCTAGCCCTGCTGTTCTAATCCAGCAACTGGGAATTGGTGACAAGCAGCTTATCTTGCAGGATATTAACCTTGAAGTGCCAGCTGGATCAATGACCATAATCTCAGGCCCGACTGGAAGCGGCAAATCGACTCTGCTGCGTGCTATGCTTGGAGAGGTAGTCCCTGCCCGTGGAACGATTATGTTGTCAACACGACGAATAGGATATTGTGCTCAAAGGCCATGGCTTCCTAGCGGTAACATCAAAGAGGTCATCCAAGGTACTGCTAAACAAGATGATGATACATGGTATCACGAAGTAACAAATATGTGTTGTCTCGCCCATGATTTCAGTTCACTTCCTGAGGGAGATCAGACACATATTGGCAGTCGCGGGCTCAATTTGTCTGGCGGACAGAGGCAGCGGGTTGTAAGTACTACTGAGTCGCTGTGTAAGATTCGAATTAACAAGTGCAGGCACTCGCCCGTGCGTTATTTGCGAGATGTGACATAGTCCTGTTAGATGACACTTTCAGCGGACTGGATGGTGAGACAGAGAAATTTGTTTTTGACAATTTATTTGGACCTACAGGCTTGTTTCGGCGGTCGAAGACTACCGCGGTGCTGGCCTCCAATTCAAGTAAGCTCTTTATACTATCGTATATATCATCAACTTACACCAAAGCAGCTCAGTACTTCCAAGCTGCGGATCACATTGTGGTTTTGGGAGATCACGTGATCAAAGAGCAAGGGAATTGGCAAACTATTAAGGGGAAAGCTTCGTCCATAGCAAAGTTCACTTCCAGCTCCCAAAGCAAGTATGATCTTAGCCAATCGGCGAACTTTGATAAGCTCAGCGCCCAGACTCGAGCAAAAGATGAGGCTGAGGTAGATCTTGCTAGACAACTTGGAGATTCAGCTCTTTACGGTAATTCCCCCGTTAAAATCAATGGATATAGCTAATGAAAATATAGGCTACTACTTTGGTTTTGTTGGCTTGATCAACCTTGTTCTTTATGTTACTTTTACTTCATCATATTCATTCTTCATCACCATTCCCCAATACTGGCTTCAGCTGTGGACTGAATCGAGTGGCAGTAACACAGTGTTCTACACTTGTGGGTTTTTCTTTCTATCAGTCATGTCGTGGTCTACAACAAATGGCATTATGTGGTAAGCTATCCCGTGGACTCAATGGCTTCTGTTTATTGAGAACATTATAGGTCCAATCTTATTCGACTTGCCCCACAATCTGGGATGCGACTACATCAACGCCTCTTACATATTGTAACAAAGTTGGTGAACAATTATGATTTCAAAAGGCAAACTTAAAACTAATCATCACCTAGTGCACCGCTGTCTTATTTTTCCAAAACTGAGAATGGCTCTATCTTGAATAGGTCGAAACTCATGCTCGCACTGTTGATCAAAGCTAACAACTTCTAGATTTAGTCAAGACATTCAGCTCATCGACAAACAGTTACCAACAGCGCTTTCGAATATAATGGCTCGTAAGCGTTCATTTTCATATTTTGCATGTTGCTAGGATATTAATAATATCAGAGACCTTCAAGCTCCTCATGCAAATCGTTCTTCTTTTCATTGCCCAAAAATGGCTTACAATGTCTCTACCGGGCTGTATGCTCATCGTCTACGTCGTCCAGAAGGTATATCTTCGGACGTCAAGACAACTTCGATTTCTGGAGCTAGAATCTCGCGCAGGGGTCTTCTCGAGTTTCTTAGAATCTGTAAGCGTTGACTCCGATTAATAATGAGCAGCTGACTGAGACTTGCTAGGTCGAGGGTCTCGAAACGATCCGGGCATTCGATTGGTCTGAAGAAGTAATTCAAGACAACATCCTTTGCGTAGAGAAGTCCCAGCGGCCTGAATTTCTCCTGTTCTCCCTCCAAAGATGGCTTAACCTCGTCCTGGATCTCTTGACTGCGGTCATCGCAACAAGTGTTGTTGCTATAGCCGTAGCGTTTCGAGGGCGTATCAGTGGCGGACAAATTGGAATCGCGCTCAATATTATGCTCGTCGCGAACTCGACATTACTGAAGCTTGTGGAAAACTGGACTACGCTGGAGATTTCTCTCGGTGCTATTGCTCGCTTGAAAATGCTAGAGAGTATGACTTCAGCCGAGGGCGACGAGATTGGAAATTTAGACCCCCCGAACGACTGGCCTTCCATAGGACAAGTCGAGTTCAAGGACATCACTACTTCCTATCAGTAAGTACTGTACCTTACTAGAAAGATTTGTGTTGATTGCAGCTGACAAATAATACTCAGCACCAAGTCACTTGCTTTACGAAACATAAGCCTAAATATTAACGCTGGCCAGAAACTCATCATCTGCGGGCGTACGGGAAGGTGAGTGTCCGCGTACGGCAGAGATTTATCTGAGGACTGACTGTAGATATAGTGGCAAAAGCACGTTGCTACTAACCCTTTTACGGATCCTGGAATTACAAGCCGGCAAGATTGAAATAGATGGTATTGACATTAAGCATGTGAGGCTAGATGTGTTACGAGAAAGGTGTTTCATCGCAGTATCTCAAGACCCTCTTCTTCTGTCGAACGAGACCTTGCGCTTCAATCTAAATCCAGATGCCTCTGTCTCGGACGAGATTGTCATCGACGCGGTGAGGAAATCGGGACTCTGGGCACATTTCTTTACAGATGAGAGGCATGTTGGAGAAGACACAGGCCACGCCATCGATATCTCAGAACTTGGCGAACATGACGTTCTCGACAAAAAGCTCTTACTGTTCCAGGAACTCTCTGTAGGACAGTGCCAACTATTCGCACTCTGCCGGGCACTCATCAAAGCCATCTCGTTAAGATGCACTGGAGCCAAACCTGTGGTTCTTTTAGACGAAGTTACATCATCGCTTGATTCTGATACAGAATATATCATCCATCGTGTGATTGACGAGGAGTTCACCGGGAATGGCCATACTGTCATCATTGTTGCTCATAGACTCAGCATTCTGAACGAACATACGAAGACTGGAAGGGACGCTGTGGCTTTTATGGGGGATGGGAGATTAATGAAGGTTATTACGGACCTGCAGCCGTCGACTTTACGACTTCTAGGAGAAGATGAATAGAGTTGGTGGAGGTGGATGTGAAGAAATCCTGGCTGAGCTTTCTGCAGAAGGACCCATGGTTGAGCTTGTAGATTATCATGCCCTGAGACGATTAGACCAGCGTGTTGACAAATACAAGTCTTCCTTGGTGAATCAATGAAGGCATTGAACGGGATGCAATAATCTTGCTAGTCGCTATTCCAACATTCTCTACTCATGTTGACTTCCAGTTCCTCTAATCCTGATCCTAATCATCAACAGTCGTTTATAAGATGCCAGCTTCTGAGATACTCCATGGGTGAATGTTTAGATTGAAGTGGGAGGATCTAATGGCAGTTGTTGCCGCGCAGTGGCGGCTCGACTAATGAATATTAAGATCCCCCCTGTGATCACTAGAACTTGATGTGAATTGAATACCCAATTACCTATGACCTTTAGTTTCTGCTGTTCCTTTCAACTTCAGCACTGCCAACCACGGTGCAGCACAGCAAACGCATATGTTATTCAACACAAACCCCCGTCGCAGTGAGTATAAAACGTACTTCATGTCCTGGAAGAACCCCCACAAAAGGTCGCGTGCTCAGAAGGAGTGGGCAGGTGGCCCAGAGGAGAGAGATGAAATAATTCGCCGCAAGAAGAATATATGCGAAAAGTTCCTCGCTGCCTATCTTGGAGAGCATAAACAGTCCTTGAATCTCAACAAAAAGTCGTGTGCGCTTCTCATATCAACCTGAAGTCAAGGTTCCAGGCTCCTCACCTCGACTGAAGAATACGTCGAGTACCCATATCAGCCCTTTTCTCAAGACTCATCTATCGAAATTCAGAATGGGAGAAAGTCTTATAACGTATCGAAGGACCATGATGGGTTTGTGCTCCTTGCAACTCTCGAGATCAGAGCCGACCAATTCGAAGGACCAATCTCCCGAGAATATGTTCCTAATGTCACTTCCTCCTCTTTCCGGTCTACTATATTTGATGTCGTGGGGCCCATTCAAAACACCGATTCCGAGATCGCATCTGTCATTGGTGGCCTGAAGAATCCCTCCATGGAATATGGTGTTGACTTCATGACATTCAACGTCGCAGAAGGCCAACTTTACATTCGGCATCCATCAGATATAAAAACAGAGTGCTCATTTCTTCAATCGTTACAAAACATCATGGCAGATATAAAGTCCGTTACGGTGGTTAGACGAGCGCGGAGAGATAACGTCAGATTCGTGGATGCATTCTGGGATTACCTGATGCATCGGAGCTTTCAGGATGGTATTTACTGGGCCTACGCCCTGACCAAATACAAGCCCACCGACCTTGGTGATCTCGAGAGCGCGCAGACTCGAGGAAGAGAGATTGGCGTGGGAGAAGAAAAAGATGGTGCGGAAAGCCGATGCAAACATGAGGATACAAGAACGAATGAAGCGCTAAGCTACGCTGGAAGCGGAGAAACAGGCACAACACGAAGGAGATAAATTGCTGGGGAGGACCTTTAGAATGAATCACCTGCAAGTCGCTGTGTATGCAGTTCCTTTTGTTACGACAGGCAGCTTCCGGCCATGGCGTTGATAAACATCGCCACATCGTGTTGTACTATGTGATGGACTTTCATGGTGATAGTAATGTTGGTTGGTGGTTCTTAAAGTTCACGTATCCATAATGACAGGTTCATTGAGAACTAGTCAAGGAAAGATGGATTCAAGCAACCGCTCCGCCCGACTCAAAGCAACTACTTGAAGAGATCGTGAAACATGTCATTCACAGCAAGGGCATCACTCACGCGTAAAACATCTAGCATATGAACCATGCTGTTTCGTAACTCCTGGCTCGCCATCCAGGTACTATATTACAATTGCGGCGGGCACTTAACGCCAAGTTTATACAGGGGTGGTTCGCCTCATATGCAATTCCCAAAAACCCAAACGCCGTCATGATATCGTAAGTAAAGTTTACAAGAAGTACTCCCCAGCACCACGGCGCCCGGCTGGGACAGCTCGTTGGTCTTCAGGTACGGCGCTAAAGATGCTGAACTTGGGAGTAAGATCCTCCCCGACGTTCATTATGGATGCTACATTGCCACAGCGGTAGCAGTAGTTAGGTGCTGACCATACAGTGACAACTGATTTTTGAGCGAAATGATACTGTTGAGGGTCAGCTTGTATAATTTTCAGACGAATCAGAACAGGTGTACCTTGTAACCCTCGTTAACGAGTTGATGAGCTCGAGCAATGAGCTTCAGGCCGTTGACATGGTTGAATTCAGTGGCGACTTTGTCGCCAAAAAGCCACCCCGCACCGCGCGGGGATACAGCCCAGGTCTCCACGTCTTCAGGATCACTCCAGACTAGATCGCAGAAAGCCCCTTCATGTGGAATTTCCTGTGCGCGTGCAACCACTCGGATTTGATCGACTGTTCGAATCTCCGGGCTCAGACCACCATGCACACAGAGAACCTCGCCATCAACGATCGCAGCCAGAACCAGGAAATCGAAAACTTGACAGCACGACTTCCACACAGAAGCATTTCCATATTTCTGCTGGCATTCTTCGTAAAATCCATATACTTGGGTGATCTGGCGGGATTCGTGGTTGCCACGAACTAGCGTAATCTTGTCGGGGTACCTTGGAACGAATTAGCTTTGTGAATGGAACCTGCATACCATACTTACATTGCTTTAAGGCACATAAGCAAAGTAAATGTTTCCAAACTGAAGTAACCTCGATCGACGAAGTCACCTAGGAAGACGAAGTTCTGGTTTCCTGATCCTGAAACCTCATTATTAACCCCAATCGCCGAGTCCCCTCCAGAGCTCCCAGCACGACTTCCTTGACCAGCAGTCCTTGGACGACCGCGAGGTTCATCATCATCGTCATCCTCTCCACTGGCACTCTCGATGCCGCTGTCAGAACTTCTAATCTTCTTCTTTAATTTGGGGTCTGTGATTTCGGTTGGAGGTTCGATATCATCAGAGGTAATGATCGCGGTCTGCGTTGTTGGCTTCTGAACATTCGTTTCGCCTGGCATGCCACCTGCGATGCGGAATAGCTCGAGGAGATCGTAGAACTGTCCATGAATATCTCCACATATTGTAACTGGTGTAGTGACTGGCTGTATATTCGACTCTGAGATAGACGTTAGAGACATTTCCAGTTTATATATGCCCGACAGAACTCACCTTCCATGAGACACTCCTTGACCATTTCACACAGCTGCTTCATGACCGTTTCGGGGAGGTAATGGCACTGCTTAGCCTCCTCAAGCCATTCCGGCAGGCCAGCCCGCTGGGTTAGGAGCGCAGGCCCAGGTTTGGGGACATCAGGAACAGCCATATTTGATCAAATGTAGTAGCGTAGAGTCGTAATCGTCAAGGCCGTGGTATCGTAGACTTGGTGGTGGACAAGGTGCTGGGCAGAGTAGAGTTTGAGTTGTCATTACCCTCCATCTTGATAATCGGTGAAAACAGCCGCTTACTAAAGCGGCAAGGTAGTCGAAGCGCATCTTATCTTATCGGAAGCGAGGCAACAAACTCATACTCATCTCTCGTGGTCCCTCATTCACAACGGTGCAACTAACAACAGTCACCCCCTTGATAATGGAATTGAACGACTGAAGCGCATAACCAAAATTCTCGGTGTACGTTGAAGTAGGCAGAAGAGGTTTCTCCTATCGAGCCCACCATCTCTTACTCTCAGACCAACACTATGGCTGCTACGCAGAGAGCACCAGCAAATGGAGTCCTCCCAGTCACCGCAATTCAAACCTCTGGCAATAGCCCCAAGCCAGCATCCAAGGCTACTGTCACTCGGTTGAAGGTTATAATCAGGAGACTTCCTCCCGCGCTCACCGAGGCAGAGTTTGCTTCAATCATAGGAGACGAGTGGAAGTCGGCGCAAGGCAAGGTGGACTGGTTCCTCTATAAGCCAGGAAAGGATTCCAAAGAGTATATTATTTCTTTGCAGCATTCAGTACTGCGCTGACCAATGAAAAGTGCATCCAAGCCATCTAGACCTTCGCGCGCATACTTCCATCTCACGAGTGATGCCCATCTCATGAGTCTCTCCGAGACTATACGCCTTTCAGTCTTCGAAGATGCACAGAATACCTTCACAAGCTCTTGCCTCATTGGTCCTCCAACTGTCGAGTTTGCACCATATGGCCGAACACCAGGAGGAAGACGTCGTGTAGATGCACGAGCAGGCACAATCGACCAGGACGCAGAATTCATGGCTTTTCTGGAAGGATTGGCGAACCCACCTACGGGAAAGGATGTTGGTGTGGATGGTCTGGTTGAGGGCGCGCCAGCTACCAAGGAAAAAGTCACAACTACGCCGTTGGTCCAATACCTAAAGGACAAGAAGGCCAGCAAGAGTAGAGATGCTGCAGTGAAGGCTGCTAAGAAGCAAGAAGGTAACCTTGCAAAGGGTAAAAGTGCAAAAGATTCTCCAGAAAAGAAAGGAAAGGATGGCAAAGGAGTGGTCGAGAGGGCCGCAAAAGAAGCTGTCAAGATCCTCAATAGGGAAGCAACCGCCAAAGTGGGCTCGTCTGCCAAGTCAGACAGTTCAGATGCCCCCCCCAAGCTCGATCTTCGAAAGGTCCCCGGCCGACAAAGAGGTGCTGTTATTTCAGCTCATATTCGCATGTTGGAGCGGGATCTAGGATTCAGCCCGGCTCAGGCGCATCGTCAAGTCCGACGTGATACTGCTGATGCCCAGAAAGCAGAAAGAGCAACGGCTGCTGAAAAAGCTCCATCAGAGGTAAAAGATAGTGTTCCATCACAATCTGCTCAAACCCCCATTCCAGTGGCACCGAAAGGAAATATACAGGTCAATAGTAGGAGATCTCGAGCTAAGGCGTCCTCTTCTGGTGAGTCTGAAGCGAAGGCTTCGACACCCAGCACTCCTGCAACCCCCACGGCTCCTATGGTGCTTCTCAAGAAACCCGAAACAGCCCAGGCCACCCCCACAGCTCCAGCCCCTAAGCCCGCACCAATTGCAACTTCTCGAAAGCCCCAAAATGTTGCAGTACCGTCTGCTGGTGCCACCCAGGCCTTCATCAAGCACGCCAACCCTTCACAGGGTGTTACAGAACCACTGTTGAAGGAAGCAATGGAGCAGTTTGGCGCTGTTTCTATGGTGGAGATTGACAAGCGGAAGGGTTTTGCCTATGTTGAATTTATTGAATCCGATGGTTTGAAGAAGGCAATGGCAGCGAACCCGATTCCTGTGGCTCAAGGCACTGTCCAGGTTATGCAACGTAAAGGCACTTCTTTACCTCCGGAGAAGAAGCCAGCACATGTCGCCCCACAGTCTCCGAGAGGAGGCCGTGGAGGAGGCAGAGGTGGTACCATTGGTAGACGAGGAAGGGGTGGTGCTAGGGGAGGTGGTAACGCGGCTCCTTCGACCGCCCCTACTGGACCTGCCGCGAAAGGATAGAATTTTCTGGCCTTTCACTTTCGACACATCTTCATCGCTAATGATATGGTCGCAAACTACGATTTGTCACATGCGACAGGCTACTTCCTTCATAATAGGACCGAAGACAACCAAAAGGCCGTCTAGATTTAGATCAAGGAATTCTAGAGAAGACTTGTGAGATAATAGCAACTGGCTCAATCCAGTCTGCGGCTAGATGGATGATTTTTGGAGAAGAAGGCTACGGGCATTGTTTCCATCCTTTTGCAAAGCCACTGTCACCACATGGTCTCAGATGATGAATTATCATACAAACGTATCTCCGCGCCATTGAGCAGGTCGGGTATGAAAAGCCCATTCTGTTCTGTTCTGTTCCGTTCCGAGACGTTTGTCACAGATTCGGAACGCATCCTTGAGGGAGCTAGTTTTGACTTGCTTTTTAAATTGTCACCGGTACGCAAATTTAGCTTAGTAGTAATAGAATGGTTCTACTGGAGGTGCCTCAATCGAGATCTAGTGACATCTCTATCTACTTTGGTACGGTCTGGGTCATACTTTTTGAATGCCTTACTTCGGAAACCCTCTTCTGAATATTATTTCATCATACTCTTTTACAAACACTCCTATTCGCAGTTTCGGTGCGACTCACACCTCGTATCCCAATCTCATTTCTTTCATATCCCACAGAATCTCTTCACAACCCAACATGACATTGTGAAAAGGTCCCGGTCGTGATAACGTTCCACCTCGACGGTCATAGTCTTCTTAGCTCAAATCCTAAACACAACGTGACCCTACGGCCTGTATTTGTACGGAAGTGCAAACAACTCTTTCACCTAGCCTAGGTGCGTCAAATTGTAGGTCGTATACCGCGAAATTTTCAAAATGTGCGAGTTTAAAGCCACTCTAGCAAGGTCTGGGTACACCTTAGCTATTTCTTTCTCAAGGTGTTGACATATCCTTTGCCTGCGGAGGGACAAACCCAATCCGTACGGAAGAAGATATCCTTCAATAGGTCGAGATACAGCGTCTTCGGCAACATTGCATGGTTTCCATCATGGAGAAACGGCTTCTAATACTCAAATTAAGCGCGACCTCCCGCGAATGCTTGCCTGCATACAGAAAGTATCGCCAGCCATGTATCGTTGCAATAGCTGCTGAAGCAGGAGACGGGCTCGAGTGGTCTGCTGGGAGTGATGCCGTATTTGAACCCTATCCCTAAGCATTTTATATCCGTCAAAGCCTCCTTCCAAAATCGCAAGTTGTAGCTCGGTCGGCAGGTTTGGGAAGAGCGTAAATTGTCACATTTACTACTCTCGGACTTTGGGTGTTTCCTCGGAGCTGGGGTGCATTGGCGTTGGCTAAGCTTGAGGGAGGCTTGCGCCAATATCAGACAGGAGCGTATAGACGCGCGAGCGGATCTGTCTTTTTGGGTGAGGATATGATGAGATCTGGAGGAAAAGCATGTCGAGGATCTTCGTATTGCGAGAAAGGATAATATATTCTACCCTGCGAATAGTTGGAAGGTTAAAGGAAAGGAAGCTGGAACTTTTCGAGAAAAGATTCAATGTATGTGATGTTGTTGAAGCTGAAACTGAAATCGAAGTTACTCCAAGGAAACCTAGGTTTATGTTTCATTGGCCATAGAGAAAAGGGGGGTGGGGGTTAACATCTATGGCCTACTCTAAGATCCAAAATGCAGCAGATCAATATCAATAGGCAGGTACGACTCACACGACACAAATTTGGAATTGAAAAACATGTATATTGGTCGTCTTAAAATCATGTTTCTCAATTCCATGTCCACCAAATCCACAATCCATCGTCAAATTTTAATAACTTACTCTAATGCAGTAGCCCATTCGAATTTTTGGGGCCTTCCATCCAACCGTGCTACTCTTCTCCATCTCTGCCAATATGATTTTGATGGCCTCAAACTTCAACCAGAACATTGCGGACTCTGGAAACTCGGGAATCCTGCGGTCCCCCTTATCAAACGTTGTGATCCAAAGACCCCTCGTAGGGGGCATGTGCTCGTACCATTCCACAATCACTGATTCTTCCAGACAAGTGAATTTGGTCAAGCTTCGTATAAAGTAAGAGGGATCTGGGGGGAAGTTGAAGGTGTCAAGGGCTAGCCTTGAAAGATGTGGAAAGCGCTCTGAAATCAAAGCAACTATATCTGGAGGAGCGGGACCGCGACAGGGCCTGTGGTATAAGAGATCCGTTGTATTATTGAAGTATCGCACCTCATGAAAGCGGGTGCCATCTTTGCTTACCGGTGCTTGGTGGTATCGTAAAGCGAATGTCCTGGATTCCTTGTTCACCCATAGTATCGTAGGAGCTTTATCGTAATTTTTCAGAGCAAATTGGACTTCACCGGTAGGATAAGGCATGGACGTGGTGGACTGTACACACCTTCGTCCCGGCAATTCCATTTCCCAGATTATGAGCCTCAGTTCAAATGGTAGCTCCCCGAACAGTCTGAATGTTGCACTAGTGTTCGACTCATGAAGCTCTTATGCATTACCATCCGCCAAAGATGAACCTTCCGCGGCCGTGACTCCTTGTATCTCGGCGTGTTCGGTGCCCTTGTTCGGTCTGGGATCGCCATGCATAGTTTTCTCTGAACCCTTCATCTCTGCGAAAGACATATCTGGATGCAAATGGTCGTTTGATTAATGATATCCGATTTGGCGGAGATCGGTAAATTCAGACTCGAAGGTGAGGTTGATTAGATCGCAGCGGGTTCATGGGAAGGTGGTATGTATCTTTGCGAAACTAGGTGGTGTTTGTGTCCACACGATCGACTTGTAGGGAGGGAGGTAGAGCAGGGAATGATGCTATGTCTCATGTGCGAAAGTGAATGCAATTGGTTTTGGGTGCAGATGTCGAGGAGGGATGTGAATGGGCGAAGCTGACAAGGAAGACTAAAAGAGGGGATCCCTTCAAAATGGTAGGAAAACTCAAGAGATTAGCTTTGGTCAAAGAATTCACATCTACAGTTTCTAGGTGGTATGGGAAGCAGTACAACCTAAATCAACATTGAAATTCAGACTTTGACCGCTTCTCAGGGGTTCGCTAAAGAGCCCCACATGTTTCTTCCATGTAAATACCTACTTTGACCAACAACAAAGTCCAACCACGACGACACGTCTTCAAGTTTTGAAACACATTCTTGGGTCACAACCACATCGCGACTATCGTTCAGCAAGCTATCTCGAGTCCCAATACAGCACTTCCCAACATGGAGAGTTCACCTGGAGAAGGTCACGGAAATATGGCTCAAGATACGACTACATTCGATTTGGCACATGTCAGCACCTCTGCCGACAACAGACCCACTGAAGCCTTAGGTATAAGATAACCACCTCTCTATATTCCCAAGCAGCAAGCTGATTCATCCCGTTAACTAGACGACGATCTTTCATGCTCGGAGCTCTCATCTCTTCCCGACGACTCCTGACCCCCGTTGCATTCCTCTCCTCCCGCTCTGGGACACGATCAGATGTACCCGAAGAATCTAGCACCAGCATCACAGGGTGCGAGGCAGTTCGGTCCTGTCAAATTTTCGAAGCGGAGCGTGCCGCCATCAAGGCAACATATGGACGTTTTCACGCCATTTCTCAAGCTTCCCCCAGAGCTACGATGCAAGACTGTAAGTGAATTCTTGAAGCAGTTTAATTCCAAACTACGATAAGTTCTGTAGTTCAACTACTACCCATTCCAAATCCCTCGGGCGAAGTTCTTGAAAGATACGTGGCTAACATGGGATATTTGTAGTGGCGGTACGCACTTCCACTTCCAAAATACGTAGAAATAAAGCTTGGTTCTTGTGAGGCTCAGGTAGAGTATTGGAATGCCTCCGCCTTGGGGAGAGCCCCGACGTGCTTTTTCGTTTGCACCGAGGCTCGAGCCGAAGTCCTCAAGTCATACGAGAAAATAGAATAGAAAGAAAGCGGATCACCAGCGGTGTATTTCGATTTTGATAAAGATGTTATCTTCTTTTCAAAAGCTCCCGGTGGCGACATTGGGGAATGCTTGGATGAAATGGGTCCGGGCATTGAAATGAAAATCAAGTGTATCGCGATTGAAGCTTTCGCAATTGAGGAGCAATGGGATGACGTTATGTCAGATCTCTTGGACCTTACCAACCTGGAAGAACTTCTTTAGTTAGAGTATGACGCAAAACATATCGTAGCGTTGGAGGAGGCGGTCTCTGGTGGGTTTAATAGAATAGAGAAATCTGAGGACATCGAATGTGCTAAGGTGCCGGGATGGGTTCGACGCTGGATTCTGCCGTTAAAGGAACAAATGGAACAAATGGAAAAGAAGCATCCAGATTGGAAAGCACCGGTATTAGGGTGGTATGATAATCAGGGCTAGTCTTGTTTGTTTGTCAATTCAATGCCTTGAGGTCACTTGATATTTGATCTCGATGCCTCGGAGACATTGTCCTTATTACAGGTGGGTGAGAGCCTAGACGGCAGCATTATCATTTATTTGGTTACCACCCTTATGGGCCCCTGAAATATGCCATAGTATTTCCCGCCGCCGCCAATCTTTAGAACTACATGCGTATAACACACAACTGCTGTCCAAGCATAGCGGCAGTCTCATCGTCTTCTGACTTTGGCAGCATAGTAGGTAAGAGATCCTCGGGTCTCGGCGAGGCTGCTCTCTAGACGAACTAACAATCTGGTGACAATTACTCGACTACTAAAAGTTCACCAATGTTGGACACATCCCGAAACAAATTTCAATATATTGAACCTCTTTTATCACCCTTTTTGGGAGTTAATCTCAAGGACTGCCATCATATATCCACACTTTGTCTCACAAACCTCGATTTCCTCAAAACTGTTAAACGCAGTATTGTTGCTCCTTTAGCTCGAAGTACCATGGGCTGTTGCGTGAGCAATGTGTCAAGCTGAGTGGAGGATCAGTAATTTCGACAAGACTAGGTGCCGCTTCCTTCGTGTAGAACGTGGAAGTGTTAAAAGGACAGCATAACCGACTTGTACGTGCAGTCTTGATCGTGAGCATTGCTCGCGACTGTTATGAGGTAACATATCATGACGGTCATTGTAATGTTAATGTAGCAAGGAGATGTCCTGCAAAAATTTCCAGTCAATTTTGCGCTTACCCCTCTTTACAACCCGACCTGTCTTGGGGATATGAAGTGTCAATTGCAAACTTGTAGTAACTGAATGTCGAGCGTTCCTGTAACCCAGCGCGGAGGCTAGAGGGGCTTTCTGGCGTTAATTTTTTATGGTGACCGACTTTTGACCCGTATCTTTTGGCTTACATAGTATGTTGAGGTTTCCTACACAGAAATTTGCTAGAAATTGCTCAAGGGCTTTTCACGAGAATCAGTAGTCTAGTCTAGTATTTATCAGAGAAATTTTCATTTACGTCTAGCTATGGACCTCTTGAAAAGTCCATATTTTCTCGCCGAAACTGAAATATAGCCCTATCTATGAGGCAGTTGCCTGTTGAGTCTGAATTGTCCCCGACCGAGTAGGGTGTTTCTAGAATAAATTTTCCACTCTCCACAACAGGGAGCTGCCGATCCGCTATGCCCATCTTTTGGCCAGCAAACTTAAGCAGCGCCCGAAAAACCCGAGCAGTTATCGACCTTACCATCGTTTCTATTGCATCATCCTTTGCCATGTGCTCTATTCCCACAATCCTTTCTTCGCAACGGTGGCCATCCAGATCGGCATCGATGACATAAAGCAATCTCAAGCTTGGAAGAAACTTAAGTACATTAGAGGCCGTGACTCTCTGATCGGGGGCCAGAAGTGCAGATATGGCAAGTCGTTGAATGTCTTTGAGATTTTTTATTGGTGAATCGTTGTGGATTGGGTTGTCCAGATCCAATAATATGTTATGACGAGAACAGAAGGTATCCTCTTCGAGATTGCACCATGTTGTTCCATAGCCAATACCATTGATATTCTTCAGAGGTTTGTATAATTTCATGACCTCTGCCCTAGCCTCTCGAAAAACGAAGAACAGTGCTGTTGTTTTCTGAGAACGGTTGCAGTCTTTGGTGGGACAATCTAGCGGGGTTGTGATTTCGATAAGTCTAGGTCGCATAGCCAGTCGCCAAATTCGTATACGAAGCTCGGCGCAGAGTTTCGGGAACAAAGTGAACGACACGTTGAGCTCCAAATCTTTGATGTCTGAGTCGGAGAGATATGTCAGAGCTTGTGTCGACATCGAGGAGAGACCTTGAGGAGAGGTTCCGTCGGAGATTGGAAGGACATCTGGGAGTGTGGCGTCGTTATTGTTTGTACTGTTTATTATGTCTTTGGCCCGGTCTGGATCTCGAGATAGGGGCAATGCCTCCATCGAGGCTGTCAAATTTTCGGACATGTCGTAGTAGGAAGTGATTTGACTGTCGGCGGGGTAAAGTTGGGGATGTTGTAAAGTGCTCTCCTAAGATGAGTTGCAATTTTTTATAGAAAGCTAGCGTTGGCCTGTCGATATTGAATGTGCCAGCCCGCGCACTGTGAAGGTGGGAGGAGGTCCTACTATGTACTATTCACCGCTAGAAGTTATAATGAGGCATGGTCAGAAAGGAAATGTAATTCAATAAACCGAAGGCTAGGCTCGAGGAAGTCATGAACAGTGAATCCAAAGTTTAGCGAGGCGAGAGGCAGCCGCTCCTCAAACTTGAACACGCCGTCTGAACATTTAGAATTTCAAGATACGCCAACAGCATAGAAACCTCCTCTGCTGACTCTCACCCAACCAAATCAACACGATATCGATGAGATGGTCGAAGGCTTCTCCATAAACGAGCCCACTTCACAGTAGAGCAACGACACTGCAACGATGGGCAGTCATACCGACAAGGGGCGCGAACATGAGGAGGTCCTCAAGGACAAAGAGTGGTACGCGATGCCTACCTCAATTTTGAGTACTGGCGTGATGCAGAGCCAGAGAAGCGAACCAACGAGCCCGAATGTCACAATGTCAACAAACGTCATACGTGCAATGCAGAAACAGACCACCAACGCTGAGATCGAAAGCATGGAAGACACGTCCTCTCCGAGACTTCAACATCTTCCAGATGCTGAAGTGACTTCAACGCCGAATTTCGTCACGGAGCAGAACACGCAAGCAGTGGTGGCGATCTTGACAGAAGATACCAATACAATACAGGCTCAAGGCATCAATGCGCAAGAGGGAGAATCTCATCTTGAGAATGTCACAGTGGAAACGGAGAACTGGAGTGCCACGAAGGGCGAACAGAGCAGTTTCGACGAGTTTACTTTGTTTCCAAACCTTCCAATAGAACTCCGCTCAGCGATCTGGAAGCTCGCTTTGCCGGGCCGGCGATATGTCGAAGTGTCTGTAGGCAAACACTTCGAGGGCGACATTATAACATGGTATGTGGTCGGGGTGGAAAAAGCACCTGCGGTATTTTTCGTCTGTCATGAGGCTAGGACGGAAGCGCTCAAGACCTATAAGCCTTTCAGAAGAAAGAATGGCAGCGGAACAGTTCAGGTGGACTTTGGGAAAGATGATCTCTATTTGCGTAGTTGTTTCTATATTGACTCGGTCTCTAGAATCATGGACGAGTTGGCAGATGGTCATAGCCAACTAGAACAGACTTTGTCTGTTATACTCGTGGTCGGGATGTAGATCGACTCTTACACTGGATCAAAGCTGGCATCGCTCGCCTGCAAGCTCTGAAAGAAATCTTGCTCATCAAGTCTTACAGTCTCACCTTTTGTGATGATGAGAAAATTATAGGCTTTGAAGAGTGCTCAGGATCAACTCTATCAGAAGACGAAGAGGACGAAAATGAAGACGAAGATGAAGATGTACGTCTCCAGAAAGCCAAGGATGAGGGCTTAAAGGCAAACCCGGGCTAGAACGTACCGACGCTCCGTCTCTACAGAGCTCGGACTAGATAGTCTACGGAGGTAGGTAGGCAAAAGAAAAGCTGGTTATTGTAGGAACCATGAAATTTGATTGTCGAGTGGCTATCTCTGCAGCCTGACGAGCTTTTCGCCTGGATTTCGAGTAAAAGACGTCCAATCTCCTCCTGGTGGTAACTTTCCTTTACTAGACGTCCGCACCATCACTCAGTTAATCAGACTCAACAAAAGACATACTTATCGCAGAATCCAAATGCTCAAGAGAGGTGACTTGCCTGCTCCTTGCTCGCTCTTTTCCTTCAGGAGGACCGCCACAAAAAACAATATCGCTAGGAGACGATGAAACAGTTGCTCACTATGCACCCTCAAGCCCAGACACCAGCCACAATGTGTTAAGAATAGACGCATAGAAAACAAGGATATGCACCCCACCCATCCAACACTTGCTGACCCGCGCGTGACTCACACACGTGATACACCCAACCCATCATGAAACCAGGAACCTTCCCAGTACCATGTCCAGGTCACTCACAAGCAGTTCGATACAGTAACAACGTGCTATAATGCATGTTTTACTTGCCTCATTGATGCCTATCCCGCACAACGCACAAGGTATTTCTCCCTTGAGGCTGCGAGCCTTTCCAAAACCAAAATATATTCTCCCTGGCTGACTAGACTGGCAGCGCAGCCTTCTCGCACAAAAAACAAATCAATTCTCAGCCTGACTTCGCATAGAGCCTGAATGGACAGATTGTGATTTAAGTGGCGCTTTTGCTCGGGAGAAAGAAAATGCGAGGTGTGCTGCTGCTGCCTAGATGAACGAGAAGGATGAATGGATGACACCACCAATAGTTTCTAGAAAGATACTATACGGAGTACATGGGGAGTTCCGAAGATTGACACTTGTCACTTTAAGGCAAAGGATTTGTTTATGTGAAAGTATTTTAGTCTCAGTAGCCTCACTAAAGGAGAACTCGGGGACGGCGATGCCGTTTAGTGAGGGATGCGCGAGCGCGAGGTGAAGTTTGGAAGGAAGGGCAGGGAAGGGAAAGGGAGGTAAGATTCTTGGCATATGTCTGTAGGTCATGTGATATCGTGCTGGAAGTCGCAGTTTCTGTAAGGATATACATCTAGGAAGTAGTGGATTTTACAGAAGACGAAAAGTATTTGAAGAGACTCAACTTAAAATAGAAAGTTCTGCAGAAAAGTTAAGTTATATTCAAGTGGGATGGATGACCCCTTCTCACAGCCCCTCTTGTGAAGCGGCGCAGAGCCTAATGGCGGTGCAAGTAAGATGCGAAAAAGCTTATTTCTATACTCTGCAGCATTAGCATACACGAGTCTGCGATATGATGATCATAATCTTAATCTGAGCAAGTTTTCACTATTCCGTTGGAGGGGGTTTTTCCCCATCGAAATGATGAGTTGTATATCACGTGATTTGATGTTCGCATAACGGATTTTATAGGTGAAGTTTAGATCGGAGAGGACTTGTGAGAGCTGCAAGATATAAGTGTCATGGAATTCGAAGAGCGACGGATATTATCATTACCAGAGACTCTTAGCTGAATCTCTTCTCTGATCAGATCAGTTGTCTTCCTCTTAGTGATGAGTGAGAGGCTAGGCTGTCGAGGCTGTCACTCGGCAGGAAATTCTCTAAGAAATGAATACGAGACCGCAAAGTAGAATCTTTCCCCTATCCCGTCCATATCCGTCTCCGTATCCCCCAAACCTAAAGCCTAGAACATCAAGATTATCTCTCTCAGAACTCGTGTCCTACAAGATGAACAGCATTTCAGCCACACTTCTTACTTTTCTTTCATCTTGCCACTTTCCCCATTCCAGGCTCCCGTATTTCGTAAACTCTCCCCACCCGCTAAAATTTACCCCTAAACTTACTTTTATGCAAACCCGCCACCGTCCACTTTGCCCCTCCATCCAATCACCTTCCCTTTATTGTCATACTGTACATACAGTACGTGCAGTCCCGCGATATCATTACTCCGATTGCCGGCAACGCGCTACTGTACCTAGACCTTCTATGCGTATTTTTCTAGAACACTGCTGGATTGGGCGAGATCGGTCGATGGATTGTACGCATCGGGAATATTCGGAAAAGGGGGGGAAATTCAGGATTTGATATGATGATGATGAGTCAGAAATCTGGTGAGACTTTTGGAATTTGGAAAGGCGCGCGGTTAGGAAAGGGGGAGGAGATGGCCGGTAAGGAGCGGTTGTCACGCAATAATTATTTTGAAGGAAGGAGGATTTCTACGGTCATGCCGTGAAGTCCTCTCCTGTCATGCCGTGGGTTGTGGTTCGTTTCGGTTCAACGAGAAATCCGGACCATGCCAATTATTGCAAGTTTTTGTCATCAGGTGACTCGGTTGAGACAATATCACGAGTCTGACTGTGTTGACTGCCAAAGCGCTTATATTTGCCCCTGATCTGATGGTTCTAGATGGTCGAATCTCGTAATAATCATTATTGAGATGAGAATTCGGCGATAGTTACAGACGTGAGCTAATGGAAGCTTGGTCTTAGCTGGGATGGAAAAGAGCAGGTGATACGGTGTCACGGGAGCTAAGATGCGGGATAGGTTACAGCTGTACTTTTGTCATCGCTTCTTTGTCTCACGGGCGATGCCTGGAGCAATGGTATGGCATGGCATGGTGGAAAAATGAGGCTGTGGCGACGGCATTGGCGATGGATGGCAAATACTGAGTCACAGTTTCTCATAGATGAGGTCAGTTTGCTTGGAAGCCGACGCCGACCTGGTTCCTTGGTGGAGAGGGTTTTGGTCTGGGGACCTTGAAATGTGTTGGCTCTATCTCGAGGTTTCTAGAGCTTTCCGTCGGTGCAAGTATTGTGATATCTTTCATGTATTGCTGCATCGAGGTGTACAGGTTTTGGTGACACCAGCTTTTCAGAATGATAAGCGGCACGCCGATGAAAAAGGACGGATAAGGAAGGATTGTGCAGCATTATTACGGCGTATTACGGAGGTACGATAGATACGATAATATGGGAGAGCGCCGGCGACGAGCATGAAGCAAGCAAGCTGCATGTTGTGGTCTGTCTCGCCAATCATCGTGAGATTGTCTGTTGGAGCGGGGGGAACCAACAAACAATGATCATTGGTTGTGTGTGTGCATGGGTGTAACAGTTCCTGAGGTTTATTGGGATGGGAAGAAAGCGAAAAAAGCGAAGTCATTTAAATTCATTTGCGTTTTGCCATGCGATGAACCTTGAGGGGATTCGAAGTAATAATCTCCTCTCCTGAGTTCGGTCTCATGTAATTATTGTCAGTTCACAAGGCTGTCTCCGATCTCCTTTACCGCCAGAATCCGACGGGGCTGACGTACAAAAGTGGTGTGCTTGAAACTCGAGATGATACGAATGTAGCCTTTTGACGCCTCCCTTGGCGGGTCATCGTGAGTGAGTAATTCTCAGCCTGGGGGGCGAATTCGTGGGTACTTGATTATTACTCAAAGTGACATTTTTGTGGATATGGATCTAGAGATGCGGGAAACGTGGCGAGTTTGAGGGACCCAACTTGAACGAATGCAGCATCATTTTGAGTTGGAATGGGGACGCCAGTAGTCACTAGGCCCAAAGAACAGATTGTTCGAACAGTACGTACGCCATTCAAGGAAGGCTGAGATGAACGTACGAAGTAAAAGTATAATCATAAACTGTAAGTCCTCGAATCAGTCGTTTAGTACGAGTATATACAAACCAGACGCAAGTTAAGTTGCACAGCACAGCAGGTGGTCTATGCCTTGCCTGCCTGCCTTCCTGCCTGTCTGCATCAAAGAAGGCTTTGTTTAGGTGAAGCCAACGGGTAAGAAACAGAAAATAGAACACAAGAAAGGGACGGCAATGGATTCGCGTCGCATCCCCACATTCCATAGTTTAGGGGAGGGCAAGATCCTGATGGCTGTGCTTCGCGATTGAGAGATAGCGGAGGCTTTTCCATTAGAAGATTCATAATAGGGGGGGTAGATTTGCATATGCATACGAATTGAGAGGGCTGAGGAAGTCCATGCCCATCTATAGTACGAGTACCGCCCATCTACAGTACGACACCTTTGTCGCAAGCACTCTGAGATGAGTTCGGTATGTACAGTAGTATACTGTACTTATGGGGACCTTTGATACTGGATTGTGGTAGGCTGAAAAGGAGGCAAATGGAGGAGAAAGTCCCGCTGTATTATCATTGGATGTTCGATGCTGTGTGTGTGTGTGTGTGTGTGTGTGTGTGTGTGTTTGTGGCTCTGGTGGCACCTTTGACTGAGTTGACTCACCCACTTGATGGTGTCGCTAGAATCCTTTGTAGTTTAGACTGTTGAAGCTGGTGCAGGTTAGCCACCCTTGCCTGCAACCTACACTCTGGCCGGAGAACGGCTCATCCTTGCCTCCCTGCCCCTCCCCTTCCCTCCTACGAGTTACTGTGACTCCCACTGCCTGCCACTCCACTCCACTCACCTACTCCCAGCCCAGTCCAGCCTACCCGCTGCCCATCGCCTCCAACTGTAACAAAACCAGCGAGTGCCCGCCCACGACTTCTTCCCCCTTTGACCTCACAACCGCAATGGATTACCCAAAGAACTAAACGACGCGGCTCTCTGAAGTCTGCAAGAAACCTCACAAAGCCCATATCTTATCGTATTCACCCTCCAACCATCAGAACCGCATCCGTCCTGTGTATTCGGAAATTCTACGTTTTCCGCTGAAACTGCGACCACCTCTCCTCTCTCGCCTCGCCTCCTTCGGTGACTCCAACATCTCCCCTCCCAAACCAAAGAGTCACGCTTTTCCACCTAGAATCGAGCCATCTCATCCCGAATCACTCGCATTCGCCACCTTTTCTAACCTTTTGCGCCTCATTTATTTATTTCCCTTATTCTGTCCCTTTGATACCCAGGTGGAAGGCAGCTCTGTTCACTTCTTGATCCGCGGCTCCATTCTTCAGCGCTATCGGTCGCACGCTTAAGTTAGGCCTCCTAACTCGCCACCCACTGACTGAAGCGGAGTCATTCATCATTCACCACCTCACCTCACGACCTCTCGAGATCTGTGACTACAATAAAGACACCTTTGTCTAAACAACTCCACTCAACCCTTCAACCTTTTGTTTATTATCCTCGAATCTCCCCCAATCACGGCATACAAAACTCCTAATACTACCTACCTACATACACTACACACACGTTCCTTCTCAAAGTCCAGACCACTCCAATGGTAGTTAGTGTTTTATAACACTCGCCCACCATTTATCTCAACAGTCACCATTTCCATCGTCGAAAAGGTCAACAACATGATCTTCGCCCTCTCCGAATTTTCCCCAGTCGCCAGTCTTGCATCGTCTACCGGTTATATCGTACGCGCAGAGATCTCCCCGGTCTCTATGCTCTAGCTTGTCCTCCTCCTCCCTCGATTTCTAGCTCCGCAACGGCAGTTGCTGTTGTATGAGCCTGTATCTAGTCAGAAGGTTTCGCGGATTCAGTTAAAAAACGGTTTATCGATTGGCTTTGTACAGACGGCGACTGGAGTTTTCTTGAATACACTTCATTCCCCTCGAATTTCCCGAAGATGAATTGCGGCGACGTTGATTCGCCGCCTTACATCACATCCTATCAAAATGGTCCATACAGCTCCTCTATAGCTTCCTCAGCCTCGTCCTCCTCCGCGTCAGTCTGGTCCGATGCCTCTTCACAAACATCGGATGACTCTTCGACTACCGCATCTTCCGAATCAGAAACAGCAGAATATTGTGCACCTTCCTTTGTAAACACCAGCAATATCTGCGAAAACAATACCGAAAACAATAAAACAATATGGCCGAAGAAGATATCTTCCGAAGTTGCTTCGGAACAAAGGCAGCATCCAAGAAGGACCAGTGCGGGAGCATCCCAAACCAGATGCCCTCCCTCCCTAGTCCGCCAATGCGATCGGAAGGTCAACTTCGTCGACAGCCTCGTCGGTAAGATTAATACATTCCAAAATAAGTACGCTTGCTCAACAT
Organism: Gremmenia infestans; assembly: GCA_032629725.1. Classification (NCBI taxonomy): domain Eukaryota; kingdom Fungi; phylum Ascomycota; class Leotiomycetes; order Helotiales; family Hamatocanthoscyphaceae; genus Gremmenia; species Gremmenia infestans. The sequence goes on from JAFEVB010000008.1 coordinate 402,025, forward strand.
TCACTCCCCAGATTCTTCAGCTCAGATAGTAGAAGCCATATGGCCCCTTTCTTCAGTCGTTTGCAGAAACGAGATGGGTAATAAAGGCGTTCTTCCCTTGCGCACATTCATTCAAGAGACTCTCCGTCGATCAAGGACAAGTTACTCGACCCTACAGGTCGCTTTGTACTACCTGATCCTGATCAAGCCGCATGTGCCCAAACATGACTTCACCATGGAACAACCAGATGATGTACACTCTATCCGAGCGCTTCAATGCGGACGTCGCATGTTCCTTTCAGCACTCATTCTTGCCTCGAAATATCTTCAAGATCGGAATTACTCTGCTCGTGCGTGGAGTAAGATTTCGGGATTGAATACTTTGGAGATAAATCAAAATGAGATGGCTTTCCTTCTCGCTGTCAACTGGGAATTACATATCACTGATGCAGTCTTCCAACGCTGGACGGATATCGTTCTCAAATACACTCCAACTCAGCCACCGTCGCCCGGCTCACCTAGTCTCGCAGAACAGTCGGCTGGTTGGAAAGCAATTATTTTAAAGTTAAACCCCGAGTTGGATAATATCGATGGGGTATCATCGAAGCCTGCCAAGGCAAACGTCAAGTCTATCAGCGCAGCCTGCCCGCGATCATTCGCACCATTGGTTGCCGACCGAAGCACATTTGGATATGGCTCCAACGAGTCAACTCCAACTCCACAATACTATACACCCAGTGTCTTGGAGCCTTCTCTATCAACCGCTTATCCTCCTGGTAAACCTGCGCCAGCTCTTGGTCTATTACCTACACCAAGACTGACCCCCCAGAATTCTGGATTCAACACTCCTGCAGTGAGTGCTGCTTCTTGCATGCTCGGCAAATCCTCAATGAGTTTTGCAATGGCTCATGCCTCAAACGCGTGTGCCGCACAAATGACCGACAGATGGCAAACTTCATCACCTCAATCTTGTGTCTCGGGTCGCCGATCTTCATTGGCCAGTTCGATTTCCTCGATGTCTTCTCCAGAATCTATGGTCTCAGACTCGTCGCGATCATCCCGTTCATCCTCAATTTCATCTGCCTCGTCTCTGATGAGCGCGCCGATTTCGTCCAAGCTGGACGTTCAGGCGCGCTGTCGGTACGCGAAGATGTGCTCTGAGCGACAGAATAGGACTTTGATTGCTACAGTTCCTGAGGGATATTGCGAAGGCCCAACATCGTCCCCAGAATCTTACACTGGACCAGTCGGAAAGGACTTCCTTGATTTATCACTGGATACTCCATTGGCGAGACGAGAAGTTGATATGGAGTACTTTTCCAAAGATGAAGAAGCTGCTCGTGCTCTGCAAGAACTCCATAATCATCCCAGATCTGTGGAATCTCCAAGCAGGAAGCGCAGTAGACCGCAATCAATCGACAATTCGCTTCAAGAGAATGTTCGCGAGATATTGAACCCCTACCAATCAGCCGAGAGCAATTGGTCAGAGAATCTTATCCGGTCACGTGTCGTCCGCACTAGCCCATCTCAGTTTGCACTTCGTCCCACGTCCAATGGATCCATGGGACGAAAGCGGGTATGCTGTGCTACGGAGGCAACTCGGAGTTTACCTCAAATGAACCTTCACCCAGCCTTTGGTGGCATTGGTGCGCCTGGCATGTGGGAAGGCATACTACATTAATTAATACCCGGCTCCTTGAAAAATCCGCCCTTTACATACATCTACACAAAACAAAACACCCTTGTCACAACAGTTACTTTCCTTTGTCATCAAAACTTGGTCGTCGGCGGCATGCATGCATTGCGGGGTGGGCTGGAGTAGGCTTTGCATTGCTAGGAGTGAAATGAATAAACCAAACCTTGTACGTTAGTTGAGATACGACGCGTTGAATTTGGTGGGCTAGGGCGGGAGGAGTAGAGCAAATATGGGTCAGTTGCACGGATTGGAGTTTGGCGGGTACATATAAACCTGGACTATGCTGGCTCGACTTGATAGGTCCTAAATGCAATGGCGACATATTTGCTGGTATACTATTATCTTATGTTGAGTGATGGTGACGAGTGAACTGATGGTCCAATTCCCTTTCCATGTGCAACTCGGGAAGGAATGTATGCTAATATATCGTGATCAAACTTGACTTCAGTAATTCTCCCACAGATCGATCTTGCCCTAGGTATCTACTGTCCTCCTCGCCATCTACCAAGTTCAGGCGAAAACCGAGCTCAAGCCTACCTTGGGTAGCTTCAGTACCTCCGCCTACGCTTTCATAGCAGATGGTCCGATGGATGCGATGTTTCGCCTCGAGTAGACTCATGTCGATGCCGAGGAGCACCAAGACGAGACGACTGCATAATCAATTAATGATGATCAGCAAAAGAAGCAAAAGCGAGGGCTTGGTTGTCTTAGTGATTTTTGGGAATCTAAATCTAAGTGTGCAAATGAGTATTCGAATGGTGGAGGTAGAGACAGGTAGGCAGCTAGCCGGATCTAATTTTTGTTCCTGGTGCGAAGGGAAAGGACGGGACGGATGGGGAAGCATATGAAATGGAGTGGTTTGAGGTTTTGGTTGCCAACCATGACTGACTATCATTTGGGTCTGCACCTCCGAAGGCTTTGAAGAGCTCACGAAAGCGCACGCACATTTGGCAGGTAAGTTTTGCTTGTTTAAATGAACATTAGACCTTCCGGTATGCCGAAAGGGATTCAATGCCTCTTGTTTTGGCTCCAATTTTCTGTTTGTTTACTCCCGCTAAGCAGCGTGCAATATCATGTGGGTTCTATCTCTACCCGCGTCTGCTTCTACGTTTAGGACAAGTGATTTATTTTAATTCTCTTGTCGTGTCTGATTCTTTGCAACTCTCTACCTGATCCCATGAATCAAACGGCTTTGTTTGCCCAGAAACGGGTCCTTGCTGAGGACCATGCCCTCATTAGTTCTTGTTTCAGGCCATGTGCAAACGAATCTTCGTTTTTCTTTGAAAGTGAATTAAATGTAGCTTCACTTCTGGAGAGTTCAATTCACTTGACGTGAATTCCAAAAAGGAGGAAATAAAGGTGTAAGTTACATATAAGACGTCGCAGACCTACCTCGATCTCGTAACTAAGCTGGTTATGGCTAAGATGGCTCTCCTCAATAAGTTCCCGTGCGCCAATACCGAACATGTCGAGGATGGTCAAAAATCGCCATGCCCCAAAAAAGCTTCTTTAACCTGTGGTTCTTGTTCGCTGGTCCAGGTAATCTCTCTCTCCTCAACTTTGTATTGCGCTCAACTGACGGATCTTCACGACAGTACTGCAGCAGGGATTGCCAAATTGCCCACCGGCCTCTTCACAAGATCGACTGCAACTCCCCTCTCATGAAGCCAACATGGAAACCGGAATGGAAAACGCAGAATCGAAATCCCGCTTTCATCTCGAGTGAACGAACGGATAATAGGGAACGTGAAGACCAAGTTAAGCATGGCATGCAAAAGTACTTGTGGGGCAACGTGCCAGCTATAGACATACTCAACTGCAAACAGAATGAGGGCGATAGTCGTCCTAAAGATCTACGACTTCTATTTGCTGGTATGTGACTGATTAATGTTAACAATGGAAAATACATAGGCTAACCCTCACAAGCGTCGGGAGATATTAGAAATGTAGTGACCACACTAGCAGAGCTGCCATCTTCCTTTTCAGGCATATGTGATGTTGTCATCAATGACATGAATCCTGATATTGTGGCACGGAACACGATTCTTCTCCTCATCGCAGTAAACTATGAGCCTGAGCAAGCGGGGATGATGATGATCCATCTTTGGTATTCTGCCCTCATCTCAGCGGAAATGCTCAAATCTCTTCGAGACAACATCCTCCCGTTGATTGAACAGGTCTGCACAAAGATCAAAGACAAGCCTGCCACAACTCTGCAGTCTAAAAAATGGACGTACGGTTCTCGATCACTACGCTTGGTCCTGAAGAAATCAGAGTGGTGCCTTCTTCCTTCTTACTTTCAAGTTCCTTCCAGCTTGTCCGCTACCAAAGCTCAGGAAATCCGGATGTCGACCACGCTTGCACCATCGAGGAAAGACTATGTTGATCGAGCACTTTACAGTCGGCCTCCTGCGTGGCGAGTTTGCATGATGAAGTTCCGTCAAGATGGCATCTTACTGCCTTTTGGATCGCCAACAGACGAATTCAACACACCCAATCCGTAAGTTCTCTCCTCCACAAACAGCCGAGCTATATCTCAAGGTGTGTTCAGGACTTTCTACCAGGCAGACGACTTCTGGCCGATGATGGACTCCGCAGATCCCGTCCAGGGCTGGCCGGTGAAGGACTGGGTCAACAAGACACCCGCGAAGAAGGACATATACGGAAGTCTGTATATTTACATCCGTAAAGTTCTGCTACGGTTTTGTCGACGCATTACGGAACTCGATGTTCGAATTCAACTTTTGCAGGTTAATGCTTTCAAATTGCCGGAGACTATCAAGATTTGTGGCGTTGGCAAACATTCGTTTGACAGGATTGAGGTATGACTTTCCGATCCTGCATATAACATTGAAACTCAAAGGCTTGCAGGTATCGCATATTACAGACATGGCATATCTAGGCCCCCACCAAACACTCATAACTTTCGGTCCCCTCCTGAAAATAAAGTTGCAAAATACTCATGCCACGCTGCTCACACTCTTCCTCAACGCTACCCACGAGATGCGCATGACGCAACCAGCGGGAACTTCGTTGGAGTCTCAAGTGAATCAGCTAGCCCAGTACATGAAGCCGAGTTCTGAAATTCTTCGAAACGCTTCGGGCTTCAGCGCCGAGATAATAAAGACCCAGGAAGCTTTGGGATTTTTCCGCGATTATGATGCTCTCTTTGAACTCTTCATGAAGCACTGTGGTTTTAAGAACGCTGCTTCTTTGTCAGGCTTGGAGATGAAGGGTGAGAATATGATACAGGACAAATGGCCTTTGAGGTTGCGGAAGGGTGCTACGCAGGAAGAGTTTGAGCTCCTGGTTGCGAGTGGACACACGGGCTCGGAAAGATATGTCGAGTGGAGAGTCGCGCGGTGAGCTAGCAGAGCATGAAATTGCGAACATAGCCACGGGTAGTCTGCTGGGTATCAAAGCCTCGAAGTTATTGTATTACAGGCCCAATATTACACCCCATTGTCAACGTCCTGGAATAGGTTTATACACAGTTAGCACCTCCAAAAAAAGCTGCCGGCTCATCCTTGGTATTTTCCAGGAAGAATTCAGCTTGCGCATGAGCTCGGGAAAGATCCATGTGTCTTTCTAAATAAATACTCTCAAAACTTCCACGTCCGACTTGTTCATCCAGCGCAAGCCAAGTGGGAACCATGCTGAACCCCTCAAGACTAACAAGCTTTCCAAGAGCTCTTGCGAACGAAGGTGTACCCAAGCAGCATGCGTCCATCCAGCAGCGTCCTATGAGAGCAAGCCAATGCAACTCCTGCAAAATCTTCTCCTGGGGTCTCTGAAAGACTTCTTGCAGGAGGTCGGGGAGGATGGAAGGGCCTATCGAGCGGGAAGGATTCGACTCCGAGGTCAAGTAAAGCCCGTCCTTTGAGAGACAAACGAGGAAGTCGTTCGCGGTGGTGTTTGACGGGGTGACGATGCGTGCTGCTGCCAAAGGTGCATAGTGATATGTCATAAGTGCAGACCGAGGTTCTTGATTGACGGTGAGAAGTGTTAGCTTCGCAGTGGGTTTGATGGTCCAGCGAGAGGTGAAATGGTTATCGTCAATCGAATTACGCTTTCAGCTTCTTCTTGCTTCGACGATCCTTGGGAAAAGTCGCTGGGCTTCATGCCAAATCTGGAGCCGGAGTTCTATGGGGGTGTTGGAGAAGTTGGTGAAGCTGGTAGTTACGATTACAATATTCTGGGGTCATGTTGTATCCCATATGGCAACTGAGTGCTATGGAAGGGGTTGATAAGGAAGTGTTTTAAATGCCAGCTGCACCCGCCTGAGCAAGTGGGGCATGAACAGCTGGACATTCAGAGCTGATCTCCAGTATATGTGAACGATGGCAGATTGGAATCTCCGGCAATCAATTTGGACTGAGCATTCAAGTCAGTTATTGGATTCTTTGCTTTATGTTAGAGCTACAGTTTCTTAGCCTATAACAAATTCAAATCCCCCCGAGGTAGAAAGTGTGACGAAGAGAACTCCACCTTGAGGTCTTGTTGGAGCGCTCTGGTTTTCTGGTTTTGAGTTGGAAATTATAACTGGCTAGTACCTTGCGATTTGACTTTAATCAAATGATGTCTTCTATTACTGGAACTAAATTTGATAAGTTCTTAAAGGGGGTATTAGTGTTATCGCTTAAGAGCTTAGCGCCCTTTACCCCGCGCCCACCCCTTTCTTCCTAAAAAGTGACATGTGCAGCTGATTTCGACACCGTTTAGTAATTATAAAGCACAATACATTTGATATATAATAAATGCCTACTTTATTCACCAGCAAGGGAACTCAGCAGCTCTCTAAACTATCGTCGAAATAATTTCGCTACCACTTTTTAGTGAGTTTGAAGGCCACGAGTCTTAGTATAAGGTATGATATAATCTTATCATCATGTCTCATCATAATGCAACTCGTTCAGTCAATTGCTGCTTATGTTTATCAGAAAGTTATCAGCTTTGAATGTCGAGGTTAAAGTGCAGTGCTTCACATGCTTTGACGGATTTTAATTATGCTACGTGAAACACTATGCCAGTCAACGGACGAAAACCGCACCAACACGAGCAACTCTTTGAGCGTTCATTTACACAAATGCTATCTATCTATGGTTATAGATTTGACCGTATAGATTACCGGACTGATTTAAAAGCGAACTTTGCATTGACCAATCAGGGTAACTCGCCCACCAAGCCGGCTTATAAATGGGGTTTTAGGACTTACCAATTTCGTCACTACTTCATTGGTCCTTAAGACCGGGATGAGTTGATATTTAGTTGCCACTACCTCCTCCATCTGTTTAATATAATTCAACTTCAAATTGAACAAGCACAAGCCAAACTGATATCATGTCTACTCCCGTTCTACTTGTTTTGGGTGCCGGGCCCAAAATCGGACTCTCCGTCGCTAACGCGTTTGCTGCCAAAGGATACAAGGTCGCTCTGGCAGCAAGAAGTTTAGAAGAAGGTGTGGGTGAGGATGGATATCTACGTTTGAAAATCGATCTCGCAAAGGCGGAAGAAATCCAGAAAGTTTTTACCCAAGTAAAGGAGAAGTTCGGTATCCCTAGTGTTGTGGTGTATAATGGTTCGTACATAAGCATTTCCAAATTCTAGTTATACTTGCTGACAACTATTCCAGCCGCGTCACGAACAGTGCTCGATGCCGAAGACCCGCTCTCTTCAATTTCGGCCGAAGAAGCTAACCGCGACTTTGCTATTAATGTTATCTCACCCTTGCTTGCGGCTCAAGAGGCAGTTAAAGGCTTCAGGCAACTTGAAAGTTCAGCGTCGAGGACGTTCATCATAACGGGCAACATGTTGAACCATATAGCGAAGCCTGGTGTTCTCACTTTTGGTATGGGTAAAGCGGCCGCGGCCCAGCTGATATGGTATGCGAGTGTGGCTTATAAACCAAAGGGTTTCAAGTGAGTCTTTCCCCGAAGCACTGGCAAGCGACCTTCAGAGAAAGCGTTGTATTGATGAACTACAGGTTCTACTATGCCGACGAGCGTCAAGCTAATGGAGGACCAACAATCCCGGTCAGTGGTCCGGCTGCTGGAAAGGCGTATGTTCACCTTGCTGAGAAGCAGGAGCAAGGTCCGTGGAATTATACATTCGTGGAGGACAAGGGATATGTCGAATTCAAGGGCCCTTTACCTACCGACTTTTGAGATTCGGTTCCATATATATATAAGACTCAATACTTTAACTACTTTTACAGCTCTAGTAGGCATCGAAGAGAGGTGATGAAAACTTACCCTAGCTTCTAGAGTAGAAGCAGAACAATATCAAAAATTTTCTGGAGAAGAATTTTGGATGATTAATTTGGGTTTCAAACGGAAGTTCGCACCTCTGTAATAAGCTATGTCAAGTTGATCAGCAATACTGGATACTGTTCATGATGTTGTAAGAGCTAAGGGACGGAAGCCCTTCAAGTCCTGGTTGGCCCACCTCGGATCACTTGAAGAGATATGATTAATTCACAATCAATCAAAGTATGAAACAAGATTTTATACAAGTAAGAATCCCGTGCACAAACTTGAGGGAGAACGGCCATGCACATTTCACGATGAAATCCATCAGGACACAATGGAAGTGGTGGGTCCAAGAACTGATCTTCTCCCAATTCCCACTGAAGTATTTACAAGAGAAATCTCAACAGGCCCCGCTTGTAATCACGAGAAATGTTGCAGTAGTGAACGTAGTATCCCACTGTTCCACGCAAACAGCCGCCATTCCTGTACCTTGGATCTTAGCACTTTAGTCGTCTCAACGCACAACGTCTAGATTAAATTGCCATGGTGAATGGCGTAATACAATCTCCAGCTCCCGAAAGTCGGCATTATGCTGGTCCCTCCTTGCCTCATCAAGCCACGGATCTACAGATCTCTCTGTAAATCTGAGACCGTGCAATCTTGGCCCTCCTCCGCGACGGTCAGGGTCAAGCATTGATACATGAAGGACCTTCTGTAGATTTTTAAACTCAGCATAATATAACGCATTCATTTCGCCGTCCTTCATGCGCATTACTTTCTTATGCATGTTCGTCCAGAATTCCGTGTCGCCAGCAAGGCTGCGTATTTGAGTGCTTGAAGCAGCGTCTCGAAATAGTTGCTTGAGAAATATTCGCGGTTTTTTTTGCTTGAGATATTGCAGTCAATATTCATGCGGCCATCGGATGTGAATTCCACACCAGTGATCCATTCATACCACTATTGATGAACAATACATCGGTCTTCCAACAGATCAGGAGATCCTCTGTTGAGGAATCTACTATGAGTGGAACGACATTTGCAGAGTTGAAGGGGGCTGTGTAAAGTGGGAAAAGTTCTTCGCGAGACTCTTTGCAGCCGGATAGCAATACAGGAATGGTTGCTGCGATTACTGAGATCGAGGTCCAATTATTGTGGGATCCAAATCCTGACCTTGTGGGGGTTATCTCAAGGATGCGTGAGGAGGAGTCGTGGGCTTCATGCTAGATTTTGAGCCGAAGTTCTGCGGGAAGTCGGGGGAAAGGTGTAAATGTCTCCAGTGGTTGAGGAGAGACAAGTTGAGTTGGGTCAGAACTGCGAGCGTTCGTACATATTGGGGATTCCATTTGTTTGCTTGGGTGGTTGCCCTACATCGCACAGAGAATGAATGAATCTACGTCTAGGCATGCAGCAGGAGTACATTCACACTTAGTGCTCACGGCTTATGCATCTTGAATTCAATGACGATAGTTGCCTACTAAAATAGCTGTATACTTGGCTAGTACCACGGATTTGCAAATCCACAGGCAATCAAAGATCAAAGAGCAAGAGGCAGGTTCCTAGGACCCCTCAAACATCAAGGGAAGAAGAGCTTGAACATTGTCTTTTCCTCTTACATCACCTTCAACAGAGATATTACAATTGCTGGTGGAATCTCTGATGGGCAACTTTTTCACATGGCCATTGAGGCTTAAGAAGAAATGCGGCAGGGTATTAAAATATACCAACTCTCCAAATATTATCAGCCACGAATGATGACCGCTCTTGCTGTCAACAACGCGTTGTACTTTTCAAGCTCCGCAAGAGGCCCACCGTTTACGTACGACTCAGAGAACCTCATTCGAGCTGATCTCGAGGAATGCCAGAGAAGCGTAGCTGGTTCAAGTCCCCAACACAAGTTTGTTCCTGGGAAGTTGCGGGGAAGTCTTTGCTGCTCACCGGTTTCTCAAAGCTCACGGCCCAGATGACAGATTGAAAACGTATCAGGGGAATCTGATAGTTACAGTTGGGGAAGGGGAAAAGGGGGAAATAGAGATACGGTCGCCATGCAATCCAAACTTCCCAGTAAGTCGAGCCCACAAGCCCAACTCCAGAGTTGGTTTCGGGTTTCAAAAGAATGCAGCTGTACAAGATCTTTTCTAAAAAAAAGAAATCCCTTTGAATCAACCGCAGAGGATGAAATAAACTGACTTAGTTTAGGAATGGGGATGCAATCGATTTGTTACGGAAAGTATGGATGCCCTGGATGTGAAGCACGGAGCTAAGCAGAAGCATACAACTTGAACACGCTTGGAATGACGGGCAGAAAGCAGAAGTCTCTTTCGGAAGATGATAATCCAGCCACAGTGTAAAGTTCAATAGCTATGCTGTATATAGAAATGGGTGGCATATTGTAAAAGCGATAATACTTTATTGATTACTACTTAATAATTTCTGCACCGCCCACTTGACGGACAAATTCCTAAGATCACTGTAATGCTGCCCGACGCCCACGAACAGAACAGGCACATTCGTGGCGTGGACCATGCTGACCAAAGTTCCCACCATATCTCCTACGGTATCGCACTTAGAGATGATGAAGCCATCAAGCGATCGACCCGCTCCAAAAGCTGTGTTGAAGTTCCGTGCTTGAGCAACGGAATCTGTTCCCACGAGCGCCTAATATTTGTTAGTCAAGAGCAGATGTTTTAAGCAAGATGCAACCTACCTCTCCAACCATGAGAATTTTATCAGGGTTCGCGAACTTGGCGAACTTGTCGAGCGAAGACATGAGGCGCTGGTCATTGTGTCGTCGACCAGCAGTATCAATCAGCACGACATCAAAGCCTTCTTGCGCAGCAAAGGTGACAGAGTCCTTTGCAACGTTTGCTGCATCTTTTCCATACCCCTTCTGGTATAACTCGACCTCTCCTCCCTCTCGAGCACTAAGCTCTTTCAGGTTGCGGACATGAACAGCCAATTGCTCGACGGCGCCGGATCTGAAAGTATCGCAGGCTACAACGAGAACTTTGTACTTGTTCTGTAGAAGGAAGTAACAAATCTTGGAGAGATTCGTAGATTTGCCGACTCCATTGACACCTACAATTGAGATGACATAAGGCCGCTTCTTCTTCAAAGATAGCGCGGATGGGGAGGTAACTGCGTCGATCTCTCGGAGCAGATCAAGAGATGAAGTTGGCGTAAGGATCTTCTGCAGAGAAGCTTCCATAGCCGTTTGTATCCTTGCCTGTACACCTATAATGATGTTAGCTAGAAGAGATGAATTTAGACATCTAACCTACTCTCGAAATTTCCAGTTTTCACGCCAATGAGCTCTCTCTCCACACCCTCGCATAATCGAATAGCCGCTTCGCGAGCAACATTCTTTCTGAGCAGATGATCTTCCATTCCCTTCATAGCCTTGTCCAGGTCTTCCTTCGTTAGTGTCTTTCCTCCCACGACGTTTCTGAAAAGTCCACCGATCGCATTAATGCTTGATCCAACAATTCCAGTCGAAGCTGTCGAGCTCTCCTTCTTAGCACCTGCTGTTGCTAATATCGAGTTGACTTGATCATCCAAGTCCTTCAGGACGAATTGCCCTTTCCCAGTCTTCGATCCCCAAGTTGCTTGGTCTACCCCCTCCACATTTCCTGGGCGATCCTTCCCCTCATCATCCCCCAGATTTGCGCCATTCGCAGGCGTGGAGTAATCAAGCGGTGTATCGCTGTCCTCATCAGCCATACCTTCTGCGTCCCATTTTCTACCCTTCTTTGGCCCCGAAGACTTTGGTCTGCCCTTCCTTTGTGATTCTTCGCCAGAGGATGCGTATGCTGAGGGCGTATTTGCAGCCTTTCGCGCTCGTCTAGATCCTTTCCCTCCTGGTCCTCCCTTTCCAGTAAGTATATGACTTGCTGGCGTGCTGGGGCGTGAGGTATCCGGTGTCGCGATAGGAGTCGATTCGTTCGATGTCAAGTCTTTGAAGGTGTTCTTCGACTGGCCTCTTGATAGAATTCCAGGTAGCGGAGGTGGTTCGTCTCTTAAATTTGCGGAAACTGAGACCGGCGCTTCTTCTAGAGCAGAAGCTTCAGCAATCCTTGTGTCTTGATTCAGTGCTGTTTTCTCCAGTTCCCTCACTTGCTGATCAAAATATTCATCAAAGTGGCATTCGACAATCGTAGTGTGTGGTTTTTTCAGCTGGTCTCCGTACAAATCCACGAAAATGGTCTTGATATTATCAACCAGCTTGTCAATCCATGATAGATGAAGGAGTGATCGGTAGACAGCCTGGCCACAATTAGTATATTCAACGCGGGACCCTGCCAACTTGCGCAAAACGTCGCAACTTACAACAAATATGAGACCCAATTCTTTAACCGTCGTCCATTTTAGAGTATGCTGGTCGTATTTGTAAGGAGGGTTGTTCGCAGCTGAGATATCATCTGCGATTCCAGCTCCGGGAAGTGTTCGCTCTTCAATGAAGACATTCGTTATGAGGCTGTTGATGATGGCGGGACTGATTGCGGAGTACGACTTGGACCACAACACCACGCCAGACGTCGTAAGAATCTCAAAGGTATCCAACATTGTCGATTATGGCCCTTCAAAGGTGATGGGGGAATATTGTTAACGCACCGTCACAGAAAGGCTGAGGGTGAGGCAAGGCTCGATAAGAGCGCTGGGGTTTTAGCGGCGCCCGTAATCTGCCAACAAGGCGCGAAAGATTCTGGAAATGTGTTCGAATACGCGTTTCCTACTTGACAGATATCTGCACACCAGCTCTACGATACTGACGGACGGCATCACGAGGCCACCTTTGCCTTGATACTTTTACGACGGCGAAGATGCAACGAACAAACTATGGAAACCCTCCTCCCGCAACATCTCCACCACTTCACCATCCAGTCCCTCAACACGTTTCTACAGTCCCCCAGCTAAGATCACCACCACCTCCTATGCCACAGCAACAGCAATCGTATGGAAACCCGTACCAGCCGCAGGCGGGTGTGGGTGCGGGGGGGAATAATGCTTTTGGCGCATATGGGGGATTCATGAACGACCCTACTGCGCAGATGGGATTTCAAGTTGGACAGACCGCATTTAAGCATGGAACAGATTACGTAGAACAAAACGTTAGTAGCTCGGGAACGATGAAGGAATGATTACTGATACTGGGAATAGTTTAACCGCTATGTCAACGTCTCTGCGCTGAAGCATTACTTCAACGTCTCAAACTCCTACGTCCTTAATAAGATATTCCTAGTTCTCTTCCCCTGGAGGCATAAACCATGGTCCCGCAAGCAATCAATAGGCCCAAATGGTCAGGAGGGATGGTTTCTGCCTCCGAGAGACGACTTGAACAGTCCGGACATGTATATTCCTATCATGGCGCTAGTTACCTATATCATTCTGTCCACAGTCCTAGCGGGTCTCCGAGGCGCATTCCAACCAGAATTGTTTGGGTATACAGCAACGTGGGCTTTATTCATTGTTGTTATTGAGATCCTGGGTCTCAAGCTTGGATGTTATCTTTTGTCCATTTCAAATGATTCCCAACTTCTTGACCTGGTTGCCTATTCGGGGTACAAGTTTGTAGGGATCATTGTCACCTTGGTGATCAGCGAAGTGTTCAACAAAGGAACGGGAACTGGTGGCTGGATAGGGTGGACAATATTCGGATATTGTTTTCTGGCAAATGCTCTATTTCTGGTAAGATGAACAAATGAAACTGAGATATCTTGCTAATTTATCTAGTTGCGGTCTCTAAAATACGTCCTTCTTCCAGAGAACTCCAGCGACGAACGAGGAACAATGCAAACGGTGGCACGATCCCAAAAGAGCCGAAGAACCCAATTTCTCTTCTTATACTCATACCCTGTACAACTGATCTTCATGTGGGCGCTTACATCGATGTGAGCTGATGATTGGATGGGAAAACTCATTTTGCTGGCGTCTGGAACTCGGTACAGTTAATGCTTGAGACGGGGTAGATATGGGAATGGCATGATATGAAAAGATCAGGGGGGCGAGGAGCTTATGCCAAACATAGAGCCTGTACGATAACTAATGAGAAGATATGGACTTCATATGGTCTCCGTGGTCCTTTCATTAGAGAGGTTATCATACTTCGAAACTGCCTTTTAAAATAGTGGGCTAGTGCCTCAAGCGTCCTCTTCGAAGAAGCTGCTTCTCTACATTTTTTCTTTAGCAGAGCTAGGACGAGATATTCCCTATCTACCAAAGAACTTATGTTCAAATCCAAACAGATCTTTTTTCTTTATCTCAGGGGCTTCTAGAGTGCAAACCAACTCCTCTTAGAAGGTACATACAATGATGCAAGAGCGTGTCAATTTATCTGTTAACTCTTATAGTATTTTACGGCCTTCTCCACAAAAACACTCAATGCTCCTCATGCTAGATCAACAGAGTCGGCACTCTCACTATGGCTGGTTGAACTTTTATGTCCCATGCCGCGTGGCACATTATTTACCGCGAGGCTTCTTCAAGTAATAGCGATTGGTTATGGAGACGGCCGTTAACCACTGTAGGAGTTAATGGATGAGTATTTGGTCCTTCCTCTCAGGTAAGGAGAGGCTAATAAGTTAGGAAGGGGTTTACTGTAAACGTGCAATAAAGCAGCAGGTGGCAACGGCGCTTCCACAGCTAAACGTTATCAAGAGCACAGGCTACTTCACAATTAGCTCAACCTATCCTTCCCAAATACTCCATCTCATTTAACCTCCACACTCATCCCATCAATAACTCCATCTTATCCTGCATCTCGCAGAAAATGTTAATCGCCTATTCCATCCAGTCAGCATTTTCTTCCTCCCGTCGCTCCTCAGCTCAAACCATACCTGACCCAACTTCCTCTCCCCTTCTCCACGACCACTCAACGTAAAAGCGATACGGAACGCCTTCTCATCGCCCGCAAAGCTAAGCAGCTCCTGCATCTTAGATCCTACCGGTGCCTCGTCAAACAAACTCACTGTCCCATTGCCCGCAGCTGGCTTCTCGGAAAGCTCTTTCAGCAGTCCGGGGGCGATGGTTATATGGTTCACGCCAGCCAGTACCATGATCTCTTCAATGCACGTAAGACTAGCGGGTAGCACTTGAGTAGTGAGCTTGTGGGCTTCGTAGTAGCGCTGTGTTTGGAGGCAGAGGGATTGCGCTTTATTGTTGTCGACGAATCTTCCGTTTCGTCAGTATATATCTCTCTGAAGAGGGGTTTTGGGGTTCTGGGGAAGGAGAGTTGAATAGTACCCAGGGTCAAAGTGAACTTTTAGCTCATTGACATAAGGAGCGATATAGTGACATCCGACTTCACCAGCTAGAGCTGCTTGCTCGATAGTGAAGAGCGTTGTGGCTAGTGTGGTGACGCCACTTGCTTGGAGGATTTTGCAGGCTTGGAGACCTTCCCAGGTGCTCGGGATTTTGATGCAGATGCGAGTGGTATCAAAATCTGGGTCCACGATCTTGAAGAGTTGGATGATTCCTTTTCATGCGTCAGTTGTGGTACAAGGGAGTCAGTGGATGACTTACTTTGAGCATCCGAGACCGTCTTTTCAGTATCGTATGAGTGGTAGGGGTTTGTTTGGATATGGACGAAACCCGTTACATGCTTGGAGATTCCATATTGGAGCTTGACCATCTAGAAGTAGAGTTAAAACAACTTGCGGTATTGGGTACCGTCAAAGCTGTGGCTTACAGCAATCTCGCCTGCTAATACTTTGGGCGGTATATCTGGAAAAGTTGAGGTGATTTTCTTGCTGAGGCTGACTGCATCTTCAACCAGTTTCTGGTTGTTTGGCTTCGCAAGCTCGCCATAGGCAATGGCCTGGCGTTATTAGCTTTTATGAGACAATTACAATCAAGGGCCCTGACTGACTTGATTAGAAGTGCAATCGACGAATTGACCGAGGGTCTTGGGAACTACTTTGCTTAGCACGTGGAATTTGTAATAGATTTGCTATCTCAATGTACCTTCAACGTCCATAGTATCACAGTCCACAATACTGCGTGATTGGAGTAAATGCAACAGCGTTTGAGGAGCCATGATTGATGATTCTGTTTCTTATTAAACCTGAGATGCCGATGTTTTCACGTAGTCAGAAGTTCGTTTCAAGAAGAGGGATCCAGAGCAATTATATTCCAGATTCATTCGCTTGGAAAGGTGGATATAAGTGTTAGCTTTCTGTAAGTGCATGACCACACTTTCACATGCTAAGATATTTGGCAGGCTACTCTAATATAAAAAACTTACATTACACAAGCTTCTTACCTTTGAATTTCTCCGTAAGATAGAACATGACATCTATACAGCCCACTTTTTCACCTCCAACCTCTCTCTCCACCTCCACCTCTCCCCTGTGGAGAAAGAATAATGCCCCACGGAAACTAACCCGAGCCAAAGGCCCACCCACTCTTCGCAACACTTGCCATAATAGCCCAGCGCCTATTCTGCGTCGTCCGTATATTCTATACCTTTCTTTCAACCTGTGCAAACCATCCATCCATATCCAGAATATGGAGAAATGCGACTATGATTAGATGGATTCATGGAAGCTACTGGCAGATATTCGGGCCTTCCATGCGATTTGCAACAAAATCTAACCTGCATCTTTGGGCTTCTCCGGAAAAGGGTAAATTCTGGGTGCCGGCCGGCTCACGACTCACGAGATCAAACTAAGGGGGCAGTGGCTTCCGAGACATTTTTAGATGTTGGGTGCGAAGTGCAACAAAAATCTATTTATAAATAAATAACCTCATTTTGGGGCTTGTCTTGCGACGTGGATGCGAGGCTAGCGGCTAGATGCTACAACTACAGCACTTCTCGTTGGTAATGTGGGAGCTATTGGTTCATAACTCGTGGATTTGTTGCCGTCACTTGTTTGTCCATGTTTCGGTATTGGGCTGCGGCGCTTGACAGCAGCAAGTAGCAGACACTTCCGCACTCACTTCCAATAGACCAAGCCATCCATAAGCCTTCTCGCCGTTCTAAACACATCCGCTTGCAGCAAATGCCCTTTCTCATCAAACTTCGCACCCACCATAAGCTTGCCCGACGGATGACCGAGCGTGATCCCATCAGGATCAACGCGCTCACTCGAGACTTTGCCTTGCACCGTTGATCCCTCGAGGTTCGCGGCAGCAGCAATAGCCATAGCTACCGTGATAGGCACAGCTCTATGCGGCTGGCCTACTGACAGAGCTCTGACTACTAGATCCACCTTCTCCTGCTCAATCGTCTCCCCAGATAGTAACGTATGTGTTTTTGGCCGTGAGACCATAGCAATCTTGGGGATCGAACCAGGAGCAGAAGCTTCGTCTTGACAGAGCCCCATAGCCACAGCTGCTTTCCGTCTAATGGAATCCAGCTTTGACAGCAGAGGAAGGGAGGCATCGATTTCGTCGGGAAGTATCATGCCCTCAATGTCCATGTCCTCCGCTTGTACGAAAACACACGGATTCCCCGCATCTATACACGTAGCCCTGACGCCGTCAAACACATCTACCACATTCCCTGTCGGTAGCAGCTTTCCTGTCTTCGATCCCCTATAACCCACATTAGCTTTCCGGAACTCGATGCCCAAGTAAAAGAAAGCCCTCACGCAGGGTCAATAAAACTCAACTGGACCTTCCCCCCCTTCCCCGCAACCCCATCAATTTCGAACCCACCCCCCGCAGCCGCCTCCCCATTCACAACCGCAAACCGCGCATGTATAAATTTCCCCGTATTGGTATTCCTGATCCTAACCGTCACATCACTCGCCCCATCCCCTACATCCACCATCCCATTATCCACAGCAAAAGGCCCCACCGCACTAGTCATATTCCCGCAATTACACGAGAAGTCTACCTCAGAGTCTCTGATGCCTATGGCAGCGAACGTGTAGTCCACATCTGCAGCAGGGTGCGGGGAGGGACCAACGATGCATATTTTTGAGAGGGAGGAGATGCCACCGCCGAGACCGTCGAGTTGGCGCCCGTGGGGATCGGGGGAGCCGAGGATGGAGAGGAAGATGGGGGGCCAGAGGGTAGGGTTGGAGGGGAGGGAGGAGGCGGAGAATATTATGGCGCGGGAGGTGCCGCCGCGATACTGGGAAGGGCGTTAGTTATGCTGGACTGGTGCAGTCAAGAGTAGTTGTAATTGACTTACATAGGATGCAGGAAGGCGGTTCTGACGGCGTAGAGGTGTTGAAGTGGATGTTTGTCTGTAAAGGGATGGGAGCAAAGGAATAGAGGATTGGCGATGCCGCACCGGGCGGCTTATCATTTTAAACATTCTCATCTGATAATCCTACCTCATGTTGAGGGAAATAGGATTGTTGTGTTCATTTTCATCATTGTTGCTGAATGTGAAAACGCGAGAATGAGGGGATCAGCGAGACGTGACTGAGAACCGAGTCGCATATTGCCTCAGGAAGATCAAGAAGGTTATTTTTTTCTTCAATAATTGGTGTTGCGTCCAAGGGGTGAGATTTGCATAAACAATAAGGGTATGTCTACAACTGTAAGGATATCTAATTCCTAGTCAAAATTGTCCTCACTGCTGCTTGCTAGGCTTGTAAGATATTAATGAATATTGCTACATCTCTGATTCTCCGATGTTCTATACACATTACCAATTAGGTAGTTTTTACAAGGCCTCCCATATATACAGTCATCTACCATCCAATTTATAAACTCCATAAGACCAAACACCTTTTCCACCCAAGAGCCCCCTTGTTTTCTTTTGCCGTTACTTCCTGATGCCGTAAGGATTATATACAAGTCTTTGTATTCCATCAGTCGTCTATGACCATGAACCATGTCACTCCAACGAACAACGCCAAAACGAAAGTCGTCAGGAAACCAGCGCCTACTCGTCCGGCTGTCGTTGCTCCCGTTACTGAGAGGATAGGTGTACCACTGGTTCCCGCCGCGGAGTTGCCTTTACTTGTGCCCCCCGTTTTATTGGTGACAGGTCCTCGTGCCTGTTGGATCAAATTGCTCTGGACAACCTCCAAGGCTGCCATTTGTTGACCAACTCCATAACTTCCATCCCATTCGTCCCCCATTGCCCATTTCATGCCGCAGGTCCTTTTGTTGTCGCCTCCAGAACATTGTTGCGCAGCAGCAGCAGCGCTGGGTCCAAGTTTGGCCATGACAGCGTCGTAAGTCCAAGGGGCGAGCTTGGTCGTTGCAGCCATCCATCTGGCCAAATACGCTTTGAAGGAATGTTGATCAACGTCGCATTTTCCGGTATTTTCGCATGCCACTTCTACCATGGTTGCATTCTCAGGAAAGAATACATCGGTCCCATTCAATAAGCCCGAGACACGTTCTTGCCACATTGATGACTCGTTGGTATAACTATACATGTTGGCAGCACCAAGAAGCATTGCTCCTGCATTATAGGTCCACTGAAGTTTATTCACCTTCGAGCAGTTCTGGGTATCGTCCGATCCATCATAGACATAGTAGTTCTCGTCTATTAAGTTGACAGATTCCATCCAATCCCATGTCTTCACAGCCCATTGAGCGTAGGTGTCGTTGCCAGTGTATCTCGCTAGGCGGGCTGCGAGATTAAAGAAGCACCCATTGGAAATCGCATTCTTGTAATTGTAGCCAGTATTGAAAGTAAAGACTTGCCAGCGTAGACCGCCACCGCATGTAGTCGTATCCCAACGGACTGCCTGCGTGTTGAAAACACCCTGCGCAAGGGCAAGCCATTGCGGCTGCTTTGCAGGGGGGTCTGGGAACTGTTGTTCGGCTGCCGACATGGCTGCCATTCCCCAGAAGGCTTGATCGTCGTTTCCTGTGGTTTTTGTCTGATTCGGCGTCATGTAGTCCAGGTTAGGTCCAACTTGCCAGAGGAGGGCTTGTGTGACTTCGTCGTTATAGGTCTTGTCGCCCGTATAATACCAATAATCGATCATCGCACCCATCAATGCCCCCGTCTCCCACCAATAATATGGTGGT
The DNA here is from genome assembly GCA_032629725.1 of Gremmenia infestans. Classification (NCBI taxonomy): domain Eukaryota; kingdom Fungi; phylum Ascomycota; class Leotiomycetes; order Helotiales; family Hamatocanthoscyphaceae; genus Gremmenia; species Gremmenia infestans. The sequence goes on from JAFEVB010000008.1 coordinate 421,885, forward strand.
GGTAGGAGACCCGGTGTTTGCCCAGTCAGATTCCCGTTATAATAGACCATTGTGTCGTATGCCAGCTGCGTCGTCGCCTTTTTTATAGAATCTGTTGACTAGGTAAGCGCACGATTCGTCTAAATTGTGTCACGACTTACCTTGCGAGGTCAAATCAAGATCTATAGCTTGCGCGAGGTGACTTCCAGCTAGGAATGTTGTGGCCATGCTGGCCAAAGACTTCGAAAACCTCATTCCAAGTGAGTGGTGTCCGGATATATCCCCCGAAGAGGATTGGAAGCGCGGGAATGACTTCAAAATACTCCTCTTTCAAGGTTTTTGTAACAAGACTTTGAGGGTTTCGTTTGAATTTCCCCCACGAAATAATGCCCTTTCAACACGGGTTGAAGTGAAAATCCGTTGATACCCTAATGAACCCGCCGTTTCGGTAGCTTACAATGACGTTGACGATGTATGAACGCGCTCGTCTATATTTAAAACGAATGTGATGTTTGTAGAAAAGAAAAAGTTTATAGCGGTCCAGGCTGTCTTGGCAAGAGTTTTGTATAGAAAGAAAAGAGACTTGACAGGAAAGTTGAGGAGAAATGTTCAGAGGTGGAGATGGAGGAGAAAGTTGAAGGTGGGGAAATTGTGTTTACACTACCTGAGGACTACACTACGAAGTAGAAGGAAAGATGCGATGCCAGCAACTTGACCGCATCTGGCTTGAGAAGCGGCAAGGCTGAATTAAGAGTGTTAGTGGAGCGATATTTGTTTGGTCGAGAAATCCCCATTTCCTTGAAGGGTGGAGACTGGAGTCCATTATTGGACAATCTAGAAGCCCAGAACCTCTTTAGGTAGATTCAATAGATCGTCTTGGCAAGAACTCAGGGGGCGGAGGCTACTCGAGTAACTCTAATCCGTATTATATTATTACATTACGGAGCACTCGGAGTACGGAATACGAGCTGGGGATTACTTGTTGACCGAGGCTGGCTGGCTGAGTGGCTGGTCAATCTGATCCATGTTTGATGCACGTGGAGTTGTGTATCCAGAGTTGTGGTAGGGAAGAAAGAACTGGTGGAAAGATGTCGACAAAGAGTTGTTTCGTGCGACTGCGACAGAGTCGAGTCCGGTCAGGTCAGGTTGACAAAGCAGAAAATTTAATCGTCAGCCACGTTTCTATTCAGCCACACACCCTCACGTGAAAACATTCACAGCGGCGACTGGCGAAGGCAAGTATTGCGTACACTCGTAATATTCGAATGAAAGAACTATGAATAGATCTATTTAAGTATCGAGTAATCACAGCCCTTGTCCTCATCCTCATCCCATCCCCATCATTCAATCTTCTGCCTCCCACCAAAGTTATTCGTCCGTCACGAGACCACGTACGTTAGGAGACTGTTTCGCTTTAGAGACGCTTGGCAGGTTACCTCTTTCAACCTACGGACTACCACATCGTCTTCCCAACCTCTTCAAACAACTTCGCAAACACCGCATCCACGAACTCACAACTGCATCTCCGAGCACAGCGATTTGCCTTTTCCATCTACGTCTAATCCATCCACAAAATCACAATGGCCGACAGTCGCGAACCTCAATATGATCCTTACATCCCCAGCGGCGGGCAACCTGCCGCCGGAGGAGCCACTGCTGCAGCACAACAGCCCGGCACCCAAAGAACCGCAGCTCTACAAGCAGTAAGTTACTATTTTCTTCCCAGATGAGAGTTTTAAGACGATGCGCTGGTTCCTAGATGCCGTGGATGGTCGAGCCGGGTACGATCTTGACGGTCATCAATTGCCGCATCGCCAAGACGACACGAATCACATCGGAATCGCCGACCTTCAATCTGAATGGAACCTACGGACTTGACAGCACGATATGGTGACGTTGGTATTGCTGGACGAGGTATTCACTCTGTATCTGAGCTTGCGGCAGATTGGTTTCAGATTCGTGCAACCCAGCGCTCTGGTACTGGACCGATAGCACCAAGACAAACGCGGAAGTCATGATGAAGCGATTTATACAGAGTATGCAATAATGATTGCTGTCAAAGGGGCCAAAGATTACAGAAGGTCGATAACATCGGTCTCCGAAATAGCTCCTGTTCCGCCACGATTCAGCCAACACCATTACCATGGATGGATATTTGAGGGTAGAAAACTGGCTAATACGTCGTTCATATAGCAAATCGATGATACTGTTGGTGTGATGCGCGAAAACATCAACAAGGTCTCCCAGCGTGGTGAACGTCTCGATTCACTACAAGATAAGACCGACAACCTAGCTGTATCTGCTCAAGGCTTCCGCCGCGGTGCCAACAGAGTTAGAAAGCAGATGTGGTGGCGTGACATAAAGATGCGCTTTTGCTTGCTTGGTGGTATAATCATTTTGCTCGTTGTCATCATTGTTCCGGCTGGTTAGTCACATCAAATCACTCATTGAGAACGTCATTAATGTCTTTTAGTTGTCGCGACTAAGCATTAATGAGAGAGGGGAGGAATGAAGACTTTGCTACCTTTATGATGGGTAAGGAAAATCAGATCACAGTCATTCTTTAGGTATGCTAACAGTAGCTTAGTTGTTACTAAACACTGAAACGTGGGAGTTGAATGGAAAGCAAGGGTCAGGTGTTCATTTATTTGCTTTCAGTCTTGGCCTTGTAACATCGAATTTTTTATTTGAAAACTATACCGTCTTCCAGATCGGGTGTCCTGATTCATACTTCATCATCGCTATCATCCTCAGCTGCCTCAGTGTCCCCTTCAAACCCGACTTTATGCATTTCCAATTCCCATTCTTGATATTCGTCAATCCCATAATCGCACTCATCCTCGCCCTCCCATCAGTGTTTTCTTCACTTTATACCGCAAATATCCATGAAATGACCTACTTATAGGTACTCCGTAGGTAAGGTAGGTAGGTACCTTGTGGACTCTCGCTGGTTTTCAATCACCGTCTCGTTACCGTGTTAGCGTGTTGACGCCGTGTCACACGGTTTGGTGTATGAGCAATCTAATCCTAAAGCTAGATGTAGGAGTATTATAATTATAACTTTTTAGTAGACCTTAACCTTAACATCCTCTCAAGATGCAGTGCATCGGTCATCTGGCTTTATAAAAGTGTTTCATATGAAAAGGGTGGTGTACTAACTATTGTATTTACTGAAAACAGGGACATCGTTATACAATACCTCCATATCACGCAACAGAGCCATTCGATGCAGTGCACCGAGTGACAAGAGCCTACAAGATGGCATGTAAAATATTTTCCTGACATTAATCACAATATATTTAGGATCACAATCATTGTAAATATACGGAAAGGAAATCCTTATTCTGCACCTATCGTCATGTTTGGACCTTCAGCGCATACCTAGGTATCGAGTATGTACCTAGATATATATGCAACCTAGTTTTAGCGCAATTAAATACAACGAAAACCCATTGCAGAAAGTCCCTTTTCTACTTTGCTTACAACCCATACTTGATATTTCTCACTCCCTGGAACTTGCAAACGCCTTCCAATGCACTGCATCGAGACAACCCCATCACTCATCGAGCTTAACGTCTCCCATCAAGTCCTCCAGATGCTTGACATGCTGTCGCATTACATCATTAACAGCCTCCACTCCCTCAGCCAGAATCCCAGCACTCAACCTATCGCTCTGCGATAAGTACAGACGTAGTGCATCTGTATCCACGCAGTCGGCAACTTTGGACCAGATGTCTTTGGGTTTCTTTGGAATCCCAACGGAACCCCGGATATTCCTCAAATCGCCACATACTCCTTCGTACTGCCCAAGAATCTCTTTCATGATCTTGATTTGGGACTGGAGAATTTTGTGAGTGCTTTGGACGTCGAGTTGCGGCTTCGGGGTTAACATAGGTTGGAATGCCTTTGTAAGCAGCTCCAAGGTGTTTTTGGTAACCTCAATCGCCCAGTTCTCTCCATTCATGTGGTGGAAAGACATTAAGTGTGTAGAAAGCGCCGCGTTCAAAGATCCAGACTGACCCAAAGTAGGATGAGAATGTGTCTTATTGCTGGTATAATCATTTTGCTTATTGTCATCATTGTCCCAGCTGGTAAGCACAATGCAAATCAAACTTCGAGATCACCATTAACCTTCGTTTAGTTGTCGCAACCAAGCATTAAGAAGTTAGATGTGGAAGATGGGGAGGAATTGAGATTGTGTTAGCTTTTTGAAATGAGGCGCGGGGATATCTGATCCTATCTGCATGCGGCACTCGCTGGCTACGAGCGAGCTCGTACCTCGACGGTTAGCGATCAAGGAGTTTTTACCTGAATTTACGTTGGTTTTCCTTTTCTCGATGGGCGTCACATTCATATACCGTTGGTGAGGGACTGCCGGGCCTAGTATGCAGCTGACGACGCTGAACGCTGGAGTTTGGCAGTGGTCACTCAATGCAGCGGATTGTATCATGTAGGATTTGGAAGGGAATAATGGAGATATCATGACGGGACGTCTGGATGTAGTGACATGTTACCCACGCAACTTCGAAGTGATTCAACAGTAATGAAAGATGAAAGCCAAGACCAATGCCGGTCCAGTCCAATCCAGACAGTACTTGTAAAGGCTCTTCAAAGTCATGTCTGCGCCTTAGCAGTTGCAGGGCATACCTTAACACCATGCATTTAAGTAACAACATCTACTCGTCTTGTAAGTGGTCAGCTGCTGCGGGAAGGATAAAAAATATTTTGCGTCGTGCAGTGCAAAGTCTTTTTTCCTTCTTTTTGCGGGGAAATTTTGTTAGGGAAGGGCGGCACCAATCTGAGGAGCGAAATTCGGAGGCCTGATCCACCATGCCAGTGCCACTGATTGCAGACTCATGAATATCTAGAGCGGTACTCGACCTCCACAAACCGAATTTCTATAATCATCCATTGGTCTTTCAAGGTATATCCTCTCTCGATTTTCTCTCAATTTCCCCCATTCTTTGTCTTCAGAGGTATTGCACAACCATCAACACAGGCACTAACATTCTGTCTACCCTAGTCTGCGTCATTTTCCCACTGCTTTTGCTCCCCGCCTTTCTCATGAGATAAACGCGCAAGAACTGCTGCTTGGGCACCCCGATTACAGCTTCGTTGCTCTACAGGAGCTGGAGGAAGAGCCTTCCTACCCTTACACTCAAATCTCCACTCATAAACCCTCAAAATGCTGGCCCTACGAACAACAGCTGGTGCTGTGGCCAGAAGGGCACTCACAGCTGCCAACCGTCTTCCTACGACCTCTGCCCGTACATTGCCAAAAGCTGCTGCTTCTCTGGCATTGATCTCCAGGCGGGATTATTCTGCCCCTGGTTCGGACAACTTTTCGACTCGTTCCACGGTCGTACAACTACTTAGCAATATTGGGTCAAAGAGGGAAGTACAACAGTACCTTTCCCATTTCACGTCCGTTTCCTCGCAGCAATTCGCCGTTATTAAAGTCGGTGGAGCTATCATCACGGAGCATCTCGAATCGCTCACCTCTGCCCTTGCATTCCTCAACCATGTCGGCCTATTTCCCGTCGTTGTGCACGGTGCTGGACCACAACTGAACAAGCTCTTGGAGGACGCGGGTGTGGAACCTCAGTTCGAAGAAGGAATCCGGATCACTGATGGCAAGACACTAGCAGTTGCGCGGAAGCTCTTCTTAGAGGAGAATCTGAAATTGGTTGAGAAATTGGAAGAACTGGGAGTTCGCGCTCGTCCAATCACTTCGGGGGTTTTTGGTGCGGAATACTTGGACAAGGACAAATACGATTTGGTTGGCAGAATCAACAAGGTCAACAAGGATCCTATCGAAGCTGCGATTAATGCAGGATGTCTCCCTATTTTAACGTCTATGGCTGAGACCCCAGAGGGCCAGGTACTAAATGTCAACGCCGATGTAGCTGCCGGAGAGCTTGCCCGTGCCCTTCAACCATTGAAGATTGTGTACCTGTCTGAGAAGGGTGGACTTTTCAATGCCGACACAAACGAGAAGATCTCCGCCATTAATTTGGATGAAGAATACGACTACTTAATGTCGCAATGGTGGTGTCGATATGGTACAAGGTTAAAGATCAAGGAGATCAAGGACTTGCTTGAGGGTCTTCCAAGAACTACTAGTGTGGCTATCATCCATCCAGCGGACCTCCAGAAGGAACTGTTCACCGATAGCGGTGCTGGGACTCTCATCCGACGAGGAAACAAGTTGGCTACTGCTACCAACGTTTCACAATTCGAGGATCTTCAAAAGCTTAAGGATGTGTTGGTCAGGGATCGTGAGGGTCTTGATGCAAAAGCTACAGTTGACAGGTATGTTGATGGCTTGAAATCGAGGGAATTCACAGCGTACTTTGACGAGCCTATGGATGCTCTTGCTATTGTTCTACCTCCATCCTCAACTTCACCACTCGCCAACCTAGCTACATTCACCATCACAAAGTCTGGTTGGTTGACGAATGTTGCGGATAACGTGTTTGCTTCCATTCAGAAAGATCACCCAAAGCTTGTCTGGACTGTCAAGGAAGACGATGAGAACTTGACTTGGTTCTTCGACAAAGCTGAAGGCAGCCTATCCAAGGAGGGTGAGGTCATGTTCTGGTACGGACTTGAGAACGGCGATGAGGTCAAGCAGCTTATGACCGAGTTCACTAAGCACGGCCGCTCAATGCTCGGTGATGAAAACTTGGAGGCACGCCTTCACCGGGCTGCTAGGCAAGCGTCTAGAGGATTGAGTGCTTCAACAAACTCTACGCCACAAAGACAACAAGCAAGAGCTTTCTCAACTAATGCTCGCCGCCCCGTTGCAAAGATATCTCGCACCTCAAGACCAATCGTCTCTTCGTCACGTGGCTATGCTACTACCACCAACCCTAACCCTCCTTTTGGCACCAAGAACTCCTCCAACACGCAGCCGGCAAAGGTCGCCTTGATCGGTGCTAGAGGTTACACCGGACAAGCTCTTATCAGTCTTCTTAACTCCCACCCTAACATGGACCTCCGTCGTGTATCATCTCGTGAGCTCGCTGGTCAAAAGCTCAAAGGTTACGAAAAGCGTGACATTACTTACGAGAACCTCACCGCCGAAGATGTACGCCGCATGGAAGAAAGGGGTGAGATAGACTGCTGGGTAATGGCCCTCCCCAATGGTGTCTGCAAGCCCTTCGTCGACGCCGTCAATGAAGGTAAAGGTCCCCAAAACAGCGTCATTGTTGACCTGTCCGCCGACTACCGCTTCGACAAGAAATGGACCTACGGCCTTCCTGAACTGGTCAACCGATCCGACATAGCAAAAGCAACGCGCATCGCCAACCCAGGTTGCTACGCTACCGCAGCCCAAGTCGGCATCGCACCCCTCGTCCCCTTCCTAGGCGGCCAACCCACCATCTTCGGTGTTTCGGGTTACTCCGGTGCAGGAACCAAGCCCTCCCCTAAGAACGACGTTGAAAATCTTACCAACAACATCATCCCCTACAGTCTCACAGACCACATCCACGAGCGCGAAATCAGCAATCAGCTAGGCGTCGAAGTAGCCTTTGTCCCGCACGTGGCAGTCTGGTTTCAGGGTATCCACCACACGATCAGCATCCCGCTCAAGCAGAGCATGACGAGTAGAGATATTCGCCAACTTTACCAGGAACGGTATGCGGGCGAGAAGCTGATCAAAGTTTCGGGTGAGCCGCCGAGTGTTAAGGCGATTAGTGGGAAGCATGGCGTAGAGGTTGGTGGGTTTGGAGTTCATAGCAGTGGGAAGCGGGTGGTTGTTTGTGCGACTATTGATAATCTGTTGAAGGGTGCTGCGACACAGTGTTTGCGTAAGTTTTCCCCTTTCCCTCCAATACCATTATCATTATCGATTTCAAGTACTGACTAGAGTGAATAGAAAACATGAACCTCTCCCTCGGATTCGCAGAATATGAAGGGATTCCACTCGATTAGAAATGTTGTTTGGGAGGAGTTAAATTATATCAAAAGTTTTCTTCTTTTCCTGTTCGGTTTCGATTTCAGCTTCAGATTCGGAGACGTGGCGAGATGAATGGCAGAAGAGAGGGAGTATTTATATGTAAACAGTGCGGGCTTTGGGAGTAGGAAATGTGAACATATTGAATGAATGTGGGTTGTGCTGCGAGATGCGGTGTAGTGACTTGATTGCGTGCCACATCATTTTGTAAATTCGCGTTTTCTTGCTTTACGTACGTACCTCACGTTGTTGTTCAGTGTTTTGATTTCGTGTAGCTCGTTAAGGATTTTGAAAATCAAAGGTGTTTATTCCTCTTCTAGAGTATAGTCATACTCTTCTATTCCTTCCAATATTTTACACTATCTCTGAATTGGCTTTGTAAAGCGCTGCCCGTGGCACTTTTCCCATCTTGCTCTGCTGAGCTTGACTCTATTGAGCCATTATTTTCGTAAAATTTCCCATGTTCGCTTCATTTCATTTTGTGGCTTTGTGAAGCTTGACCCTGTATGTACATTGATACTCTGTTGAGTCTTTCGCTAGCTTTTGTGAAGCTAGGCTTGTGAAGTAGGCTTGAGGCAGGCTTGTTTCGCTTGATGTTGAAAGGAAAGAAGAAGACAAACATCATGTATGCTGAGGCCATATAAGCCTTGTAAAGTCATATAATCCTTGAGATGCAGATTTGGTGACCACACCCTGTCTCGCCTGTATAGTGATATTGATGAGCTAGCCTGAATAGGGAAAGGACGAGAGTCGATTCAGACTTCATTCAAACGAAACGCACCTCGAAACCAACAACAAATATAGGTGAGCTTAGGACCTAGATATGTTATTGATATTATAATGGCTTTTACACCGTGATGGAGAAATCAGCTTGCTATCGATATTTCTTCGACAAAATCTCTTGCGATGAATGTTGACAAAAGGCCTGGATGTTTCAGCACGCGCTGGTCCAAGAAGGGTTTCATGTACAGTCTCTACTCTATGTTTACGCTTCTCTACGCTTCTCTACGCTTCTTTATTTCTATGTTGGTTTGTGCCTTTCCCTCTCTATCCTTTGTTTATGAGAGAATATCATTAAAGAATGTCATTCAGCACTGCAAACCCCTTTCAGCAGCTTATCGAAAAGAGGTTTCAGACAAAAACAGGAGGTACAAGGTACACCAGATTCTGAGATGTATAACAAGCCTCATCCTGTGCATGAGCTTGGCAATTACCAATCCGATTTTCCACTCTTGCCCGTCATTGTCAAATTCCAGACTTCCGGCTACTTTGTTTCCAAATGCCCTCATACAGGACCTACAAGTGGTAATGTCATTCTTGCCGAATGAGCTGGACAGATACACTAGGCTGCAGGATCATTTCGAAAAGTGTCATGGCAATTACGATCTGAATGTCCACAAAGTTCATGGGCGCTTGATCCTCCTGCCGGTTACTGGACAAGAACTTCTCAAAAATGACAAACATGTCAATTTTCCGAGCTGAGAAACAGATACATCAACCGAACTATCGCCATCCCCTTTTCCTCCACTGGATGCCGTAAAGGACGATCAAGCAAATCCCGAGAAAAAGTTTCCAAGAAAGAAAGTCATCATCGACACACCTCCACCATTCAGAATCGACTCACAATCCCCAGAGCGAATGAATAATCTACTACCTTACTTGGCTAGCGGATTTGTTCCCCAACCGACAACCGGTAGTGATTTTCTGTGCGCTCTTTATGCATTAGCTATCAGTCTCCGAGCAGTTCGAAACATCAACTCAAATGTACATATCCCGGAGGCTGAGCACTTTACAGCAGAAGACCTTATTGACATATTCCACGAGTCTTAAGCTTGTAACAAGAAAGAACAACGCTAAATAAGCCAATGATCTACCTTTTTCAGAAGCAAAACAACCAAACTTTCGCATGTATCGTGCTATCAAGGCCGCGAGCAAAGTGGCTAACAGGTTCAGTGGACAACACCAACTTTTGGACAAGTACCTTCTGATATCGGCGATTTTCTACTTGATCACAGCACCACGCGCGAGGGGAGGATGCGAATAGTCCAAGACATCGAAGGCAATAGTGGCACGGTCCATCAAAGATACCTACAGCTTCTCATCGATCCTTGGAGCCTAGGTGACATACTTCCCATCACAACTTCGGATGATTCAGACCCTGGATATCTCCCAAGGCTCATATCTTACGAGACGGGCGGTTGTGTGCTTTACGAGAACGAGATTGTCTTGAGAATTAACCGGACTGATGATGACATCGGACTTGCTGGATTTCGTGAGTTTGCAGGAAATATAGGAATCGTCAGGAATGGAGACTTTGATATGATTGAGAATCCGTGGAACTTGAATCTGACCGCCGATTCTCTTGACGGGACGCTTGACTAATTGGCTGGACAGACACCTTGCAGCAGTACTTTGAAGCGGAAGGTTGATGATTGGCTATATGAGGTGGATCTTGAATATAATGTTCGCCCCTCAAAAAAACGCAGATGGGTGATGAAGTAGTCTAAACTGGTTTGTATTTTGGAGGAACAATGGGTGACGGGTTCAACTTCTGGGTAATGAAATATCAACGACAAGCAGTTTGCATACATGTCGTTCGAAGCTCGAGGTCTTCGAAAAATGAAGGCAGAAACAGGGCGCTCGGTAGCATCGCATTTCAGGGTTGCCCACTAAACTTTGAGTGACGTTCTAGCCTGAAGCTGCATGCCTGCCCCTAATTCGAGGATGAATTTACCCAGGTTACCCCGCGCTTCTCCGCTCTCTCAACTTCCCCAGAAATCACAACATATGTAGGTTTGTATCCACTTGTTGCATTTTGGAATTCATTCCAATTTGCCCGAGATACCGAACCATAGGCAAAATGGCAATGATCATCGTGCTGGAGACCTGAAGATCAGATAGTCTACCTCGTTTCCATGCCACGGGGCCGAATAAGTCATGATTAAGTACCTAAGTATAGGTGAAGCTCTGATCTTCAAATCGAACATTAAGTCGTGTTTTATTTCCTCCTTTTTCCCTTACCCGCAGTCAATTATATTGCCGCCCCAAAAATCTAGGACTACTTGGGTGTAGGAGTTGAACTTTCAAAGGATAGCCTCGCTGCTTCAAGTACGCCATTGAAGTTGTTGCTATGAGGGTCTGGGCCTCAATACTAACAGTGGCGATCTGTTTGGCGCCCGCTTATTCAAAGATTGACCGCAAAGAGGTAGTACAGAGCTTCAATCCAGTTCGAAATGCGAGTTCCAATTCAACTCCCGTCCAAGTAGGTAATGGCAACTTTGCCTTTGGAGTTGATATAACCGGCCTGCAAACGTTCATGCCATTTGGCACTCTTTCATCTTGGGGCTGGCATAATTCCTCTTTGCCAATAGCACTAGGCCAAACCTCACCAGCAGACTTCACTGGCTTAGACTGGTAAGCTGGACTTTGACTCGGAAGGAAAACCGTGCTGATGGGCCGGGACTAGGTGGACTCATGGTAGACTTGTGAACTACGATCAGTCAAATCCTGCAGAACCACTCATATCCAATTGGATGATACAGAATCCTCAACGGATCAACCTAGGACGAATTGGGTTTTGGTTTGGCAACGAAACTGTTACCGAGACAAACTTGTCAGATAAATCTCAGACTTTAGACCTCTACTCTGGGACAATTGTCTCTCAATTTAAGGTCTCGGGATCAAAAGTGAAAGTCACGACTTCCGTGGATCCAGATTCAGACTCTGTTGCTATTCAAGTCAAATCCGATCTCTTGGAAAGCGGCCAATTGGGTGTATTCTTCGACTACCCCTATCCAGATGTCAACAAATTCGACGCTCCATTTGTAGGAGTTTGGAATGCTACATCCCAACACTCTACTTCACTCCGAAAGAGGCAAAAGCAAGCCCAAATCACCCATAACATCGACACAACTACGTATTACACAGCGATTCAGTGGTCCGGATACTCTTCGATATATGGGCCATTGAACTCTACTCACCGATATGTCCTCCAGCCAAGAGGAGATTCGAGTTTATACTTGACGGTTAACTTCTCGCCAAAGAGTAATCAAGTTGGAGATGATGCAAGTTTAATTGCCAAATCATCAGCAGACTGGTGGCAAGATTACTGGGAGACTGGCGCTTTTATTGATCTCACCAGATCAAAGAATGAAAGTGCCACCGAGCTTCAGCGTAGAATTATACTTTCCCAATATCTGCTTGCAGTTAATGAAGCTGGAGAGGATCCGCCTCAGGAATCCGGGCTTGTAAACAATGGATGGTACGGGAAATTCCATCTGGAGATGGTTGTGTGGCATCTGATGCACTGGGGCCAATGGGGAAAATGGGCGCTGTTGAATCGAAGCATGCCTGGAGTCTATGAGCGGTTCCTGCCAACTTCTATTCAAAGAGCGCAAGATCAGGGCTATACCGGTGCTCGATGGGGCAAGATGAGTGATCCATCAGGGAGGTCAGCTCCCGGAGAAATCAACTCGCTCTTGATATGGCAACAGCCGCATCCATTTTACCTCGCTGAAAACGAGTACCGGGCTTTCCCAAGCCAGAGCACTCTGCAGAAATGGGATGAAATTTTGACACAATCGGCTGAGTTCATGGTCTCTTTTGCTTGGCACAACACCTCAACAGGTATTCCTCACCTCATTCGCATTGGAACAAATAATGACCCGAGACAGGTTTCTACGACTTCGGTCCCCCAATGTACCCAGTCTCCGAGAATACCCCCCCAAACGCAACGTTCAACCCAACCTTCGAACTAGCCTACTGGCGCTTTGGCCTCACCATAGCAGCACAATGGAAAACCCGCCAACACCTCCCCATCCCCCCTTCCTGGCTGCACGTAGCCCAGAACCTCGCTCCCCTCCCCATCATCAACGACACCTACCCCATCTACCAAGACATCCCAAACATGTGGACAGACCCCACCACAGTCTACGACCACCCCGCCATGATAGGCATCTACGGCCTCCTTCCCCCAACCGCGGACCTCAATCTAACATTACTGCACAACACGGCCGACAAAATAGCTTCGCTCTGGGATTTTGCACATCTCTTTGGCTGGGACTTCCCCATGCTAGCTATGAACGCCGCGAGACTCAAGCGGCCGGAAAAAGCGGTCGAGTATTTGCTGCATGCTAGTTTTGCGTTTGATGATGTGGGGATGCCGATTGGGGGGCCTAGGGTAGCGACGCCGTATTTTCCAGCTTCGGGGGGGTTGCTGCTGGCTGTGGCGATGATGGCGGGGGTTTGGGATGGGAGCGAGGGGGCGCGATTTCCGGGCGGGTGGAGGGTAGATGTTGAGGAGTTTGAACCTGCGCTTTAGGTTGGTGAATCGGTGATAGGTAGGAGGTGTATTAAGAGGCTAGGCTTACTTGCAATTTCCATGCTCCTCCCACAGCAACATCGCTAAATCTTCGGCGCCAAAGCATATAACGCAGATACTTCTTATTCAATTTTAAGAATAAACCTGTCGTCAAACACAAAAGGCGCCCACTTGGCCAAGTGGGTCAGAGCAAATTGTGTTGGGCAAGTAGGAATTGTAAAACCCCTTTAATGCAGGCTTGCTAGGGGTTATCCTGTGGTCAACTTCGGTTGGCTTCAAGGTTTTGCAATTCTTTTGTTCAATTTATGGAATGACTATAGGCAATAGCATAGTTCAACAGAAAGACATTAATTAGTTGATCAAAAACATATTATAGGAAAAGACGCTCCAGCTCAAATAAAAACAAAAATCATAATACACGATTTTAAACCTAAAGTTAAAGAACTTGCAGAGATATTCTACGCTCGGGTTTCGCTTATACCTACCTACACAGTACTCTGGATTTCGCTCATTACATTTTCAAAGCACCTCTTATGCAAAATACTATTGCCTGTGAAAGCCAATTTTTAGCCTCTGGGTTGCAGAAATGTGAAAATTCATACAAATCACGTGACTGGTCTCGAAGCTCGAAAGGACAAACGCAAGAAGAGGAACAGATAAGCGGATAGAAGTCCCTCGTCTTGTTCTCCTAAGTATAGTTTCTCAAACGATGAGTTCCAGGCCCAAGGAAACGGAAAGAAGCAAATTCCGATAGAAAAGAGAAGCGCACGATAGCTAATGAAGGAACACAAAGGGCTGACTCGCTCTACTGTACGTACACCGTCAAGACCTTCAGAACTTTTCAGAGGCCAAGAAAAAGACAGAAGAACATGAAGGATAAATTTAATGCCTTATCCGCGTCAGTCAGTGAGGATCGTAATGTACTAGTAAAAGCTTTTCAAAAGCCGATGTGAGGGGAGGGACATTTTCAAGTTCGCGTTACTCCGTACACATCCCGAAGTCAATAAATGACTACTAGGTAGTGTATGTACCTAGGTAGTGTTCAGTACCTAGTGTATTGACTTGAATAATGAAGCGTTTTTTATAATTGATATAAGGGTTGTAAAGCTTATCATGTTCCGGACCGAAGAAGGGTTTAGCTCAGATCTAGATTAGGAACCTCGCACCCCTCATGGGCATAGATACACTGCTCGTACTCGTACACGTACAGTACAGATCATTTCAACTGCACTCCATACGGTATACTCGGTCAATCTCTCCCAATGCCTGTCATTATAGTTACATCTTTACTAAGACTTCAGACCTGCGACAGCCAGATCTAGGTAGCATCGTACTGTAGATAGATTGTTATCGTGCTGTTAATAGTTGCTTGCCAAAATCCCACCACCTCATGACTCGCGAGCCGGGACGTCAAAACCTACCTACTGTACTACCTGGTAGGTATACAGATGAGGTCCAACGCATACAGACTCACCAGCATGGCATTCCCCAAAAATGGCAGTCCTTCGACTAGTCCCCTAGAATGGGATGGCGCTGAGGCATCGGATAATGATAGCACGGCGGGTGATTCAGATGCTGCGAAGCTTGCGCGTATGTGACACTCACTCTCAAGGTTGAATAAGATGCTGATTCTTCTGGCAATAGAAATGGGATATTCGCAAGGCATGAAGCGGAAATTCTCGGTTTGGTCACTTCTAGGTGTTGGGTTCTCGCTGACCAATTCGTGGTTTGGGATATCGACTGCGCTCGTGACTGGGATTAATTCTGGAGGGCCTGTGTTGATCGTGTATGGCATTATGCTTATTGCTCTTGTTTCTACCTGCGTGGGTATCTCGTTGTCGGAATTGGCTAGTGCGCTGCCGAATGCTGGAGGACAGTATTTCTGGGCGGGTGAACTGGCTCCTAAGGGCTATGGCAAGCTTGCTAGTTACCTCACGGGGTGGTTTGCTTGGGCTGGGAGTATCTTCACTTCGGCGAGTGTGTCGTTGGGATTGGGTAGTGCTATTGTGGGGTGTATACAGCTCACGCATCCGACTCTGTTCGTCAGCCCCTCCACCTCTTTGAATCCTATTAACGAGGCCTTTCATATAGTGAAATTCGCCCTTGGATGGTGGTCCTAGCCTACGAACTCGTAAATGCTTTCGCCTTCATCTTCAACTGCTACGGCCGTCACCTCCCCCGCATCGCAACCTTCACGCTCTGGTTCTCCCTCCTCTCCTTCACCACCATTCTCATCACGGTCCCCAGCACCGCAAGCACGCATCAATCCCCCCGTTTCGTCTTTGCGCACTTTGAAAATAACACCGGCTGGGACTCCAACACTATCGCCTTTATCGTCGGCCTCATCAACACTAACTGGGCCTTTGCCTGTCTCGACTGCGCCACGCACCTC
The DNA here is from genome assembly GCA_032629725.1 of Gremmenia infestans. Taxonomy (NCBI): domain Eukaryota; kingdom Fungi; phylum Ascomycota; class Leotiomycetes; order Helotiales; family Hamatocanthoscyphaceae; genus Gremmenia; species Gremmenia infestans. The sequence continues at coordinate 437,536 of JAFEVB010000008.1, forward strand.
GCAGAAGAAGTCCAGCACCCCGAACGCACAATCCCCATCGCGATCATGGGCACGATAGCCATCGGTTTCGCAACAAGCTGGCTATACAGCATCTCCATGTTCTTTTCCATGTCCTCGCTACCCCTCCTCTTCAACACGCCCACCAAGGTCCCGATCCTCGAGCTCTTCCACCAAGCGCTGTCGTCACGCCGCGGCGCCGTCGCGCTCGAGTGTGCGGTCATCGTCACGGGCCTGGGCTGTCTGATCGCGAGCCATACGTGGCAGAGCCGGCTGTGCTGGAGCTTTGCGCGCGATGGCGGGATACCGGGCTCACGCTGGCTGGCGGAGATTCATCCCGTGCTCGACGGGCCGTTTAACGCGCATGTGGCTTCTTGTAGCATTGTTGCCGTGCTGGGACTGTTGTATCTGGGTTCGCACACGGCGTTTAACAGCATGGTGACGGCGTGTATCGTGCTGTTGTACGTTTCGTATAGTATTCCGGTGTTGTGCTTGTTGGTACGCGGGCGGGATAGTATACGGCATGGGCCGTTTTGGGCAGGGAGGTACGGGTTGGTGGCGAATTGGGTGTTGCTTGCGTGGACGGCGTTTACACTGGTGATGTATAGCTTTCCACCGGTAATGCCGGTTAATGCGGGGAATATGAATTATGTGTGCGTGGTTTACTTGCTGGTTTTAGGCGCGGTGTTGGTTTATTGGCGGGTGAGGGGGAAGAAGACTTATGGGAATAGGGAGGAGAGGTATGAGGAGGTGGCGGGTAATGAGGAGGCAATATTCTAATCACTTAAGGCATCGGATTTCTTAAAGAGAATTTCGAGATCTTTGTATACCTCTACTATATGTATTTATCTAAAAGCATAAATTCAAGACATAAATTAAAACAAGAGGTTACGATTGCATAACTTCTCAACTGATTTTATACAACTCTAGGTTCCATAAGACTTTAACCAGTATTACCAAGTATAATACTTTTAGATAAGAGTGTAAACATCACCCTAACATACAGAAACTTATGAGAATAAGAAAACAAAGGTAGATGAAACCTCAGGGTAGAGTCTTATCTAGTCTCTAGCTACGCTAACTGCATTCGCATGAATTACAAGATCCTAAATTCGGTAAATTACTTACTGACTCTATATCATCCGTATCATCCTCCCTATCTACTCTGCCTATCTAGTATCTATCCAACGAAGCAAACAAAAATATAACTGACCTATAGAAAGGCTTGGCTCTGCTCTACAAAACACGGCAATTAGGTAGAGGCGGGTCGAGTGGGTCCAGGACAAAAGTGAGGCCAAGCTAGAAATATAAATAGAAGCTCGGTTAACTCTAATTCCCTAAGGTAATCCAATCAACAAATTCATAAATCAATTAATAGCTAGCTACCTTACCTTAGGCAAGGATGCAGGATTCCTTCTACTATATTTCAAAACGCATCCTATACGCGGGTTTCTTTCCACAGCGCATTACCTAGGCACTACTGTTAGACCTAATTGTTCCCTCCCTTCCTCCTTTACAGCACTTAAATTCAAGTTAAGCGGGGTCTTCCTTTTCCTAAACAAGCCATTTCGGACGAGCACGTGTACTCGATATACTCGCTTTTCTTTTTAGGTCTAAAGCCTCGGTATAAATCCTATCTAGGATATCTGACTGGTTCTTGTGCCTTAGTATGGATCCTTTAAGAAGGCCTGTAATCTTAAAGTGAGTTGGAACTTGATCTTAGAAGCTTGTAGGTAATTGTTAGATCGGATCCTGAGCTCTGTAGGTGGCGCGGAGTATACGTACGAGGTTATGGGTATGATGCTGGTGGGACTAGCTATAAGACTTGAAAAAAAGGGCGAGTATATATATATATATATAGACAGACTTTTATCTATTTATTCTTTCTTCTATCCTTACATATATTAAACTCACTCGACCCGCGATCTACTTCCACCTATTTTCACTTGGACTCGATCGTATATCTACAACAGATAAAGATAAAAATAAACGAAAATGCGTTTCCAAACCCTCACCTTCGCCTTCATGACCCTCTTCGCCTCTACAATGGCCACGACTTATAAATGCTGCGAAAGCAAATCTTGCGATGTTTGTGTAGGGGGGCCTGTAAGTTTTATCATTCTGTGATGTGGTTTGGGGTCTAAGAGAAGGGCTGATTAATGTTGTGGTAGGATGTTAATGGGAGGTGTATCGCGGCTGGTATTTCATACGTGAGTTTCCTTTCTCGTAAGACGTGGGGTGAGGTAAAGGTGTTTGCTGATGGGGGTGTAGAAATGTGTGGCGTAGGGCTGTTTTTGGATATGAGAAGGCGGAAAGGGAGAGAGAGGGAGGGAGGATGGAATAGGGAGTTGGCATAAAAATGGATACTAGACGATCTTCACCTGAGGATACTTGTTGTAAATAACAAATATTATGCACCATTTTATCAGGCTTACATTCATTGGCATGACTCATATTTTGTGCTAGAAATTCAATACTAACAATCTATGGAATAATCAGATCCCAAACGCCCAACCATCATCGTGACACAAGAATAATCCAATGCAGTCTATGCTGAAAGGTATTGCGAAAGCAAACAAACGCTAAAGGTCCTCAACTTGGTCATAGGCAGAGATAGGAAGCCGAAATGAAATTTGTCCCGTTAGAAAAAGAAGTTTTAGGGGCCGCTGGGAACGCCAGTCCCACGGATAGCATCGACTTGCTCGGATAGAAGAGCGTTGTTCTTTGGTCCTTCCAAGGGAGGGCCCTCGGGTGTGACATATGCTTTGGTCATGCCGCCATCGACAACGAAGTCCTAAAACGAGTCAGCACCGCTCATTCTCAAGCAACGGAAGATCACTCACCTGACCGTTGATAAAGCTAGATTCATCACTCGCCAAAAACAGCACCGCCTGCGCCTGCTCAATAGCCTCACCAAATCTTCCACCCGGGAAGTGGACCGTACGTCTATGTCTCTTGGGCTGGTCATCTCCCAACCAATCCTGCAACAGCGGCGTGTTTAGCGGCGCGGGGCAGAGCGCGTTGAACCTGAACCCCTCTCTCGCATGCACGATCGCCAGCTCTCTCGTCAGGGCCAGCACGGCTCCTTTGCTAGCAGTATATGCCAACTGGGGAGTAGCCGAGCCTACGAGCGCCACCACGGAAGCGGTGTTGATGACTGAGCCTCTGGTCTTGCCGTGTTTACGCATGGAGATAATTGCATGCTTGGAGCCGAACCAAACACCCTTGACGTTGATGGCTTGCGTCAGATCCCAGATCTTCTCAGGGGTGTCGATGGCATCGGCGTCATCGGCGTGCATGATGCCGGCGTTGTTGAACATGATGTCGATGCCGCCCCAGGCATCGAGATGGTCGACTAGGGCCTTGATATCGGCTTCTTTGGAGACGTCACAGACCTGGTTTTGTAAGTTGATGTAATATGCAAGGTTTTGGGGAGGGAAAGCTTACTTGGGTATCGACTTTGTGGGCTGAGGGAACGAGTTGCTGGAGCTTGGCTGAGGCTTTCTCGAGGGCTGGGGCGGAGATGTCGGCCATGAGGACGTTGGCACCTTCTTTGGCGAAAAGGATGCATGTTTCGAGACCAATACCACTAGAGAATTGTAAGCAGGAGAGACTCTAGAGCGTGTAATAGCGATTCTTCCATCTTGAGGATTGAAAAGGGTTCCAAGATCTAAACAGAAGCCAAGAAAAGTGAATATCACGTGGGAAAACAGATTCTGCACTTTAAGAAGCTGCCTCCTGCTCTTCAAAGCTACCACTCGACGGCTTCAAAGGTTTCTGAAAGTAGAGTAAAATAATCATCACTAACCCGGCGGCTCCCGTGACTACAGCATTCTTGCCATGAAGTCTGCCCATAGCAAAGCTATTGATGGTGTGGACAGCACCACTGCTGTTGGTTCGCGAGCTATCTTCCGTCATCTTGTAGTTTGCACGGAAAGCGAATCTGGGCTTCAGTCAGCAATGTGTTCTCTCATAAACTATGACTCCTCGTGGTGAAGGCAAAAAAGGAGACGGGCGTCCCGATCTCGCTTATGATTGCGAGTAGAAGAAGAGAAGATAGATAGGATAGATAGACGCACAGTTTAAGGCAATGCGATAAGATATATCTGTGTTTTTGGAGGGTTGCAAGAGCAAGAAGGGTTTGGCAGAGGATGATGGAGATGAAGAAGACAAGTTATTTATTTTAGACACACAAAGAAAAAAAAAGGTGTGTAGGGTGTAGGGTGTAAGGGTTGGGTGTAAGGGTATAACGTAGGGCTACTGCTGTATCCTCTATCAATGTGTGTCAGACGCCGTTCTCGGCCCATATTAAAATTAAGGAGCCTCCCCTCCCCTCCCCTCCCCTCCCCTCCCCTCTTCTCTTATCGCTCCCGAAGCTGAACCACGAGGCTTCCGGACACACCGCCGTTGGTCTGTAACCACCTTACTCGTAACTGAAACTCGTTCGTCCATTGAATAATAATATGCGTCCATGTGGGGTTTTCATCACCCGAGTCAATATTCTTCCTGATGGCGATGTGTCAAAGAAAACTGTGCCCCGCCATTATTCATGACCATCGGCGCGCGCCTGTCCAAAAGTGGTATCGTAGTCCCCATTCACTTACTCGAGTACTCGTGTCGTACCTGGGATGAAAGATGATCAGATGATGATCGGAAGTCGTGACATGTTGCGAAAAGCATCATTCCGTTATAGGTACTTCGCTACAAGTACCTTAAGGTATATGGGAATTGTTCTTGTCCGGGTTCCGGCCTCCATTTTGTACTCCCAGTCCAGGTACTCAGCTTTACCATGACGTTGTGGCTGCCAACTGAAATAGAGCTCGCTGATTGGTGGGGAGCTAAGGTAATGTAATAATCCCAACCCCACCCCCCTCTCTCTTATCGTCTTTCTTTCTACCTACCCCTACCTTACCTTACCTAGGTACTCGTAAGGTACTCACTCTTCCTTGCTTGGTTCTTGTCGCACCACAGCCTCCAGTCTCCAATAAATTCATTCCCTTGTCCTGCAATTGTCCTTTAGAACTTCAAATCGGAGCCTTGAGCAATTGTCCTACTCAAAGTCCGCCAAGTATTATCGAAAACACCCCACAATGCCTGACAAGAAAGAACCAGAGGTCACTCTTGATTCGCTGCCAAAGCTCCTTGAAAATGACACCAAAGTAAAGCTTGCCGGTATTGACGTCGATGGCATACTGCGCGGCAAGTTAATTTCCAAGAAGAAATTCTTGGGCGTTGCGAAAGAAGGCTTTGGATTCTGCTCTGTCATATTTGGTTGGGACATGCACGATCAGACATATTTCAAGGAGCTGAAGATTAGCAATGCCGAGAATGGATACCACGATCTTATCGCTATTCCCGATTTGAGCAGTTTCAGGAGGATACCGTGGGAGGACAATGTGCCTTTCTTTCTGGTCAGCTTCTTCGAACCAGATTCTGGCAAGCCAGTCTCGGCCTGTCCAAGAGGTCTTTTGAAGACTGCGTTGGAGAAGTTACATGCCAAGGGACTGGGCGCAATGGCTGGAGGTAAGATCCCCCATCAGATAAAGGACATACGCTAACAATGACAGCGGAGTACGAATTCTTCCAATTCAAAGTCCCAACAAGCGATTCCAATGGCCCCCTCGCAGAACGAAATAATTCCTCCACTGCCACCTTCCTCCGAGACAATCCGGTCAACTCACTTCCCTCCTTGACCGAAGGCATGTTCGGATACAGCTTGACGCGACCTGTACATAACAAGGACTACTATTACGGAATTTTTGATGCTTGCGAGAAGTTCAATTGTGGAATAGAAGGTTGGCATACGGAGAGTGGACCTGGAGTTTTTGAGGCTGCATTATCTTTTGGAGAGATACAACAAATGGCAGACAAGGCAGGACTTTTCAAGTCAGTACCTAAGCTAATCTAAGACATTCTGGCTAATGTTCTGCAGATATGTTGTCAAATCAGTTGCGACTCAATACGGAATTACCCCATGCTTCATGGCGAAACCAAGACAAGGACTACCCGGGAACAGTGGGCATATGCATATTTCAATCGTTGACAAAGATGGCAAGAATCTCTTCTTCCGTGAAAAGAAAGACACGGAAGCTGAATACGACGATATTGCGAATTTGTCCGACATGGGGCGACATTTCTTAGCTGGTCTCCTTGAAGGACTTCCAGATATCATGCCGCTGTTTGCACCTACAGTCAACTCGTATAAACGCCTGGTGGAGAATTTCTGGGCACCAGTAACTGTATCCTGGGGTCTTGAGCATCGAGCCGCATCAATCCGCTTAATCGCACCTCCTACATCCAAACCAGGAGCGACGCGGTTCGAAGTCCGAGTTCCAGGAGCAGATGCCAATCCTTATTTTGTTCTTTCCGCCATCTTGGCATTGGGCTGGAGAGGAGTTGAGAAGAAGCTTGAGATCAAGCAGCCTCCTCTTGGCAAAGGGCAAGATGTTGGTGGGAAGGCTGATCCTGGAGTACGATTGGCAAAGAGTCTAAAGGAGGCGACTGAGAGATTTATGAAACCTGAAAGTGTGGCTAGAGAAGTGTTTGGTGATGAGTTCGTGGAGCATTATGGTGGAACGAGAGAACACGAAATTCGATTATGGGACGAAGCTGTAACAGATTGGTATGTTAGCATCCGAAGGATTCATTCGTTTATACTGACTTTTGGAATAGGGAGGTGCGAAGATACATTGAAGCGGTTTGATCGCCATTTTTATAACACTACTTTTGTACACTGGATGAGCTTCCCTCCGTTGGTCATTAATTGCAAGCGGGGTCAATTTTTTTTGGTTTAGATGACGAAATAACGAGCTATCCGGACTCTTATTGAAGAGGAGTCCATGACACATTGCGTCTGCATTTATTAGAGAAGTAAAATGTGGATTCATCTGTTCTTGATACTTGTACAAGCATATCTTTATGTCAACAGCTACCTCGTCACGCACTTACTTCGGACTTGAAACACCGATATTGATAGTACAACTGGCAAAGTTGCCCGCCCCTACAAGTAGGATAGATGCAATGCATGAAAACGTACAATACCTTACAGTCTCCATACTTGTAGCCGCTCAGCCAATGACTGGACGCGGGGTCACGCAGGCCTGCCCTGCCTGCCTGCCTACCTCGGCGTCGTAGTGCATTTTACTAGTAGGCAACCTTCCCGAGTACAGTCTTCCCAGTTTGAACTCCCAGAGACGTTTTTCAATATCATCGATTCCTTTCTGAAGTCGTGATCAATTTTGTGTTTGTATTCTCTTTCGCGAGCGAGTTAGCAGAGAGAGTTAAATGGCGTTAGGTAAGTGGGATTCTTAAATAGCACAGACAAGCTCTTTCTTCCCCGGATTTTGCCCGGGGGAATTACGCTACCCCGCATTTGCAAGCTGGTACCAAGTACTGTAGTACTGTACCTTTCAACGTCAGCAGTCAGCTTCGATGTTCGATGATAAAGCTGGACGATAAGTTGCAATTAATTATTGTCAATCAAATCAAGGTCCATTCGAGCTTCGAGTCTTCTGTTACTAATTAACATGGCCCTTAGTAACAACAGCAGCCGTCGCTGCAGGCATGTATCTCGATGCCAAATATGCTATCCGACGAGACCTGAAAGATATACGACGAGTGAGGAGTATTACCAAGATATACACTGAAGCCGGTACTTCTACACCCCATTGCATTTCTCTCCCCATCGCATCCCATTGATCAAAACATCCATCACTGTCTCCGATTAGCAACCCCAGACCCAAACCCACACAAACACATTGCAGCATGCTAATTCCCAGCCCAGTAAAAAACAACCGCCAATCACTCTACTACTTCTTCGAGGCCTCGGTCCTCTCTCACCCAAACAGTGACTGCATCTGGTCGCGCACAGGCTGCTACACCTGGGCGCAAACCTCCGTGCGCGCCAACCAATACGCGCGGTTCTTCCTATCCCAAGGCGTGAAGCCGCACGATTATGTAGGCTTCTACCTTATGAATAATCCGGAGTTCATCTTTGCGTGGCTGGGACTGTGGGCGATTGGCGCAGCGCCCGCGATGATCAATTATAATCTGGCGGGCAGGGCGCTGGTGCATTGTTTGGGGGTTAGTGGGGCGGCGCTGTTGTGCGTTGATGAGGAGGAGGGGTTGCGGGGGAGGATAGAGGAGGGGAGGGCGGGGATTGAGAGGTTGGGTATGAGGACTGTTGTTATGGGGGAGGAGGTCAGGAGGGAGATTGAAGGGTTGAGTGGAGAGAGGGTGGAGGATGAATTGAGGGAGGGTGTGAGGGGTGATTGGCCTATGGCTATGTTTTATACTAGGTTTGTGATATCTGATTGATTTGAAAGGGGAAACGCTGATTGGAGAAGCGGAACAACGGGTATGCCAAAGGGAGTGCCGTTTAAGATTGATCGAGGATTTGTGGCAAGTCAATCCAAAGTCCCTTCGTTTCAAGTATTTCCTTTTACAGTGTCCCAAACACTCGAAACACAGCCCAAAGAAGTAGCTAACATTAGTATGTTTTCTAGCAAGGAGCTGCCGTGCGTATAATACTTTGACATGTGCTTTTGGGAAAGCAAACTAACAGAAACAGAGAGCAACAGGTCTCTCTTGGATAAAAGACGACGATAGATGGTACGACGGTATGCCCTTCTACCATGGAACCGGCGGCGTTCAGGCAATGACTATGATGATGTGGGGCATCACGCTCTGCATCGGCAAGAAATTCAGTACCTCACGATTCTGGAGCGAAGTCCACGATTCTCGATCCACCTGGATCACATACGTCGGCGAGACTGCCCGCTACCTACTTGCAGCACCCCCCTCACCTCTCGACAAAGACCACAACGTTCGCGGCATGTACGGCAATGGCCTCCGTCCCGATGTGTGGATTAAATTTAGGGAACGCTTCAACGTGCCTGAAGTCGTCGAGTTCTTCAACTCGTCCGAAGGGGTGTTCGGACTGGTGAATTACTGCAGAGGTGACTATCTAGCTGCCTGTGTAGGCCATCATGGCGCGATAGCCCGATATAACAACCGGAATCTCATCGTCCCTGTGCTTATAGACCAGGCGTCCGGCGCCATTGCACGGGATCCGAAAACAGGCTTCGCCTACAGACAGCCATATGAGAAAGGGGGCGAGGTCATTGTGCAAGTCGCCGATGTGAAGCAATTTGCAGGCTATTTCAACAACCCCGAAGCGACGATGAAGAAGTTCGAGAGAGACGTGTTTAAGAAAGGGGATTTGTGGTACCGAAGTGGTGACGCGCTTCGGAGAACAGGGGATGGGAGATGGTTCTTCATGGATCGACTCGGCGATACGTTCAGGTGGAAAGGAGAGAATGTCAGCACGGCAGAGGTAGCAGAGGTCCTGGGCCACTTTCCCGGAGTCGTCGAGGCCAATGTCTATGGTGTGGCGCTGCCATCTCATGATGGCCGGGCTGGATGTGCGGCGGTCTACATTGACCCTAATACGAAGCACACGTTTGACTTTGCCGGCCTTCTCAAGTATGTATTTGCCCCTCTCCCCCTCTTTTCCAACACCTTACCTTCCGAGTACTAATCTAATCGTCAGACATTCACGCACCCAGCTCCCCAGATACGCAGTCCCCGTCTTTATCCGCATCGTGAAGGAAATGACGCCTATCCACAACAACAAGCAGAACAAAGTACCGCTGCGCGAAGAAGGCGTTGATCCGGAAAAGGTGAAGGCTGATGATACGGTGTTGTGGGTTGATGAGAAGGGCAGAGGGCATACGTATGTAGAATTCAGGAGGGATCATTGGGAAGACTTGAAGTTGGGCAAGGCGCAGTTGTAGAGCTGAGGCTAGATTTAGTAGACAGGACTTGGATATGAAATATATCTCCTTTCTCATCCCTTGTTTCCAGATGTTTAGGATAGATTCTTCAAAAGATTGTTGTAGTTGGTGCTCACAGAAGAAATTTCTCTCAGCGGCTACAGTATAACAGGGGGATGTATTTGTAAGATGTTACTTTGCATATTATTCGGTACGGTCCTTCGCTCTTCGCTCTTCGGCCCCCTGAAGGATGTATGTTTCCGCAATCCGTACTTGCACAATCAAGCTAACCACAAACGGAAATGATTATATGAGCCAGCGATTCAATAACGTCATGTGCCGTCCGGTCCGTCTCCCGCTACGATAGTCTTTGGCACTGTACTCGCACTAATAATTATATCCGGCACGAACAAACACGGTAATTATAACGTAGTTGGCGCGCTCCGCACTGACTTTCTCTGCCTTTGAAATGTATATATGTGGGAGGGCCTGGGCATACTGATGAATACCAAAAATACACGGTTTAGTTCTGTAGTACAGTATAGGTGTTGTATCTACTAAGCCTACCTACCTAGGTAGGTAGACGCAATACAATGTCCGCCACCTATCATACGCGAGCCCCTGAGGAGCGCGTAGTATGGGACACAGCCACGCCACCCAACGACGAAGAGACACCGCCGCCGTCGTCAAAAGAAGACATAGAAGCAAACGAAGACGTGGAAACCCAAGAGAGAGACCCTAACATCGTTGACGTAAGCAAAACTGGCTCCTTGATTTTACCCTGCCCCCTTATATCATGTTTCGTCTCATGTACTCCAACTACTCCTTACATACTTCTTAAACTGGAAACATAAGCTCCTTCTACTCCCGAAACCTTCTTGAATAGGAAATAACTAACTCCCCCATGTTCTAGTGGGAAGGAGATGACGACCAGGAGAATCCCCGGAATTGGTCACCCGCGTACAAGAGCTGGATCACGGTGCAGCTAGGGTTCTTGGCGCTGGCTGCGAGTTTGGGATCAAGTATTATCTCGCCGGCTGGGAATGCTGTTGCCGAATATGTGGGTGTGAGTTCGGAAATTTCCGTTCTTTCTATATCGTTGTATATGTAAGTTGCATTACGCCCGCCACGCTCACTTCACTTTGAGTGAGCAAGCAGAATGGCATTGCTAACATGAAAGCGTACTGTAGTCTCGGCTTTGCATTCGGTCCACTATGCTGGGCTCCCGTGTCGGAACTCTGGGGCAGGAGGGTTTCGATCCTGCCAGCGCTGTTCTGCCTGGGTCTGTTTTCCATCGGTACGGCAACGAGTAAGAACGCGCAGTCCGTTTTCATTACGCGGTTCTTCGGGGGGGTGTTCGGGTCTGCACCCGTGAGCAATGTCTCAGCGGCGCTGGGAGATATCTGGCACCCCAAAGCGCGAGGGACAGCCATCTGCTTCTATGCCGTGGCTGTAGTAGGCGGTCCAACTCTCGGGCCATTGATTGGCTCTGCGCTGCTGGTCAATCCCCATCTGGGCTGGCGATGGACCGAGTATATGGAAGCCATTTGGGTCTTCGCCACTCTGGCAGTCTGTATTTTCTGCCTGCCCGAAATGTACGGCCCTGTTCTCTTGAAGAAGAAAGCACAACGTCTGCGCAAGGAAACGGGGAACGAGGCGCTCTACCACCCGCACGAGCGCATCAAGTTGTCCCCGAAGACTATCTTCACGAAGCACCTCTCGCGGCCTCTGATACTACTCACGACAGAACCTATGGTGACGTGCATTGCGATATACGCCTCGTTCGTATATGCGCTGCTCTACCTGACACTCGAGGTCTTTCCCATCGTTTTCGAAGAACACCGTGGATGGGGTGCTGTCGATGGCTCGCTACCCTTTCTTGGGCTGTTCGTAGGCGTCATCTGCGCCATGGCAATCAATCTCGGGAACGAGGGACGGTACGGCCGCATCTCAGACGCAGCCCAAGGAAAGCCAGTGCCAGAAGCGCGACTCGCTCCCATGGCAATCGGTGCATTTCTCTTCGCAATCGGCCTCTTCTGGTTCGGCTGGACGGCCGATCCGAAAATCCTCTGGGTGTCTCCCGTTCTCGCTACCGTCTTCATCGGCGCAGGGTTCAACTCCATCTTTCAACAGTGCATTAATTTTCTCGTCGATACGTATGGTCTGTATGCCGCGAGCGCTGTGTCTGCAAATACTTTTCTCCGCAGTGTCCTGGCAGCTGCATTTCCTCTTGTGGCTAAACCTATGTTCCATAATCTGGGTGTCGGGCCTGCAATGTCCATCTTGGGAGCAGTGGCCACGGTTGCTATACCTGTGCCCTTCATATTCATGAAGTACGGCTTTGCGTTGAGGCAGAAGAGTAAATTTGCACCTATAGAATAGATTATGCAATAGATACCCATCAACATATTTTGATACTGATAAGATGTTAATCAACAAACCACCATACTTTCTTTTTCTCTTTCTCTACCTCTTGTGCCATTTACCGAAGTTGTAAATATATATGTATCATATCTACAACAGAGAAGAGAGCGGCGGAGTAAAAACCATATCATTTCCTTTCGGCAGTACCGAATACAGTTTACACAACAGCCTCCCCTTATGCAAAAGCAGAAAGAGGCTCCGTCAGCGCTGTCGCATCTATCCCCCCCTAAAAAAAAATGCCAGGTACGATAAGCGGGTAGACTTTAATATGGAAGGATCGAACTTAGTAGCTACTACAATTTCTTCTTCGAGCTTAGTGTTGCGCTAGGCTAGCTTGAAGTCCATCCGTTCTCACATGAATCTACAAAATCCTTATATTCAGATATCACCCTCTGACGTTGAGAGTGAATATATCTCCCCAGGGCAGTTCAAATAAGAAGGTTGTATAAAAGGCAATGCAACGGCTAGTGCTCTTCCAGATGCAGACTCAACCTTACTATGATACAATATATTTTCAACCCGAAATCATATGACCCCAACTCCAGTTTTTGTTCCTTTCCTGCAAGACTCCTCCCCTGCTACATACCTAATACGAACCCGTGAGTTTCAAATCTCTGGAGCTTGCGCCCACTTTAATCGTGATAGAGCCTTCATGTGGCATAACCCAATTCTGCCTCGTCACATCCCAATAACTTAGATCTCTCCTTGTGAGATTGAACTTTACAGTCTGCGTCTCATCCGAGTCTAGATAAGGCTTTTCAAATCCCCTCAAAACGTTCACCGGGAAGTCCACGTTTTTGGCTTCGCCTAGAACATCTGGGAAGCTCACGTATAGTTGCACGACTTCCTTGCCGGGCAAAGCCCCAGTGTTCTTGATGTCGACTGCAGCAGTGGCGTAGACATCCCACAGATCGGGATTTCCCCCTTCACCCCCTCCGGCCTGCGAGAGGGGTTGCTTGGTATCGTATCCATCAGGATAAGGGTACTTGCCTTTCGTGACATCGGAGAGCTTTTCAATGTAAGGGTAGACGAACTTTTTCAGCTTTCTGAAGTTCTCGGGGAAGAGGGCTTCACTCGCATCAGGGATCTTGTCATCAAAACTGGGTGGTGCAATACTAGCAGGGCGGGGAGACGGAAGTTGAGATTTGGGAAGAATGCTGGTAATGACGAGATTGGAGAACTCGAAGGTGGTGTACGAAAGTCCAAACCCGAACTCGTACGTAGGCTCGATGCCAAATTTATCGAAGTGTCGATAGTCAATGTATAACCCCTCAGAGAAGTTCTGTTGTGGGACTACGCCGTTTGGATAATATAAAATCTTGGCGCCTTCACCATAGTCCTCGAGAGATTTGCCAATGGTGTACGGGAGCTTGCCACTCGGATTGACATTTCCAAGAAGGATATCCGCAATAGCGTTGCCACTCTCTTGGCCTGGTAGGTTAGCCATAATGATAGCCTTGACACCAGGAATGTTGACCCATTTGTCGATCACGACAGGGCCGACGGAATGTACAACCACAATGGTGCTGCCGTTCCCATCACCACAGCCTGCTGCAACATCCTCTATGAGCTTTTCTCCTCCTTTCTGGAGCAATAAGTCATTCCTATCACCTCTTATCCCTTCAGATGCAATATAACCTTCACCTGCATCGGAATTGACGAAGACAATGCAGACATCCTGGTCTTTCAAGATCTCAGGAGCTATCTCAAAGGGTGGCTGGTTCGTTGGATAGTCCGTAACATAAACCAGTTCCGTATTAAAGGCCTTCCCAAGAGCATCTGCTGGGGTGACGAGGTACGGGAACTCCACTGCTCCAGAACCCCATCCGGAACCTAAGGTGCCAGTATTGCAACCTCGATCGGCACAAGCGTTTCGGCCTTCACCTTCTCCTGAATCTTCTCCAAATATTCCAACTCGAAATTTAGCATCGTGCTTTTCACCAGACGGCCAGCCGTCTTTGTTCAACGGAAGCGTGCTATCATCATTCTTAACCAGGACGGTTCCTTCAACAGCGACCTGACGGGCGACAATCGAATGGGAATCATCCCCTTTGCCCTGAACATCAACATACTTGTTGACAAGTTTCATATCCTTATCATCAGGGCTCCCAGGGTTGATAAGTCCCATTTCATCACCTGTCCAAGAGGAGAAATTGGGTCCTTCGCCATCGAACTTGGATTTGTCGTCTTGCCCTAACTGATACCAGGAAGCGACGATTCTAGTAACCATATCATTCAGCCTGTTTACTGGAATAGAGCCATTCAAAACAGCTTTGGTTAACTCTGCTCCCCAAAGAGAATTCCCCTTCGCCCACAAGAGGCCATCTCCAGGCATAGACACTGCAAGTCCCCATAATTAGCGTGCCTGATCAAGGAAGACATTGGAGAATAAATATGACCTCCACATTCCTCCGAACAAGGAAAAAAATGCCGGCAGAAGTTACTTACTATCCAGACCAGCCAATGCACTTGCTACACCTGATCGTTGAGCCAGCCAATCGGACTGCACAAACCCTTGAAAACCCCATTCATCTTTCAAGATACCGTTTAGCAATTTCGAGTTTCCGCAAGTATAGGAATTGTTCGTCATCTGATAACTGCACATAACACTAGCAACCCCGGCTTTGATCGAATCTTGGAACGGCCAACCATACATTTCATGAAGAGTCCTGTCGTCCATATTCGAAGACATGGCATTTGGCAGACCCCATTCCCAGCTCTGTCTGAAGTGCTCTTGTTCGTTTCCGATGAAATGTTTGATCGTAGCCATAACACCCTCGTCTTGGATACCCTTTATGGTTTGCGAGGCGGCGATTGCCTGAAGCACAGGATCAGCACCGAAGCCTTCCCAGTTCCTACCACCAGCAGGCATTCTTCCTAGAGGCCCAACACACGGTCCAAGCAAGACATTGATTCCCTTCAATCGTGCCTCCATGCCATGTGCTTTGCCCCGCTGGTACATCAACTCCTTGTTGAAAGTCGCCCCGACAGTAACCCCAGCAGGGAACGCCGTAGCATTATCCGCAAATCTCAATCCAAGAGGTCCATCTTGTAAAGCCAACGCAGGAAAGCCAACTTTGTTTGCGGGACCCGTATTCCCAACCGCCAATCCCATCTGCCATCCTGTCCCAGTAGTGATATTAACCTTCTCCGGCAGCGTCATCTGTTTAACCAGCACCGCCGCCTTTCTATAACTCTCACTCCAATGTGTAACCGTTCCCCCGAGTGGTGTAGGATACCACGGCGGGGATTGCCCATCGTAAGGACTCTTCTTGTAAAAGAAAAAGCCCCCACCTGCCAGTATTGACCAGAAGATGACAAGGACTACGAGAGTAATAATGAGGCATTTGGAGCGGCGTGCAAACGCATTGCGAATGTTTCGGAGGCGTCTTGAGGGTTCGTACGCGGTGACGGGAGATTGGGAGCGTTCGTTGAGGGGGTCTCGGTCGAGGAATTCCGTGGCATCTATGTCGGAATCTGTGTCGGATTTGTAGGCATCTTCGAGGGATTTGCGGAGGGGAATATTTTCTGCTTTATTGTATGAGCGTAAGAGGCCTTCGCGGCTTCTTCCCGCCTCTTCCTGGCGATCCATGACGAAGCTGAGATGTTTGTATTTTGGTCGAGATCTCGAGGTCTACTCGTTTAGGTAGTCATATGTTATAGAGTCAAGCATCGGATGGGGATGGGTTAAGAGGATGCAAAAGGTAAGAAATAGATAGCCCACTCCGGAATTTGATTCAGTCCACGAAACTGTGCATATATGATGATGATGTATTTGGGTGCTGTTCCTGCACACCGCCAGCATTGATTAATTGGAGACGCGTTTACGCGACGTTAGACAGCCCTGAAATTTACCTGCTTCTGCTAACATCATGATGAAAATACCAAAGGTCGTTAGTAAATCACCTCTATCCAATGCCTGAATGTGATACTTGGGCAAAGGATGTACTGTAGTAGTGGAATTATACAGGTTAAAGCCGTCCGTGAATTAGTTCGTTATGTTCATTACAAGCGTCTACTTCAAACTGCTTATACCATTCCTCACTCACACTTATATTCATCGCTTTTGAAAAGCATAGAAAAAGGCTCTAAAAGAACATTAAAAGATACTATGTTTTAACTAATAAAAATGTAATAGCAACAAGATCTAACTATATTTATTTAGAAGCTGAGTTTTTACTTCTTCGGTGCCCCAGGTCTACCCCCAAAGCCCCATCTCATCTGGTTCGCCACGTTGATCTCTACACCCAATTCTTCAGCCCAGGCCCACACAAGACCAGGGTTCTTCTGGAACATACGTCCTACGAACGCAAAGTCAACTTCCGTATCCCCATGACTCCCCTCCCCTTTGCCAGTCAAAATAGCCTCTGCCTGTTTCCCACTTGTAATCGATCCCACGCTTCCGACCAATAACTTGTCACCCACAGCCTTCTTGATTTCTTTTGACAATGGAGCTTGGTACCCAGGACCCGGAGAGATCTTCTGGGCCGGATCATTACCAGCAGATGAAACATCAAGTACATCCACTCCCCTTTCTGCAAGCAAAGGAGCGAGCTTAACTGTGTCACTCAACTTCCATGAGTCCCCCTTAAACCCATCATGCTCCAACCAGTCAGTCGCACTGATTCTCAAAAACAGCGGCATTCCCTTGGGCATTTCTTTCCGTGTCAATTCCACAATCTCCAACGTCAACCGCGTCCTGTTCTCGAAACTGCCTCCGTATTTATCTGTGCGGTGGTTGGAGACCGGTGATAAGAATGAATGCAACAAATAACCATGAGCATTATGGATCTCAATGACATCAAATCCTGCTTTCACCGCTCTCCTGACAGCAGCAACCCATGCGGTCTTCAAATCCTCTATCTCCTCAAGGCTCAACGCCTTCGGCATCGCATGGTCGGCATTGTAAGCAACCGCACTCGGCGCAACAACCTCATCAGGCCATCCATTGACATCCTTCGTAGCCACAGCACCGTGAGATAACCAAGGCGCAACGGTGCTAGCTTTCCGACCCGCATGCGCGATCTGGATAGCGATCTTCTGACCCTGCGAATGCGCGAATTCGACGATTTTCTTGAGGCCCCATTCCCCTTCTAGGTGGTCATCGGACCATATCCCTGAGTCTTCAGGCGTGATGCGTCCTTGTGGTGTTACGGAGGTGGCTTCAATTATAGCGAGGCCTGGACCGCGCGAGATGATGCCACCTAGATGTGCGAAATGCCACGCCGTATGGTGTCCGTTTATGGCGCTGTATTGGCAGAGGGGAGCCAGAATGATGCGATTTTGAAGAGTAAGGTCGCGGATTTTGAGCGGCGTGAAGAGTTTGGGAATTGGCGCGTTGTCTGGCTGTGGATCGGATGCCGTTCCACTTGGAGGTACTTGGACTGGAGTAAAGTAGGAGATCTGTAAAGGTGTAAGTACTTGTGAATTGGGCTTTTGGTGTTTTTGAGGAACTCACGCCTGGTGCAGGCTTATTTGGTATTCCCGGCTTGCCCTGTGTTTCCCCGTGTCTCGTAGGCACTCCATGATGCGTAGACATTGTTGCTTAAAGATTGAAAGGCAGGAGGGGCAAGTATAAGTCCAACGAACAATTTATATTATCTATGGAAATAAGAGAACCACAAATGCTTCCGAGCGGTTTTATATATTCTGTTCAGACCCTTGTTCTTGGCCGTGATGTCACTTACCAATGGCCAGCCTCTCTTGAAATGACAAATCTATATGCATGATCCGAAGTGACTGTGCCGAAGTCTGGAGCTTGTCCGAATCACACCGACAGGACAAGTTTGAATCGGATTTATAAGCGAAGGTAAATACCCCACTACGAGGGAGGGGCAGCATAAAAATGCAGTGCTATCTTGCAATTTAATCGCCGATGCGAGTTATCACCGAGCTGGGAATAGGAGATGTTTATGGGAATGTTACTAACATGTACTTCATGTTGATGTTTGGAAGGAAACTAAGTTGAGACAAGTGACAAGAAATGGTGAATGTATGAGATTTTCTCTAAGTAAGTTTTTAGGTTTTATGTGCCACCAAAAGTTCTGTGATCCGAAAATGAACAAACGCCCACATTTGGTATTCCCGCGTGGCCTGACCCCATAGCCTAACATTGCTTTTGTAGTAATCGATTACATGATTACCTCATTGGCGACATCCTATAAGAATTAGCATCCCTTTGCAGTATCGAGAAAGGTGCACTTACCCGCTTCAGCTCCTTGAATGGTAGACAGACACAGTTCTGCACTCGGACTTCATCACCAACACCGCACTCCTTTCCTAGAATAGTGATGCTCTGGACCTTAATCCCGTTCTTGATGATGCTTGTAGTATGGCTGTTGACGGGGGTCGGGGTTCCTTCAACACGAGCCCATGCGCCAACTCTGCTGCTCCACCCAATGATCGAGTAGAGGACACAAGCATCATGCTTGATCTCGGCATCTTCCAGCACAATTGACTCCTTGATTCTAACACCGGCGCCAACGATAGCCCGCGGGCCAATGGACACATTAGGGCCTAATTTCGCGGAAGGATCGACATGTGCGGTGGGGTGGATGAAGACTGGTGGGAGAATGTTCGCAGATGCCTTTGCAAGCTCCTTGGATCCAGTTTGCCATGCCTTTTGAAGATACAAAGCATTGGCAGGCACGGCAGAACCAGCAGTTTTGATTTGTCTCCAGAAGTCTTTTGTCTCGTAGACGAAGAACTGCTTGCTGTCTGCCAAATCACTCAAGATATCCTGCTCCAATCGTAAGACCTCGTTCTTTTTTTCTTCGTCATCTTCGTCTTGGAAAAAGGATGATTCGAGGTTTTCCGAGGATGGGTATGAGACAAGGCGAGGACGCTCAGTGCGTTTCTTGATAGCACTTCGAATAGAGGGGAAAATACATTCGGTCGAGAAGAGGTAGACACCGCAATTGATTAGATTCGAGATATGAGATTCTGGCTTTTCGACGTAATGCAGGACTCGGCTGGTATGGGCGTCTGACACAATGCAACCAAAATTGCTAGCAGCGTCTTCACTAACACGTGTGCCGAGAATAACAGCTTCAGCATCTCTGTCCTCAAAGAGCTTGAGCATATCATTCAACGGGAACGAGCAGCAAACGTCTGCGTTGAGGACGAAGAAACGTTCTGGGCGACCCTTTAGAATAGCATCACGGAAGTGGTAGAGCCCTCCCGCAGTTCCCAGAGCTTGATATTCCCGCAGATACACAATCTTGATTTGGGGGAACTCATTTGAAGCATCTTTGATAAAGTCTCTGAACACAGATTCGTCGTAGTACCCGATCATGCAAACTTCCTGAATGTAGGGGACCTTTGCGATGGCGGTGAGACAATGCCAGACGATGGGATGGCCAGCGACCTCGAAAAGCGGCTGAGAATATATTAGAAGTAGCTTCGTGTAATCTTTAGGAAATTAAGTTGTACCTTTGGCAGATCCAGAGATAATGGTCTGAATCTAGTTCCCCTTGATGGGCCACCAACCTGACGTTTGTCAATGAGTGGCCTTTTGCATCGGCCTCGCGCAACTCACTAGAATGACAGCCTTCGTAGCGGCATGGGAGCCATTTGCCTTGGATCTGTTAGGAATCTGGAGAGACATCTTGAATCGTGAATCCTGAATCTTGGGTGGACTCTCTCAAAATTGGATTTGCGGGGTGGTTTTTGACAAGGAATATGACACGAAGCATGGAATTTTGGCGTGTGTACCCCTAAACGCTTAGTGGCAGTCGGCGTGGGCGTGGGCGTGTACGGAGTATGTGTACGTGCTTACCTAAGCGGGGAGGCTGGTGCCACCAGTGGGTGTCAGAATTACTTACGCACCCCCTAAAATTAACCGAAAACACACCAAAAACTAGCACCTTTAAAGCTTTATAACTTTATTAATTTATATTATAAGTATATATAAAATTAAATATACTAGTTCTTTTAGCTTAACAGATTAAGTTATATATAGAACTTTTTATTTGAATCCTAAATCTAAGAAAGTTATTTATAGATTAAGATTTTACTAGTAAATTTTACTAGTAAATTTTACTAGTAAAAATGCTATAATTTTATATAGTAGTAATAAAAATTAATAGAACATTTCTAATTAATTAAAAATAGTATAGAGATCATTTAAAATCACATTCTTTGATTTTAAGATTTTATATAAGAAGGTTCGAATTTTATATTATTGCAAAGTAGCTAAATTAGGTGTATTTTGTCAGGAACCTGACATGATGTGAAAAGGAGATCACGTGACTAGTTATATGACCTGTATTTTAAGTGAAAGTCATATAACTGCCAAGGCTTGGTGTGGCGCTAAGAAGTGAAACTGTATAAAGGGGCTTCCACCTCTCTCACTTAGCTCTCTAGACGTTATAATACCATCGATTCTAGTATCCACTTCACTCTGCTTATCAGTTCCTCACATATTTTCGCTAAAATTTAGGGGTGCCTCTACATGTACCGATAAAGAGGCGGATTTTGCGCATACTAAAACCACCACCCTATTATCACTTTCACGTTAACGATAATCAATATTTTAAAGAAATTAAGAATACATATATAAAGTGGAGTTATAGCCTTTAATTTCATGAACTTTAGAGAAGAAAGTATCAATATTCAGCTATATGAATAATTTATTTCAACGCGAATTAGGTAGGGTGGCCTGTGCAAAATCCGCCTATTTTATCGTACACGTAGAGGGTGCGTAAGTAATTCTGACACCCACTGGTGGTGCTGGTGTTGCAGTATTGTTATGCCTTCAATTGAAGGTAATCTTTACATATCTACTCGTGTACTTTCAATATCTAATAAGAACGAATTATTGAGCCCGCTCTTGTCGCGCTATTTTCTAGTAAGTTTGTACATAAGAATACGCATCCTGTATACCTAGGTATAGTCATTGGATCAACAAGTAAGTTGTGCGGTCACAAGTGGCGTCCACCAATCCCGATTTCAGCACTTTTCAGACAATAAATTTATGAGCAGCTCGAGCCCGAGTATAGCAGGATAGGATCGAGGGCAGCCCTTGCCGCCAATTTCCCCGTTTCTATCGGTGTGGCATTTCATGTGCAGACTTGCAGGGGTTAAGATTGGGATATCGATACTCAAAGCAAATGATCCCGACGCTGAAAGTGCTTTTGTGAAGGTATTCACGAGAGAAACTCCAAGTCCCTTATGAAATGGCAGTGAGAGTATAGAGAGCTGTGAAAAGTTTGCTCCAACGCTCACTCCCGGGATGGGTGCCACCCGAAACACGACGCCCCGCTTATGCAGCATGGTCACATCTTACTCCGCACTTGTCTTCCTTTTCCCATCCGTTGAAGTTCACAAGTGCTGATATCGTTTTGGTGGTTGACGCCCGCTTAGCTATATCTTTGTTTGTGCTTTACAACAGCGACCTCGAGGAAACCTCTCAACATTTCCAATTGCCACTTCTTGGATCGGCCGATCTAACTTCAGCTGAGAATTTCCGTCCCTTCCCATTGGTGACGAGTCTCGCGTTCATTCTGCATCCTGCAAGCACTTATAAGACTTACATTGCACGTTTGCAACGCGTTAAAGAGCATGATGAATGAAATGAGAGAATCAGACGTGATGATTCGCTCTGGAGACGGTTCTCGCGTTTGTTGGACGGGTATAAAGTCAAGGTTAGGTTCTTGAAAGGAAAAGGTTGCCTTGTTATCTATCCAAACTCTTACGCAGCACTGCTTCCTGTCTCCATTGGGTTTTCAACGTGCGGTGCTATATCCTTTCAGACTTAAAACTTGCACTCTCGCCTTCCAAGCCGAGCTCAACGTCGCTTTGCCTTTCTTCCTTTGCGAACCTGTTCTGCCCTGAATATTTGATTCTACTAAGCCACAAACTCTCAATCTGACGACTACTTTCCACCATATTGGGCTCTTTTACAGTCGGATTCTGTTGGTCTCTGACCTTTCTTCCTTCTGTCGCTCGTCGGAATCTTAAGGTCTCCACGACTTCTCGAAGCTTGTAGTCGTTTGTCAGCCTTGACGAACTCCCTAATTAAAGGTATACTATCACGCTCCTTGTCCAAAGAGTTCCCTTGTGTAGTGGAAGCTATTCACACATCTTTTCCATATCACTGTCAACTCTATAGCCTTCTTTCTGTTATTTCTTTCTCTACGGTACTATCCAATATACTTTACCAGCTGCTAGATGTCCCTTCATATTATTTCCAGCACTAACTCGTTATCTAGGTAGATCCGATACCTTCTTTAAGCCGCGGCGTCCCAATATATATATCAATAAGATGGCCACACGGGGATCAGCACGTTTTAAGCGTGAGTCCACTGTGACACATGGTCTAATAACACCCGACGAGTCCATGACAAGTACTGGTACTGTTCACCCAAAAGAAGAAGAAGAGTCAGATTCAGTGTCTTTCTCTGACAAGCTTCAAGCCAAACTGCAAGAGGACTCCTTCACGTCTCACCACGGTCTGTCTTTTGAAAACCATAGATTCGCTAGCGAAGTGGCCGAACATCAGCGCCGTTCAGCTTCAGGTAAGATGAACCTTGATATTGAAAACTCTTCCGCTTACCTTTGCTTCCAGTATCACTTCGGTCGTCTTATCCCCCGCCTCCCCAACACTGCACTCGCAACGACCCACCAGAAAGTCTAGCGACCATGCCAGCTACGCCGGCCAAGAAAGGCGCAGGTATCGGGGCTGTCAGCCAGTCTGTTAGGCTATGTGTCAACGCCGTGGAAGCGATGCGAAAGATTGGAATTCCAGGCATTAACAAGTCTATCCCCGAACTGGTTATGGTTGGCGACCAAAGCGCAGGAAAGTCGTCCCTTATGTCAGGAAGTAAGATAATCCACAATCTATTTCATCTCCTACCTCAACATGTTTCGTATTCATGTGTTCCCAAGATGCCCTAGGAAAAGTCTATCTAACTCCTTGTTCTTCACAGTTGCCGGAATCAATCTCCCCACAGGACAGTCCATGTGTACTCAATGCCCAACAAATATAAAAACTTCGAGTGGGAAAGAATGGACTTGCAAGGTCTCACTCCAAGAGCAGTACGCATTCATTCCAGGGAAGCACCAATGGGATAATAGCCAAGAGTTTCCCAACTGGCGGCCAATGGAAACAATTGAAACCAACGAATTTAAGACGATCGCTGATGAATCTGGTCTGGAAGCAATCCTCACATGGGCACAGATTGCCTTACTTAATCCCTCTCAAGACTACAAGAGCTTTATTCCTGGATCCGAGGGATATATCGTAAGACAACAAATTCGCGAAAACGACCCAAATCACAAAGAAGAAGCCCGGTTCTCTCCAAACGTCATCTTGGTTGAGATAACCGGCCCTGGACTCCCCGATCTTTCATTCTTCGATCTTCCGGGCCTTTTTCAAACTGCTGAGGATCCAGAATTGCAGTACTTGGTTCGAGTCTTCGAGGCCCTGACAGTCAAGTATGTTAAGCATGAGAAGGCTCTGATTATTTGTGCGATTACGATGGCAAATGACCCGGGCCTTTCCCGCACGAAAGCAGTGATCGGACAATGCAATGCTGATCACCGCTGCATTGGAGTTCTTACTATGCCTGACAGGCTCTCAAGTGATGATTATGATAACATCCTGAACCAGAGGACATTTGTGTTACCTCATGGATATTTCGTCACCAAGCGGCCAGGCAAGGACTCGGATCGGTTGCGTGGACCGAACTATCACACTTTGGCTCATGAAGAGGAGCAGCATTTTTTTAATACAGATGACAAGTGGAGAGATGGTGGGGAATGGGAAAAATTTCGGGATCGATGCGGCACTGCTACTATTTCGAAGTACCTTTCAAGAGAGTTCGGAAAATCAATATTGCAGAGGTAAGTATGCTTATAACTATTACGGGACGTTTATTAATACTCTCTAGCATTCCCGACCTGGAGCAAAAAATCAAAGTACAAGCTGCTGAGGTCGAGAGAAAATTATCTCACCTTCCTGAGGTATCACAAGATCGAGTACGGGAAACCGTCAATCAAGCCCTGGCCGAATTCTCCAACGGTGTACACAGCCTTTTAGATGGAGGTTCCAAACTACATCGTGAATGGGGCATCTTGTGCAACCAATTTCAAAAAGCCATCGAGCTTATGCGTCCTGGTTGCAAGTGCAGTCACCCGTCTGACGAGCGAAGAGAGGTCATCTTGATCGATGATGACTCCGATGACGAGGGAAGAGCGGTACCGGCTCGCCAAACCATCAAGAATGGCAAGAGACCTCTAGAGAATAGCCCGGTCCCCCTTTCTAAGAGACCGAAACCTGGAAACAAACAAAGCCCCGGGCGAAGCGAATCGAAGTTCGAAGAGCGTTCATTTTCGTTTGCGACTCCGCAGAGCAAGAACAAGCCTAAGAACCCACGAGGAGGACTATCCAGTGCATTCCAGAGACTCAAACCCGATGACATGGGACCATTCTATAATACATATCTCGACAGTGGACATGGAGCAATATCGATTGAGGATATCGAGCAGTCCCGACAATCCAATCTTCGTGTTGGACGTCCGGATCCTGACGATTTCAAGGTGAAAGAAGACTTCACTCTTACGAGTATTATTCCCTGGCGATTTCCTTTACAGGATTTTCTGAACAGCACTTTCAAGATTCTGCGAGAGCAAATTTTCGCCGTCCTTTCTAATGTGCTTGAGAACTATCAGGACACACCTCTGTGCAGGGACTCCAAGCCAATCTTGGATCGATTTCTCGCTGAACTCCAAAAAAAGCAGCAGGCGAAGGCTTTCGCACTTTACGATAGAGAAAAGGCTGCTTTATTCACGATCAACGAACAAGCTTTCGCTCTCAACAAACACGAGGCACTCACAATTCTTAGAACAACGAGGCGAGGTGTTCGACTAGATGCTTATGTGAAGAAGTCGTTTTCTTCCTACGGTGGTAAGTTGAGTTTGGAGGACTTCAGAACGGAGCAGCTGGAAAAGATGAAAGATTGCGACCTCCCTGGTAATTCCTACGAGAAAGAGCTGGAAGTAGCTGCGTACATCCGAGGGTACTACACCACCGCACGCCTTCGGTTTACCGACTCTGTATGCGCAGACATTGGTGTCATTTTGTTCAACGATATCAAGAAGGAGATCAAACATTTGCTACCTAGAACATTTGGCATTAATGACAGAGAAGGTGGTAAGAATGAAAAATATCCCCGCGCAATAGAGTGTTTCCCGCTCTAACAAGAACTAAAGCTGACAATTCATCAGGTGAGGCCAAGTGTCAGGAATTGTTACCCGGCAGCGCCGAAATTGTGAATAAGCGTCTCTCACTAGTGTCGCAAAAGGAGAAACTGGCCAAGTTCCAGGCAATCCTAAGCCAAGTTCGCAATGGTGTTGAACTCGACGAAAACAGTCCCACGTTCGCGATCGACGACTCTCTTGCATCAACATTGGAGGACGATGAAACCTCTACTCCTTACCGAAACTCTCATACCGGGGCCTAGTGGGTGCTTTTACGCCAGCAGCAGACGTGAACATGGGCGGGATAGCTGAGAAGATGTAAACATCAAAAGCACCCACATTTCTCAAGAACCCACAACATCCCATAGCAATCTCATCTTCAGACACTCGGGACTAAAGGTCAACTTCGTCGCGGTGGATCAATCTTGCACAAACATCCGCTTTGCATATTCAATCGTTGGGGCTTTATGATATTATGTTGCTGTCGTTGGTCACTCAGTTCGGGGTCATCCATACTTCCACTTCCACTTCCACTTCCATTTCCACATGTACATGTACTGTACACCGACAACTCGGGATAATGTTCCTCAGAAGGGATGGGGTCTGCTGGCACCAAATGACGTCGACTCCGGTCTTCGGTGGTGCGAGGTGGTGATGCATATGCATGCAAGTCGAGAAGCAGATCTGGTGGGACATGTTTTCTCGTGGTTGCATTCTGCGGGATTGGTAGTATGTGCTATGACATGATTCTGCTGATCTGGTAGCGTTGGGAGGCAGCATTGGAGCATTGATATGGGAGCATTGGGAGCATTGGGAGTAATAAAATATGTCTGTCAAAAACATCTTCTGCAATCCTACAGTAATACTTTCCCGAGTTCCCGGCCGCCATCTTCTTCTTGAACACCACCTGCAAGGTAATCGCACGGGTGGTCACATGGCACCCTTTATATGCAGTGAAGCAGAGCCCAACCTGCGGATTTGGGTGCAGTGCAAGTGGCCCAATGCAACGCTGACCAGAAAACGTACGTCCCCTTTTGACCTCTCCTGAAGTCCCATTCGAAACCCTACCACTCCCACCTGCTTGTACCAGCCACAGGGATTGTACAGCCCCATATGAAAAGCGCAATACCAGCCACAGGACGGGTACCGGCCCCCACATAAGGAGACAATCGGGACTCTTCATTGGATCTCCGCTAACCCCTGTCTAGCCTCCGAACCGACAGGGGGGCCTTGGTCCGTGGAAGCTTCAATTCTGAACCCGCCATCAAATCAGGAAGCGCCAGCAAAGTCTCGCTAGTCCACAGGATCACTGCTGCATCCTAACCATCGTGAAATCCTGCGACACGACGGCAAGTGGGGATTTGCCCGCCGTCAGCGCGCAGGATAATCAGGTCTATCTTTCCAAGTACGTCGTTTACGACTATCACTTCTGGTGCCAGTGAGTGCCAGTTAAGCCGCGCTAGATTGCCTTACTGGTTGAGAGGCCTGGGGATGTTGGAAGATTGCTCCAATCACGATTAAGGGCTCACACCATCGCCTCACCTAAATCAATCTCCATCCCATCTTCTCCCGACAACCCCCTTTCCTTCTAAATATCCTTTCAAAGCATCCCTCTGCCCGGCTCTTTGTATGCAACACAAGGGCACAGAGGCTTTGTGTTCATAGAGCAGTGTCAATATCATTATCATCATTCAAGCAGGCCTTTGTTTGTCTTTATTATCTTTAAACCCCCACCTCCCCATAATTCCTCACCGCAACTTCAGCAACAAATATCCACGAATTAACGAACAAAAATATATATACCCTACCCTTGGAGCTGGCCTTCGAATTCATTTCTAATAATAACAAACCGTCGAGATGGTTATGGAAACTATAACCATCATCAACAAGTCTGGCAAGGTAGTCAGCACTGTAAGCTTGAATACCCCTCCCTCTTCACATGCACACTGACATGGGAAAGGGAAAACACCTGGTCAACATCTTTAAAGATGCAAAGGCGGCATACAACGAGAAAAAGGCTGAGATGAAAGCCGAGCATCGAAATAAAATCACCTACAAGAATGCTCAGAAATTCATTGAAGCCCGCGAAGAGACCCAATCCGTCGCATCTTCTCGACGTTCCCACCGCTCTCGATCCTCACGACACCGCCACGCAGATAACGATGGTGTATCACGTCCTCCCCTTACAATGCAAAACCTCTCTCAGATATCGGAAGGAAGTGTAGCTTCATCTCGCAGAAGCCGCAGTTCTCACCATGGTTCCCGCAGACCAACAAGCCCCCCGCCATACACCGCGCCGTTCTTCGAGGATGGAGATTTTGAAGGGACCGGTCCTGCCATCACACGAAGACACACCGACATGCCCGAATCCCAAGTCTCTCGACGAACACTGCCTCCGCCATACACACTCCACCGCAGCGTCTCGAACCCCGATTTCTCTGATAAGATTGACATGAACCTCGCATACGGCGAGCTACACCACCCACCCCCACCAGCCATCGAGCAAGAACAAGAGCTCCAAGCAACAATGTCCAAACTCGAAGTACTGCTTACAGAAGCACAATGCTTACAATACACCGCTACAGCCATAATCAGCAATCTGCAGACCAATCCTGAAGCTATGGCAGCCGTAGCTTTAACCCTAGCCGAACTCTCCAATATTCTGAAATCAATGAGCCCCGGGATCCTCTCAGCGCTCAAAGCAACCTCACCCGCAATCTTCGGCCTTCTCGCCTCCCCGCAATTCCTCATAGCTGGCGGCCTCGCAATCGGCGTCACGATCGTCATGTTCGGCGGATACAAGATCATCAAGAACATGCAAGACAACCAGAAAGAAGCGCCTCGTATGGAGGAGGCAATGGTGTACGATGGGCTTGAGATGGGCAGTGTTGAGTCTTGGAGAAGAGGTATTGCGGATGTGGAGAGCCAGAGCGTTAGTACGAGTGTGGATGGGGAGTTTATCACTCCTGAGGCAGCGCGGAGAAAGCAGGAGCATATCAAGGACCGCGCGAAGGAGGAGAGGAAGAAGAGCAAGAGTCGCAAGGCGGAGAGTGTGATGAGTGAGAGCGTAATGAGTGAGAGCACGGTCAGGAGTGATCGCACGATTCGGCAGAGCGATTTCCCGGCTCGATCGTCGTCCCGTAAAGCGCTTCCCGCGCCGTCGGAGAGTGGCAGGAGTACGCGTAGTCGGAAAGCAGAGAGTGTAATGAGTGAAAGCACGGTCAGGAGTAGCAGCACGACCAAGAGCAAGAGCACGATTCGGCCGCGCGATACTCGGTCGTCTTCAGGCCTGTCGGAAAGCGGTAGGAGTGACCGCAGTCGGAAGGAGAGTAAAGGCAAAGAGCTCGTGGTGCTCAGCAAAGAGCGAGAGAAGAAGAAGTCCCCATTGTCCATCTTTTTGAACAAGCACAATGGCAAGGGGAGCAAGGAAGGCAGTGAAAGAAGCAGCCACAGCCGTAGTCACCGGCCGAGAATGATCGAGGCGTGAGATGGTTGGGGTGTGATTCTGTGAGCATTTGACTTTTTTGCATGCATAGCGAGGGAAACATTTATCGTATTTATGATCACGGCATTTTACATATATATCGGAGGGCAATTCAATCCAATCCTACTTCTTCATTGACAATTCGACATCAAGATCTTGACCTTACAGTACATACATACATATATGCAATGCAGTGTAGTTCCACTCCTTGTCCTCTTCATCTGATCTAATCCTCGCACCCACCTACGCCTTGGCGCAGGGTTGGAGCAAACAGAGTTTTGTTGCATATCGCTGTCTTTGCATCCCTACCAAGCTCTGTTCCTTGACTCTGGGGCATGTGGGGCAAGTGGGACATTCATCTATCACGCGAAACGCTAAATGGACAGATAGACGATTCTAGTAGGAAGCCTCGAAATTTTGTTGCACTTCGCACTCTGGCTAAGGTATTCACTATGGTCAACAATGAAAGAATATTTTCTTATACATGGCTATTCTTCAACTCAGGGCCTCCATCTAGTACACGTTTGATATGTAACGGTTTCTTAATTCTGCTAGCTTTTCTTACCATCTCTCCTTAATATTATTACTAGCAAATTACTATACTACTATTCTTATGCTTTTACACCTCTACTAAATACACCCATACGATCTAAAATCCCAACTTTCATACGATTACGAAGTAAAAATCCAATCTAATCCACAAAAAGTCGCCTCTTAGTCAGGAGGCAGGGCAGAGTGTGCACATCCCATCACAACCCGTCACATGCCCACACCACACCACACCACACCTCCCCCCGCAACTCATCTCATCCATCTGAGACATTTGACATAAACACCTACACCTCTCTCCACTATCCACCTCCTACCCACAGCCTTGGTTTTTTGTTGCACGTCGCAAGCCAATCAGCCTGTGGTCTGTAGATTAATCCTCCTAGTTTGGGCGGTTTGTTTGGGTGGTGTATTTGTCATGTGATGTGATGTTATGTGATATGATGCGGTTTTGTGTAGTATGCTGGATTATAGGTAGGTACGGAATGGAGGTATACGGAGTAAGGTAATGAATGAATGCTGGCTGAATGCTGGCATTAGACTGTAAAATCCAATTGAGTATCATATGAATACCCGGAGTAGTAATATATGTGTCTAAATGATAGTATCATAAACGCTGGAGGGTTTTATACTAAATGCTTTCTACGGAGATAGTGTACGAGTAAATAACCAGCTAAGCGTAGCCACGTGAGATAGTGGCATTGATTGATAGTATTGATATGGACCCCCATTCTCCTCCATATCCTTTTCAAGCCGTCGTGGTGATGGTGGTGGTGGTGATGGTTCTGCAAGAAAATCCTCCGGCAGATACGCGAAGCTCTAGAAAACAGGACAGGACAGGTACAGGGCAGGGCAACGATCTTGCGCTAGGATGCTTCTCCCATGTCGTGATCAGCGTCTTGTTGATCTGAAAGCAGGGATGAACACGTCAAGGGGACTTACTTCGCCGCAGTATCTTGATTCACTGACGTACAGTATCTACAAGTAGAAGCAGTGGATAACCATGCGGGGAATGCGGAAATCTTCACGACGCACACCAGCGACATGTTCAAAAATAATATTAGGAGTGCTACTCCAGGTGTTTGTTTTATTTAACTTCAATACTGTGCTCCCCGCCAGCGACACTGAAGACTACACCATCACCCACGATTTGCGGACTGGTATCACGAGGGATAGGATGCCCGTCAATCTCAATGCGAGGCCATTTCCCTCTTGCCAGACACGGGAGAATAATCTGTCCAGTCGTTTTTTCCGGCACCTTATAACTCAACGTATACCCACCAGCCTTCAGCCGCCAGCTAGCCTGGTATTTCCCCAAAATCGTCGTAAAGCCTCCTTCAGCAGACGTGAGATCCCCAAACTGCGGAGTAAGCTTCCATTCCTTCCCACCAATGCCCGTGACGCTGAGACCGAGAACATACGTTGTAAGTCCAGACGTCGGCCCCGAACTCCAGCCATGAGAGTGGGAGATGTAGCTGGCGTCATAAGCATAGCCCCTCGAAGAGCGATAGCCAAATGTTCCGTTCTGCAGATATCCTTCTATTACTGTACTCTCTGTTCCGTTCGGGTTGTTGAGATACCAGCCCCAGCACCGTCTGATTAATTCTAGCGCACGAGCTGTTTCGCCAATGGAGAAATGCGCTTGGATTTCGAAGCTCGAGATGAATGGCGATATGTTTTCGGGGAGCTCGGGCGCCACGGCTCCGATTGGAGTCCAGTTCTTGAGTAAATTGCTTGAGATACTGCTAGCTTTTATGGGAGAATCAACGACGTCGAAAAGAATAGCCATACTGTTGGCATCTTGTGGATGCAAGGTTGTTGCCGTTGCGTTATCTTTGAAAGCACCGTAGCCGCTGTCCCAGCAGTACTTGTTGATGGCTGTTCGGAGTGATACCGCTCGTTCATTCCAGGTTGCATTGAGGCTGGGTTGTCCAGCCCAGATGGCCAGTTCAGCTCCTGTGATGAGAGTTCGATACAGGCTAGATGCTGTTAGAAGAGAAATCCAGATTATGGTAAACATATAGCCTACATCATGTTTGGCTCACTCCCATTAAATCCGGTTTGCCATCGAGCCCAGTCTCGGAGCCCTGTAACGTTCAGGAGACCGCTATCGCCGACTTTGCCGTAGATAAAGTCCATTGCCTTTGTGTACTTGGCCCAATTTTGGGAAAGGAATGCAGTATCATTTGTGTAAAGTACGTAGTTATAGCTACCTATCATGGACCACACTATCGATAGGCTTGTTAGAAATTGAAGTCTGCAGCGAGGTGTAGAGCAAGACATAAACTAGTCGGAGGATGTGCTTGATGATCAATTATGAACAGGCGGGGATTTGACAACAATACTTACTATGATATGTATCTGAACCTAGCTGAAGAAGTGGGGGTCCTGCTTCTGGAAAGGCTCCCGTAGTGGTGTTCTTCGAATAATTAGCACCATTGTCTAGTTATTAGTGTCCCAAACGGGCACTTGCATTAAAACGTACCTGATAGTTGTACATAACCTGAAGAGCATCCTTCACTGCTGTGAGATCACCTACGCTCACAAATGTTGAAGGGACAGCAACCCCCATATCCCCAGGCCACACGGCTCGATCTCTCTTCGCTCCATCCACTATAATAGTGTCGCCAGGGCCAAGTGTACCATTATTCGCCCATCCTGTGGTGAGAAATGGCACTTGTCTACCCGTGTTTGGGGGCACATTGTTTGTTTGCAACGTGTAAGCGCCGCTGTACCAAATCTTGTTGAGAAGCTCATCGCTGCTGTGGAAATACCCCTGATACGCACGCAGGTTAGCTACAGAAGAATGTGTGGTTAGCGATATGCACTCCAAATTGTCCCAGGCATTAGGAGACAATCATATGACCCGGACTAAGAACCATCGATCTAATAATCTTACACCATGTTGGTTCAAACCCAATTTCGAGTTGGATGTCCTTGATCTCTACTGACGTAGTACTATTTGTAACCAGGAAAATCGTTAAGTAGCGAAACCCCCCTCGCAGGCTCAAATCAGGCATCGTATAAGTCCCCGTACCTGATTCATTGAAAGAAGCATATATGGCACCATCAGGACCTAAGAGCTTTCCATTGGAGGAGTCCGACCATTCACCAATCCAGTTCTTTGCTTCTGTAAATGCCAATCCCAACGCTCCTGGTCCACTAGAAAGGTATTTGAGATGGACTAATCCTCCAACTTCAATACCAAAGTCGAACACCAGCTGAGACCCATTGCCTGAGAGTTTAACGTTTCCAGGGAAGCTCGATATGACTTCTCCTGTTTGCAAGGAAAGGATGGACTTTGGAGACACTGAACGTGATGATGGGGCATAGATATTCGCTTCCCATGGCCCAGGGAATGCGGCATCATCTGGTCCACTGCATGCTGTATCTTTCCAACAATTCTGAGCTTGCGAAGTATACAAGAGACAGGTAAGTGCAGCCAGCCGAGCAATAAGGGTCACGAATGCCATTTTCGATCAACAACGAGATACAAAGAGATTGACTCCCCAACATTGGGGTAACAATTAGATTATATCAGGACATCTTGAGTAAACAAAAAAGTCTAGAAGCTCAATTCTCGGCGCAAGGAAAGACCGAAGAAGAAGGTAAATTTTCCGTTCCGGGGATGATTGTCCCTCAAATGCGGGGAAGAGCAGTGCGCTGGGATTTCGCATTCGTACCTAGACAGCGAAACTTTACGCCGCTTACCTGATACAGAAACGCTTGTATCCAAAGCCTCGTCAATGGTAATTTGGGTAAGAGAAACCAAAATACACGAGCTCATCTCTACGTTGTCAAAGTGAAACAACAGTGGGGTACATCATGACATTGGTTTTTCTGTTGAGAGGAAACGGCTCTGCGCCACAGCATACGACAAAGATATGAAGACTCGAGAAGACATCGCACGGTATCGAGTAGGCTGGAGATGTAGTATAGAAGGAAAGATGAAATTGTCTTCGAGCATTGACTTAAGTATATTTGTAATAGACGAGTAGCACGGTGGCTAAACTGGGCGGAAAATAACTAAAGAGAGAAGGCATTCAACTCGAACAACTAGACACCAACATCCTGAGTAGACGGAGCTACTCGTTTGTATAGAAGCTCATAAATCGCGGACAAATGAAATGCTGTGAAGATCAAAATAAGCATGTAAGCACTGGTGGATTGGTCGGGCCAAGAACGGATATAAGCCTTAGCCTTCGCCTTTAAGGCTGAGAGTGAACAGGGCCAGGAAGACTGCGACACTGCAGCAGCTGCCAAAGCTGCCTGCTCGTCACACAGTACAGTACTGTACATATGGGTGCCGGCCAATGTTTATGTGTTGTTTCTTTTGTTCTGCCGGAGTCGCGCATCATTGAATGCAAGCTGCTCGAGAAGCTCCCAGGGATTGTGGTTGTCATCCAATTGTACCTAGGTAATTGAGCATGGGGCATGAACTGTGCAAATCCACATTGATACAGTACTCCGTAACCAAGTCACCGGATCATCTCGCCCCGGAATACTAGAGCGTAAAGTATAGTCGTAGTCGCAAAGAAGATTATAGTCGTTAGTCCTGACCATGAAGTGAAGTGGTAAATTGGCGTCTATTTCTGTTCCATCCTCCGCTTTTGGTGCTCTCTCTTTATTAGAGTCGCCGCTTAAGCGACAACCTCTCTATCCTACCCTACCGAGCCTACCTAACTGCTACCTCACCTTATCCCAAACCATCCAGATCCATCTCAGCATCTGCAAACATTCAATTTGATGCCATGACGATAATATGCACCTATCCGACCTTTTAGCCACGTCCGCCCTATCCTTACACCGCGACAGCAGATAATTTAACGACGTTACCAGCAGCTCCAGATGAGAGCACCGCCTAGACTTCCAACTGAGCGTCCCGTGCTAGTTGCAGCGCAGCAAGGGGGATTCTTCCTGAAGGAACAGTTCCGATGAAGGTATGTGGCCTTCTTCCTCTTTACGTCCTGTTGCACATGAACAGCGGCGGCATGTTATTCACACCAAGGCCTTTGTTGCCGTCTGCCTCACTTTGTACTTCTCCTTGTAGCCCCTGCTGGTGCATGCGAGCAGAGTACAAAACGTTCCACCAATTTCTGCAGCAGATCTCGCCCCAAACTGTCGCTGACAATTCTTCACCGTCTGCAGACTTCATCCAGACCCCGGGACATTGGCGGTAGCTTCGCTAGCAGACGACATGGTCCCCAACTCTCGATAAGTGATACCAACCACCACGTCACGGAAGCAATCGGCGATATGTATGGCGACGATGATTACTCGAAACGCGACTCGCGACCTCTAAGTTTTGTGACCTCACCGTTGACGGAATCCATCGAAAGCGGAGCTGCATATGGAGAATCGAACCAGAACTCTAGGACGCGGCCGGGACCGAGTACGAATGGCAGCCCGGGAATGAAAGCACATACATCACCTGGCTTGATACAGAGTCCGAGAAGCAGTTCGTTTGATAAAAGCCCAATATCGCCCTCACTCTCTTTTCGAGATCGAAGTACGACCGACCCGGCGAGTGCGCAATTCCCGCTCAACGATATCGACTATGAATCGAATCCGGCTGCAGTTGCGAAGGAACTCAGCAATCTACAAGCGTTACGGCGGATGTCGATGGATGTAGGTAATACAAGCGATCCGGATTTACCATCATTTCAGGGCGTCGCCTTGATGCCCTCCATTGCTCCAACAGGTAACGATGATGAAGATGATCCATCGAGATTATTTTGGGTTCCAGCTAGGGTCCATCCTGAGCTTGCTCCTATGGAATTTAAAAACTTCCTGGAAAATAGAGTGCAGTCGATCAAAAGACGTTCTGGTGATCAAACATCTTTGTCGCCAGATGGGCTTGAAAGAAGCGACTCAGGGGGCAGTTTACGGCGGAAGAAGTCTATGTTATCTCGCCAGATTAACAACGATGGTGGCCGAGGGGCAGTTGGATATAAAGATGGAGCCGAACAAATACAAAGGAAGAAGTCTCTCTCAACGGACCAGGCACTGGATTTGAAGATTGCAGATTTACAAGAATTGGATGCGCTAGTTAGAGATCCATCAAAGGCTATGCAGAAACTGAGCCTCGATAAGGGAGATCGACAGGGACCTAATGCAGAAGTCAGCTCGATAGAGGACAGGCCAATATTACCACAAGCACCTGGAATAGGATTGAGGAGGTCTACACACACAACGTACCGGAGAGGAAGTTTAAGGAAGGGCGAAAGAGTACCCTTTTCTAAAAGAGCTGGATCATTACGGGGAGATACAGATGGGGAAGAGTCCCCAATGTCTTCGCCAATTGATGGACGCCCACCGATAGGATATCCTCTTACCAAAGTTCAATCTGAGCCCATTTCCACGGAGAATTTCTCTCGGCCAAATCGCGGGGCCCGTCGATTACAAAACTTGCAACAGAACGGTCCCACAGCTGCGAATACAGATAGTAATTCCCCAGAAGGGCTTGGAATACGTGATGCCGGCCCAGAAAACCGCGAAAACTCTACCCAACCATTTCAGCAAAGTACACCCCCAAAGACCACCAGTTACTCCAGAAATGATTCGCCTGTTCCCCGGATCGTTGAAACCCCACCGCCTCCAGAAGAGCCTATAGAAGTACCCACTCCAGCACCTCAATTTCCCGAGAGATCATCTTCACAGACGGCCTCCAAACCTTTGCAAAAGCAGACTGTTCCTGAACCTCCTGCAAAATCTAGTAGGCGGCCTGGTATGGATCGCCAGAACTCTGGTACCGCTCAAATAGTACCCAGGAGTTCCGCTCCATCGCATACTCTCAATGAAATGGCACAACATCCTTCACCACTCCCTGGAAATACATCAAGGACCGATACTCTCACTTTCATTCCAACTCTTGAGGAAAAGAAGCCCGAGAAAAAATCTAAGAAAGACAAGGATGACTCTGAGCATTCTGGATCAAGGAAGCCAAGCTGGGGTTGGTTCAAGGGAAGTGATGAGAAGGAGAAGAAAGACAAGAAAAAGGATGACGATCACAAGGAGAGCAAACGGGGAAAGGCAAAAGCTGCCGACAATGCTCGTTTGGATGTTCTGCAATCTACCCTCGACACTGTCACTCCCCGTGGACGAGAGAGCTTATTATTAGACCGCGATAGTGTTGAGAACAAATTACAAGACGAGAGAAAGAAGGAGAGTAGCCGTAAGTCTGGCGGTGAAACAAAGAAGGAGAAAGACGGTCTCTTTTCCTCCTTCTTTGGTGGCGGCAAGAAAAAGAGTGATCGTGACTCGGGCGGCAAGAAAGGTAGTTCGCTGCGAACGCTCTCACCAGATCCTCCTCACCGCGAGCTCAAGCCCGATATTGATTACAACTGGACAAGATTCTCCATACTGGAAGAAAGAGCCATATATCGGATGGCTCACATAAAATTAGCGAACCCACGGCGAGCATTATACAGCCAAGTTCTCCTCAGCAATTTCATGTACTCGTATTTGGCCAAGGTACAGCAGATGCATCCGCAAATGCAAATTCCTCAGTCAGCACTGCAAAAGAAACAAGATGCAGAGCGACGACAGAAGGAGCAAGAACAACGAGAGGAACAACAGCGTCAGGATGGTGAGGAGCAATACCGATACGATTATCATCGCGTAAGTGTCCCCTATCACTAAATCGTATCCTCAACGTATATATACTAACAACCGTGCAGGGAATCGCACAATATGCCGAACCGGCACAGAATACGCCTCCTGAAAGTGGGGTGAATTATGTAGATGATTCTCAGATTTACGACTACGATCATCAAAATGATGGCTCTCATAGCCAAAGCTCGAATCGGCCCCAATCTCGAGCTGCTCAGCACGATACTGAGAACGGGTACGATGATCAAGTACAGTATTCCCGACAAGGGAAAGACTACTATCCCTACGGACGCTCGGAACCCCATGAAGGCAAGGAAGAAGAAGATGATGACATGTGGTGATCGCCATGCATTTCGGACACCTGATGCCTGACACTTTCCTATGTCTTTATGCATATATGATGGAGTTTCCGGCGCTTTTACATCAGGATGAATTGAGGCACCACGAATTGGTTTGTGGTGTTCTTAGGAGGTTCTCGTTATTCGAAGCATAGCGTCTGGTGGTCCTTTTTTGCGCACTGGCCCTTTGTTCGGGGCTACTGTAATGTCTTCTGGGAACGCTCGAGGGCCCACGCATGTTTATATGTAACATAGATCTAGCATTTGCTAAGGACGGCGGTTCCAATCAATTGAGATGGATGAACATTGGATAATGGCTCTCACTCGACATGTCTGTCTGTCGCAATGAATGAGTTGAGATCTGTGATCAGTGTTTTACAAGGTTCGCACGTATATGAAGCTTTCTCTGAATTCTCTCAACCCAGATGATTAGTACAGTAGGAGAGGCTGTTGGCATATCAACACCAGAAGGTCTTGCTATCCATCCCCTCCCCATAGCTCGATCGTTGCGGTAGCACTTTTTGCTGGGCATATATTTGTAGAATCTATTATCATTTTTTCATATAATAGATATATGCATGGCATCTGAATACTGTCTCTGACGAATAAGTTTTGTCATAAATCATAGTACTGTAAATGGCAGCCTAGAGACATGCGTATCGAAGTGAATGAATGTACGGTTGCTTCCTTAGCGCTGGAATTGCGCAACAGGCGAGGCAGTGACGTCCCACCTGGGCACTTGTCTCGAGGCGCGGGAGCTACTAAGCACCCACCAGAGCCAAAGGATAATCATAAAGTAATCTCATCCTCCCACCCCAACTCTCACCTAGAAACTAGACATCAGAAGCGCTCCTCAGACTTGATACTCCAGACTGGTAGAAACCATGTTTCGCGCCCAGCAGAATGCCTTCGACGATGTTGTCGGTAAGTCAGAGCTCACACCAGGCACGGAAGCTTGGAGAGCTTGGGAACAGCTGTTTGCAGCAAGATGGCTGACCTCTATCCCTCACAGCCAAGGCGACCGACGAGAATCTCACCTCCGAGAACTGGGAGTACATTATGGATGTCTGCGACAAGGTTACGACCGAGGACAGTGGTGCCAAAGACGCCGTGGCGAGTATGATCAAGAGGCTGGCGCATAGAAATGCAAACGTTCAGTTATATACTTTAGAGGTGAGGAGGCCCTATAATGCAAGCAGTACTGTTCGTAAAGCTAATTTCAATTACAGCTTGCCAATGCCCTTAGTCAAAATTGCGGAGTCAAGATGCATCGAGAGCTTGCATCAAGAGCCTTCACAGATGCCCTACTACGGCTAGCCAACGATCGAAATACACATCAGCAAGTAAAGGCGAAGATATTGGAACGGATGCAAGAATGGGCTGAAATGTTCAAGGACCCAGACCTGGGAATTATGAGGGACCAGTATCAAAGGCTCAAGAGCCAAAATCCCAACCTCCATCCCCCTTCGGCCCCATCAAAGAGCCGACTTACAGATGTCGATAGACAGAAGGAAGAAGATGAACTACAAATGGCCCTCAAATTATCAATTCAAGACAAGGCTACACAAGCCCAGGCAAAATCCTCCCAGCAGCAACCAAGTTCGTCTGGACCCTCACAATCACAACCTGCTGCACAACCACAAACAGTGCCATCGGGCACAACTGCCGCAACAGTGTCTCGTGTTAGAGCGCTGTTCGATTTCCAGGCCACCGATCCAGACGAATTGACGTTCCGAAAGGGTGATATCATTGCAGTACTTGAATCCGTCTACAAAGACTGGTGGAAGGGTTTCTTGAGAGGCCAAACCGGAATTTTTCCTCTGAATTATGTCGAGAAGCTGGCCGATCCAACAGCAGATGAGTTGCAAAGAGAAGCACAAATGGAGGCCGAGGTATTTGCTGAGATAAAGAACGTGGAGAAACTGCTCACGCTACTGAGCACATCAACCTCTGACTTGAACGTTCGTGATAATGATGAGATTACCGTATGTTTTCTTCTTACTTTCGTAGTTCCAGACTAACGGACCTAGAAACTTTATCATTCAACTTTAGCTATTCGCCCAAAACTCATTGAGCTCATTGGCAAATACTCTCAGAGAAAGGGTAAGTGGTCTTACATCACTTGTCTTTGCCTTACTAATCTCTCCTAGATGATTTTACGCAGCTGAACGAGAGATTTATTAAATCTTGCCGTGACTATGAGAACCTCCTAGATGCATCAATGACACAGGCCCAGCCAGCCTATCAGTACGGTCGCCAAAACCAACCTTATGGGGGTGGTTACCCGCCTCAAGCTGCCCCACCACAATCAGACCCCCAAAGATATTACACTCCCAATCCTCAAGGTATAGAAAGTTACCCTTCATAGTAAAGAGCGAACTGACTGTACTAGATCAACCGTACCCTCAACAATCCTCTTCCCCGCAAGGCTACCCACCTCAGCCTCACCGCACCGGGCCTCAACCCTTCTACGTGGTTGGACAAAACCAACAGCACCCACAACAACCACCATCTTCGTCTGAGCCTCAAGGGCATCAACCATACCCGCAAAGGGACCCAACTCCACGAATCCCTTCTGGCTCAAAGCCTACCCCTCTTCAAACCACAGCTTCCCCTCCACCAAATCAATACCCTCCGCATCAAGCACAATCTAACCAGCGGCCTCAGAGCACGTACTCTAACAATCCCCAAGAGCTTGCTACTTCTGTATACGACTCTCCCGTAAATCAACACGGGCCTTATAGTGCATCGGTCTACTCAGAAGAGGAGCCATATTCCGCCATCGGA
The DNA here is from genome assembly GCA_032629725.1 of Gremmenia infestans. Classification (NCBI taxonomy): domain Eukaryota; kingdom Fungi; phylum Ascomycota; class Leotiomycetes; order Helotiales; family Hamatocanthoscyphaceae; genus Gremmenia; species Gremmenia infestans. The sequence goes on from JAFEVB010000008.1 coordinate 477,699, forward strand.
AGCCAGCAACCACCACCTAGCCAACAACAATACAACGCTTACGCTCCGGCGCCCCTGAATTCCCAGCATCCTCCTCAACCGCAACCCGGATATCAACCGCCTGCTCCACCATCTGGTCACATTCCTCCAGCAGGCACAAACCCAGGCTATCCAGTCATCGATTCGCGACAAACGTTACCCAGCCAAGGAGCTCCTCCTCCTCAGGGACAATACAAAGCGTACCAGAGACCAGGCTCTCCTGACGGGACTGCGCCATCTGCTCCAAGTGCGCCTCCTGGCGGCCCAGCCGATTTCTATAGACAGAGTGCAGCATACTAAGTTGAGATAAGCGTGGAAGTGGAATTGGAGCGTTGGATTTTAATGACGATACGAGCAAGTGATATCAAGTGCAGCGGAAGTCATTTGTGCATAGGCATTCATGTTTATAGGCGCATAGTTGCAGCGCTGCTTTATCTGAATAAGGAACAGCCTGGATCTCTTTCCTGGATGTATGATAGTATAGTTATCCAAGAATGCTATCCCATCGAATGATCTCTCTCCATCTCTTTGTGCTTGTCCTTTCCATTCTTATATTATGTTTCGACTTCTCCACTTGTGTGCTAGGTTCAGCGAATTGCGCTCAAGGAGAAGCAAGCAACTTTATCAGGTCTTACATCTTGTACTCCTGGAGTCTGGGCTCTCATGGCTTTTGCTGCAGTTGCAGTTGCAGTTGCAGTGTTTAGAAAACCAAATGTAGGAGACTGGTCGTAATGGAATATATACTCGGTATAACATCTGAGGAATAACAAACATATATTTATCATTTAAATGCATGTCAGTATATACAATTTGCATAAGTGGGTCATTTAATGCTCCATAGCATCTTCAAAAAGCTGCCTCAGCTGCTGCCTCTCCTCGCCCACCTCCTCCGCCAGCCCAGGCGCCAACATCAACACCCTAGCCTGAGGAATTGTCCCCTCGACCAAATCATCCAGATGCTCCGTCTTGAATCCTAGATCCTTCAAGCCCCTAGGCTGGTCCCCCAAATCTGCCAGGAATCGCTCGAGCGCTTCGCCGAGAACTTCGCCCGCGCTTTCTTTCTTCACGTTGGAGATGTCGACGCCGAATGCTTCGGCGGCTTGGAGATGGCGTTCTGGGTTTGAGGGGCCGGTGAAGCGGAATACGGCTGGTGCTGAGACGGCTACGGATACACCGTGCGGGATGATGGGGGTGTCGACTTGGTAGCCTGCGTGCTTGTAGCCTGGGTTTTGGCCAGATATTGGATAGGACATTCCTGATCGGGTTGTGTTAGCGGCGAATTTCGTTTTATTTCAGAGCTACTATTTACCGTGACATAAATGCACACCGGCATTTCCAAACCCGACGCCTGCAAGAGTAGCTGCTAACAACATCTGACTTTGAGCCTCATGGTCATCCGGGTCCTTTACGGCTCTGGGTAAGTACTTGGCCGTGCTTCTCAGAGCTTGCAAGGAGAAAATATCACTTATAGGGTTGGCTCCTTGGTAGGCAGGCCTGAGAATTGGATTCGTGGGTCGTGGAACTCGTTCGAAATACGGAATTGCAGTCCAGCTTTCGAGACTGTGACATAGTACGTCTAAGCCTGAGCTGGCATGGACGGCTGATGGCATAGTCCTAGTGTTGTACGGATCGCATATTCCCAGTGTCGGCTTGAGATTCCGGTGTGCAATACCGGTCTTTGCACGCTTGGCCACAAGGTCGAAAATTGCTGTACCCGTGGTTTCGGAACCTGTGCCAGCTGTGGTGGGCACGGCAATAAGAGGCTTCAGAGGCTTGTTAACAGGAAGTCCCTTTCCCAACGGAGCATTGACGAAGTCCAGAAAGTCGGCATCGGGATAACAAGTATAAAGATTCATGAGTTTCGCCGTATCAATAACCGATCCACCACCTACGGCAAGGAAGGCGTCGGGTTGATACGGTTTGGCAAATGCAATTGCCTCCTTAATCCTATTTCCATATTAGACTCCTAGAACTAAGCGAAATAGGAAAAGGGAGGGGGGTATACGAGCTATCCTTAGGTTCAACCCGACAACCAGCAAAAACAGTATACTCAATCCCCTCTCTCGTCAGACCCTCCTCAACCTGCTTCATAGCATTCAAATTCCTCACCACGCTATCCGTCACAACACACACGCGCTTCGCGCCCATATTCTTGAAATCCATACCTACCTCCTTCGTAACCCCCGGTCCGAAACGGATCGACGACGCCGCCATTTCGAACGCATATTCCTTCTGCCTCGATGTGTCGACTGGGGTGGCATAGTTGCGCTGAAGGTTCTGTTTTGCGTGGGCGAGGAGACCAGAGGAGGGCTGATGGTGGTGCGGATGGGTGGGGTTTCCGTGGCAGGGACAGGAGGGGGGATGTGTGTACTGAACGGTACGGAGAAGGTTCATGGCACGCATTGCCCTCTGGTTCGCAGCATCAGCACAGGGTCACAATATTAGGAATTGAATACATACCGTTGGGGGGACCCGTACAGCAGAGACCATCTTGATAGAGGTAGGGTGGGGTATTCTAGATGCTGGAATAGAGAACTTGGGGTAGATGGATGTAGGTATCCAAGTAAATACTCTCTAAGCAGTATTCTGTTCCGGCCAGAATCTGCGAATCGATAGCAAGGGAGAGTTTCTGCTATGATAAATGTAAGTGTAAGTCATAATTCCGCGGAATCCATTTTGTTGCTACTACCGGGAGCTTGGTTCTTTCATGCGGGGAAAGAGAGGTACAGTACGAGGCACGTCCTCGGCTCGTCCAATTTGGGTGCCGATCCCGGGAGTTACCTAGGTATTGTAGGCCGACCATACCTCAAGCACCGTCAACAACAATTCTAGTTATATTAGGGCCATTGAACAATAGGCATTTATTCGTTACTTGGGACTTTCATGGATATATGTCTTTCCTTCTGAAGAGACTCATTGATCGGGAGTCTTTAGTCAGGGATTAGCATGCTAAATGACAAGTCACATTCCCATTCAATATACAAGCAAGCAATTTAGTATCTTTCAATCCTTAAATACTTCTCAACATGCAAGTTGCCTATCCCTCTCTCTTATAAACTCCGAGGTATCAGAACCTGTGGCATCCAATTCAATTTGTAAAGTGCCTTCCCGCATGCAGCGCCAATCGAAGCAACAACCAGAAAATGATGATGGGGATAAGCCAGAACCCCAACTCCCGTTTCCCAAAGGTGGCCGGCGCTGCTCAACTATGTATGACGCTTGGGTATACGTTAAAAATCATAAATGGTCGTATAATGTGCTTCGTCATGTGAACGTATATTCTCCGCTGAACATGGGAGATGTTTCCTGCAGTCAACAGGATAAATGACTACCATACTCCTCGGCGACTACCTCTCCGGCTGCTTGAGCCAGAATCGCCCCCCCTCCCTGACTCATAGCCTCCACGTTCGCTAGCTCCTATAGTTCCTCCCCCCCCTTGGTTCTTCAATGCTCCTCCTCGATTGATCTCGTCCGATTTCGCTCATGTCGAAGAGCAATAGCTCATCGTCAGTCTCGTACATCCCTGCGGTCCTGGTGAAGCTATATCTGCCACCACCAGCTCTATCGCTTGTACTCGTACCACTCCCGCTGCCTCTTTCAATGAGGCTCGAGTACGAGCCTGTTTGTGGAGGGGTTACTCCACGGCCACCTGTGCGACCTATCCTGGGCCGGTATGGAGAGTTTGTAGACCCTGCAGAAAACCCGCGTGGTACTTGTGGGGCTTCCGACTCGTTTTGCTCAAGAGAGGAGGCTTCGCGATCCGTTGGCTCTGAGATATGAGCAGCAGGTTGTAACATACGAGATGGGGAAGGCGACGATGCTGATGCTTCGTTCTCAGCGGCTTGACCGAGCCCTAGTAACGCGCTCAAACTAGGTGGCTCGCGGTCATCAGCGCCTAGACTGATCGAACGATGGATTGCAAATGGCAGATCGCCCAAATCATCCTCCATAGGAAGTGCTCTGTGTTGTTGCGCAACAGAACTAGACCTTCGCACATGTGGGTAATATGTCCGCGGCGATGTAGGAATATCGATGGCATTTGTCCCCTCGTTGGACACATTATCATCCGTAACATCTTCCAATCTTGCCTCTGGCGAGGTCCTGCTGCGGTGACTTACTCGCTGTGGTACAGAGTATTCCGCTATAGAGTTTGCACTCAGCCGGGATGGTATAGCTGGTGTATGAGGCGTGTGCGGCGAGACTGGTTTACCAGGCGATGATGATGTTGACATGGAAGTAGCGGCTACCATTGGCGGTACACTTGACAATTGTCGACTGGAAGAGCTTGATGATCGATGCATCATTGTTGACGACGACATTGATTCTGTCAGCAGATTATTCGACTCCCTCATTGATTGGTACTTGGAGAGTTGGGCGGCTGTGCGTTTTGTGGATGCTTCGCCAGAGGGCTCGAAACTTTGCAAGTTCTTCTTGCTGTCTAATAATTTCAGAAACTCAGAGATGTTATCATCGTCAGTTTGCAGAGATCCCGAGCTACCACCACCTCCAGCTTCGGCGAGAATGCCCGAACCGGGTTGCATCGATGAAGAGAGACTTTGTTTGCCACTACTCCCTTGGTCATCATCGACGAGCTTGCTCCCGCCTCCATACGATGACCTGCCTCTGCGATGAGTAAAGCTGCTGCTGTATCTACTTATTGGGGCAGGCTTTGGCGAGCTAGACGAGGATTGTGGGACTATATTATCAGTGACGATAGGCCCACCCCGTAGCGAGGCTGGCATTCCAGCTGTCAACGATGAGCGATTGCGAGCTTGTGTCAAAGCACTAATACCAGATCCTCGAGGAAGAGATTGGGGTGATTGTGGTGGGAGCATATCTCCAGTACTTTGTAAAGAGCCTCCACGCCCGGGTGAGGATGATAGGGATCCAGCTTTGAATGGCTGAAAGGATACTGACGGTCTTCTTGCCATTGGAATAGTTTCTGTCGACTTTAGTGACCCTCGAGAGGTTTGCATAGGCCGGGTCTTAGGGAATGAATCTTGAGACGGCGAGCTTGTATTAGAGCCCATAGGTTTGGCACCACGAAGGGCCGAAATGGGGCTCGAGCCCCTAGGAGGCGCATCGCCATGGAAGGTAGAAAGACTTCCATAGGCTTGAATTGGCTCAGTATTGTCCACACGGTGCCGATGAGCAGGTAATGACCCAACCTCCGCAGTCCTGGTAGAACGACGACGGTTATCATCTTTACTCACTATGGAGGGTGCAAAATAATGTTCATCTACGCCCATGAATCTTGAGCTGAGCATGGTCTCAGAATCATCCACACGAAAGTTACAGTCATTTCGGTAAGAGACTTCGGCCGAAAAGTGTCCCGCGGGTGTATCTGTCGTCCCTAGGAGATAATCCGTGGTAACAGGACCTCCATTATCGCACAAGGGATGAGTGAGTGCGTCAAATCGACTGGGCGGGACGTCTCCGTTCAATATTCGACATTTGACTTGCAGCAAATTATTCGTGGCCCCGCTCTTTGCCAAAGCCTTCGCGAATTTCCATGCCGGTGTAAACTTGGCTGTGGCGTATAAGGATCGGAAGAAGACAATGCACTTCTTATACACTGTTGGCAAGGTGGATGCAAAATCGTATGTCCGTTCCCTCGGACTACCTTTAAGTTCAATCCGCCACCTTTCTAGAACTACCTCATTATTTCGCTTCCGTATACGAGACCCCCCGTCGCTTGATCCGCTTGAGTTGTTCAAAGCTTCTAAGACATCCCATCGTTTCCCATTGTCATCTACAATGACCAGGCTATGCCTACTCGTCAATGCCGAGGTGTCCAGGTATGTCTCCAAAATTAAAGGGGGTGGTCGATTTTCAAAGCCTCCAGATGTTCTCCATATACTTAAATCGTCTCGAAAGGCAGTAGTATCATCCGTTTCGATTTGGAACTGTTAAGCTGAAATTAGATAACATATCTGGTACGTCAGAAAAAGAAAACTTACCCATTTATTGACCTTCTTCGACCCATCTTTAGTGTACAAGATGGGAAGAGACATTCTCGATTGCAGCACAACAATAGCTGCTTTTGTGTGGAAGTTCTGTGGCAAAACATTAGCTTTGAATATCGCTATATGATCCTGATGGAAGCTGCCTATTCTTACCTGTATTATTTGGTCCAGCTTCTTGACGGATTCTTTACTAGGACCATTTGAAGGCATAACTCCGCTATCCCCACTGCCATCATCACCCTCGTTGTAGATAGGCATGTCTGAATTTGTTCTCGTATGGGAACCTGGGCCTTCTTCTCTTGGGTTGTTCGTTCTATTTGGATTTGTTCGAGGAGACGAGGCTGAAGAGGCCGTCATAGGAGATGGACGCGGATGTTGATGCATCTTTCTTGGAGCGATCGACGTACCCGTCGATTTGGAGGCAAGCTGTAGTTTGGTCGAGCTATTGAAGGGTTGTGCGGATCTGCGAGAATCGTGGACACGCACTTGGCAGGGGGCAGCAGTTGTAGAGCTAAATGTCGAGGGTAGCAGAGCCAGGATACCTCATGATTTGGGCATCCATGGTAAACTATTCGCTATTGATGACTTGGCAGGCAGTTTTGAGGGTTTCGGTGACGGTTTGGGGTGAATGGAGCCAATGTTTCTGTAGACTGTGGGGAGCGGTAGGCAACTGAGAGCTTGAGGTAGAGGTAGGGGTAGGGGCCTGCAGTCAAGAGCCGGTAGCTCAGGCAGCGAGCATCTTTGGTTTTCGGGATATTGATCTAATTGTTTGTCGAGGATTCGAGGATGGAAGAAGATGGGATGAGGATGAGGATGAGGATGAGGATGAAGAGAAGTTTCAATCAATATCCCCAAGATTGTTTGTTGATGACTGAAGTTGCCAAAGCTAGGATGTTGGACTCAGATAGCGACGATACCCGTAACCGTACTGGTGACTACTGTAGGACTGTGGAGCATGGCATGGGCTTGACTCTAGTGCTGGTGCTCGTGATCCAAGCGCTTACAGACTGACAGACAGACAGACAGATAGACAGTACAGTACAATGGAAGACAAGAAGGTATTCAAAGTCACCACAGGACTTTTGTAGGATGGTGCAATGGCAGTGGTGGAGAGTGCAGGTACTGTCTACAAAAGAAGTCTGAGCTCGAGGTCGAGGTCGAGCACGAAATAAGTGACACAAGAAGTAAGTCGCTGCCGCAATGGATGGATCGGTGGACGGATGCAGCTCAAAGCTGTACTGTAAAGTCAGTTGGATCGGCTTAGTCATCTATTTCTTATCTCTGTTCTCAGCCGATTGTCGTCGAAGATGGGGATGCAACCACGACGACCACGATCACGACCACGTCCACGACCATGACCACGGTCCGGATTCCCAAACTCTTCCGGGACATGGTGAACATGTGATAGATCGCCTCGAGCATCCATCTACGGTATGGTATATGATATGTACCTACCTACCTACCTACTCTTCTTTGTCCGTCGCAGCCGTCGTTCGCTCTCGTACGACAACGATTCATTATTCAAAACTCCAACCTGCGCACACGCAACGGCCAAGTCAACGGTCACGCCTTATGGGTTCACCGATGTCGCAAGCCATCCGGGTACAAAAGCCATTGTCTGTCAAGGTAACCACTGGCCGGCCAATCAAAATCATGTGCGTGCTGAGCTGGTGACGAGAACAAGTGCCTTGTTGGACTTGCATAAGCTTCGAAGCACGTGAAAGCAGCCGTTGATTGCAACATCAACGTCTCTTCATGTCCGCATGACTTGTTTCAAGCCAACTGGGGGAGAGATAGGTATCGCTTCAACTACGGTGTACTAACAGCTAGCTACCTATATAGCAAGCAGCCGCTCAGTACCAGTACCAATGTATTCTTAGCATATGCATGGTAAAGACTTGCACCAAGCAAGCTTTTACATTTTCGTACCACTTGGATAGACCCTTGATATCATAATCACGTTTTTGTGCCCAGAGATAGTGGCAAGTGCACCTCCATCTTTAGTGGTTGCCCATGAACCAATGCTATAGGCAAAATCGAGGAGATCAAAAGAGGGGAAACCTTAAATATGAACTGTCAAGTTTTTGAATACGCCGGCTCGCAGTCCTTTGCGGAGCATTTATACGCGTCTTTCCAACGCCCCTGAGGCAAGCATAATACATAGGTACAAAATCATTGTGTTGCCCCTGTGTTCTTCTCCTGGGCTTTCCCTCTTCCACGTCCCCGTGAAGAAGCATCACCTCGACCTCTCGCCCCTCCACCTCTTTTTCCCCCCTTAACCCGCCCACCACCACTCTTGCCACCGCGTGCAGCTCCGGGGGCACTACCCCTGGCTCTAACAGCCTCCTCTTCCCGTGCCTTTTTGCTCTCCTGGTCCCACCATTCTTGGAACGCCTGCTCCTCTTGGATTTCCTGCAAACTTCGCTTTGCCACTGCTTCTTTGATGACTTCCTGTTCTCTTCTCTGTTGGCCAATGATGTCCGACATTGATAGTTGAAGGGAAGGCTCGGCCCTGGAAACTGGTGGGATGTATGATTTCGAGTGAGGCGATGCCTTTCCAGATTTTGATCCAGAAGTGGCTCGCGAAGAGCCCACTGGAGAAGAGCGGTGCTCTTTTGTAAACTCGCGGGCACTGTTGCTCCTCTGTTGACCGGAGAAGCGGGTGTCTGGTGAGGCAGTGCGCCTCACTGTCAACGGCCGAGATGGAGCTGGGGATTCCGCAGACTTCGGAGTCAACCCTAGTGATGACGTTGGCTCCTTGAGCACGTCCTTCAATGAGGTCTTTGGCCCAGTTGCAGCTATTTGCCAGGGGGAGGATGCCTTTTCACTAGCTTGTTCCACATTAATCTGAGGACTGGACATGGCTTGTTGCAGCGCTTGCTGCTGTTGCTTCTTTCGCTCCTTCTGAGAAATCTTTGAAGGCGCCGTCTTGCTACTGGTATCGACTCTGCTATTAATGTCATCATTGCTATGTGGATCTCTAGTCTTCTGTACAGAAAGACTCATCGACAGGCTAGATGTTCGACCAGAGGAGGCTTGAGCCATAATCTCTCTCATATTGAGCTTCGATGATGGGAGGGCTGGCGATGGCCACTTGTTCGAGCTTTGTGCTGCCATCTCAGGTGTTTTTGGAGTCCCGACACTCGATAGCTTTGAGGGAAGGGCGAAGACATCCTCATCGGGTATAGATCTGGGATCCTGTCCTGCCCATGGTTCCTTACTGCTGGGTGAGGCATCTCCCGCTTTTGCCGTTGACCCCTGAACAGGATCCGGGATCTGAGATGGGAAATTTCGGGAGCCCAAAGGCTCATCGTCATCCATATCAAACATCAAGTCCACCGTAGAGTCTTTTGGCCGAATAATTGGGCTGAAAGGTTCATTTCGAAGACCCTTGGATGTCCGTCGCAGCTTCTCTTGACCCGGCGACGCAGACATAAAATCATCAGGGCATCCCAAACGCACTCGGAAGGATGAAGGTTGTCGATTATCGTCATCTCTAAGATTCGCTCGAAACGCCATATCGCAAAGTCTTCGTTGTCGTTCCTCATCAATATCACCCGCCAAGCTGGGATTCCTGGCGTGCAACAGAAGTTCGGCCCTTTCGCTTTTGGCAAATGGCAGACATGCCAACTGATTGGCACGAACAATTTCGTCTAGTTCATACACAAGGTCCTCGTCGAGATCATTCATCAAGTGATTTTCGAGCATAGATTCTAACTGCAAGCAAACGTATTCCAGAGCAGCATCCTTGAACTCGGTGATGGAGCAGGGGGCGATGGCATTCAGCAAGTAACAAACGTTGCGAGTGCTTACTAAAGGAGAGAAGAGAGTTAGCTGTGCTACTCTTCCACGTTCTGCAAAAATACTGCAAATCTCTCTTTCTAGGGTGAGGGATCCGGTCAAACTAACCAAAACGACCAATTGTCTGTTGACAAATTTGCGATAATCGGTCAAGCATAAGCTCGTTGCTTGCAGCCATAACATCCATCACTAGGTCCGAGAATTCATCAATATCTGCCGATACAACATCATCAAAGAGCTCTGGTCCAGCATCGGCATACAAATATCGTAATACCAGCTCAAATGCGTTGGGGCTGATGTGTTTCAAGTCGATTCGAACAGCTTTCGAGCCCTCCTCTCGCCTGCTATCTAACCATTGGCCTCCAGCACGGCCATTGAATAGCCCTTCAAAGAAAGGACACCTTTGACACAACAAGGCACTATGAGCAGCCATTTCGGATCCGTCCAGTTCAATGATTGTATCATAATCATCAAAGAAGCAGGGGTCCTGGATTGCAAGTGCCATGTCAAGGTTCATGCACGGCTTGGGCTCAGTCATAAGCCGAACTGCAAATTCCAACTTTGACAACTTCAGGTGCGCCGCAACCTTCATAAGCTCTACACGAATCTGCCGGTATCTGAAAGCCATATTTGGGGAATTACGAGTGTAGTGCCACACATCAATGACTGTGTCCGTGTACAGGTAGAGAACCAAGTTGATTAGTGTGATGAAATCTAGGCCTTGAAAGATGACCGTAGTGCGTCCATTGTGGCCACCTTCAACATCCAGGACATCAGCAATATTTGCTCTACCTTTCTGGCGGAAGTCACCAAGGATTGTCCTCAAAATTGAGCTCCTGGCAATCATGAAACTATGCACGGGTATCCGAACATCAGACGTCGTGGTGCCAACCTCAGCGTCGTACTCGCCTTGGACATTGAAAATATGGCGAGTAAGATCTGCCTCTAGGTCCAAAGATGTGAGCACGGCGCGTTTGAGGGGGTCAAATAGGTCTTTTAGCAGGCTCGGCGTCCAAAATCGAGGCGAATTGTCCTCTTTCGAGACCTCAGAGGCTTCTAGGTCTCGAATGCTAAGCAAAGGGTTGACATCATCCCATAAAGTCTGGCTAGCAACTTCAATTTGCGTTTTTGTCACATCGCAATCTTTGCGGATAGCGGCATACACACCGAATGCTGTGCTGCGAACAGCTGCGACTTTAGTAAGACCAGGAACACGCTGAAATTTGAAGTCTTTGCGATGAAAGGTCCCTGTTCCTGCGAATGCATCTTTGACTTTGGTTCGCTTAATACGCCGCCAGACTGCACCAGCTTGAGTACAAACAATCACTGACCCATTTTCGGTGACCGAGGCAGATTTGATTCCGTCCCAGTGGCCTTTACGCAAGCTCCACACTCGTTGCGGGGTTGTCAAGGAATCCTTAATTTTCGCTGGGTTCGTTGTACTTGTAGCCGAATTGGAATCAATCTTCCTCACATTTATAGTGAACAAATTCTGCGTTGAGAATGCTGCAATGGTATCTCCAGCTGCTGTGATGTTTGTAATATTGTCGGACAATGAGTCGGACCGACTTGTAAACGCGTTGCTTTTCAAGTGGTAATTGCTGAATCCGTCGTTGGATGGAAACTTGATAATGTTGTAACCATAATTGGTAAAAACACAGACCGTATGATTCTCAAGCAGAACAATAGTAGCTTGATTGATCGCTGATACCATCTTAATTGGGGCCTTGAAGAGAGACGCCGCTACTTTGCGAGGTATGGGCTGGACTTCAAGACTTCTGGAATCTGAATCCATCAAGCCCAGCTGGCCTTCGTTCTTACCGAATGTGAAAAGGCTGGTGGCAGTATGTGCAACAGAATGAATTGCCGAAGCGGCTACCCCAATGATATGCTCCCTTTTCAAAGGGCCGAAAATTTGGCGCGGGGTAGAACATATGGGATCTTCGTCAGTCAAAGCTGGGCGGGGGAGAGAATACCCCAGGACTCCATGGGTATTTTGACCCCAGCTAAATATCTCTCCATTGGAATCCACGGCCAAAGAGTGGTTGTTCCCTAGTGCGACTTGGACAATATGTTTGCCGGAGAGTCCATTCTCTATGCAGACATAAGAAAACCGGGTAACTTCGTCACCAGTTCCCAACCGTCCTCCCGGCCCAAAACCACACATGAATAGGTTGCACTCTGGATCGTTGGTAAGAATCGCGCTATGAAGCTTTGAAAGAGCCACATCTTGAACAACAATTGGACGATTAGATATCAGGCTTGGGAGCTCAGAGACCGACTTTGGATTGGACTTCGACAGCGTCTGATACATCGCATCGTCGGCGCCTTGGATCGACTCCAGATATTCCCGGTGAAAACGAAACAGGAGGTGATCTGGTCTCTTCAATGTGATCTTTTCCGGGTACTGGCGATCATCTTGATCTCCAAACCCTAGATTGTAGTTCTTACTACTTCCCCACGCAAAGACTTCATCACCATCGATATTTGAATATATTTGGCCACCTTCTCCGGCTTCGGCGTCTTCGAGTTCCGAGCTCTCCTCGGAGTCTTCATCGGATTCTCCATCACCTCTTCGCTGCGCAGCTCGCCTTGCGATAGTGGCATTGTAAACGTCAAAAGGACTGTTCCCTTCGTGATCTTTCACTTTGATGACAGAAGTTGGCCCCCTTTGCGCCGAGGTATCTTGCAAGTTATGACTATCTTTCTCGATGATCGCCCGTGCCAAGGTAACATTCCCAGTGTAGAGTGCTCTGTGCAAGGCTGTCCATCCATTCTCTGTATCCTGAGCATAGAGGTCGATTAAAGGATGTTCGATAAGGGCCAGGGCAAAGTCGATCGCGTTCTCTAGCTTCGACGAGGCTATTCGGCACAAGAGCGGCACTCCAGCGTGGTCTTTGCTATTGACATCTGACCGACTTATTCCAATTGAGTTGCCTCCCTTGCCACCAAGGTTACCGGCTTGACCAGAGACTTTCCGGTTCTTGAAAGCTCGCGGTGAGGTCGAAAAAGGGCTTGCGCCTGGACTTCCCACTACGCTTCCCCAGCTGTGTGCGCCCGGCCCTCCACCATGGCCTTTCGATGCATGTTGTGTATTATAATTGGCATTTGCCAGCAGTTTCCGAAACCGCTCGATTTCGTCATTGTAGAAGTACTTCCAGAGTAGAGGATAGTTCATGTGTCGCGAAGTGGCAAATACAGAAGATCTTCCGGACACTTCAGAAACACCTCGCTATGCACTCGACGGCGCACGGCGTTTTTAAAGGCGTGTGAAGCGTAGGAAGACTCCTGGGAGATAGTAAAGAAGGTGAATCGGTGTTCGATCGAGTATATGCCAGTACGTGTCGATGTTCAAGGGTGCGGTGGTTGATTGTTAAGCTTGAGTGGCGTCGTAAGATTTTGGGTGTCGGAACAGCACCAGTAGATCTGGGTCCTTCAGAGGCTTCGAGGTTTTTTAGGACGGCGGAAGATTCGAATTTGCTAGAAGAAGTTATTGAGTTTGTTGGAAATAGCTGTTGGCGTTGGTGTTTATTAGTGAGAGAGGTTAATGGAGGTATATCTAACACTGCGATGTGTGACTCCTGCCCAATGAGACGACAGCATTCTTCCTTGTGCAACATCGACGCGACGGGAGCAAGTCTCCCCACCTTCAACAAACCTTTCTCTCGATTTAGTTACCCGACGCAATCTCGGCGGGATAAACGAAGAATCCGAGATTGATGGCATTCTCAAGTTGAGGGTCGATGCTCCTTTATACGTGTCACAGGGAGATCGACCTGCATATCGGCGGTGAACCAAGGACGGGCCACATCATAAGTCTTACAACACCAAAACTACTGCTACTGCTCAATCATTGCGGGTCTCCTACAATATGCATGTAACCCTTTCTCTTGGACTGAGCTCTTCAACTCGCTGACTTGCAATACTGTTCCATGGACAGTCGCATTATTTTCTACTTTGATTCGGTCCCCATTAGAAATGTTCACATCGTCTCTTTTCAGTCATGTCTTCACAGAATGAACGTCTCCTTTTTCTCTAGTCTGGTCGTACTTTCAGTATGTCACATTTACAAGTCAAGTATTTGCGTTCAATGAAAATGTTACACCCTTTAAACGCCGTTTTCTTCGACTCCTTTGAGCTCAGAATACGTCCTGTCAAACTTCGTCCAGATTTGTCGCGAGTGCTGAGAACGCTTTTGATAATTCCCGAGCAAAAAGATCTGGTTCTTGGTTGCACGTTGTCTTTCTCGAGAATTAGAACAAAAGGCAGCACTTTTGTAATTGGGTTGGCTGCTCGCTGCCTCGATTTGTCGACCAAGCATCTACACACGATCCCTCGTAGCGGAAAGCTTTTGTGAATTCGGTACTCGTCCTATGCCTCTCAAGATCTGACTTGTAAATTAGCTTCCTGAGCCATCGAGAACACTTTTTGTCCTCCTTAGTAGAACGAGAGGCTGTACTATTATAGTGCCTGTGAGTGTATACCAATGGGACAACATATTTCCTTCGCTGGATGCCTACCGCGTTGAAAATTGCATTGGCGTAGGAGATGTCTAGTAACCACGAGTGGAGTGGGTCACGGCCCGTTTGATATTTCCTTAGACAAGTGTTGCGTGGGAGCGGCTCGAGACCCCCCGAGGCGCTCTAGCAGTGCATATAAATCTGGGAAAATGTCCTCTAGATATTTTAAGCAAGAGCATACCTCCCCCTCTTACCCAAGTTCAGGTACGCATATCTCCTTTAGTTGGTAAGTGACCACATTCTGGATAGCGTGAGATTGTAGGTCACTTGTATGTCATATTTCTGAGATATCCGCCGCAAATTGCTTCAAGGGCCAATTCATAATGAAAGTAAACTATAGTGTGCGAATCTGGTTTCGCGTTTCGTCTTGAAGTCAACATTCGGGGCGCAATTGTATTACCAAAACTTCTTACATGGCCATCGCCATTAGGAAGTTTCTCATACTCTATATTTTCATATGTGTGTGATAAACACATAGTTAACAGCCTAGTGGCACTTTGCCAAAACAATGTTATTATCTCTCAGAACAAAGAGAACCTCAGAGTCATTATGGTCACGTCTTCGAATCGGCGACTCCCTTGTTAATTCTGACAATCAGCTTTTATAAAGTACTATCTCGCATCTTCAAGACCGTTCTTACTTTTCCTCCTCAAAACACCATAAATTCAGCCATGCAGAACTTTTACAGAAACTCCGAATCAAGTGCCTATACATCACGCCAGTCGTACACAGAACCAAGAATCTGCTACGATGACAATTGTTCCTATCCCTTCGGACCAGCCTGCTCGGAGTGCATATTTGCTTTCGATCTTGCTCAGGCAAGAAAATCGAAAAGCCATTCGAAGGAGCCTATCATAGGTCGGATCGACGAAACAATAGCCGATATGGAGCAAGTCATTGATCCTAGCCACAGTTATATAGCAGGCAACAATAACAAGGAAGAAGTCCACCAAACAGACGCTTCACGTCTAGCAAACGCGTCCAAACATCGCCCTGGTGAGGATTCCATTAACGAAGATACTAACGACCTCTATACACCCAATACAACAACGCACGAATCGCTAAACGCCGAAGAAAGGGCAGCCAATCCATCCACCCCAAGCTCCGTTCAGGATAAACCGCCGTCAAACTCTCTAGACGACTGGCTTTCCGAGCTCTTTTCAAACACGCTCGAACGCCAGCTGGACGGCACATCTTTTATCGGCGGCGCTATAGACGAGAACAAGACATTGGATTTCTGCCCCCTTTGTTCCAGCCCACTGGGTGATCCGAGAGACCAACATTTGTTACGTTGTCAGTATGCACATGAAGAGCAAGAGCGGATGAATAAATTTATTGCTCGTGCTGACAAGCGGGCACGGAGATGAATAGGAATGTTTCATTTTACCTGTAGGACAGTAAGCTCAACAGCTTTGATGGAAAAAGTTCGCTTTTGGGGATTTGAGAATAGCTAGCTC
The DNA here is from genome assembly GCA_032629725.1 of Gremmenia infestans. Taxonomy (NCBI): domain Eukaryota; kingdom Fungi; phylum Ascomycota; class Leotiomycetes; order Helotiales; family Hamatocanthoscyphaceae; genus Gremmenia; species Gremmenia infestans. The sequence goes on from JAFEVB010000008.1 coordinate 493,461, forward strand.
GCACTAGGGATCCACTTCAAGCTTCAATGTCACGTCATCTCATGACTCCGAACTCATAAGTTCATACCCAAATAACAAAACACGATTTTTAAATCCTTTAACATCCGATCCCCTCGAACCCGTGTCCAAAATGCCTCTCGTGAAAATTGACATGATCAAAAATGTGCGCACGCCTGCCGAGATCAAAAAATTGGCGGATATCGTGCAGGAGGTGATGCTGGAGAAATTCAATGCCCCTCCAAGAGATCGGTATGCCCCAACCCACATCCTTACCATATTTTCCCGGACAGCTGTGCTGTGCTGTACTAACTCACTCTTTCTCCGCCCCCAAGGTACCAGATTATCACCCAACACGAGCCCTACGAGATAATCTGCGAAGACACAAATCTCGGCTTCCAGCGAACAGATAAACTAGTCTTCATCCAGATCTTCCAGCAAGGACGGGATGCCGATATGAAGCAAGCTGTGTATGCGGAGCTGCAGAGGCGGTTGGAGGGGGAGTGTGGGGTTCCGGGGACGGACCTGATTATTTCTTGCTCGGCGAATACTAGGGAGGATTGGAGTTTTGGGATGGGGAGGGCGCAGTTTGTTACGGGGGATTTGTGAGTGTGGAATGGGGGGGAGGGCACGAGGTGAGCACAACCTGGATCTAGTTTAGAGGGGGTTAGATTTCAAGAAGCTTGCAAGAAGAAGAAGAAATACCTATACCATACTCATCCACCCTCCTCTTCTACATCCTTTCTAGCACCCCAGAAACCCCTCCCGTAAGAAACCAAAATCTCCTGCCCCTTTCTCACCCCCTTCCCCTTCCCACTAGCCTTCTTCCCCTCCCCCAAAACCCAAACCCCCATCCCCCTCTCCCCTCTCCTCGCATCCCAACACTCCCTAAACTCCGCATTAGCCCTCTCAGCCACGCCCCTATAATCATTAATAAACCTCGCTTCATTCCCCATCCCATGCGCATCAATCCCAATCCCCAGCTCCCGATCCAGACTCAGATCGTAATTAGAGGCCGCGTGCGGATCATTATCACGACGCACTTCTTCTGAGTCTGTGGTTGCGTTTGGGTTTGGAGATGCGTGGATGGTACCTAGGTATTGGAGGATGAATTGGCCGGGCTTGAGATCGCTGGCTGCGAAGAGTCCGTTTTGGCCGCATGCGGGGTGGGAGGGCGTTGTTATGGGTGTTATTTTGACGAGGGGGCTGGGGCCTTTGGGTGTAGAGGGTGGGATGGGGAGAAGAGGAAGGTCTTTGGGTGAGGTTTTGAGGGACGTGAGATGGTGTGATGAGAGGGTCTTGGAGTATGCTGGAGCTGTGAGGTAGAGGATTTTTACAGGCCAATTTTTTGGCGTCTTTGTGGAGGCTGTTTTCTTGGGCGGCATAACGTTTTCTTTGGCGTGAAGTGAGAATTCTGGACCTTTTCTTTCTTTTCTCTCGATATGCTCACTCAGCCTAAGTTTAGGCCTGTATGTCGAAACTTGAATGCGCCTAATTCAATGTGACTTTGCCGCTTTGGGGGGCTTGAGGTATCTATCTTAGTGGCAAAGAGTAGGTGTTAAATTCGAGATAACTGAAGGTATAAGAACATGAGGAAATGATGAATGCCCCTGGTAAGGTATGGATGAACATAACCAGGAACGTGCTTGCACCTTTGAAGTCCGATCAACCCGGTCAAGGCAGCTAGCTCCGGAACGGGTGAAAGTAGGTAGGTACGTATTTTGGCGGATGATTCAGCACCAATTCAGCGATTATAAAAGTCTCAAATGGAACAGAAAGGTATTGACAAACGTATTCTCGGAAAAGTAGAAATGAAGCAATTCAACGGAGTTTGAAGTTTTAGATTGCCAAGACTTTATCCGCTGCTTGGCACCCCGCATTTGCAGGGGGGCCCTTGTCATCGAGATGGAGTACCTACTGACTGACGTAGCTACCTTTCCAACCCCAAAAACATGGACAAGTAAGAAGTAGATGTAAGAAATGTATGGCTGGCCGCGGAATAGGCTAAAGAACCAGTTTGTGGAGATCACGAAATCACAAAATCAGGGCTCCCGCTCCCGCTGTCATGACGCAACTACAAATGCAGGGTACAGCAACATTTTGATAGGACAAAGAAACACGCTGCCTGCCGTTGTTTGAGAGTGAAGTCATCTTTGCGCCACATATCTTGATCCGAAATCTGCTATAAACTTCGCGCCACACCCTCCTCGTGCTTGCTTTCTATTAGACACTCGTGTTGAAACAGAAAAGCCTTTGATTCTATAGTACAGCATAATCAAATATCTAAGAGCAACCACCCCTACATTCATAAAAGCACCTAGGTACCTACCTCCCTTCCACCCTCCTGCCAGCTTCACCACCTAATAATTTCCTAGTCTCATCCAAACCAGACACAAAAATGCCTTCCATTGTTGAATCCCTGGGCAACTTCATCAGCTCCATCTTCCACGCCTTTACCGCAGTTCTCGGCTCCATCGTCGCCGTCTTCCAATCAATCTTCAATGCCATCCTCGGTGTCATACAAACCGCGTTAGCGGCCGTCGGAACTACTATCTCGGGTCTCGCACACACATTTGAGGGCCTGGTGAAGTTCTTTTTGAGTAAGTACATGCTACATTTCATACCCTGCCCTGTCAAACATTTTGCAGCGATTCTAATTGAGATTGTTCAATAGGCAACATTGTCGTTATTGGTGTTCTTGTTGCTGGTTTCGCTGGGTATACTTATTATCAGCGTAGTCAGGGACGTGCGGTCACTACCAACAAGAAGGTCAGCTAGGTGGTTATGGAGTGTATTATTGGGATGTCTTGGGATGTGACCTGGGAAGACTGTAGGATATGATATGGTGGGTTTGGGATTATGAATTGATGGCGAAATAACGATGGCGGTAAATGGTATGGGCGCGAAAACAGTTTGTTAGCGGAGCAATCGAAATAAAACTGAATAAAAATTTCAGATACTGTAATGTTGTTCTCCAAACCCTCAGGTGTGCATGTTATTGCCAACATTGTGATAACTGCGAGGGGTTTGACCTGGGTTATGAGAATACGGTTTCTTCAAAGAATCATTCGAACTCGTTTCTGGCGCAAATTCTAAACTATATATTATGGTGGAAGTTGGTGAAACAAGCTTTAAAGCTTCACACGCTCCACTGATAAATGTACAGTGTACTGTACTTCTCTTTGGCGAAGATGCTTTGTAACAGCTAGTTCCACAGCCGAACTGGTATCAGATTGTCACATCTCGAAGGGAATAACTCAGAAAAGGCTAACGATTTATAGAGAGCCTATTCGCTGTGCTGCAAATCGGTTACCAGGTGTATATATTAATGATCAAATGGCGTTGAACGAAGAGCTTTGATACAGTATGGCATTCGTGGTTAGTTTGATAATGAAACTTTCCTCGGGGTTGGGAAACGGTCACGTGATTAGTACAGCCTGCAAGCCAAAGGCAGGTAATATTCAGCGCTTACCTATATCAGAAAATGCAAGCCATGGAAGGAGAAGCTTTCCATACGTACGAGGTAGCGAATCCAGAGCCTGGAATCTAGACTCGGATCGGAACCCCAAGTCCCGTGATATAAGCAGGACCAAGACAATACCCGATCCCGTACCAAATCAATCAAGGCAACCTATTTTGGGGGGCTGTAAGAAAGCTAACAACAGAACGTGCCAGACAGGACTTTTCAGGACTCGCATAAGTGAAAGCAAAATCCCGAGAGTGGACGTCAATGGATGCCGCGACCTAGGTAGTCCTTGATGTAATCTTCACGATGATCTAGAGTAGGTAGGTAGAGCTTTTATTGGATAAATGCACAAGGCAGACTTGCCTTCCTTTGAAGGGAACGAGCGGAGGCTGATGGCGGGGCCAAGGCTAGGATATTTAGTTATTGTCGAGGGGTGGTGAGGCTGAGCTGGTGTTCCACAGCCACTGTATGAAGGAATAGAAGAGTTTGGTTGTTGTTAAAAAGACTCTCGATACTCGTCTCGTAATTGACATTACATGATATAGTAATACCCTTGAATTGATTTCATTTCATATTATTGTGTTGATTGTGTTTCGTGTGGCGTTTGTTGCAATCCAAAGCCAAAGCAGATCTGGAACAAAGAGGGAAGGGTTCCGAGTCTTGTCTTTCAGCTTTCGTTCACATCGCATCAACCCAACCAAATCAAGCCCAACCACACATACCACTTCTCTTTTGTGTGCAGAAAATCAGGACTGGCTGCATTTACTCACTGCACACTTTATTGCCCTCGTACAGCACAGAGCTTTTGCCCCAACCCTGGATTGAGTGTACCTACCGTATGCCGTATCAACATCAGCAGCACTACTCGGTACTTTATCATTCTTACACGTTATACACTACTTCCCGCCTTCCTTCCTTCCAGCAACCTAGCAATCCATTCCATTGTCCGCGTCCCTGCAGCTTTGATGTTCCTAGTTCTTGGATCCTTCCATTTCTTCCCTCCGCTCCACCCTCATTCAAGGGTACAGGTATAGGTACGGGCCGGCAAAAGCAGCTCTCCATTTTATCCAGTCACTGCCAAAGGGAAAAAGGTCCTACAAGTAACTTCACTTGCTTGTGAGGTCCTGTGAATCATATCAGCCCGACCAAACTATTGCTAGCGTTTTGCGTTGGACGTTGGCTGACAGGACAGAGTAAGAGAGAGTGAGAGATTGAGAGAGGCGACGCCGCCTTTCGTTCCACACCCCAGCACCCCCATCCCTAAAACCAGCCCAATTCCTCCTTGGGTGCGTCTCACGCATATTTCTGGTTTGGATTACTACATCTCCAGCCCCTCCGCCGCCTTTATCCCCTCGCATTTCCCCCCTCCGTGAGTTCTATGAATTCTATGAACTCCCGCTTCAAAGGCCTTGGATTCGGCTCCAAACGCAAATCAAGTGCAGTCGTCCCGACACTCGCACAACAACAGGTCCAGAACCCCACCTCGCAACCCCAGCTGCTTCCTGGCAGACCCATCCCCAATAATCCCAATCTTGCCGGCGCTCCTACACCCTCAACAGCCTCGTCCTCGACCACCAGTCTCCCTATGAATCATCCAGGCGCTGGTGGGCGACCGCCGAGCTATACAAATCAGTATTCACCTGCACCAGCTGCCGTCGGTCGCACTCAGAGCCCTTTAACCACGGGTCTTCCTCGCACGCCTCCCACACAGATGGTCGGCGGCCCTCCTCCGATAAACACAGCTTCTTCAGGATATCCTCCTGGACACCCAGCGCAAGGTCAAATGGGTGCACCACCACCAGCAGGCGGACCACCGCAATACGGCCCTCCTCAATACGGTGCGCCAGGTGCTCCAGCGGGAAACAGCATGGCGGCTGCACAATACGCGAACAGAGGTGCCGTCGAGGTCGAAGGAGCTGGCCGGAGTAAGGCGCAACTGATTGTTGGTATCGACTTTGTAAGTCAACAATTGCCCCGCCCGCGACAGCGATAAGGGTCACTTCTAATCATTTCTAGGGAACCACCTTTTCTGGTGTCGCGTTTGCATTTGCTACGAACACAGAAGCAAAGGAAGATATCATTACAGAATGGCCGGGTGCAGGATCCTACACAAAGCAAAAGGTATGCGACCCTACACCACCATGGTCTATGAGATTGCGCTGACAGTGGTAGATTCCTACAGTATTATACTACGATCAATACCAGAAGGTTGTGGGATGGGGCCCTGATATCGCCGATGCTTTGGCACCAACTGGATACCCCAAGCCAGGTGTGCAAAAGGTCGAGTGGTTCAAGTTGCAGCTCATGCTTTCTGGTAACACATACATCGACCCTATCAACCTCCCCCCCCTTCCTCCCGGAAAGTCAGAGATCGACGTGGCGGCAGACTACTTATTCAAACTTCGACAAGCGATGCGAAACCAATTGCAAAAGACGTTGGGCGAGGTGTTCAACAGAGAAGAGCGGAATATCCGGTACTATCTTACAGTGCCTGCGATTTGGAACGATGCTGGAAAGGCCGCAACCCGTGCTGCTGCCATTCAAGCTGGGTTCTTACGTGATGAGAACGATAACAGACTCACCCTGATTACAGAACCAGAAGCAGCCGCGCTCTTTTGTTCAAAAGCTGGTCTGTTGAATCTAAAGGTACATGACGCCGTGCTGATTGTTGATTGTGGTGGGGGGACTGTGGATTTGATTGCATACGAGGTCGAAGAAGAGTCACCCTTCACTGTTTCCGAATGTACAGCTGGATCTGGTGACTCTTGCGGATCAACAGCCCTGAACCGAAATTTCTCCAACATCCTCCGAACGAAGATCCGAAAGATGAAATTACCGGATGGATCCAAGACAGCAGGCAGAGTCTACGCCAAGTGTATCATGGACTTCGAGAACAGAATCAAGGCCGATTTCCGAAACAACAACCAAAAATGGGCTGTTGATGTAGGTATCGAGGCAGAATTCCCAGAAGCTGGTATCGAAGAAGGATATATGACATTTACCAATGAGGAAATCCTGCAATGTTTCGAACCCGTGGTCAACCGAATCTTGGAATTGGTCCGGAATCAAATCATCGCCATCCAAGCTCAAAATCGGACATTACAGAATGTGCTTGTCGTTGGCGGATTCGGCGCCTCAGAGTACCTCTTCCAGCAAATCAAGCTCCACGTGCCTCCGCAATTCCAAGCCAAAGTTGTCAGACCCATGGACTCTGTCGCTGCTATCGTCAAGGGTGCCGTTACCGCTGGTATCACAGAGCGAGTCGTTACATCCCGTGTAGCACGTCGCCACTACCTTATGGCTACTCTCCAACCTTTCAAGGAAGGTCATCACCCAGAAGCATACCGCGTGCCTTCATTGGATGGAAAGGATAGGTGCAAATTCACGCGCCAGATCTTTGTGCAGAAGGGGCAGAGAGTTAAGATTGGAGAGCCAGTCAAGGTGTCGTTTTTCAGACAGGTCGCGCCGGGTGCTACACTGATGTATGAGGATATTCTATACGCATGCGACGATGATGTTTGTCCAGAGTATACTAAGGATCCTCGTAAGTCTTCCCTCCCCCATATTCCACCGTTTATTCTTCAATCCTGCTAACAAAATCTATCTGCAGGTGTCAAAGAAGTCGTAACCCTTACCTCAGACCTCTCGCGCAAAAACCTAGAAAAAGACTTTGAGCGCATGGATACCCCGCAAGGAACTTTCTACCGTGTTTACTTTGACATCTACCTCACGCTTGATGGGTCTGAGTTTAACGCCGAGCTTGTTTGTCAAGGTGAGGTTATGGGAAGGTGCACTAGCAGATTTAAGTAAATGAACAAAATAAACCTCGAAAGATGGAGACTGCCGAGATTTTCTTACGGGGATGCTCGTTTTCGACGAGTGTGGTGGTATTTGGAGGTGAAGTAAGGGAAGTGGATACCAATTTTTTTGTTTGAAGGGTAGGGCAGGGCATAAGATAGATGGGAGGTGATAGGGGGTTATATATGGAACAGATGTGAAAGTTGAAGTGGAGCGATGAAATTTAGGTAATTGATTGGACGGATGGATGGATGGATAGATGGATAGCTAGGGTGGAGTGGAGTGATTTATAGGTATTGCGTCAAGTGAAGTAAGGTGGTAGAAAAATGAATGAATGAAGGTCTGATATTATATCATATGATAGGATATGATATAAGTATCTATCTGTTTCCGGTTCTTTTTCCATCTTCTTTCGCTGTGCTGTGCTTCTGTGCTGTGCTTGTGGTATGAAAGGTTGGGGAGCTTAAGAGGGGCGGGGAGGGGGTAAGGCTTGCAAGTGCAATTGAACCGTTCTCTCTTGTTCTGTTCTATTAGTTCTATTTTATTTTATTTTATTCCCGGTGTTTATATATACTCGAGTATATATGTATATTTGTATAGTATATAGATGGCTGAATAATTAATAAGGGGGTTTCTGGTGCTAAAGGTTTCTATGGAGGGCTTGGTGTAGCACTAAACCAGTGTCGGGGTCTCATCTTATTTCAATGAAGGCCTGCCCTTAGCCCTATCTTTTTGTATTACTTTTCTACTTTATGCTTCATGGAATGTCGAAAATCCTTATATCTGTACATATCAATCATTGAAATATTATCCACTGGTCTCATTTTTGAAGGCCACACGACACGTGTCTAGGCGAGGCTCAAGCCGGTTGATTTGTTGGTTCTAGCGTAGCTTCGGTGTTGTGTAACCCAGGTGCACTGCCCCATAATTTGCCTGCCTTACATGCCATGGCGCACCCTTATATATTTGGCTTCTTTGCTGCTGTTTGTTTTTTCTTTCAATGCTTGTACGTCCTCCCGTTGCCTTGAGTCAGTCCAAACATTTTTATTATCATCCACTCTTCCCCATGTCAGACGACTCTCCCATTTCATCCTACCGAGAACAAGGCTCGTTGTGGGCTTGGACAGCATGCCGGGATGCTCCTGTCTTCGTGTCTGTTGATGAGGGACCCCATGGCCTTTCTTGCTACCAGTACGCTCTACCTCAACTTGATCCAGTAATCACCAACACTGCGCTTGAAGAATCAGGGTTGCGGGCTTGGTTGAATGCACCAGCACCTTTGAATAATGGGACGCAGCCTTGTGGGGGGCACCAAATTCTCCAGATTGATATACAAAAAAGTGGTCGTATATTAATGAAGAGTGAGACATTCGAAGTAGTGACCAAGGCCTTCGATCTTCCTCCGGTGGAATTTCATCTTCAATCAGAGCGAGCTGGTGGCTGTGGTATGTTCCTTCAAGATGATGGAAGCTTCAGTAAGGGTCAAATCTCAACTTCAAGAACGAAGCTAATGATTGACTAAGTATTCGTTACTAGAAGGCCAGCAATTTGTGGCTTCACGTCATCGGTCCTCCGTTACGACCCTTCTACTAATATCACCAGGGGCTATATGCTCACCTCCCTCAAAGATGGCCATATTCGTGAAAATGTTAAGGATCTACACCATCAATTCCTTGCCTGCCCTCATCCTCTCCTAATCCCTATCTCGCTCATGGAACTGAGGCTTGAAACTATGACGTTTGGAATCCATGAATGCGGCCGAGATCTGATGGCCATAGAGCAAGAAATGGGTCTCTCATCATGGCTTGGTGACGAACTGCCGAAGGTCGGAGACTACAATGAGCTTGTAAAGAGTTTGGGTAGATTACATTCAAGATACTTGTTATTCCAATGGGGTATCATGGTGGCCAAGCTGGATATCCAGTCTTACTTGAAGAATCTCAAACGTTTGGATACAGATCTGCCTGTTGATTGCCAGCACATGTTACGAGCGCAGTCGCTGAGATTAAGTTATCGATTAGAGTATATACTAAGTTGCATTGAGCATGACCTTGTGTCTGGAAACATGGCTACACGGCTGCAGTCTCAGCAGACCATGGTACGCATGCACCTCACCGACCGTACATCTATGCCAGATGCTGATACGTCGTTCTCATAGCTATTCAACCTTATTGCCCAAGCGGACACTAACGTCAACATCGGCCTTGCCAAAGATTCCAGAGAGCTTGCTGCCGCCAGCAAACAGGACAGCTCTGCTATGAAAATCATCGCCTTTCTGACCACACTCTTCCTGCCTGGGACTTTCGTTGCGGTGAGCTTTCTCTTCCCCACCCTACCATTTCTTCTTCACATACTAAAGTACCCCACAGACATTCTTCGCAATGCCCCTCTTCAACTGGCAAGCTCCAACCCTCGACCAAGTCACAACACCCCACTACTGGTTCTACTGGGCCATCACCGGCCCCATAACGCTAATCACCATGATCATCGTTCTCTCCTGGACAATCTGGCGTGCGAGACAAAATAGGATCATGATTGGCAAAGCTCGGGGCTCGAAGATTTGGGATGCAAGTGAAAGTGGGAGTGGGAGTGGGAGCTCAGATGCAAGCAGTCTTATGGCAGCAGAAACGGAGATGTCTATGAAAGAGAAGTTAGTGGGTCTTTTGAGGCGGAGGAGGGGGAAGAATGTGCTACTGAGACGTGGAGGACATTGACCCTAGTCCATGAGTTGAAAATTTCGTGAGAGGAATACTTTTCTGGGGTGGCAGCCGAAATACAGGACTGAAAAGCGGGAGACATTGGCAATTTAGCAGTGCATATTTCCAGCACTCGAATATTTTCCAAGGAAAGCGGTCGGGGTTTGTTAAGGTGGATCCAGATCAGGCTTCCTTTCCAGACACTGTTAGGAAAGCGTGGACGAATTAGTCGGAGGTAAAGTTCAAAGGGCCGGGGAGAAGTATAGCACGCGGTTTATCCTCTCTAGGTGGCTATATACGGGATGTTGGAGGAGGCAAAGGAGCTTTAGATGAGAGCGAAGAATCAGCAGATGAAATACTAAATGGAGTATAATCTGAGAGAAAAAGGGATCTGACTAGTTCCTTCATCTTCAGTGAGGGCTGCTTTCGCCGCGGTGCTATATAGAGTGAGAAGGTAAAGAGGGAAGGGAAGATAGAATGCAAGGTTATTCCTTCTCTTTTTGATCCTATACTCTCAGCGACTTTTTATAAAAGAGAACGCAAAAACACTATACGAGGTACTTATTTTGGTTCGGATATAAGTAAGTTCTTATTAGGAAGTATAGTACGCCGCTAGAAGCCACTACAATTTAAGGGGTTATACTATTTATTAGCGAGAACTTCGGTGTAAGAGTAGAGGCTATTACTCTCTGTACACCTAAGCAAGAAACGCGTCGCGTTGCTCCCAGCTACCCTTCTTCTTAAATAATTAATAATAAAATAACCACTTATCTAAACACCTTAAAATTAATAATAGATAATATTCTTTTATTAAGCCCTAATATCCTAAAGCTTGGAAATAAGTAGCTTTCTCCTGCGCGTGCAGTTATCTACGTATTAGGACGGCTTAGCTTTTCCCTTAGTAAGATCCGCTAAAAGACTACTGCTTCCCGATTAACTATTAGGGATATCCTACACTAAGAATACTTTTATAGAGGATGCAAAACCCGACTTTATAAGCCCTATTTAATGTCTATTAGAGAGATCCGCCGCTATATCTGCCATATCGTAAAAGACTAGTCTATATATTATCTTATATTTAAATAAGTCTAAATTTAGCTAAGCATTTAAGCCTCTATGCAAACCATCTAATAAGAACTATGCCGCGTAGGCTATTAGCGCTATATTATATGCCTCTAGCTCTATATATTATGCAAGCAAGCTAAGAAAAGACTAGGTTTTGTATTAGAGCATAGATAGTAGAGAATATCTAACTATGCTGCTTTTAGGCAAAATAGGAAGCAAGGAGAGAACTAGAGAAAGTGTTACGAATATAATATATAACTAGGTATTACGAACGTAATATATAACCAAGGGACCTTAGGCTTAATATCTGGTTCTAAGACGTAGAAGAACCTTTAGTAGGGACAGGTTTTTCTTATATAAGCAAAAGACGTTTTCCTAGTATATTAGTTATATAATAGACTAAGAAGGACCGTAGGGATCCTTGCGGCCTGTTAGGATCTATTAGGATTATATAATAGACTAAGGAGAACTATAGGGATCCTTGCGGCCCGTTAGGATCTATTAGGATCTAAAGGCATAAAGGTTCTATATAAAGCTAGGTTATTATCTATTATATAGAAGCTTTATACTTAACTTAAATAGTATTTTCTAATATACGCTTATTACTTTATACTTTATAATAAGCTATACTTCTAAGTATAGCAACTAGTAATCTATTAATAGATACTAATATTAACCTAATAATAACCTAGGTCTAGGGACCTAACTTAAGTTATAAGACTTACTTTAGCACTATATAAGCTAGGCAATCGTTACACTTTAAGCACTAGTCTTTTTATTAATAGAATAATATTATCTACTAGATCTACTAAAGAGAAAAACACTCTAACTTTAACCCTAATATAAACTCCGGCCTTTATACTAGCGCTAGCCTAGACTTTTATAGTATAAAAATAAACTATAATTATTAAGATATCTAATATATTCTATAAAGATAAAAGCAAGTTAGATAACTTTCTAATCTTAATAAATATCTATATCTTATTTAATTAATACTTGTTTGAAATAAAGGTAGTAAAGGTTATCTATATAATTAGTTACCTTTAGAGCATAGCTTTTAACTAGGTTAAGACCTATATTAATGATTTTATAGCAAATAAAACCAGTTAGAGGCAAATTATAACCGGAGCAAGAACCTTAACCTAGGCTATATTTATAAGCTACGAAGCATTTAAGAAAAATATTTAATAAGTCTTCGGCGACCTTAAATAGTAAAGTATAGCTAAATAGAAGCTGCGATAACTAAAGTAAAGCAAGTTAGCCTCTAAGTATATAGCTAGGTTCTAGTAGTATTTAGATATAGTAGAATAAAGCAACCGCGCTCTAACTAGCTAGTACTATATAGAACTAAAGGACTTTATTAAGAATAAGCTAACTAGAATAGACTAACTAACTAACCTTACTAAAATAATTAAGAAAGCGGTTAAGATTAATAACCGATTTTTTAAAAAGTCCCTCGAATAAAAAAGGATCTATAACTTTAGTAAACAATTAGAAAAGATAGGATTAATAGAAAAGAAGGACTAGGGGGACCTAATAGAAATTAATACTACTTACTAAAAACTAAACCCACTTTCTAAGAAGAAATAAAATAAGTAATATTAGAAGAAACTTTATTTTAAGTATAGATTACCTAGATACTTAGTATTCTCTTATAGGCAGAAGAAAAGAAAAAGACCTTAAAAGAAATAAAATATAAGCGCAGCTATATAAACCTTAGATATAGTATTATAACCTAACCTTAAGAGATAGAAGTATAGTATATAACTATCTAAATATAAAAGCTAGGAAATAAATATAGAAAAAAAAGCAAGCCTATCTTAGGATTCTATAGACTAGCTATCTAATATAGATAAGAAATAGATTATAGCTAGTAATAAACTTTCTATAGGAAACTAGTAGGAATCTAAAGAAGAAAATAAACTAGCCTTTAAAAAAAGCTTCTAGCTAGAAATAGAGAAACCTAAAAAAGGCATCTACTATATAGTTATATATTAAGATATATAATAAGTTATCTTTAAAGCACCCTAGCGGCCTAGGATTATTAAGAGCATTCTAGAAGAAAAAATACTAAAGCTAAGCTTAATTATTAAGCTAGGAGAAGTCTAGGAAATCGCTAGTAAAAAGTTAAGCAAACGTATTTAAAAGAAAACAACTTTTTCTCTATTTTCTATAAACCTAATAACTTTTGCCTAGTAATATATTAATAATAAAGCATAAAGTATATTTGCGCTAAATACTCTATACTAACTAATAAAGTAGAAAAGCAGTTACTAACTATAGAAAAACCAATTTATAGGATATAAGATCCTAGAAGAAAGATAACTAAAAAGGAAAGTAGCAGCTATAAAAAGCTAAAACTATATAATACTAAATGCTTATACTAAAGGAAAAAAGCTATAGGTTATACTTAACTCTAGTATATAAAGGAACTTTATCTTACTAGAAACTATAAAGAGGCTTAATATACCTATATAGGAGAAAAAGGAACCCTATCTACTTACTATTATTAATAGAATAGCAATTAGAATAAATAAAAAGATAGTTAAGTATAAGACTATACCTATATAGATAACTATTAGAGGTTACTAGAAGGAAATTAGCCTAGATATAATCTGTATTAAGAATAATTAGGCTATTTTTAGTATTTCTTAGATTAGATAATATAATCTAAAAATTAACTAGAAAACTTATAAGATAAAGTTTACCTAATATAGCTATATATTAAAATAACTATATAGCTATAGAGAGGTTAGCGCTACCTCCTATAATGCGCTAGGGCATATAATCTAAAGCCTTCTACTAGATAATAAAAAGGTTAAAAAAGAGATACTAGTATAATATAGGAAGTTCGAATAGATATTTAATAACCTATAAAGTAAAAAGGCTTTACCTAAATATTAACTATAGGACTATAAGATACTACTTAAGAAAGAATATAAACCTTTTTAGGAACCACTTTACTAGTATAATAAAGAGAAGATAAAACTATAAAAGGAGTATATTAATAAAGCGTTATCTAAAGAATAGATAAAAAAGTTATACTCCCTATTAAAAGCGCTAATACTATTTATAAAAAAAAAGACAAACTAGATTAATTTTGTATTAACTACTAAAAGCTAAATAAGATAACTATAAAAAATTAATACCTACTACTATAGGCAGATAATATATAAAACTGTTTAAGAAAAGCGGTAATCTTTATATAGCTAGATATAAAGGATATATATTACCTAATCCGTATTATAAAGGGCAAGAAATAGAAAATAGTATTTTAAACTAGATTTAGTTACTATAAGTACTAGGTTATACCGTTTAGGCTAACTAATGCCCTAGTAATCTATTAAGAAGTTAACTATAATATATTAAGAGCTTTCTTAAATAGGTTTTATATATATTACCTTAATAATATACTAGTATATTTAGATAATAAGGAATAGCATATAGGATATATAATATAGGTCTTAGAAGCACTTACGGTAAAGGGATTCCGTCTAAAGCTATCTAAGTATAACTTTTATATAAAAGAAATTACTTTTCTAAGCTATATAATTACGCTAAGAAAAATCAGCCTAGACCCTAAAAAGGTCTAAGCAATTATTACCTAAGAGATGCTAACTATAGTTAAATAAGTATAATTTTTTCTAAGATTTATAAACTTCTACTAAAAGTTTATTAAGTTATATTTAAAAAAGGCTCTACTACTTATAAACCTAATAAAAAAAGAGTAGGAGTTTAAATAGATAGACGAAACAAAAAAAGCATTCTAAGAGCTAAAGCAGGCCTTTATAGAGAAGCCTATCCGCTAGAACTTCTAGCTAGAACTTAAGTTAATAATAGAAATAAACATATTAGATAAAGTAATAAAGAAAGTACTTATATAGAAATATAAAAATAGCAGCTAGTATCTAGTAGCGTATTACTTTAGAAAAATAATATCCGCGGAACTTAACTATAATATATATAATAAGAAACTCCTAGTAATAGTTAAAGTATTATAGAAATAAAAGGTTTACCTTTAGAAAGCTAACTTTCTAGTAATAATTCTTACTAATTATAAGAATCTTATTAGCTTTACTATAACTAAAGACTTAAATAGGCGGCAGACAAGGTAGACAGAGACACTTACTATCTATAACTTATAAATTAAATATATAAAAAGGATAGAGAATATATATACTAATGCGCTAAGTTAGAAACTAAGATATAAGATAAAAAAGGAAATAAAGAGCATTGCGATCTTCTAAGAAAATAGTAATAACCTTATTTTAAATAAGTAATAAGTTATAGCTACGATCTATATTAATAGTAATCTATTTATAGATAAAATCAGATTAGTATATAAAGAGGATATAGTAGTAGAAAGCATCTTATAATACTTCTAAAAGAATATAAAAAGGCTTCTACTATATAAAAATAAGATATATATTCTAAAAAACATCTAGAAAGAATTTATTAAGAAATAATATAAGCTACTAGCTTATAGATATTAAAGAAACACTAGAACCTAGAAAAAGCTCTTATAGAGATACTACTTCCTAAGTATACGAATAATAGTTAAGAAGGTTATTAGTAAATACGATACTTGCATACGAAATAAGGTATTATAATACGTCTTATATAATATAATATAATTATCTAATATACTAAAAACCCTTTAGATATCTATTATATAGAACTTTATAATTAAACTACTACTATTTAAGAATCTAATAATAGGAGTAGAATACGATTCTATTCTAGTTATTATAGATAGGTTAATAAAATACACCTATATAATACTCTATAAGAAGTTAAGCATAGCTAAGAACTTGGCCTAAGCATTTCTCTAAGTAGTAGTAGTAAACTATAGCGCGCTAAAAGAAATCATATTAGATAAAGATTAGCTCTTTACTTTAAAATTCTAGATAGTATTTATAGCTTTGCTAGGTATTAAAAAAAAGCTATTAATAAGTTTTTATTTATAAACTAATAAATAAACTAAATAGATAAATTAGATAATAGAAATATATATCTAATATTATATAAACTATAAGTAGAATAACTAGGTAGAACTTCTATCACTTGCCTAGTTTATATATAATATATCAGCTGCAGAAAATATAAAGATCTTACTAGTATACGTAAATTATAGTTATAACTCTAAGGCCTACTACTTTATAATAACCTTAGAATTAGACAACTAATCCGCAACTATATAGGTAGAAAACCTTAAAGCATTTTAGGAGGAACTAGCTAGCAACCTAGTATTCTTTATAAAGAAAGCAGCGTTATACTATAATAGAAAATATAGTATAGAACCTACGCTTAAAGAAAAAGATAAGGTCTATCTAATATAAAAAAATATTAAAATAAAATAACTAAGTATAAAACTAGATTATAAGAAGCTAAGGCTATTTAAAATTAAATAAGTTATAGAACTAGTTAACTATAAATTAGTACTATCTAGAATAATAAATATATATCTAGTATTTTATATATCTTTTCTTAAACTAGCACTACTAGAGGCGCTATCCGCGCCTATTATAGAAATCTAACTAGCTAACCCTAACGCTAAATATAAGATTAAAGTAATACTAGACTATAAATAGGTTAAAGGAAGTATTAAGTACTTAGTAAAATAGATAAACTACCTATACTTAGAAAATATCTAGGAACTAAGAATAATACTTAAGAATCTTAAGATATTTATAAACTATTAAGATTAGTACCCTAACCTAACTAGAATAGGTCTAAGGGATTATATATAGCTAGTAATATAATAAAGGTAAGATTATTAAAAAGGTTAGAACTAGGCAAAAAACTACTAGTAAAAAAGTTAAGAATAGAAGCAGATAGGGCTTTCTACTTACGCCGCCTACTTTTCTTTTTCTTAATCTTCTTTTTCTTCTCTAAAGTATTAAGCTTATTAAGGGTTTTAAGGCCCTAATATAATATATCTTAGGTATAGTATTTAAACTTAAACTATTACTAATTAAGATATAATAGTTTTAAAAGCGTCTTTTGCTTTTTCTGCTTTAAATAAAGCTTTTTACGCTCTAGTATAGACTAGTCCGCAAGTAATAAGCTATAAATATTATACTTTATTTTTAATTTTATATAAGTACTATATTTGCCTAAACTAGAGGATTTAAATATAATATACTCTAAGCTTTAGAATTTATAATAAGTGCACTTTATATTAATAGAATAACTAAAAGAGATAATTTAATTATAAAAGATAAAGCGCTTTTTATTTTTAATATTATAAATAGGTAGTATAATAAAAAGAAAAAAAGCTATACTATAAGAAAGATGTTTCTTTATATTATACTTAAGCGTAGAAACTATACTAACTAAGAGAGGAATAGTATTATAAATATAATATATAACTAAAGAACCTTAGGCTTAATATCTAGTTCTAAGATATAGGAGAACTCTTAGTAGGGATAGGTTTTTCTTATATAAGCAAAAGACGTTTTTCTAGTATATTAGTTATATAATAGACTAAGGAGAACTATAGGGATTTTTGCGGCCTATTAGAATCTATTAGGATTATATAATAGACTAAGGAGAACTATAGGGATCCTTATAGCCTGTTAGGATCTATTAGGATCTAAAGGCATAAAGGTTCTATATAAGGCTAGGTTATTACCTATTAGATAGAAGCTTTATACTTAACTTAAATAGTATTTCCTAATATATACTTATTACTTTATACTTTATAATAAGCTATACTTTTAAGTATAGCAACTAGTAATCTATTAATAAATACTAATATTAACCTAATAATAACCTAGGTCTAGAGACCTAACTTAAGTTATAAGACTTACCCTAGCACTATGTAAGCTAGGCGATTGTTACACTTAGATTATATGCTCTGGCGCGTTATAGAAGGTAGCGCTAACCTCTTTATAGCTATATAGTTATTTTAATATATAGCTATATTAGATAAACTTTATCTTATAAGTTTTCTAGTTAATTTCTAGATTATATTATCTAATCTAAAAAATACTAAAAATAGCCTGATTATCCCTAATATAGATTATATCTAGGCTAATTTCCTTCTAGTAACCTCTAATAGTTATTTATATAGGTATAGTTTTATACTTAACTATTTCTCTATTTATTTTAATTACTATCCTATTAATAATAGTAAGTAGATAAGATTCTATCTTTTTTTATATTAGTATATTAAGCCTTTTAATAGCTTCTAGTAAAATAAAATTCCTTTATATACTAGAGTTAAGTATAATCTATAGCTTTTTTCCTCTAGTATAAGTATTTAGTATTATATAGTTTTAGCTCTTTATAGCTACTACTTTCCTTTTTAGTTATCTTTCTTCTAGGATCTTATATTTTATAAATTGGTTTTTTTATAGTTAGTAACTGCTTTCCTATTTTATTAGTTAATATAAGATATTTAGTATAAATATGCTTTATGCTTTATTACTAATATATTACTAGGTAAAGATTATTAGGTTTATAGAAAATAAAAGAAAAGTTATTTTCCTTTAAATATATTTGCCTAACCTTTTACTAGTAATCTCCTAGATTTCTCCCAGCTTAATAATTAAGCTTAGTCTTAGTATTTTTTCTCTTAGAATGCTTTTAATAATCCTAGGCTATTAAGGTGCCTTAAAGATAACTTATTATATATCTTAATATATAACTATATAGTAGATACCCTTTTCTAGTTTCTCTATTTCTAGCTAGAAGTCTCTTTTAAAAGCTAGTTTATCCTTTTCTTTAGGTTCCTACTAGTTTCCTATAGAAAGCTTATTACTAGCTATAATCTATTCTTTATCTATATTAGATAGCTAGTCTATAGAATCCTAAGATAGGCTTGCTTTTTTTTCTATATTTATTTCCTAGCTTTTATATTTAGATAGTTATATACTATACTTCTATCTCTTAAAGTTAGGTTATAATACTATATCTAAGGTTTATATAGCTGCGCTTATATTTTATTTCTTTTAGGGTCTTTTTCTTTTTTTCTACCTATAAGAGAATACTAAGTATCTAGGTAATCTATACTTAAAATAAAGTCTTTTCTAATATTACTTATTCTATTTCTTTTTAGAAAGTAGGTTTAGTTTTTAGTAAGCGGTATTAATCTCTATTAGGTCCCTCTAGTCTTTTCTTTCTATTAATTCTATTTTCCTTAACTATTTACTAAAGTTATAGGTTCCTTTTTACTTAAGAGACCTCTTAAAAAACCGGTTATTAATCTTAATCGCTTTCTTAATTATCTTAGCAAAACTAGTTAGTTAGTCTATTCTAGTTAGCTTATTCTTAATAAAGTCCTTTAGTTCTATATAGTACTAGCTAGTTAGAACGCGGTTGCTCTATTCTATTATATCTAAATACTACTAGAATCTAGCTATATATTTAGAAGCTAACTTATTCTATTTTAGTTATTATAGCTTCTGTTTAGCTATACTCTACTATTTAAGGTTACTAAAGACTTATTAGATATTTTTCTTAAATGCTTTATAGCTTATAAATATAACCTAAATTAAGGTTCTAGCTCTAGTTATAATTCGCCTCTAACTGGTTTTATTTACTATAAAATCGTTAATATAGGTTTTAATCTAATTAAAAGCTATGCTTTAAAAATAACTAATTATATAAATAACTTTTACTATCTTAGTTTCAAATAAGTATTAGTTAAACAAGATATAGATATCTATTAAGGTTAGAAAGTTATTTAACTTGCCTCTATCTCTATAGAATATATTAGATATCTTAATAACTATAGTTTATTCTTATATTATAAAAGCCTAAGCTAGCGCTAGTATAGAAGCTAGAGTTAGTATTAGAGTTAAGATTAGAGTGTTTTTCCTTTTAGCGGATCCGGTGGATAATATTATTCCGTTAATAGAAAGACTAGTGCTTAAAGTATAATAATCGCCTAGCTCGTATAGTACTAAGGTAAGTCTTATAACTTAAGTTAGATTCTTAGATCTAGGTTATTATTAGGTTAATATTAGTATCTATTAATAGATTACTAATTACTATACTTAAAAGTATAGCTTATTATAAAGTATAAAGTAATAAATATATATTAGGAAATACTATTTAAGTTAAGTATAAAGCTTCTATCTAATAGGTAATAACCTAGCTTTATATAGAACCTTTATACCTTTAGATCCCGATGGATCCTAACAGGCCGTAAGAATCCCTACGGTCCTTCTTAGTCTATCACGTGACTAATATACTAGAAAAACGTCTTTTGCTTATATAAGAAAAACCTGTTTCTATTAAGAGTTCTCTTATATCTAAAGCTAGATATTAAGCCTAAGATCTTTTAATTATATATTATATTCGTAATAACTTATTCGGAACTAAGATAGTAAAGGTTATCTATATAATCAGTTACTTTTAAAGCATAGCCTTTAATTAGATTAAGATCTATATTAATAATTTTATAGTAAATAAAACCAGCTAGAGGCAAATTATAACCGGGGCAAGAATCTTAATCTAGGCTATATTTATAAGCTATAAAGCATTTAAAAAGAATATCCGATAAGTCTTTAGTAACCTAAAATAGTAGAGTATAGCTAAATAGAAGCTCTAATAATTAAGATAAAGCAAGTCGGCCTTTAAATATATAGCTAGGTTCTAGTAGTATTTAGATATAGCAAGATAGAGCAACCGCGCCCTAACTAGCTAGTACTATATAGAACTAAAAGACTTTATTAAGAATAAGCTAACTAGAATAAACTAACTAACTAGTCTCGCCGAAATAATTAAGAAAGCAGTTAAGATTAATAACCGGTTTTTTAAAAGGTCTCTTAAAAAAAAAGAAATCTATAACTTTAGTAAATAGTTAGGAAAGATAGAATTAATAGAAAAAAAGGACTAGAGGGACCTAATAGAAATTAATACTACTTACTAAAAACTAAACCTATTCTTTAAAGAGAAATAGAATAAGTAATATTAGAAAAGACTTTATTTTAAGTATAGATTACCTAGATACTTAGTATTCTTTTATAGATAGAAGAAAAAAAAAGAACCCTAAAAGAAATAGAATATAAGTATAGCTATATAAATCTTAGATATAGTATTATAACCTAACCTTAAGAGATAGAAGTATAGTATATAACTACCTAAATATAAAAGCTAGGAAATAAATATAGAAAAAAAAGCAAGCTTATCTTAGAATTCTATAAACTAGCTACCTAATATAGATAAAGAATAGATTATAGCTAGTAATAAGCTTTCTGCAGAAAACTAGTAGGAACCTAAAAAAGGGGATAAACCGGCCTTTAAAAGAGACTTTTAGCTAGGAATAAAGAAACTAGAAAAGGGTATCTACTATATAGTTATATACTAAGATATATAATAAGTTATCTTTAAGGTATCTTAATAGCCTAGGATTATTAAAAGTATCCTAAAAGAAAAAATACTAAGGCTAAGCTTAATTATTAAGCTAGAAGAAATCTAGAAGATTACTAGTAAAGGGTTAAGTAAATGTATTTAGAGAAAAATAACTTTTCTTCTATTTTCTATAAACCTAATAATCTTTACTTAGTAATATATTAGTAATAAAGTATAAAGCATATTTATACTAAATATCCTATATTAACTAATAAGATAGAAAAGCAGTTACTAACTATAGAAAAACTAATTTATAAAATATAAGATTCTAGAAAGAAAACAACTAAGAAGAAAAGTGGTAGCTATAGAAAGCTAAAACTATATAATACTAAACGTCTATACTAGAGAAAAAAAGCTATAGATTATACTTAACTCTAGTATATAAAGGAACTTTATTTTACTAGAAGCTATTAAAAGGCTTAATATACTAATATAAGAGAAGATAGAACCCTATCTACTTACTATTATTAATAGGATAGTAATTAAAATAAATAGAAAAATAGTTAAATATAAGACTATACCTATATAAATAACTATTAGAGGTTATTAAAAGGAAATTAGCCTAGATATAATCTATATTAGGGATAATTAGGCTATTTTTAGTATTTTTTAGATTAGATAATATAATCTAGAAATTAACTAGAAAACTTATAAGATAAAGTTTATCTAATATAGCTATATATTAAAATAACTATATAGCTATAAAGAGGTTAGCGCTACCTTCTATAACGCGCTAGGGTATATAATCTAAGGCTTTCTACTAGATAATAAGAAGGTTAAGAAAGAGATACTAGTATAGTATAAGAAGTTTAAATAGATATTTAATAACTTATAAAATAAGAAAGCCTTACCTAAATATTAACTATAGAACTATAAAATACTACTTAAGAAAAAATATAAACTTTCTTAGAAACTACTTTGCTAGTATAGTAAAAAGAAAATAAGACTATAAAGGGAGTATATTAATAAGATATTATCTAAAAGATAGATAAGAGAGTTGCACTCTCTATTAGAAGCGCTAATACTATTTGCGAAAAAAAAAGATAAACTAGATCGATTTTATATTAACTACTAAAAGTTAAATAAGATAACTATAAAAAATTAATACCTACTACTATAGACAGATAATATATAGAACTATCTAAAAAAAGTAGTGATTTTTATACAGCTAGATATAAAGGACGCATATTATCTAATCTGTATTATAAAAGCAAGGAATAGAAAACGGCATTTTAAACTAGATTTAGTTACTATAAGTACTAGATTATACTATTTAGGCTAACTAATACCCTAGTAACCTATTAAGAAGTTAACTATAATATATTAAAAGCTTTCTTAAATAGGTTCTATATATATTATTTTAATAATATACTAGTATATTTAGATAATAAGGAATAATATATAGAATATATAATATAGATCTTAAAAGCACTTACGGTAAAGGGATTCCGTCTAAAGCTATCTAAATATAACTTTTATATAAAAGAAATCACCTTTCTAAGCTATATAATTACGCTAAGGAAAATCGGCCTAGACTCTAAAAAGGTCCGAGCAATTATTATCTAGGAGATGCTAACTATAGTTAAATAGGTATAATCTTTTCTAAGATTTATAAACTTCTACTAGAAGTTTATTAAGTTATATTTAAAAAAGGCTCTACTACTTATAGATCTAATAAAAAAGAAGTAGGAGTTTAAATAGATAAAGAAAGCAGAAAAGGCATTCTAAGAGCTAAAGTAGGCCTTTATAAAGAAGCCTATCTGCTAGAACTTCTAGCTAGAACTTAAGTTAATAGTAGAAATAAACACGTTAGATAAAGTAATAGAGGAAGTACTTATATAGAAATATAAGAATAGTAGCTAGTATCTAGTAGTATACTACTTTAGAAAAATAATATCTATAGAACTTAACTATAATATATATAATAAGAAACTTCTAGTAATAGTTAAAGTATTATAGAAATAAAGAGTTTACTTTTAGAAAGCTAACTTTCTAGTAATAATTCTTACTAATTATAAGAATCTTATTAGCTTTACTATAACTAAAGACTTAAATAGGCGGCAGATAAGATAGGTAGAGATACTTACTATTTATAACTTATAAATTAAATATATAAAAGAAATAAAGAATATATATACTAATATACTAAGTTAGAAGCTAGGATATAAAGTAAGAGAGGAAATAAAAAGCATTGCAATCTTCTAGGAAAATAGTAATAACCTTATCTTAAATAAATAATAAATCGTAGTAGCAATCTATATTAATAGCAACCTATTTATAAATAAAATCAGATCGGTATATAAAAGGGATATAGTAGTAGAAGGCATCTTATAATACTTCTAGAAGAATACAGAAAAGCTTCTACTATATAAAAATAAGATATATATCTTTAAAAACATCTAAAAAGAATTCGTTAAGAAATAGTATAAGCTACTAGCTTATAGATATTAAGGGAATACTAGAACCTAAGAGAGGCTCTTATAAAAATACTATTTTCTAAGTATGCGAATAATAGTTAAAAAGGTTATTAGTAAGTGCGATACTTGCATATAGAATAAGATATTATAATACGCCTTATATAATATAATATAATCACCTAATATACTAAAGACTTCTTAGATATCTATTATATAAGACTTTATAGTTAAACTACTACTATTTAAGAATCTAATATTAGAAGTAGAATATAATTCTATTCTAGTTATTATAGATAGGTTAATAAAATACACCTATATAATACTCTATAAGGAATTAAGTATAGCTAAAAACTTAGCTTAGATATTTCTCTAAGTAGTAGTAGTAAACTATAGCGCGCTAAAAGAAATCATATTAGATAAAGATCAGCTTTTTACTTTAAAATTCTAGATAGCGTTTATAGCTTTATATAACGATCGCCTAGCTTATATAGTACTAGGGTAAGTCTTATAACTTAAGTTAGGTCTCTAGACCTAGGTTATTATTAGGTTAATATTAGTATCTATTAATAGATTACTAGTTGCTATACTTAGAAGTATAGCTTATTATAAAGTATAAAGTAATAAGTATATATTAGGAAATACTATTTAAGTTAAGTATAAAGCTTCTATCTAATAGGTAATAACCTAGCTTTATATAGAACCTTTATGCCTTTAGATCCTAATAGATCCTAATAGGCCGCGAGGATCCTTATAGTTCTTCTTAGTCTATTATATAATCCTAATAGATCCTAATAGGCTATAAGGATCCCTATAGTCCTCCTTAGTCTATTATATAACTAATATACTAGAAAAACGTCTTTTGCTTATATAAGAAAAACCTATCTCTATTAAGAGTTCTTTTATATCTTAGAACTAGATATTAAGCCTAAGGTCTCTTAGTTATATATTATGTTCGTAATACTATTTCTCTCTTAGTTAGCATAGTCTCTATACTTAAGTATAATATAGAGAAATATCTTTCTTATAGTATAGCCTTTTTCCTTTTTATTATACTACCTATTTATAATATTAAAGATAAAAAGCGCTTTATTCTTTATAACTAAATTATCTTTTTTAGTTATTCTATTAATATAAAGTGCACTTATTATAAATCCTAAAGCTTAGAGTATATTATATCTAAATCCTCTAGTTTAGGCAAATATAGTACTTATATAAAATTAAAAATAAAGTGCGATATCTATAGCTTATTACTTGCAGACTAGTTTATACTAAAGCGTAAAGAGCTTTATTTAGAGCAGAAAAGGTAAAAGACGCTCTTAAAACTATTATACTTTAATTAGTAATAGTTTAAGTTTAAATGCTATACCTAGAATATATTATATTAGAGCCTTAAAACCTTTAATAAGCTTAATACTTTAGAGAAGAAAAAGAAAATTAAGAAAGAGAAAAGTAGGTAGTATAAGTAGAAAGCTCTACCTGCTTCTATTTCTAATTTTCTTACTAGTAGTCCTTTACTTAGTTCTAACCCTTTTAATAACTCTACTTTTATTATATTACTAGCTATATATAATCCCTTAGACCTAATTAAGGTGCTAATCTTAATAGTTTATAAATATCTTAAGATTCTTAAGTATTATTCTTAGTTCCTAGGTATTTTCTAAGTATAGATAGTTTATCTATTTTACTAAGTACTTAATACTTTCTCTAATCTATTTATAGTCTAGTATTACTTTAATCTTATATTTAGCATTAGGGTTAGCTAGTTAGATTTCTATAATAGGCGCAGGTAGCGCCTCTAGTAGTACTAGTTTAAAGAGAGATATATAGAATACTAGATATATATTTATTATTCTAGGTAGTACTAATTTATAGTTAACTAGTTCTATAACTTATTTAATTTTAAATAGCTCTAGCTTCTTATAATCTAGTTTTATGCTTAGTTATTTTATCTTAATATTTTTTTATATTAGGTAGACCTTATCTCTTTTTTTAAGTATAGGTTCTATACTATATTTTCTATTATAGTATAACGCTGCTTTTTTTATAAAGAATACTAGATTGCTAGCTAGTTTCTTCTAAAGTGCTTTAAGGTCTTCTACCTATATAGTCGCAGATTAGTTATCTAATCCTAAGATTATTATAAAGTAGTAGGCCTTAGAGTTATAACTATAATTTGTATATACTAGTAAGATTTTTATATTTTCTATAGCTAATATATTATATGCGAACTAGATAAGTAGTAGAAGTCCTACCTAGTTGTTCTACTTATAGTTTATATAATACTAGATATATATTTCTATTATCTAATTTATCTATTTAGTTTATTTATTAGTTTACGGATAAAAACTTATTAATAGCTTTCTTTTAATACTTAGTAAAGCTATAAATGCTATCTAGAATTTTAAAGTAAAAAGCTGATCTTTATATAATATAATTTCTTCTAGCGCGCTATAGTTTACTACTACTACTTAGAGAAATGCCTAAGCTAAGTTCTTAGCTATACTTAACTTCTTATAAGATATTATATAAGTATATTTTATTAACCTATCTATAATAACTAGGATAGAATCGTATTCCACTTCTATTATTAGATTTTTAAATAGTAGTAGTTTAACTATAAAGTCTTATATAATAGATGTCTAAAAGGTCTTTAGTATATTAGATAATTATATTATATTATATAAAGCATATTATAATATCTTATTCCGTATATAAGTATTATACTTACTAATAACCTTTTTAACTATTATTCGCATACTTAGAAAGTAGTACCTCCGCGAGAGCTTTTTCTAGGTTCTAGTATTCCTTTAATATCTATAAGCTAGTAGCTTATATTATTTCTTAATAAATTCTTTCTAGATGTTTTTTAGGATATATATCTTATTTTCGTATAATAGAAGCCTTTTTATATTCTTTTAGAAGTATTATAAGATGCTTTCTACTACTATATTCCCTTTATATACTAATCTGATTTTATCTATAAATAGGTTACTATTAATATAGATTATAGCTATAACTTATTACTTATTTAGAATAAAGTTATTACTATTTTCCTAAAAGATTATAATATCTTTTATTTCCTTTTTTACTTTATACTTTAGTTTCCAACTTAGTATATTAGTATATATATTCTTTATTCCCTTTATATATTTAATTTATAAGTTATAGATAGCAAGTGTCTCTACCTACCTTATCTGCTGCCTATTTAAGTCTTTAGTTATAGTAAAGCTAATAAGATTCTTATAATTAGTAAGAATTATTACTAGGAAGTTAGCTTTCTAAAAGTAAACCTTTTATTTCTATAATACTTTAACTATTACTAAAAGTTCTTTATTATATATATTATAGTTAAGTTCTACGGATATTATTTTTCTAAAGTAATATACTACTAGATGCTAGCTGCTATTCTTATATTTCTATATAAGTACTTCTTTTATTACTTTATCTAACGTGTTTATTTTTGCTATTAATTTAAGTTCTAGCTAGAAGTTCTAGCAGATAGGCTCTTTTATAAAGGCCTGCTTTAGCTCTTAGAATGCCTTTTCTGCTTTATCTATCTATTTAAACTTCTACTTCTTTTTTATTAGGTCTATAAGTAGTAGAGCCTTTTTTAAATATAACTTAATAAACTTTTAGTAGAAGTTTATAAATCCTAGGAAAAATTGCATTTATTTAACTATAGTTAGCGTCTTTTAGGTAATAATTGCTTGAACCTTTTTAGGGTCTAGGCCGATTTTCTCTAGCGTAATTATATAGCTTAGAAAAGTGATTTCTTTTATATAAAAGTTATACTTAGATAGCTTTAAAGTAGAATCCCTTTGCCGCAAGTGCTTCTAAGACCTATATTATATATCCTATATGCTATTTCTTATTATCTAAATATACTAGTATATTATTAAAGTAATATATATAAAACCTATCTAAGAAAGCTTTTAATATATTATAGTTAACTTCTTAATAGATTACTAAGATATTAGTTAGCTTAAATAGTATAACCTAGTACTTATAGTAACTAAATCTAGTTCGAAATACCGTTTTCTATTCCTTGCTTTTATAATACAGATTAGATAATATGCGTCTCTTATATCTAGCTATATAAAGATTACTGCTTTTCTTAAATAGTCTTATATATTATCTGCTTATAGTAGTAGGTATTAATTTTTTATAGTTATCTTATTTAGCTTTTAGTAGTTAATATAAAATTAATCTAGTCTGTCTTTTTTTCTTTTATAAATAGTATTAGCGCTTTTAATAGAGAGTGCAACTCTTTTTATCTATCCCTTAGATAATACTTTATTAATATACTCTCTTTATAGTCTTATCTTCTCTTTACTATACTAGCAAAGTGGTTCCTAAGAGGTTTGCATTTTTCTTTAAGTATTATTTTATAGTCCTATAGTTAATATTTAGGTAAGGCCTTTTTACTTTATAGGTTATTAAATATCTATTTAAACTTTCTATATTATACTAGTATCTTTTTTTCGACCTTTTATTATCTAGTAGAGAGCCTTAGATCGCGTGCCCTAGCGCGTTATAGAAGATAGCGCTAACCTCTTTATAGCTATATAGTTATTTTAATATATAGCTATATTAGATAAACTTTACTTTATAAGTTTTCTAGTTAATTTCTAGATTATATTATCTAATCTAAGAAATACTAAAAATAGCCTAATTATCTCTAATATAGATTATATCTAGGCTGATTTCCTTCTAGTAACCTCTAATAGTTACTTTATATAGATATAGTCTTATACTTAACTATTTCTCTATTTATTCTAATTGCTATTCTATTAATAATAGTAAGTAGATAAGGTTCCTTTTTCTCTTATATAGTATATTAAGCTTCTTTATAGTTTCTAGCAAAATAAAGTTCCTCTATATACTAAAGTTAAGCATAACCTGTAGCTTCTTTCCTTTAGTATAAGCGTTTAGTATTATATAGTTTTAGCTCTCTATAGCTGCTACTTTCTTTTCTAGTTATTTTTCTTTTAGAATCTTATATCTTATAAATTGGTTTTCCTATAGTTAGTAACTACTTTCCTATCTTATTAGTTAGTATAAGGTGTTTAGTATAAATATGCTTTATGCTTTATTACTAATATATTACTAGGTAAAGGTTATTAAATTTATAGGAAATAAAAGAAAAGTTGTTTTCCTTTAAATACGTTTGCTTAACTCTTTACTAGCGATTTCCTAGACTTCTTCTAGCTTGATAATTAAGCTTAGCTTTAGTATTTCTTCTTTTAGAATACTCTTAATAATCCTAGGCCGCTAGGGTGCTTTAAAGATAACTTATTATATATCTTAGTATATAACTATATAGTAGATGCTTTTTTTAGGTTTCTTTATTTCTAGCTAGAAGTTTTCTTTAAAGGCCGGTTTATCTTCTTTTTTAGGTTCTTACTAGTTTCCTATAGAAAGTTTATTACTAGCTATAATCTATTTCTTATTTATATTAGGTAGCTAGTTTATAGAATCTTAAGATAAGCTTACTTTCTTTTCTATATTTATTTCCTAGCTTTTATACTTAGGTAGTTATATACTATACTTTTATCTTTTAGGGTTAGATTATAATACTATATCTAAGGTTTATATAGCTGCGCTTATATTTTATTTCTTTTAAGATCTTTTTCTTTTCTTCTGCCTATAAGAGAATACTAAGTGTCTAGGTAATCTATACTTAAAATAAAGTCCTTTTTAATATCGCTTATTTTATTTCTCTTTAAAGAGTAGGTTTAGTTTTTAGTAAGCGGTATTAATTTCTATTAGGTCCTCTTAGTTTTTCTTTCCTATTAATTCTATTTTTCCTAATTGTTTACTAAAGTTATAGGTTCTTTTCTATTTAAGAGACCTTTTAAAAAATCAGTTATTAATCTTAACCGCTTTCTTAATTATTTCGGCGAGGTTAGTTAGTTAGTCTATCCTAGTTAGCTTATCCTTAATAAAGTCCTTTAGTTCTATATAGTACTAGCTAGTTAGGGCGCGGTTGCCCTATTCTACTATATCTAAATACTACTAAAACCTAGCTATATACTTAGAGGCCGACTTGCTTTGCTTTAGTTATTACAGCTTTTATTTAGCTATACTCTATTATTTAAGGTTGCTAAAAACTTATTGGATGTTTTTTTTAAATACTTTATAGCTTATAAATATAGCTTAGGTTAAGGTTTTTGCTCTAGTTATAATTCGCTTTTAACTAGTTTTATTTACTATAAAATTATTAATATAGGTCTTAACCTAGTTAAAGGCTATACTTTAAAGGTAATTAATAATATAGATAACCTTTACTGCTTTTATTCTAAATAAGTATTAGTTAAATAGGATATAGATATCTATTAAGGTTAGGAAGTTATCTAACTTGCTTTTATTCTTATAGAATATATTAAGTATCTTAATAATTATAGTTTATTCTTATACTATAAAAGTCTAGGCTAGCGCTAGTATAGAGGCTGGAGTTTATATTAGGGTTGAGGTTAGAGTGTTTTTCCCTTTAGTAGATCTAGTAGATAATATTATTCTATTAATAAAAAGACTAGTGCTTAAAATATAATAATTGCCTAGCTTATATAGTACTAAGATAAGTCTTATAACTTAAGTTAGATCCCTAGACCTAGGTTACTATTAGGTTAATATTAGTATCTATTAATAGATTACTAGTTACTATACTTAGAAGTATAGCTTATTATAAAGTATAAAGTAATAAGCATATATTAGGAAATACTATTTAAGTTAAGTATAAAGCTTTTATCTAATAGGTAATAACCTAGCCTTATATAGAACCTTTATGCCTTTAGATTCTAATAGATCCTAATAGGCTGCGAGGATCCCTACGGTTCTTCTTAGTCTATTATATAATCCCGATGGATCCTAATAGGCCGCAAGGATCCCTATAGTTCTTCTTAGTCTATTATATAACTAATATACTAGAAAAACGTCTTTTACTTATATAAGAAAAACCTGTCTCTACTAAGAGTTCTTCTATATCTTAAAACCAGATATTAAGCCTAAGATCTCTTAGTTATATATTACGTTCGTAACACTTTACTAGGTATTAAAAGAAAGCTATTAATAAGTTTTTACCTATAAACCGATAGATAAACTAAATAGATAAATTAGATAATAGAAATATATATCCGGTATTATATAAACTATAAGTAGAATAACTAGATAGAGCTTCTACTACTTGCTTAGTTTATATATAATATATTAGCTATAGAAAATATAAAGATCTTACTAGTATATATAAATTATAGTTATAACCCTAAGGCCTACCGCTCTATAATAACCTTAGGATTAGATAACTAATCTGCAACTATATAGATAGAAGATCTTAAAGCACTCTAGAAGAAACTAGCTAGTAATCTAGCATTTTTTATAAAAAGAGTAGTATTATACTATAATAGAAAACATAGTATAGAACCTACGCTTAAAAAGAGAGATAAAGTCTACCTAATATAAAAAAATATTAAAATAAAATAACTAAGCATAAAACTAGATTATAAGAAGCTAGAGCTATTTAAAATAAAATAAGTTATAGGACTAGTTAATTATAAATTAGTACTATCTAGAATAATAAATATATATCTAGTATTCTATATATCCTTCCTTAAACTAGTACTACTAGAGACGCTACCTGCGCCTATTATAAAGATCTAACTAGTTAACCCTAATACTAAATATAAGATTAAAGCGATACTAGACTATAAACAGGTTAGAGAAAGTATTAAGTACTTAGTTAAATAGATAAACTATCTATACTTAGAAAATATCTAGAAACTAAGAATAATACTTAAGAACCTTAAGATATTTATAAACTATTAGAATTAGTACCCTAACTTAACTAGAACTAGCCTAAGGGATTATATATAGCTAGTAATATAATAAAAGCAGGGTTATTAAAAGGGTTAGAACTAAGTAAAAGACTACTAGTAAAAAGATTAGAAATAGAGGTAGGCAGAGCCTTCTACTTATACTACTTACTTTTCTTTTTCTTAACTTTCTTTTTCTTTTCTAAAGCTTTAAGCTTATTAAGGGTTTTAAGACCCTAATATAATATATCTTAGGTATAGTATTTAAACTTGAACTATTACTAATTAAGGCGTAATAGCTTTAAAAGCATCTTTTATCTCTTCTACTTTAGATAAAGCTCTTTACGCTCTAGTATAGACTAGTCCGCAAGTAATAGACTATAGATATCGCACTTTATTTTTAATTTTACGCAAGTACTATATTTGCTTAAACCTAAGAATTTAAATATAATATATTCTAAGCTTTAGGATTTATAGTAAAAGCACTTTATATTAATAGAATAACTAAAAAAGATAATTCGGTCGTAAAGAATAAAGCGTTCTTTATCTTTAATATTATAAATAGATAGTATAATAAAAAGGAAAAAAGGCTATACTATAAGAAAGATATTTCCCTATATTATATTTAAGCGTAGAGACTATACTAATTAAGAAAGAAATAGTATTACAAACATAATATATAACTAAGAGACCTTAGGCTTAATATCTAGCTTTAGATATAGGAGAACCCTTAGTAGGAATAGGTTTTTCTTATTTAAGCAAAAGACGTTTTCCTAGTATATTAGTCACGTGATAGACTAAGAAGGACTATAGGGATCCTTACGGCCTATTAGAATCTATTAGGATCTAAAGGCATAAAGGTTCTATATAAAGCTAGGTTATTATCTATTATATAGAAGCTTTATACTTAACTTAAATAGTATTTCCTAATATATATTTATTACTTTATACTTTATAATAAGCTATACTTCTAAGTATAGCAACTAGTAATCTATTAATAGATACTAATATTAACCTAATAATAACCTAGGTTTAAGAACCTAACTTAAGTTATAAGACTTACTTTAGTACTATGCGAGCTAGGCGATTATTATAATAAAGCAGATAAAGTTTAACCTTTTTATAAAGGTCTAAAAAGTAGTATAAAGGCGATTTAGACAAAGAACAAATATGATATAAAAGAAAGCTACTACTACTACTACGGAAGCTACTGCCGCTATCTAATTTAGATATATATTACGAAAAAACGCTTATAGAAGCTAAGCTGTTTATAGAGAAAGTAGTAAGAATCTTTTATTAAGATAATAGATAGTTTTTTTATATAGATTAGAATAAGATTACCTACTATTTTCTATCTTTTGCGGAGAGACCTATATAGCTATAGAACGCGGATAAAAAAAAAGCCTCTTTTACTTAGAATAACTTTATAGCTTAGATAAAAGATATAATTAAGAATCTTATATTACGGCGATTTGATGCAGCGAGAAAGTATAAAGCCTGCTAGCAGAGATATAGATCTGTATTTAGTAAGGTAAAAGAAAAGGCAGTATTCTTATATAAAAGTATAAACGATTTTGCGAACAAGCTAGCCTCTTTAGAATAAAAGCTAAGATACAATCAAGATAGCAATGCTAGAAAAGCAAATACCTTTTTTTTAAAGCTATTCTACGAATTATAGTATAAGCTTCTATAGTAGGCAGACCTCTCTACGACTTGCGCTACCGTATTACACGCAGCCTAACGTATAAAGTAAGCGCTAAGGCAAAATAAGCGTATCCGCGCCTCTAGTTTATATCTATCTAGGCGCCAACAAGCCTCCAAATCCTCTAAGCCTAAGGTAAAGCAAGAAAAAAAGAGAAGCTAAGAGAGGCTATACTATAGCTACGGATAGACCGGACATACGCTATGCTACTGCTTTAAGATATAGTATTTCAAATGCTAAAGCAAAGGTTATTTTACTAAAAACTATCTAAAATAGTCTAAATATAATATGTTTCCTGTTTGTTTCTAGTCTAAAGAGCTTTTAAAAAAGAAGTTGCTAAAGAGCATATATAAAACGCTAGTAACTAGGCAGTTTAAGAATATACTAGAATACTATCTAAGAATATACTAGGCTGCTTAAGAATATCAAGAAGATGCTAGTAACTAGGCAGTTTAAGAATATACTAAAATGCTATCTAAGAATATACTAGACTGCTTAAGAATATCAAGTGAAAAGTAGTAACACGTAACTATTTTAGCTAGCTATAGGCAAAGCGGAGCTTATCTAAAAGTAGGATATAAATACTAAAGAACGTCTTAGTTAAAGTATTATATAAAAGAAGTAAGAGAAAAAGAGTAGCGTATAGAAGAAAGTGTAATATAGCTAAAATAAAGCTGAATTAAGACTAAAGCAAAGAAGTAACCTTGATTTTTATATAATATAAGCTAATTGCAATCTAGGGACTAGATCTAGAAAAAGAGGCAGTATCGGACGAAAAGCGGATAGCATACAGACGTATAGCGGATGCATACTAAAAACGATTTAAGTATAGCCTAAAAAACGGTTTTTATAGTCCTAAAATAAAGTATATAGATAGTATACAAACGCGTAGCAGATGCGTATTAGATAATCTAGTAAAGACGATTTTACAACCTAAAGATAAAGTATACTTAGAAGCTATATAGAGCAAATTGGAGGCCTTATACTAGGCTATGCTTCCTAGGTTTTCCTATAGGGTTTTCTGGGTTTATTATAGCCTTAGTAGCTTATATATAAAGTAATACGAAGGTAATATAGAGGGTATATAAGAGTTATACGAAAGCTAGATGCCCTAGAGGACTAGGTTCTAAAGGAGAGGGTTATATTAGAAACCTAATATAATATAAAAATAAGATTATATAACTAGTTATATAACCTGGATTTTAAGTGAAAGTTATATAACTACTAAGGCTTAGTATGGCGCTAAGAAGTAAAACTATATAAAGGGGCTTCTACCTCTCTCACTTAGCTCTCTAGACGTTATAATACTATCGATTCTAGTATCCACTTCACTCTGCTTATTAGTTTCTTATATAAAAGTGCATATAGAAAGCGCCTGCTTACCTAGGCTCTAGTATAGAATCCGCGGGTTTAAGTAGCCTTCTTCTTTACCTAATTTGAATCCTATTAAGAAGGTCTAGCGATAGATAAAAGAAGAGCTAAAGAAATTAGCATATATGCCTAAAAGTATAGAGGATTTAAGAGGGGAGCTGCAAAAGCTATAGGATAAGGTAGATCCATATAACTTCCGGCATTATACTAAACAATTAACCTATAAACTTAAGGATATAATTAAAGTCTATGGATTAGCTACTATTAATTAATCTATATTTTGAATTTAGCGCAATTCTATTAATAAACTAAAAAGTTATTTATAGTTAAAGAGGGAGGGTGGAAATGGTGGTTTTTGCTTAGGTGTACGGAGAGTAATAGCCCCTACTTTTACTACAACTATAATGGATCTATAGCGCTGACCCTTAACCATTTGCAATAAATATATTATTACCGTTTTGAGTCCAAAGGTGCAGATTGGTTTATAGTATAAGGTAATAAGTCAAATTATACAGTCAGGTCTTTCGACGATAGGCAATTAGGAGACGAAAGAGGATTTCCGTTAACTCCACTAAATCCATTCCCCATGGGCTGGTCTCTTGGTATCCGTGGATTTGCAAGAGAGTTTTTGGTTTTGCCGGATTTAAGGGAATTTTAGTTTGCCACACATGTCCTAAATCCGTTCTATATAAGTGAAAGTGTTCATTGAATATATATGTATATATAAGAGTCGCTATCCAAGTAAAGCTAACAGTCGTCACTCCTCATTCTTTATAAATCGCAGTTCACCCTAGAAAGCAATATACTCACTCGCACTACTATATCCAGCCCTAAACATCGACAAAATGACAGCCACAACTCATCCCGAGTTCAACGATACGACTGAAGCTTTAGAAGTCGCAAGTGCATTCGCGGAACGGATTCGTGGTAAAACTATTCTCGTTACGGGCGTTAACCGGGGAGGGATTGGATTCACGACGGCGGAAGCTTTTGTAAGTAACACTCCCTCTTACCCAAGTCCTACATACTCCGTATACCAATTGCATACTCTAGGCCTCCCAGTCCCCAGCCCACATCATCATTGCCGGCCGCAGTGAATCTAAGCTCAAAGAAAGCATCTCCGCCCTCCATGCCCAATTCCCCAGCGTAGACTACCGGCCCCTCAAAGTCGACTTCTCGAGCCAAAAATCCGTGCGGGCTGCTGCAGCCGAGGCAATTTCCTGGTCTGATGTTCCCAGTATCGATGTTATCGTCAATAATGCCGGCATAATGCACTTGCCTGAACGCACGTTAAGTGAAGACGGCATCGAGATGCATTTCGCAACTAACCACATCGGTCACTTCCTCCTAACCTGTTTGCTTGTGCCCAAACTTCTCAAAGCCAAAGGAGCGCGCGTCATCAATGTTAGCTCGGCGTCTCCCATATTGGCGCAAGGGATTCGGTGGAGCGACATCAACTTCTCCAAGCCGAACAAAGACCTCCCCCTGGAAGAACAGCCCTTATACGAAATCCACCGCGCTTGGGGCGCAACGGGTGATTTGGAAGAAAAGAGCTACCTACCCCTGGAGGGGTATAATCAAAGCAAGATCGCCAATGTGCTTTTTGCAATTGCAACTACCAAGAGACTGCATGGACATGGGATATTGAGCTTAGCAGTCCACCCAGGAGTCATACAGACAGAGCTGTCAAGGAACATGGGCACAGAGACACTCAACGCCCTCAGTGGTTTGATGGAGACAGGACTTTATCAGTTTAGGACGACCGGGGCGGGAGCGGCGACTAGTCTCGTTGCTGCGCTGGATCCGAAATTGGGGGTTGGTGAGGTGAGGGGTGGGAAGGAGAACTATGGGGTCTTTTTGTCGGATTGTCAGATTAATGAT
This sequence comes from Gremmenia infestans, assembly GCA_032629725.1. NCBI lineage: Eukaryota > Fungi > Ascomycota > Leotiomycetes > Helotiales > Hamatocanthoscyphaceae > Gremmenia > Gremmenia infestans. The sequence goes on from JAFEVB010000008.1 coordinate 530,024, forward strand.
GGTGGTAATCCGAGGACGGTGTCGAGTAAGGAGGCAGAGAAGTTGTGGGCGTTGTCCGAGGAACTGGTTAAGGAGAAGTTTGAATGGCAATAAAAATACTAAGCTCAGGGGCCGCTATCCTATAGCCGTACAGCAAAAGCATTATACCCTTTGGTTCTATCGCTGGAGTCCCTCTATTCAGATAACAGTCGCCTCAACACATGAAACATCCCTCTCAGTTTGGACACGGACATGATACTGGCCCTGTAATAGAAGCCGAGCACTCAAAATAATTTGAGCCATTTCCAAGACCACAAAACAGCAAGAATTGCATCACCGGCAATGCGAAAAACTTGTAAACAGTCATTGGAGCCAGCAGCCTATTGGAAACAGCCACCCTAACGAGAGCTCAGAGACAGCACGACGTATTGAGTGAAATTCGTCCTGTGGACATCAATTTACATCCTAGACCGAACAAAAGCTGATAGGGGTATAGACTCCTGCTACCTATTGCCAATTTCTATCTTCTCAGCTAATGATATCTGGGATGCCAAACGTGGCACTCATCGATTACACCCGCTGCAGAAACATTCATACCTAATAACACAACGGGTGCTGTCTATTATTCACAGCATTGCTCTTTCCCTCAGCATGCTCATCATCCACCTCGAATTTATTCCCTTCGCTCAAACGGCGGTTTGCGTAGAAATTCTTCCTCGGCTTTATACTCAACGAGATCTATCTAGAATTTTGGGTTTACGGAGAATATGAAGTAAAATTGGAAGGGAAGGTATATATATATGACTACTCGCTTAAGCCCCTTTCGTCAAGTTACTGATACTCCCATAAGATTTTTTAACTCGAGAAATTGATTGAATTGTTTTTCCTGACTCTGAAGACGGATACGACCTAAGAGAAATTTAATGTTGCGACTAAGAAAGCTGTCTAGATCTTCCTATAGACACGAGGCTATAAATTCAAATCCCCTCGACAAAGCTGATTCGTTTACATTTAGAGATAAATTCCAAATATCTAGGCAAGCACTAATAATCATGCAAATAAACAATACGCAATTCGAAAGATGTCCCACCTTGTGAATACAGGAAAACTAACACCTAAGGCAAAAGACAAAGGCTATCGTTTGCTATGCTAAGCACCCTCGGGCCAACACATTCGTACACGACAGCTACTACGTGAATTCTCTACTCCGTAGGTCCTTTATTTGCAGCGCATCGCTTCACGAGGTTTATTAATTCAAGGTATTGTAATCTATCTGCATGACACAGGATTACCAATATGCCGTAGGGCAAGGTATTAATAGGTTGAATAGGTAGATCCTTGGACATGATCATTTATATCTTGTTTGGAGATCAGACCGCCAAGCATTGCTTTATATATACGAAGTAAGAATGTTATCATTTTCTTGAGCTGCAGTCTATGTAATAAGTCTGGTAAGGCAATTAATTGATATAGAAACATGGTAATTTGTTGATAATACCCTTTATAGTAAGTAGGCGGTAGAAGAAGAAAAAAAAGATTTTAGTCGTATATGACTGATGAAGTTGCACGTCTCTCGGAGGCTGAACCTGGGGAATTGCGTCCGTACGGAAGTATGATTGCCAAATTATCATCGTAATACCTTGCAGGATGTGATGTGATGTTGTTATTCATCCCGTTGCAGCTGCAGCAAGCACGGATGAGAAGCGAGAATAGCCTGGGACTATACGTAATCTTACATGTATCAAAATGCTCAAATCTTGAATCTAGATTTAAGATGTATTCCAGTTATATAGAATTTAAATACCGATTTTGAATATAGCTATTGATAAGCTGGAACTCAATTATAAGTCCTAAACCCTAACTCCGTAAGGCCTACAGAAGTCCTTGAACCTGAATCCGGGGACTTTTAGGTGTTAAGTATTCGGATTTCGGGTATCGCGATTCTTTCACCCGTCTAAGGGCCCCCAAAGTAGTTGTAGCGAGGCAAGCGAGTCTACTGTCAGGGGTAAGGTTATGATGGGGGGCACATCGATGCAGCTAGCTAATCAGATTTTTCGGCTAGAGAAAGTTCCTGTCTTTACCCCGATCTGGCGTCCTCATATTAGTTCAAACTAGGCGCGATGTATGCACACTTTCTATGTGAGACATCACTCATCCTACTGCCGGGCCACCACGCCCGAAGTCAAGGTCAACCATCCATCGTGAAGCATCAGAAGTGGGAGCCGCTGGTAAATGCGAATGGAAACTAAACAATACAGATAGACTCCGAAATCTCTTTGTGGTCACCCACGACCTCCGAGGGATTCGTAATTTGTCCTATCAATGGTCGGCGACCATGTTGGTAGCTATCAAGAGGCCTTGAGGGTTTCGGTATATATAGTCCATTCGCATCACTTCAAAGTAGCATCTCAGCATCCAAAACAAACATCGAATACATCTTCTCAGCTATTCTTCAATCCCCCAATCTACCTTCTTACTCTAACATCACCATTATCTTATCCAGCAAAATGGGAAAGCCAAAGGTTCTCACAGTCCTGTCCTCCCACGCAGCCGGATGGTACTTGGTATGATACTTAATCTCCCATTCGATTCATCTTCTAATCTGAGCTATAGCCCGAATCTGCACACCCTTACGAAGTCCTGGCTCCCGAAACTGAGCTGGTCCTCGTGTCACCAAAAGGTGGACCAACGATCGTTGATCCAATCTCCATCCAGTTGTTCAAGGACGACGCATACAGTGTTGAGTTCCTCAACACCAAGCAAAAGACCTGGACCGAGACCGAAAAGCTAGACTAATATGTTGGCAGATCCAAGGAATTCGCTGCTATCCTCTACGTCGGTGGCTTCGGGCGTAAGTTTAATCACATCAAGAGTTGAGCCCTATCTGACGATAAAAAGCCATGTGGGACATTGCCGATGATGCCACTTCCATCAAACTCATTCACGAGTTTTATGATGTCCGGTCTCATCGTAGCGACTGTCTGCCATGGTTCCATCGCCCTTGCGCACGTCAAGCTCGATGATGGTTCTTATCTCATTCATGGATCAAAGGTCACCGGATTCAGTAACCAGGAGGTTGCGTCGTTCAACAGCAACTTCGAAGAGATTCCGGTGCCATACCATTTGGAAGATGCTCTTTAGAAGTCAAGCGGTGGGAACTATGAGAAGGCTGGCGCCCCATGGGAGCCAAAGGTAATTGTTAGCTCCACCAAGAAGTTGATCACTGGAGAGAACCCAGCGAGTGCCAAGCCGCTTGCAGTTGAGTTGTTGAAGATGATCAAGGCATCTGCTTGATTATGGTGGGATTGAATGTTGAGTAATTTGTGTCGATAGAAGTTCATATCATATCAAATCATACTTTGCTTGGCTATTTTCTGATCACACCATCCCTTGAGTGAGATATTATGGATCTAGAAGACCTTCTCTTTGGAGAAATCCCTCCTGAACTTCTTTTGTCAAATATCCATGCCACCCCTTTTCGACCTCATTGCGCCAGGAGTGAAAAAGTTCAACCGCCTGAGGTCTATTTGTTACGCCAAGATCTCCTGCAGCAGCTGATTCGTACATATCAAGTTTTATTGACTTGACTGTACCGCTAGTGTCTTCAGTCCAAGTAGCTTTTGCCACAACTTGAACGCCTTGCTCATCGCGATCGTTTTCCGTATTTCCGTAGCGGAGGTAGAACGCCAGGAGCTGGGAACCTTCCTCATGAGGTAGTAGAAGAGGTATCAGTCGGCTGTTTATAGGGCCTAGCGGAGACTTCGCTGCCATGTTGCACGAACGTGTGACGTTATCGTGACGCATCTGAGCCTCAAGTTCACACATCGTTTCGAGGGTGTTCGCTAAAGTGAAGCCGTTGGATAGACCTTCACGGCCTATTGATCGAAGAGCAGCAATTGTCCATTTCTGCCAGGTCGAGGAGAAGCATCGACGAGCACTGTGAAAGAGGTACGTCGAGATCCCCACACTGATGGCATCACATGACTTGTATAAGCTCTCTTTGTGCTCTTCAATCAGTCCCGCCGCAATACGAAGGGTTTCATAGACAAGTTTGAAAGCTTCTAATTCTCGAGTAGCTGGGTCCGGGTCATTTGTACCAATCATTGCAATCGCACATCCCAAGTAAGCATTATACATCACAACATTCAGTGCTGCGTCAGTAGAGGAAAAACGAGCCGCGTAGGGAGGTATCGGAAGCGATTCCATAGGAGTGTCGTCTAATTCGGCGCTATCTTGGCCATCAAAGCTCGCCAATGTTGCGGGCGAGTTTGCCCTCCACAATTGCATCTCTGAATAAAAGCTCATCAACTCATCACGAGTAGGTCTTTCGCTGGTTGGAACCCTGCCCCAACTGGTCAGTATGGTCAAAAGTGAGGTGCCTAAGGAGAACCAAAGAGCTTCAGGAGCCGGCATATAGGCTCCTGGAATCAGTTTACAGCTCCTTAGCTCCCTAGGAGGAAAATGGCATTTTATGAGAATAAGCCTACCACAGTCCCCAGATAATGCGGCTCAATCTATCATGGCCACATATAAGTCGAATCAGCGAATATCGCTCCACAGCGATCGGATCTATAAGGTGATCATCCGAGAACTCAGGAGAGACTCTATTCCAAAATGGGCTTTCCAAACTGGCTACGTTCGAGAATCTCAGGAAAGACGAACCAGCATAAGGCACGAGCTTTTGCGCTAGGAAGTCCAGACGAAGCATGGCATCGTAAACTGGCAGTATGTGCGAGACTTCAGCATCGGAGAAGCGGTTCTCTGAAGTTCGAAGAAGCTGTATTGCTGCCCATAAATGACGAAAAGTACCCTTGGGATTCTCCATAAAACACTCAAAGAAAATAATTAGTAAAGTCTCGTCTCGCAGAGATTTCCATTATATACCTCGAAATAGCTGAGAAGCATTAGGACGACAAGTACAGCAGATATTTCTGTCACTGTATTCCCACCCAAATGACTGGGTAGCAATCGGAGAGTCTCTCCATAGGCACGGAGCCCGAGCACTTTTAATTTAGTAGCTTCTGTGGCGTTTTCATTCAGACATCTAAGAAGTGATGACCGGTGCATTGCACCGATAGCTAAAAGAGCCTCATAGACGATGTCCAAGCCGAACGACATCTGCGCCACTTGATCCCGCCAAAAGTTGACATGGTCGCTCCTGAAGAGCCTAACAACGGTTGTCGTTACAAAGTGGTGATAGAGGGGTAATTGCTCTTGCCGCCAATTCGTGTGCCGCCATGAGAGCTCACCGAATGAGGACCTTTCACGAAGAGAGTGAGATTTACGTCCAGGGCTAGAGTGAGAAAGAAGCGCTGTTTCTGGTGCCTGTTTTGGTGTCGCGTAACCTTCACAGAAAAAGTTTGCTGATCGACAGCGAGCGCAGAAAGGCTTTGCTTCGTCGCATTTGATGCGTCTTTTTCGACAGGTTACGCAGCCAGTGCGAACGCGTCTATCCATACTTTCAGAGTATTTTGCGGAGCAGTGATTGAGTGATTGATCTCCCTGTCTACGTATATAGGCGTCCAAGCTCCAGGCGTCTAGGATTTTAGCAGTTCTCGCAACTGTCAGCCGTAAAGAAGATGACTAATATTCGAATTCCAAGTTCTTCGGAGATACTGTAACCAAGATTTTTGAATTAGATTTTAATTCCCTCGGTATCCTGATATTCATGTTCCAGAAGCTAATAGGTCTATTATAAATCGAAATCAGGTACCGTGCACACGTAGCAAGTACAAGACAGAGACAGCGAGAGACATACGTTTACTACGTTTTCTCATACGACGACACATGACGTTCCTGCACCACATCACGTCTCACGGCATCTGTTCTCAGATTTGAAGAGAAGGAACAATTGATTACTGTTAAGACTACACTAGCTGTCCTTATTGACTTCGAATTAGAGAATATCCCACAAAACATAACCGCCCACCCACCCTTTCCAAAAGAACTATCAATCAAGCATGCGAAAGAGAATACAACGAAAATAAGGGTGCTTAGTGAAGCACCTACATGAACCTGTTCATGCCCTGTATCTGAAAGATTTCAATACTGCAATATCGTACTGATATGTGGCACGAGAAAGATATTTACACATCTTTTGAGAAAGGAAAAAGCAGGGTGGTCAAATCTAAACATTCTCTAAAGGAAGCCCCTCCCCAAAAAGGCTGGGACAGGAATGGCTTCAAGAGTATATATATATATATTCATATCAGCTTATTGCCGATAATACCATAGACATCCAAGATTCCAAGACTGGACGACCGAGTACAGTAAGCAAGACTTCAACGTTACAGCCCACCAATACTACCTATATAGCCTTCCAACCCAGTGTTCCACCAGTCATTATTCTTCCTTGCTATAAGTGTCTAGAAGTACACACCTACTATTTCCAAACCCGTTGTCAAAATACCTCTTGCTGTCAATCTATTATTTCCTTCGTTCGTTCGTCCATAATGGAATGAAACAATCGCTGAAAAATACAGAGAGGCATATTATATCGAAAAATAACGAGGGAACTCAAGTCAACAGAACTGAAGCAATTTGGGACAGGGAGCACAGTGTGGCGCCTCTGGTTTCTGTTCTCCTTAATTCTTAACCTGAGAGAAGGAGCGGGGAATGCTTAAATACTTATCCCGTGCAGTTTCAAGATTCGCGCGAAACAGGAAAGTAGCTGAGCTGAGTGATTCCTTGCTCTGAACAAGTTGTTCAGAATCTCTAATGTTTAGGTCATCACTTGCTGTATTTCCTAGATATCATTACGGGGATCAATATTCAAAAGTCAAGGGATGGGGTGATATCAGTTAAGAGTAATCCAATTAAGGCCACCTCCTCTAGATACTGACTCCGCTGTCCAATTCAGCCAGATGTTTCCAACCTGACACCAGTGTAAAGTACATCGATCAATGATAAGTACCCCTATACCCAACAAACGCCACGTTCCCGCCAATCTCATGCAGTACAAAGGAAATGCTATTTTGTGCATGCTTGCTTGCTTGCTTCATCCCTCCCATAACTATCTTCATTCATGTTCATTTATCCAACCTCAACTTAGTCATCAAAACCTCCGATTCGGCGCCCTAGTCCTCACCAAGAATGGACTGGGCATATCATCTCTCTCCGGATCCCAAATCGGTGGCTCCTGGTCTCTAGACCCTACTTTTTCGGCCATTCGAGCAGCGAAGGCACGACCCTTGGGTTCAGGGCTTAGATTCCCATCACCCACTGGTCGGCCACCTGCTCGAGCTTGAGCGAGTTCAACTAGTGTGCGGCCTTTAGGAGCGAGGTTACCACCGCTACTGCCTGCTTTATTCATGTTGTTCTTTGTGGCAACCTTGTTCAGATCGTCGCTATAGGAGTTCTTGCTTTTAAGACTGCTCTTCCGTGTTGGGGACAGTGGAACGTTTTCATGTGAGACCAGTTGGGCTGAAGAGGGGATTTTAGAGAGCCGCCGATTTGGGGATGAGCTCCGTTCTTTTAGAGCACCGTTGCTGGGTTGTGGTCGAAGGTCTGGGGCACTGCTTAGAGTTGGTAAAGCTGAGCTCGTGGCAGCTTTTGCGGCAGCGAAGATGTTCATTTGTGAAGGTTTATTGATTGGGGCAGTCTTCTGCGAAATCAATGGTGGTCGGGCACCGTTTGATTTGAATGGATTCTTTGATGATTTTTGTCGTGTTGGAGAAGGTACTGGAGGGAGATCATCACCATCCGAATCATCGGAGTCGATGAGTGTTGGTTGCCAACGAGCTTCAGCTGCACCAGCTGCTGCAAATATGTTGCGACCTGTACTGGGTGCTTTGGTACCACCGTTTCGCCGAGGCGAAAGAGAAAGCGAAGCAATTGATATTGGAGATGGCTCAGCCATTTCGATATCCATTGGTGTACCGGCTGGTCCGCCAGCAAACATAGTCTGGGCTCGGCTAAATGGAGTGCGTGTGCTCTTCTTCAGAGCCTTTGTTGGCTCCGGAGAATCAATGGATAATTCGGTAAGGTCCGTTGAGTCTGGGAAATCTGCGTCTCCGCTGCCCACAGAAGACAGCGGGAAATCATTATGTTGAGGTAAAGATCCCGACCCAGAGAAGTCCTTAAGAGATGATGCACTCTCGGTACTTGATCTCTTTTCCATTTCAACCTCCACTTTCTGCAGAACTTCTTGGTCAAATTTTCTCTGTAATCTCTCTATTTCGATCTGGACGAGGCGATTGATTTCCAGCTGGGCCTTAACCTCCCATTCCCTCCGCAGGGAGGACTCAATCTCTTGACGCATATTTGATTTGTCAGCATCTACCTTTCGTAGTCTCTCCTCGGCCTCTTGTAGTCGGCGATTTGCAAGTTCGTCCTTGTTTCTGACGATTCGTCCAAGCTCAACTACCTCCTTCTCCTTCCGCATTAGTTTCACTACAGGAAGGTTGAGCAGTGCTGCAGTATCAGGTCTCCGATCAGGGTTGATCTTGAGACAGTCTTTGATGACGGCGTTCAGTTCGGGGGAGTAAACGGCAGGTAATGGCGCGACCTTGCCTTCTTTGATCTTTTGGACAAGTTGAAAATGCGACTTGGCGTTGAAGGGAGGTTCCCGTGAACAGAGCTCGTAGATGATGCATCCCAAGGACCAGATATCTGACTTGAGGGTGTATCGTTCTGCGGCGCAAATCTCTGGCGACATGTAGAAAGGTGTGCCGACGTAGGTAGAGGCGAAGTCATGGGATTGCATGATTTTGGAAAGACCAAAGTCACCGAGTTTGACAGAGTTATCTTCTCCCAGGAAGACTTCCAAACGTTAGAGAAAATACACCGGACCACGGAGAGTACTCACCATTTTCGGGCTTCAGGTCACGATGCAGAATCATAACCCCACCGGCGGGTTGTCGAGGTCTCGCAGTATTGCCCAGCCCCATAACATTGCTGCCCACCTCGGGAGGATCAACGCCATAGTGACAACGATACAGCGCAGTGACCAATTGGGAGAACATGCTCCACACGAATCCCTCCTCTGCATACTGTCTCTTGCTTGTAAGGTCTTTGATAACGCGCCCAAGGTCCCCATTGCCACAGTATTCCATGTAAAGATGCAGATCTTGGGTAGATTTCAGATGTTCTCGGTGGTAGTATCCGACGATGTTGGGATGTCGCAGTGAAGACAGGATGGCGAACTCGGCGTGTAGTTGTTCCCTCTCCTTCTGCGACATTTTCACGTAGTTGATCTCCTTGCGACAGAGGACTTGCCCATCTTGCTTTCTGCGTACCTTTCTAATAATACCGAAAGAGCCGTGGCCTACATTATTAGTCTTCGTCACATTACATATATTTATGTATCGCATGCAACTTACCTATCTTCTCCAACACCTCGTACTTCTCTCCTTCCGACATGATTCCAAACGCTGTTGTCCTTGGGGGGTGTACAATATTTCGTTAGTTAAAGTTGCGACAGCCAATGCCATGAGCGAGAGTATTTGGCTTGTGCGATGGGATGGGATGGGATCCTCGGAATGTTGTTGAGCTGTTGTTTGTCGACTTTGGTATTGTATTGTATTTCGTGAATTGTTCAAGAGTTCGTGCTTCGGTCCACGCATCGCTGTTCCTTCTGTTTACGGCCTTTGCTACAGCAACGACAACCCACCTCACCCCTGTTCCCACTTACCTAAGCCGGTGTGGTGCAGAATTCAGTTCAGTCTTGGCGATTGCAGGGATTCGGTTCTCCGCCTTTTGCTTTATCGCCGGATAACGACATATAAATAATTCTGCCATGGATTGCCACTCTTTTGGTTACACCGAATTCGGCTTCATTTGCTGGCTGCTCTGCTGTATATAAGCCTGCGACTCACTCCATTTTGCTCAAAATGGTTTTGCGGAAAGACGAACTGGAGGTACAGCTCAAAGACGAGCATGAACTTATCCGCGATGGAGTTTTGCGAGACGACAGCCCTCTTGACGTCAGTCCTGAGTTCTCGAGGCTTTGTGATGCTTGTCGAGTAGGGGATTTGAAGGGTTGCCAGGAAGCAATTGCTTCAGGAGTCAATATAAATGCAAGGGATTCATTCGATTATACTCCTTTGATCTTGGTGTGTGGCAGAACTCATTTACCTCTGTTACAAATCACTAAATCCTGACCAGGCTTCACTTTGCGGACATTACGAAACTGTACGACTTCTCCTCGAATCTGGAGCTCTCTGCGAAAGAGATACCTTCCAAGGCGAACGCTGCCTCTACAATGCCTTGAATAATAGAATTCGAAACCTCCTTCTACAATATGACTATTCAAAAAGCACTGATCCTCTTCAACCATTCGCTGCCCATATAACCTCCCTCCTCACCAAAGAAGAACCAAAAACATCAGACATTTGTCTAACAGCATCCTCATCCACCTGGAACCTACACAAATTCATCCTCTCAGCACGCTCTCCCTATTTCTCCCAAAAGCTCGCCGACACCCCGGAAACCACCCTCTGGAAACTAGCCAATACCATACCCCCCGAAGCCTTCCAAATCGCGCTGCGATATCTCTACCTTGGTGACGTGCCCTCCGACCTAGGCCTATCCCCAAAGAGTCAAGTCACAGAAGAAGAAGTTTTCAAAGGCATCGACAAAGTCTCCAAACAGCTCGAAATAGAATCGTTATGGGAAGGCATACTAGCTGGCAGCGATCGACGAATAGCGCGGCAACGGCACCAAGATGAAATTGCCAGAGGCCGAGCCCAGATCGAGACTTGGTATCGAGAGAATGTGCTGAGGCATAAAATTGAAATCGATAGCAGTAAAGCGCAGGATGTAAAATGGACAAGAGACAACGGTATTTTCGCCGACGTCTTATTGCGCGCCGACGAAGATACCACCTCCGAAGATGCTCTATCCCCTGGAATTGAAACCCCTAAAGCATCAACAAACAACATACCCATCGGCCCTACACGCTCACCCTCACGCTCCCGCCAACCACCTAAAAAGCAAAGCGTCCTCTTTCCCGTCCACCGCGCAATGCTACTCCGTTGCGATTATTTTCAAACAATGTTCACCTCCTCCTTCCTAGAAGCCCAACTCACACCGCATCTGCAAATCATCCCCGTAGCATGCACGCCCTCGGTCCTAGAAATCGTGCTGGATTTCCTGTATACGGAAAACTGCCACATCCCTATTGAGGAAGCGCTAGATGTGCTCTTTGCGGCTGATATGTTATTCCTCGAGAAACTGAAAACGAAAGCCGCGACTGTGATTTCAACCATCGGGCACGGGACTATGAACTTGCCTCATGCTGATGTCAATAATGTGGAAAGAGTAGGAGCCGCGGAGGGAGACGTGGAAGTGGATGCGGATGTGGAAGTGGAGAAGATAAATGTTTATGATGTGATACGTGCAGGCTGGTTCCTAAAGATCCAGCGCCTCGAGGAATTCAGCGCGCGCTATCTAGCGTATAGACTCGAGCAGTACATCGATGAAGAGGAATTCGAAGAGTTAATTCAGGAATCAGCTTCGCGTATCGAGAAGCGGCAGGAGACGGATAGTATTGAATTACTCGACGAGTATGTCTCCTCTCCACCTCCACTTCCGCCTCTCTAAACTTCTCTCCATAAAATCAACTCACTAACCCCAAACCGCCAAAATAGCATCCGTTACTACCTATCCGAGCGTTTCCGCCTCCGCTTCGAGGACTCCGGCTTAGAAGAAATCATGAACGAGTCCAACGAAACCAACGACCCTACAAACCCAAACCCAAATACCGAAACCAATGAAGCTATCCTTACCAGTACAAACGTAAACGTAAACATAGACGAGACAGACCCGTTTATGAACGGCGAGATAAAAACATTAGATGGGGAAATCGCGGGTGATGAGTTCGCCGCTGATGCTATTAATTATCAGATCTTGCTGGGGAAGATAGATGGGTTGTTGGAGAGGTTGAAGTTGGATGCTTGAAATGATTGATGATTCGGTAAAAATAAAAGGTAGATGAGAATGAATGAAAGAATGATTGAATGAGATAACGAAATCATAAAAAAAAGTGAGCTGCAGTGTCTAGACGATGCTTGTTTCCATTCGATTATTTGGTGACTTTGTTTTAAGAGTGGAGTGGAATTATTAGCCTCACTTGAGGGAAAGGCTAGGTTGGTTGTTATCGACTGACCATTGCTGGGATTCTGGTTCTCATGGTGAAAATGCACTCTAATTGTTTTACTTCTTTATATTTTTTTTCGTAGATTGCTGTGCAAGGACATGAGGACTTAATTCAACAGTGCGTGCCCCTGACCCAATGCTGCCTTGAACGCCTTGCTTCCTTGATTTAAATCTAGTCTACCAAGTACCCCTCACTCTTCATCATCGTCCTCTGCAATCGGCTCAACGATCAGATTGCCATTCCTGCCTACCTTGTCGCCAATAGTAGCAGCCCACTCAGCCTCATACACGACCCTAGGCAGCGTGCTCACAAGCCTGAATCGATACTCATGCTCGTAGTTCTCTGGCTTCTCAGGGACCTTTTCTGAACTCTCGCCATCCTGGAAGTACTCATAACACTCCACGAAATCGTACAAATCGACCATACTGTCCGAAGCCCTGAATCGACGCATAATACGCGCAGCTTCCGGCATCTTAAGCGCGATCCTCACAACGTCCTTTTCATCAACACTTGGCTCGGCTTTGATTTGCGAAGCTCGCCATCTTCGCCATTGCTCCTTTTTAGCGGCAAGATCTGCAGCGTCAAGTTCCTCTTGCAATTTAGCCTTCTCAGCAGCTGCAACCGCGGCCTCTGCTTCCCTTTTTAATCGAGCCTTTTCCCGGTCTTGTGCCAAACTTCTCTCGTATGCGGATTCTTGCTCTTGCCTCAAGTTTCGCTCAGCATTTTGGAAGACTTGCGTTTGGCGTGATGTCTCTAACGTCTCGCTGCGTGCCGCGTGCTTAGGTCGTAATCCCGCGAGGTAGGTTCTTGCGTCCGTGGGACCGGTTGAGCGCGCCACTACGGACATTGCTGTGCTGCTTACTTCGGGCGTCTGACATATCAGAGCCGTGAAGGGGAATTTATTGCACTTCAAAGCTGTAGATACCTGGTATGCCTCCGAATCACGCACATCGCCGACCCATAATGTGATCCTGTTTGCGGGGTCGCGGAGAAACTGTGTGACTTCTGCATTCATGAGGACTTCACTGCAGAAGCTGGACGTTTCGTCGTGTTCCGGGGAGAGGAGAATGACTAGGAGGAAGCCGTATTCTCGCTTTGCTTGGTCTAGACATGCTGCGTAGCCTTTGTTGGACCAGGGAAGCTCATTCTCGCCGTATTCTTCGGTAAATTCACGCTGGACTCGTAGTTCGGCATCATCTGGATTGAGTGGTTTCCGACCACTGGTGTCTACTCTCCTTCTTACTGTCCCGGAAGTTGTGTCGCGGCGGAAAAAGCGTGGGAGGAAGGGGAATAGGTAGGCTAGGAAGTTGAGGGGTAAAGAGAAGAGTTTGTAGAGAAGTTGGAAGGGTTTGTATAGTATCGCGAGGATGAGAGAGGGTCGTGGGACGAGTTGCTCGGCGGACTGAGGAACGATTCGCGGAGCCGCGTCAGGTCTATTGGGAGAGTTGCGCCCGGATGGAGCTCGGAGGAGGCTTTGTTGTAGATTTTCTTGTCTCCTGGCTTGTGGAGGAGGAATATTCTGGGCTGCTAGAGCTTCGGTAACTGGGTCTGGTCCTTCGCCGTCAAAGAATTTGGTAATAGCTATCTATAAGTACACTTGTCAGCATATATAGGTTTGCAATAATATAATGCCTTCGACCTACCTCGACATTCCATTGTGACCGTTGGAGTAGAGGTATCGCTGCCTGCACATCTTGATCTGTAACAGAGGTGTATGTTTGCAAGGCCAGTTGTTGCGACTCGGAGAGCTCGCTGATATCGGTCTCTGGTGTCGCCATCCTGCAAGATGTCTTGCTTGTCCTCAGACAATCTGTAGACCTATGCACTCATCGGAAACGACAGAAAGTGATTGAGGAAGGGTGTCTTGTCGAAGTGAAGATGAGGAGGGAGGCTCAAGTTGGAGGAGGTTGTTCCAACTTATTAGGCAGCGCAGCCCTACAGTCTATTCTGCCGGCCGCGAGCAATGATTCAATGTGGTTTACGCCTTTACCTAAAGAGGTGTAGGAGCCAAGCTTCGATATCTAACCAATCGGTGAGTTCAGCGAGGATCATCCGGGTTTCTCACTAGATACTGGTGGGTACAGTGATCGCGATCCGGGCAAAGGCTGAAGCGCGCGCCGTACGTACCTAGCAGTTGGTCCCCGCGTCTTTCGCACTTCACATCATCAGCAGGCCGGGGCGACGACAAAGACATTGGTTCTGTCTGTGTGGATACCGATCGAGACGTGAGGCAATGGACCCGTGAGCCCGCAATTCTTTTCTCCAGATAGTGATAGAGTAGTTGGGATCCAATATCCCGCTGTCTCTCGATGCGAGATCCTTACTGTGTAGCACCTTCAGAAATGTTCGCTCGAATCAGGTAGGTAGCCATCCGCAAAGCCTGGTATTGCTTTCCCTCTTCCACTCATCCACCCATTCGCGCCTTTTCCAGCTTGCACTCCCTTCTGCCCAAAATCTTCCTCTGGCTTCTGCTAACTGCAATGCAGACTCCGTAACGTGTCATCGGGGTGTGGCAGATAGTTAAGAGTTACCGAAAACGAGACGCGATGGCAGCCGCAAGATTCAACTCCCCAGAGCTGCGGAAGCCAGCTAGCTCCCCAAGACCTAAGGGGCGAGGTGCGTCGCGCTTGCCATTATAATTCCGCCTACAGAGAAAGACATGGGCTTACCAAAGTAACTAGAAAATGCAAAGGATACCCTATGCCGAAATGTATTGATATACGGCCATTGCCGGTATGAGGATCAAGGCTGTGCCTTCAATCATGATCCCAATAAGAGTATCTCTGGGCAAGCTGAATTGTAAGTTTGTTTTGGTTTGTTTTCTATTCTCTTCTATTCCTTCCTCCGATAGACTTCTGGCGAGGCTAGCGACAAGGCTGGACTTGAGATGTGAATCACCTCATGCCTTTACCACAACCTCGCAATTTCGACAACAGCATCCTCCAGCCACTCGAAACGATGCCTGGTAAAGACAAAAGGTCCGATACGAACGCATGCAGTAGCTTCAGTTCTAGTTCTAGCTCCAGCTTTCTGTCCCGGCTTTTGCCCTGTACCTCAGAACCCCCTAAGTCGAGGCCTATTCAGCGAAGAGGTGCAATTTCTGGACCCTCAGGTGCAGCTGCACACCCAGATACACCAGGAAACAGCTCACCCAGCCCTCTTCCCCCGTACGAGCTCATTGCCAGTAGCGATACTACAATACGAGAAGGTATATCCTCAGCAGTACCGGCCGGAGATGTCCAACGAGACCAGCCTGCCCTTTCAACACCAAATATCACAACACCTCCTATTGGACACCCACGCGGCAGATCCAAATCTCCCAGGAGAAGCGATCTTGACAATGGCAGCGATTTCATGGCATCAAGAGCATCCCGAGGAGAGAACCAAGCGGACAGGTCCCCCCCCGAATATCCGTCCCTCCCTACTGAAGACGCGCTTTCCTCCACCGATGGACTTGGATATAGGGACGGCTTCCTTGAGACTCGTGCCCGAAGATATTCCAGATCAGTTAGCCCGCGGAAGTCTCCAACAAAGCCATAATAAAGGAAGGATTAGGGAAAATAGGCCACAAACTAACATTAACAGGCTCAAAAAGAGTCTCAACGTAGATTCGCCTTCCTTCACACCTTCAACTCTCGCAGTTCCGAGCAAGACATCGTCTATTTCTTCACAAGCTGCCAATGCAGCTCCGTTTACACCTCGAAGTCTGGCCAGCGGTGCCACGACTCCTGCCCCGCAATCAGAACCTCAACCAACCTTCAATCCTGCCCAAATTCGCGAATTTACGCCGCAAAATTACGAATTGTCTGACACAGTAAATGTATATCTGATATCATCTCGTATGGGTTATTCTAACAATGTTTCAGGCCTTAGCCACCGATGGTGCTTCAGATGGACAGTCAGCTTATGATCCCTTCTCTATGACCGGCGTGAACCAAGCACTTGGGACAGCTACTCCCTATAACCCTTACGACGAAAGCAACAACATATCTAGCAATGGAGCCGGTTACTTTCAAACTCCGACCCCCTTTATCACAACTAACCAACCTGTAAGTTCCTTGGGCCACGATGTTTTTCTCCTGCTAATCGTTCAGCTCCAATATCATTTGTATGCGCCAATCGGTCCTCACAGAGAAGATATCTTGGCCTATCAACGACATGCACATGACTTCTTCATGCCAGAGACACTCCGTGAGGAGTTGCAAAAAAAGGCAGAAGCTACATTTCAAGTCATGCCTAGTATGCTCTTTCTTCCCCACGTGAATGATTTTCTGACATTTTGAGACTCCCAACTTCCAACCGTCGACCCATATCATAGTCTAGTCGCTTTAGATACAAGCCATCGCAAGAGTGCTGCCGTATTTGGATACCCCAGCTGGATTTATAAAGCCACATCCATCAAGAACGGCCACATGTACTGCCTGCGAAGACTTGAAGGTAAGCAGTGATTTCCACGACATAAAAGCCGATGCTAATGGTATTCAGGCTATCGATTGACCAACGAAAGAGCTATTCGTTCCGTCAAGGATTGGCGGAGAGTGAATTGCGGCGGCGTAGTTTCTGTCGTCGATGCATTTACTACACGTGCCTTCGGAGACAGCTCTCTGGTGTTTGTCACCAATTATCATCCCCTTTCCAAGACTTTGGTTGAACATCATTTTACAAGCACCAACCGTTTTGGCAACCGAATCTCTCAGGCAGTTCCAGAGCCTGTCCTTTGGAGTTACATTGTGCAGATTTCTTCTGCTATCAAATCGGTACACGCGGCCAATCTAGCAGTTCGCTGCATTGATCCAAGCAAGGTCATCCTTACCGAAAAAGGCCGCATCCGACTAAATGCGTGCTCTGTCCTAGACGTTGTGCAATTTGATGCTCAACGCCCACTGGCTGAATTACAGCAAGAGGACTTTATCCACTTCGGAAAGCTCATCCTATCAATCGCAACCAACAACTTGTCTGTCATGGCTTCTCATAATCTGATGGGTTTTGTAGACCAGTTATCGAGGACCTACACTGGGGAGTTGCGGGACACAATTATATGGCTTCTCACCCCAGCTCAAGCACCAGCAACCAAAAGCGTTGTGGAGCTACTGATCGGCATCTCTAACCACATCGTCGACGCCTTCGACAGCAGTCTTCACGCGAACGATACACTATATTCTGAGCTCGCCCGTGAAGTTGAGAACGGTCGTATTGTTAGGCTTCTCATGAAGCTCGGAAGCATTAACGAGCGTCCAGATTACGATGGCGAGCTCAACTGGAGCGAGAATGGCGAGCGTTACGTCTTGAAATTATTCAGAGACTATGTCTTCCACCAAGTCAATGCGGAAGGCAGACCCGTTGTCGATATGGGACATATCCTTGCATGTTTGAATAAACTCGATGCTGGGAGCCAGGAGAAAATCACATTGACGAGCAGAGATGAGCAGACTGTGTTTGTCGTCTCGTACAACGAGGTGAAGAAACAGGTCAATTCTGCTTGGGCGGATCTGCAGAAACCGAGCCGCCGTTGAAGGATTGTTCGAACATTACACAACAGATGTTGTAAGTAGCGGTGGAAATCATTTGAGGAATGAGGTGTTAAGATGCAAGTTTACTTGCAGAGGATTCCTAATAGTAACGTAGAATCAATGAAAAACACTCAGAAATATTTGCTCTTTCTTGGTTGCACCGTGAAACTTTATTGTGTCTTTGACAAATTTCTCCAGATGATTCTGCCTTGCATGATATTCCACTGCAAATGAGATTCTTCTCATATCTCGCGATCCTGTAACTTTTCCAATCCCGCAGCGCCCTCGTATACTCTGTCTTCCAAATCTCCTGACAGCACGCGCCACGCAGATAATTATCCCATCCGCCCAGGCAAGACACCCTCCCCGTTGCCCTTCCCCGGTATCCCTCCTCTCTATCCTAAGCATACTCATTCCTCGCCCTCTGCTTGCACGAAAGGATTCGCAATCTCCTCACTCCCATCACACGGACTAACCAGCACCAACAGCGTCCCTCTCGCCACAACCAGTCCCAGCGCCCTACTACTCGTGTTTCCTTCATCGTCGCGCAGGACCTCGGAGACATCGTCGAGGACTAGGTTCATTAGGGCGTCGTAGCCTTTGAGTGTTCCTGTGACTGGAGTGGAGGGCGAGGGTTAGCCAGAGGATGGATGGGGGTTGATATGGAGGAGGGGTAACAAACCTTCTCGTCCACCTGTGAATTTCACAGTAATGGATTTATCCATGTACTTTCCTAGATCGAGAATGTTTTCTTTCTTAGGACGTTCGCCGGGAGTGTGGGCGCCGCCTCTGCCGCCTTCGTGGGCTCCTGTTGGGCAAGCTTGTTAGTATGGAGGTGGAGAGTTTGAGTATGGCACTGATATAAATATGTTGGAGGGGTTTGGCAGTAAGGGCAAATGGAAGATGCGAACAAACCTCTACCACCCCGTCCCCCTCTATGTTCGCCCCTGCCTCCTCCACGGCCTCCGCGTTGTTGGCCTCGTTCGGACATCGTTTTGTTTCTTGTCCTGGAGCTCGAGCTTGGTGGATGGGTGGGGATGTGCAGGTTCCGCGATGAGGCTGAGAATGGTTGATAGTGGAGTATTTGGAGCTAGGCTCGAAAAGGATGGTGGGCGGAATGGAGAAGAAAGGTGTCACGGGAATGAAGGAATGATGATCATGTGCGGGTGGGAATCGGAAATAACCGAGAAGCGCCGCGGCGGAAGGAACGCGTCCGCCAACCTTCCTGCCTCCTCACTTCATCCCCAATCTCCTCCTCGGAACGTGCGTGAGAACACAGGAGCCATATTTTATCTCAAGGAATATTGAGTTCGTGAGGGCCAAGTCTATTCCCGGGTTTTGGCTGCAAACGCGCAAATACCAGCGAGCGGGGTCCACCACGTTCCTCTTTCTCCGCCCGGAATCACAACTCCCTCCCTCCAGTCTCACTACTTAGCGTCTACAAATTCTACAATATGGAATCCCCAAATCTAACGCAATCCTCCAATACCGATGCAGGGCTGAAGAGAAAACGCACCCCCGATGATGTTGGACGACCGCGACCGAGCGTTGGCAATGTGACGCAGATTAACTACTTGGTGAAGTCACGGGCTGAGAAGTTGCAATTGATAGATGGGGGTGCAGATACTTTTGGGGAGGTATTGGGGATGATTGATGATTATGAAGGTTAGTTGATAGCTTCTTGCGCTTCTTGTTTTAGGTGCAATTCGTAGTTGGTGTAAGTTGTACATGGTTGAAATAGACGGGTCAAAGTGGGGCTCAAGTGAGTTCGAAATGGAAAGATTCCTATCGATCTTTCGTTTCAAATGACATTATAAGCTTTAACCTATCCGCCAATCATCGCTCTGGAACTTGCCTGTTCTTTATACTGACATTTACAGGTGTTTTACAGCGCCACGAAAGTCTAGCTGCAAATCTTGGTGCCAAACTCGTTGGCCCTCTTCTCCTCAAGTCGCTTGAGAAGTTGTTCGATGGTCCCATCAAGGCATTTGGAATGGAGCAATCACCTGCAACCTGGCTTGATATCGTCACCTTTGCTCGTACCAATCCAGGGGACTTCTTTCTCAGCGATTCTTCTGTCCCTGGCGTTAGAACTTGCCGCTTCTGGATCAAAGGAGCTCAAATCGAGATCTCAGAAGACGATTATAGATTGATTGTGTCGGGAGGTCCTGAACGCATGATTCCAACCCAGCCAATTCCTGAAGATGAATCCGCAGAGCTGGGCACTTTGAACATTTTAGAGACTCGCCTTGCTATGCTCATCAAAAAAGCTGATGCGGTTGCCAGCAAAGCAAGGCAGCTGAACTACCATCTGAAAGGTCGAAAAGCAGCAGTCATGAGTCGACAGCCGGCCGCAGCAGCCGCTGAGACATCCCCAGAGGCTCACACCTTCTCTCCCCAGCCATTCGCAGCCATCAACACCACTAGAATATCAAACGTTCCCAGTAACGATGCAACAAACATACAACAGCAGCTTCTTGAGCAGTTTCTCACAGGTGATCGAGGTCGATCGATGCCACCACAATCTCGCGGCAAAGCCAGCCGTTCTTCAGATACACAAAGCCAGCATGTCTTCAACGGAAGTCCAGATGCAGACGCCCGACGTATGTCTCATATCCACACTTCTTCGGACGATGGCATGGAAGGCCAATACCGAGTTTTAATGGCTGCCAAGATCGAGAAGCTGGCTCGTGGTGACCCCATCTACCCACCTTGCGATAGATGCCGACGGTTGAAATTTGATTGTACGAAACACCTTACTGCGTGCTCAGCTTGTACGAAAAAACATGCAAAGTGTTCTTGGAGGGACATCCAAGAAGGTGAACTGGAATATATGCCGCATATACCGATACCCGGTGGTGAACTTAGGCTTCTTGGAGAAAATGGATATGGGACATCTTCGCAAGTGACCCCTACTTCTTCAAGTTCTGCTAAATGCTCTAAGAGGTGCATTGCTAATCTCTCGATTACTTACAGAATTGATGAAACTGCCAATCCGGGACAAAGAACATTCGAGGGAATTCCCAGCGGAACTGTCTTTCATCAATCAGCTCCTGAAGCCCAGATGAGCCCACAACAAATGGAGCAGCCAAATCCAGAACATCGACCAGATCAATTATCAAACGACCATGCAACTTTGACGCAAATCGCATCAGCGGCTGCTGCGGCAGGAGTCAGATAATTATTACACATTTGTTTGTACGATATCAATCATGAAGTGATTGTGGTGTTAACCTTGCCTTGTCTCTGCAATACAATCAGATTAGCATATTGGATGATATACGTGGATTATGGCTATCGTTACAAAATGTTTGTTTTGGCTGACAGTACCCCACATACCCTGGTCAGAAGCACCCAGGTGCCCTTTGTATCTTATTTGCTGGTCTCAGACCTTCTTTATAGCGTGCTGGTTTTGACGTGTTTTCAATATCCAAAATGTGTTTTACCAATTCAATAGCATACGAATGGTCACGTTCACCTCCATGATTTTCGTGTATCATTTGGACCATTCTTTCTACTCTTTAGTCCCATTTCATTTCTCATATATCAACGCGCTTCCCTCCCTTGTTTTACTTTACGCTAGTTGATATGCGGCGCGATATTGCGTAATATAAAGACTTCGCTTTCCATAAACCGTAGGCTCATCAGTTGAAGATCATAGGAACTAGTAACGAAAATCGAAGAAGCTTGGGATCACTCCTACGCCTACTAGTATGGAGATTTTGATATGTTTTGATAGGGTGAACCTGTGTGGTTCGGCTAAGAAATAAGAGATTTGTTTCTGAGGAACTGGAAGGGGGTTTTTATTGCCCGGAAAGACTGTTTCCTGTCAAGAATATACTTGCTGTTAATCCATAAGGCCGTTCATTGCCTTCGTGTGACTTCACGGTACGCAATGAAATCACTTCTCTTTTGAAATCATATATCTACACCGCAGCCTTGCGGACGTAGTTCTGTGCAAGTTTTATTTTCTCGCCGAGTTCTTGAGCCAACTGATTATATGAGCCACGAATTCTTGTGCTGATGGTTGTTGAGTGAGGCAATGTCTCAGGCTCCTTATATCTGCACCCGCTTACTCTCCTACTTGGCACTACCTTAGGCTAGGCCTTTCACATTATCTGTATAGAGAGAGGTGAATTGCGGGTGGATTTGGATAGGAAGTAGTGGTTTCCTTGCTTTCCTATATATATAACAGGTCTTTTGCTTGAATATTACTCAATAGAGAGGCCGAGAAGGAAATTGCAGAACTCATAGTCATATACACTGAATGGGACAGCTGGAGTAGATGGTGAAGGGGACTGAACATGGAAAAGAGGGCTTTTTTCGCTCAAGGGGATATAGAAACCGGTTTTGGTAGGTCTCACCAGACGTTGCCTCCCGTGATACTACATCATCTTTCATGCTCACATCGTGGAATAGAATTTTTTTGTTGTATTTAAACTTCTATTTTCCATGTTGTACAGTACCAAAACACGTATGTAATCAGAAAGCAGCTAGAGGCTTGCTGTTCCGAGACCTGGCCGGGCCTCCGCAGATCCAACCAAGCCTATAAGTTGTTACCATCATTGAAAAAGGTAGAGCTGTTTTGCCGGTGCATGCTATTTACGAATTCGGGCTTCCACAGTCGGATTCGCGATGTTGTCAAGGACTCGGTTGTTATCAAACGTGTCTCATTCATTCATTTGTAACGGCTTCTAGTCATATGATGGAAAGGACTTTTCCTTAAAGCACAAACGTGGGTTGAAATGTCAAGCTGTTCAACTGTTCGACTTTGCGAAGTACGTACTTTAGTTTCGATACCTGTGCCCGTTCGCAAACTGTCTCCACTTGATATCTCGAGTTGCTCAGGCCGAGGCTCTGTGGTTTCCTCCTTGTTGAGGGGAAAGCTTTGTATACTGCCTTCTTTCACGCTGGGGATTCCAGAGAATCGACCAAATTCTTATATTTTCAACTCAGCTTCTTCAGCCAATACCGGGTCTTTTTCTTGTGAGAAGGCATCAACTCCGCTAGCACGGATACAACAACGTTATGCTAATTTCTGAAGGCCTATCATAATCTTAAAAGAATCCCCTCCAATATGCTTATCATGGAAGCCGATCTCAGTTAGTATCCATTGTCGACAAAAGCCGATAGTTATGGCAGAGATTGAAAGATTTATTCTTCGAGTTGATTGTTAAGACTATACTTATTTTCAAATTCGAAGCTATTTGTTCCCCAACTTCAGACGAGACTTCAGAAGTCTTCCGGGTAACCGGCACCGACTGTGGTGTATCGAATCCGAATGGTACTCCCAGGAGCAAAAAAGAAGAATATGAGTGTGGTGGTATTCTTCTCAAAAGAAGGAGAAGATGATTGATGTAACCAAGACTTCGTGCTTTTGCATATAAAAGGAAGAGAAGAAGAGCTTGCTTTTGAACTCGCGCCTAAGATAGACCTTTTGTGGAAGACTTGTGCTAGAAAACTAATTGTATTGAGGGGGGGGAGAGGTGATGGTCGCTAAGAAGATAAGGAGCACTTGAAGGAAGTTCTGTTAATTTACTAACTTGAAAACTCCCACCTGAGCTAAGTGATGTGTCAGGATGTAGATATATAAACTCAGAGTGGAAGAATCCCTTCAGTAATGGCTTCTCTGGTGCTCATACTTCCGTTAAGCATAATCGAGAACCGCCTACCTATTTGGATATCAACAATCTCATATCATATTCTCTAATTAAATAAATGATACTATATATCTGTACGTAATATACTGTAGAACAATTATCTATCTCCGTATACGTCAGATGATAATTAGTTATCTCCGAAGTTTCTGACATCATGGATCTGCCCCACTACACTAACCCCACCCCGCACCGGCACCCGCAGGTGCTCCCTTTCCTTATATCGGATTTATGTACAAAATAACCTTCTTCTCCTCGATCAACTGATTGTTGCTACGGTACCCCAAACTCTAATTCCATCCAACAATCAAAAGAAACATCGCAATGGCACCACACGTACATAGCGCAGCATGCTGCAGCATCCCGCCCATCGTCTCTAAAGGCTACCAAGCCAAAGGCGAATACAAGACCATTGGCGGTTTAAAGAATTGTACGATTCCGTCTCATCCCCTAACCTCAATCATATCATAATCTAACACCACTCTATAGACGTCACTGGCCCCCAAACCGCCACTAAAGCCCTCCTCTACATCTTCGACATCTTCGGCTACTTCGAGCAATCCCTCCAAGGCGCCGACATCCTCGCCACCTCGGATAAGGACAACAGCTACCAAGTATTCATGCCCGACCTCTTCGAGGGTAAACCCGCAGACATTTCATGGTACCCACCCGAAACCCCCGAGCAGGGCGAGAAGCTCGGCAACTTCTTTCAGACAACCGGCGCGCCCGGTACAGCCGCAGCCCGTATCCCTGCTCTCGTCAAGGCCTACAAGGAATTTAATCCTAATATTGAGGTCTTGGGAGTGGTGGGCTTTTGCTGGGGTGGAAAGATTGTTAGTTTGACGAGCAAGAAGGATACGCCGTTCAAAGCCGCGGTGGAATGTCATCCTGCTATGGTAGATCCCTCGGATGCGGAGGGGATTACTATTCCGCTTGCTTTATTGGCAAGTAAGGATGAACCGGCGGAGGATGTGAAGGCTTTTGAGGGGAAATTGAAGGTGGAGAAGTATGTAGAGACTTTTGGGGATCAGATACACGGTTTTATGGCTGCCAGGTCTGATTTGACGGATGAGAGGGTCAAGGCTGAGTATGAGAGGGGGTATAAGACAGTATTGGAATTCTTTTCCAAGCACTTGTAAGTTTTTACAGTTTTTATATTGAGGAAGTATCAGGTATCAGGGGTGGAAGAAGGGTGGAGAAGTCATGGCATGGCAATGGCTGATTACTTCGTGGAGGTAGAAGCAACGGCGGAACCGGTTCTAGACTTTAATGGCACCGGGGACCGAATACATGATTTACTCAATCTTACTCTGCTCAAAATGGCATAGCAACACAACAGCAATTGTAATCTTTATATCCCATCCATACATACAACTAGATATCCGTCACAATTCCGTGATTTTGTCCCCCGCATACTTTCATCCGCTCTCCTGCCCTCTACCTCACAAAACAGACACAACCTCCGGCTGGTAATAAACCATCATCATGCCCTCCACCCCCAACGGCTTCAACTTAATCTTCAACTCCTGATGCGCTTTATCCTCCGTATCATAATACCACATATCCGCCTCACTCGCAAACTCGGATTTCGCAACTAGCGTGTAACCCTGATTCCGCTGATCTTCTTTCGTGGGCCCGGCGTGTAGGGAGAGGATGTAGGGTTTGCCGTCCTGTAAAACAAAGACCGAATTAATATAATTTATTGATTAAGATATAGATGTATCATCTTGGAGATGGAGATGGGAAAGTGGGGGGTGGAAATACTTTAACGGCGCTCTTTGCGAGGTCTTTGTAGATCTCAAGGGCTGCTTGTACGTTTGCCGGAGATGGGATTTTGAAGAGTGTTACGCGGATTGTTCGGCCTGACATCTTGCTTGCGTTTTGATATTGTGTAGGAAGGAAGGCGGGGTTATGATATGATGCGGGGTAGAATTTTGTAGATTTTGTTCGGGAGAGGATTAGATATATGGTTCGTGGGATCGAGATAGAGGATACGAAGGTTTTCAATAAAAAGAGAAAGAAGAGTGTTTAACATAGAAGGGTTTTCAGAGACTATTTAGTTATCTTGATGGTTAGTACTAGATGAAGCGCATTGGTGGGGTGTATGTACGTGCTTTCCGTTGTGGATCTTCAGTGCAGCTGTTCAGCAGCGGCCGTCTTCGCAGAGCAGATCACCGCGGTCATGCAGCAGGCTAAATTATACCGCTATACGGATAGATTTCGGGGCATTCTAGGTAAGACCTGGTTTCTTTATTTTACCTACTTGCAACCTGCTTTCTAATCAAATCAAATTAGATTCCTCCTTTTTCTCACGACTCTACCTACTCGGTAAGGGTCATATCTCGAGATGAGGTAATAGTTTAGAGTTGTTTTCTAGAAAGATAATCTTGAATTGTAGTTTCAAATTTAAAGATATATAGATAATGAGTATTCTTCGTAATTGGAGATGCAAACGAGTGACTCCGACGAAATTATATAGATGATCTAGCTTAGCGCGGGCTGGCGCTTGCTAGACGAGTGTTTAAATCTCCCCAGAGCACGGTGTTACATGGCAGAAAATAGTAAACCATATACCCAACTCGAGCTCCTACGGTTTCCCGACAGACACCTTCATTTCTAGATAC
Organism: Gremmenia infestans; assembly: GCA_032629725.1. Taxonomy (NCBI): domain Eukaryota; kingdom Fungi; phylum Ascomycota; class Leotiomycetes; order Helotiales; family Hamatocanthoscyphaceae; genus Gremmenia; species Gremmenia infestans. Next base: position 555,891 of record JAFEVB010000008.1, read on the forward strand.
ACGAACTCTGTGCCATTATTGCCAAATCTGTCGACAGTCTAGCAATGATATTGCACTCTTTACGAAGATTGCGGAGGGCAGCTCGAATCTCATATTTGAAGTTACCTTCCGAAACGGCCAGATCGTCATAGCACGTCTCCCACATCTATCCATCATTCCTCAGGAAAAAAAGCGTTGCTAGTGAAGTCGCAACAATGGAGTTCCTTCGACTTCACGGAGTGCCCGTCTCAATGGTCTTCGAATGGAGCTCATCCTCCCCATGGAGAAGGTCTCGGGGAAAGAGTTGAGCTCAACATGATACATGACGCTAAAGAAGAGGCTGCATCTCATGAAAATGGTCGTTAGGATAGAGCAACCGCTTTTCGGCATTTAGATTCCAGCCAACGGCAGCATTTTCTACAAAGACTCCTTAGAACCTGGCACCAGGAGCGTAGATCTTCCACAGACCATCGCCAATAGCGCCAAATTTTGTATTGGCCCATCCACCGAATATTCATGGTGGCTTCAGAAAAGACACGAGCTTTCCGTCCATGTTGGTCCTTGTAAGTACTGTTCTAGGTACACATATTCAGACTGACGTGACGTACTGCAGGGGACAGTTCTGAAAGCAGTTGGAAAGAGAGAACTACGGTGGCTTCAAAAGTTTGGCCAACCAAGATATCCCCTCGGAAGTTTCTATCGAGAATTTTACGGACGTCAAAGAGTCGATCGGTAGGTGCAAATTGGCCACCTATCGAACTATCGAACTATCTCAAGCTTGCCCCATATCTTATTCCCAAAACCACAGGCTTGAATGTCCCTACCCTTTGTCACCCCGGTCTGTCTCCAAGCAACATAAATGTCTCGGAATCTGGTGATCTCATGGGAGTCATCGACTGGCAGTATGCAACCATCCTTCCAATCTTCCTGCGGGTCAAAATCCCAAGGCATTTTCAAAACTACGGGGACGAAGACTCAAGGAAGTTGGAACCTCAACACTCCCAGGCTGCCCCCAAGTTTCGACACCCTCTCTGACAGCGCAAAAGAAGAAGAGATGGAAATTTACCATCGAAGACAAGTGCATATCTTCTACGTTAATTGCCTTCACACCCCGGCTTAACAAACCTTACTACGACGCAACAACCCAGGTCAACCTCCTGAAGACCAACTTGTACGATGCCGCCTGTAAACCTTGGGAAGGTGACAACACTTCTTTGCAAGCCGAGTTGATAAATATCGTACAGTACGGGCCTAAAACTGTTCCAGGAGGTGACGAACCACCAGTCCAGTACTCAGCTGAAGAAGTAAAAGACTGTCTTGAGAGGTATGAGAAGCGAAGTGAAGCTGACGAGTAGATACAAAAAGTGTGCGATTTCATTGGTGTCAACATCGAGGATCATGGGTTCGAGGAGGCGAAACAGAAGGCTAAATATAGCCAAAAAGAAATGTTAGCAGAGATTGAGACGGAGGAAGAGAGAAAAGAGTTGTTGGAGCATTAGCTTTTAAGGACCAAGAGGAGATTAATGAAGCATAATACTACCTTACTCTAGGAATTCGGCACTCAATTGCAACCTTGAAGCCCCGGAAAACTGACGACACAATATCTGTGCGACTTTTGCTGGCAGCAAATGCGGCTTACTTATTCTGATCTCTTCTCCCTGCATCCGTCTATTAGCAGCAGTAAAGGACATCCTTCTCCGTTCCTGTCTTCAATCATTATTCTCATGTCCTTGCATTAAAAACGGCTTCTGCGCTTCATAGGAAGTCCTCAAAGCTGTCGTTCCTCCCATCTACCTATCAACATGTAGATTTCCCCGCAGTCCTTGTCAGAAACCCCTTCTTAAACTCGCTCGCTTTGTCTCACTCACTTACGCTTGGGGTCCCAGATTTGCTTGAAACAAGGCTAAATCAGCATTCATCAAATCTTCCGCCTTTGGCACACTTTCACCGCCGTTTTTGTTGGCCCCCTTTCCTTCTCTTCTCACGTTCCGGCTTTCAAATGTCCATAAACAGCTACAAGTCAACACCATTGTCCAATTTCTCACACTTACTCGCAATCAGCCACCCCCAATCAATTTCAGCTTGAATCTTATCATTTCGTACAACCAAATCATGTCGCGTACGTCGAAATACTTGGCGTTACAAAGGCAAGGCTCAAGCCATACTAGGTAAGTAAGCAGTATAGTGGGGTAAATTACAAAGCCGAGAGAGTTCTCCAACCCATCGAATAAAAGCATAAGGCTCTCTTAAGTCCTAAAAGTTTAATGTTATGAGGCGCCATGCAGGGGCGAAATCATTTGATAAGAAGTAAAATAAGGCTAAAACGACCCAGGGACCCATACAAAGCCCGATATTTTATGCCACTGTTTTTCGGACTTGAAAAGGTCTTGAGAGGTAATATTGTGGAATAGGCATGGATTTAAGATAAGATTTTGTCAAGTCTATGAATATTGATTTGTTATCCTTGCTAAAATAATAAGAATAAGGTCAAAATTTCCGAGAACTGTGCAACTACTCTCGCTCAAGGTAAGGAAGAAATGTACATTAGGTGAGAATTTTAGTATTTCATTGTCATAGACAAGGAAACTGGAAGGTAGTGCATTAGGACTCGATGCAAGACAAATTAAGGATAATGGTACGGATGTGAACCGACCTGTCCTACCCCGTATCCTTGTCCTTCCCCCCCCTTCCCCTCTCTGTACACCCGAAGCCGGTCCAGGCCTGAACACCTCCGCTTGACTCTGAACAGCAAATATGACAGTCAATCAAGAAGTGTTTCTGCCTAGGCTGAATTAAGGGCCAGTCCACTTTTCACATAAATCCCCATACACAACAGCGTACTCACGCCCCAAATAGCGCTTCTCGCAAAACTGTACGAATTCCTCGTGACCTTGACATACACCACGGTATACAAGACGCGCATTGCCAGATACGTCCCCACAAAGCCGTTGAGCGTCTGACTATCCAGCCTAGCCATGTTCCCAGCCAAGATGGCGCCCACGAAGATGGGGAAGTTCTCGAAGCCGTTCTTCATAGCCGCCTCGGCGCGCTCGTAGCGGCCGAATGCTTCGGCGGGCACGGATTGCTTCAGTTTGGCGTCCCAGACGGATGAGCGCGGGTTCGTGTTGTCCCAGTAGCCGTTGTTGGCTTTTGTCATGATGGCGATGGCGTAGTTGTGCGGGACGAGGCAGAGGATCCAGTAGGCTGGGACTGCGTAGAGCGAGAGGTTCGTGAGTGAAGATGCCATTGTTGCGGGCGCCGCGTTTGGGTGTTGACGAGGTGATACAATCTGGATGGTGAAGGCTAATGAACAAGGATCTTAACTGCCTTCTTTGGACAAAAATGAGAGGCTGGACAGTTGTTTTTGGACAATGGGCTTGAATATCTCAGTCTCGTGGCCGAGGTGGGAATCCGTAGAATTAGGAGAATGTGGGCTCTTGGGGCGAATCAAGGTTCATATACGCAGAGACAATTCCAAGGATTATGATGTCAAATGAAAATAAAAAGGGAAGGAGCATCGAAGAAAAAATAAAGATGAATATTTTATACAGTAGACGAGAACTGCACCCGAAAGACGTGGACGTGCAGTGCAGTACAGGGATAATCTTGTCCGGGCATTCCGCACTGCCTACTAGACTATAAGAAAGAGGTTCGTAACAATTACCCTATCACGCAGGATTTAGGAGATAGATGCGCGTACGTGATTGAAATAAGGCTGGGGCTACCTACCTAGTACCTTACCTAGGTAGATCTGCTTACTACGTAAGGTACGGAGGTAGAAACATGGTCGAATAAGCTTAAACCCGAAGATCATACCTCATCCGGAGTACAGCAGCAGCGATGGGACGTTACCAGAGTCCAGACTCCAGACCTCACCAAAGGCCCCCAATCATTTTCGCCACCTGCGCCCGCCTTATGAAACCTCAAAGATAGATGGCGTGCATTCTGTCATGATGATATATCGATGGATAGACATAACGGTAAACGGATAATCGTGACTGCAAATCCCTGACCAAGGACACTGCTTATTCTCCTGAACACCTTCATACCCAGCAGCGAAAGCTAACGATAAGCAGTAGCTTTACGTCAAAACCAGCTGAGTCTGTGAGGTCTGCTTAATGCCGGGAGCAAAGAACTGGGTGTTAATTCCTGTAAAAACCTCGAGCGAAATATGAGGGGGGCAGAAAAAGTGACAGGAAGCCTTCAACAATGAATGTAGCTGGGCAGAACACTCCAGTGGAAATCGTCCAGAATGAGTGACGATTTCAATGTTCAAAATGCGGGGAATACGACGCAGCAACATGACCCCGAGGAGCACAAGTCACAATGATAAAGATGAGCTATTTATTCAAGATCTACAGAGCATGAGGGAACGTGACGATCGCATCCTCAGTTGGAATTATATGGATATGTGTAGGTATGTGGCATTCTTTCTGAACCTCAACTCTCGCTCTATGTTGGCGCAAGCTCAACAGCTTTCATGACTTGGTACTACTTAGTTTTAAGCGCAGACTATGTAGTGAGCTCTGCGACGATGAGCAAGAGTGTTTTGACTTATCTAACACAACAGAGGACGACTTCCCATCTCAAACTTGCGAAATCCGGGAGCTCACAATTGATATAGTTCTCATATTTTCTGTGTTAGAGATTACTGGAACGATATTCTAATTCAACGCCTCCGGATGAAGTTCACTTCAATGGCAACAAATCTAACTTTCATTACAAGATACTGCCAGAGCAGCCTCTTACCCAAAAAGCCCATCTCGAAAAGAAGCCCTATCAAGAAGCCCTTCTCGTAGCATCCAAATTATCAAAACCCTCGGCCTGCGCCGCATCAAGCTCCGCGCACAATCCATCCAACCACTGCCTCCATTCCCGCCACTCAACACAGTGGCCCTCATTGCTCGAGTCTTGGCCAGTCGCTACGCGGCAGCAATCACAGCCACATTCTTGACATGGTTTCTCGAGAGTTCGGCCATGGCCGAGGAACATATCGATCATGTAAGTTTCAAGCTTGCTTTCGGTGGAAAGCATTTGGTTGGTAGTGGGTGTCTTAGAGGAGGCACCTGGGATTGTTGAGCCACGGGAGAAGATTTGCTTGAAGAACTTTGCCATTGTTGTATTTGAGGTATGTGAGTTTCTGCGGTGATTTAGATGTGTTTTGAGAATAGTTGACCGATAGTTCTCAACTTGGGATGAACATGTGGACTTGGATGCTTCGTCTGGAATTGTGGACGATATACTGGCTTGGTGGAAAATCTGCCCTTTGTTTAATTTTATCCCACTATGATGACGCGAGCTTTATTGAGGCGATGTCGTTTCCTTGTTCCCTCGCACCGTTCTTATCCTAACTTTTCGTTCTCTTTGTTTAGTGAGTACTCTCTCTTTGAAAATCGTTAATATTTTCTTGGTCTTTGTCAGGAAGAATTCATGCCATCTTCGATCGATGGGCTGTTCAAAGACCGCATCTCAACACGAATAGACAAGCAAAGCCGCATCCTACATATCTAGCCTCATCCTCGTCATCTAGTGGCTGCAGTCTTGGCTCTTTATTGGTATTGATGCATTCGGCATGGAGTAGGTTGGAAGCTCGTCGCTTCAAAGATTCGTGTCCAATATATTGCCTCCTAAATTCCGCAGCCACAAGCGTGACGTGGTCACTCCCAAGAGAGGCTTCCGCTTGCAGACATGGCAATGCTTGTCTAGTCATAATCTCTGCTGTTATGGGATCCACAGGACCTCTTGGAGATTTTCTGAGTGGTCTCCAAGTGGAGATCTGATCTAGCCATGTTTCTAGAACTTCTTTGTATGTCGGACTTCCTGTTTCGATTTGGTACCGTCTACGTGAGAAGGTGTTTCTGATTCGGTGCGCATGCATCCTTGCTATAGAAAAGCATTACTATTCCGGAACTTCCAGACGATGGGATCGTCTACTAACTGTAACAAACCAATGCGCTGCATCGCATAAGACACTCTATTTCCCCACAATTGGGGACAATGCGGATAAGTTAGACCTCCTCTCCGCACATAGGGCGTATTATTATGTTCGCGGCGACAAGTTTGTGGTTGTTAAGTTGTTGATCAATATAGTCATGCTCTGCCGATTTGCTGTTATATTTCAAACTTGATTGGTATTGAATTATATGCTGTGAATTCTACCTGTACATGTCACTATTCACACAGATTTTGCATGGGTACTTATGATTTGAGAGGAAAATTGAAAACTCCATTCTTAAATTCACTATATTCTCTAACGTGTGAGGATATCAAACATCTGCCGCTATAGAGTCGACCGACGAGCTTTTTTCCTTTTTCTTTTGACTTTGCAGTTATTCAAATGTTAGCGTGAAGTTCCTGTCGTCGTTCCTTGGAGTCAGTGCTTCTATTGCTTCGAAGTTCGCGTCTTCTGACATGCTAAGCCAGGCGATTTTGTCCATTGACCTGCGAGAGCGTCTGCTGAAGATGGATGATGAGTCGTTGGAATCTTCACTCTCTGGCTCGCTTCCGGAGGTGACCTCTTTGCCTTTCCCTTTCCCCTTTGCGGCTGCTGACTCGGACGTCTTCTCTAAGCTAGAGAGTTTCACGACTTCCTTGCCATTGCTCTTTGCAGCTGTTTGGGTGTTGCGGGATGGAGAAGAAGGCTCTGGCTCTTCTTGGATTGGTGGCCATGATAGTGTACCTGGTGGTTTTGCGTGCCCACTCGCAATGTCGGCCTCGATTCTTAGAATCTCGTCCCACATTACCTCTGCATGACGCCTTTCTCGTTCAGCTCGGGGAGTTCGTCTCCACAAGTACTGTAATCTCATCTTGGTTAGAATTCGGAAATTAAAAACTAGCGTCGACGTTGTTCGGTGTGCGGGGTGCTGCTATGCTTGTGGTTGAGGAGAGGTATTCTGCCGACAGAATCTCGGGAGTATATAATACCATGAGAATCGCTGTTTATGTTGTGTTTTTTGAACGTGCATCTATAGACAAACTGTCTTGGTTTGACACAATAATGGCTTTGTCTCGTCTAATAATGATTTCTTTATTAGATATCAAAGTTTCATAGGCTGTCTAGTATCGCACTTTCTGACCAATCTGCGATTTGGAACCGGACCGAATTTGATCAATGTACCACGCAGGCTAGATGATCCTGCTACATCCATTGTGTTCGTTCAGCAATCTGGCTTGAATTCAAGTTGTGTCATAACATTTTCACGGTTCTCCACGCCAATGTCAGTAAGATGGGAAGGTAAATAAGTAGATTTTTAGACAAAGATTTTCATGACTTCGAACCCCTTATCTCAATTCATCTACAAACTCTTTCGATGTTCTACCTCTCCGCCAGCCCGACTCTCATGATGTCCCCGCCATACACACATCCACAGGCTTCACTCGGATACCTCTGTGGGTTCCGCCGTCAACTCCAAGCCTTAGTCTGGAATTGCAGCTTCTCTGGCATTGTTCTTTTCTTCTGCCATCTGCTTCTGAAAGGCTTCCTGCAAGACTTTAAATTCATTTCGCTCTCGTCTTCTAGCTCGATACTCTTTCCACTGGTTTCGCGTTGTTAATTTCACAAATCATAAAATACTTCACATAATATGCAGACCCAAAATATTCGGCCTCAAAAGATTAATTGCAACAAAATGTCAAATTTTCTCCTACCACATAGGCGCCGCATTTAATTGTCAACTGAAAACCATAATCTTTCAAGGAGGTCTCGTAGGGCCTCCTCAAAAGACCAGGTCTCTATTTGATACTTAACGACGTGTTTAATAGGCATCCCAGCTGTCTAGAACTGCGTCATTCTGTACCTTGTCATCCTTGGCAGCCTTGGAGTCTCCCGCGGTCTTGGAATTTTCGATATCCCAAGGGCATGGGCAATCAAACAAGAAGTCGTGGTCATCGCCAATTGGCGACTTGAAGTTCTGGGTCGGTGGAGGTGTCGATGGCTTCTTGGCCTTGCGCTGCTTGGGATTGGGCGTCTTATTTGCAAGCCCGCAGACGGCTTCCTCGTCTGCTCGAAGATGAAGATCCCACTGCTGGCTGGCTTTGGACTTGCGCCCGTTTGGGTCCTCGGAGGCCCAGCTACCGGTTTTGTTTTTACTTCCCATGATAACTGTTTGTTTGCTTGGTATAAACTTTAAGGTTGTATATTTGCTTGTGTGGTGTGTGTATGTATGTGGTTGGATGAAGTGAATAGGTATTGTCAGAGTTCCAACGGATTTATATAATTTGCCTTCGAAGACTGTTAGTAATAGGTGGTTATATTGTTTCTGTAATTTCTTTGTTATTTTATAAAGTTCTTTGAATTATTTACAATTGAACAGCCTAAACAATGTGGCCTTTGTCACGGTTGCATGTTCAGAGCTTCAAGGGCCTCTCGAATGGGCAGCCATGTCCTATGTCGCATAAAATTACAAGTAATGCCCATAAGCATCAACGGAAGTATAATTGATCAGTCTACTCCCCATATGGTTTATTGAAAGCAGCCTTTCACGATGGCTTCTTCTGGGTTTCCTGATATCTCTCCCACGCGGTTTTGTACACGCCCGATTGTCTCGCCTCGACAAACCCGGAAAAGTCTTCGTCAAAAAATCGACACATCTTCATCCAATCTAAATCCCATAAATCATTAAGCTCAGTCAGATTATTCCATCCTCCCCAGAGTCGGTTCCACATTTTAGCATGCAGAATCCTGATCGGTCCAATTTCTTTTTCTAGACCCTCAGCATGATGCTTGCGATAGTATTCTGGGAGCGCATTCCAAATAGGCGGCAGACGGTGGACGGGGAAAGGGCCATTGATGGTAAAACCATTCTTAGACTTCAACACACCCTGCTCCATTTCCTCAACAAGATAATCGTTCGTGCTCCTGGCTGCTCGAACGAGTTTGGCGTGCATGTCGAGGTTCGGTTTCAGGACCATCATGCCAGCGTTGATGTGGTCATCGCCAAAATACGGCACGCCTGCGTAAACATAATCGCATATGTTTTGTTTTGTGCTGCCGTTGGCTATGACTGCTTTGTCTTCTGGACTCAGAAAGTCCTGTTTGCAGTGCTGTACGGGAACAAGAGCAAAAATATCGTCGATGTTCCTGATGGGAAAGGCGTCTGAGTCTAGGAATACAATCCTCTTCCATTCTATCTCCTTCCAGAGATTCAGCTTAGACAGTACATCTATCCATCGTTTCGTTGCAATCGCCTCATCAGGGATGACATCGTCCAGAAGTTCAATTTCCTTGACGATAGCTCCTTGGCCCATCAATATCTGACGATTTTCTTCTGGGATGAAGGGACAAACAAAGACAATAATGGGGTATTTTGAGCGATATTCCGACCACAAGATCCGCCAGAGGAGCGACTGTGTGGCTTCAAAATAGGGTCCTCGAACATCGGGCTCACGGTCACAATAAAATGTAGCAAAAGCGAATTTTGACGACTCATTGATATTGTGTGGTGGAAACGTGGATAGAGATGCAAAGTCACGTCGGGGCACAGGATCAAACGGGAAAGCCAAACCGATATCCTCTGTATCTGATAGGGCGTGTTTCTGGGCAATATAGCCTGGTCCTATGCTTCCATCCGAGTGCGGTTGTTGGTGTGATGACCGATGATTTGGGCGGAACGATAGATATATAATTATACAGAGGATGATTCCAGCAGCTACCGTGAGATGCGACTGACGAGTTCGGAGAACCGCCATTGGAGATGCCAAGTCGAGGGTTTCTTGAGATGCCGCATGTAAATAGGGCCAGTATTGTCTATATGCGAGTTATAGATTGATCCCTCATTGGCGATCATCCGGGAAATTGCAGCGTACGCTGCTGCACCGGTATAGCTGATATCTGTCCGAACCACCTTTGTACGAGTTCGTGTGGGGAAGAAGATTGTGGGGCTGGGGTAGAAGTTCTTATAAGTAGCCTCGCCCGTGACCGAGTCTTCCGCTAAGCACATGTTAATTGGCCCTTGCGCGTTACAACGGACAAGGATAGTAAGATTACAGATGGTCTAACCTTAGAGCGGAATCTGAAAAGGGGAAGCTTCTAATACGGATCGGGACTCAAAACCCCCTGCCGAGGCATGATAATTACTTCGTACGATGTATTAAAGCGAGATTGAACGATTAGCGCGATATAAAATTTGCGAGTTTCTGATTGCAGTATACATTTATGCCACGTGACTATAACATGCCATACAATTGTTAGCCCCCTTCATCCCCCGACGAGTTTGGGATTTTCAACTTTCAAATGCTTTCGAATGAAGCCAAATGCGAAGTTCAAAGCGCTTGTATTTGGTTTCCACGATTTGTGGTTCTTGTTTTAGCATACTCGCAGTCTTTGGTGCAATAGACGCTAAACTGTGGGGAGCTCGAGCGGAGATGGTGTACGAAGCACAGAGTAATTTATACGTGCAGTTTAGGTAGTATGTCCTAATTCAAGAGTAATAGGTAGTAAGGTATATAATTAGCGAGGCCTGAGTTGGTTTTAAGACAAGTAGAAAGGGGCCTAAGCGAGGTGTTACTAAAACAATACAAGTCGTACATCCATGTATTGGATTATTTTCAATGTAGAACACTTATATCTAGTTGCATTTGTAATACTCATCAATTATCAATATCATTCTAAGTTCAGTAGAATCGCTCCTTTTCTGACTCTTTTGTCGTCACCAACTCCACGCTGAATGGTCCACCCACTTCTTCACCTAGGAGCCAAACCATGAAAGCATCATATGAGATATGTTACTAGGCCAGCAAAGGGCATTATATGATGATACTAACAGCTCAGCTGTGCTTTCTTCGCTCTGAACCTCACGGTCCTCACCACCACCTTCATCTTTAGTCGTCACCTCGAACCATTTGTCTTCTTCGATAGCCGACTCGATAAATACCCACGTTTTGTCTAGTCCTTCATCAATGTACCAGTCGACTGTGTTCCTCTTGCGTGGCATGGTTGAAAGCGTTGCGGAGTAGGGTTGGAAGATGAAGCCTTCAGTCCCATGCCGGAGCCTAATTTATATCGCCGAGGAGCGCAACATTGTTCTCTATCATTGTTATGATTATTCAAGTCCAACGAAAAAATACCATAGCATTTTTCACCCATTCCAAGAACAAAGCCCCAAAAAAACAGAGTCTCATCTTCACATTAAAAACAACAACGTCAAATAACTGAAACCGCGCCCGTGAAGTTGTCTATGACCGAGACCGTACTCTCTGCCGAAAAAAGTCTATCTTTAGCGTCAAACCATCCCCCCTCCCGTCGAGTATCCTGCTTCTACGAGATCTCTGCAACCTCCCATTGATCGATGACGATGAGCAACCTCATACTCCTCCCACAAGATGGTGAACCCACAGCCAAATTGTCCCCCCACAGTCATTTCGTACTCGTCACCGTAGTGCGGTCTTGGTCACAAACAACAATATGGATGCAGCCTTAGCCGTAAACAACGCTATGGGGCGCGGTATAGTCATGTTGACGAAACAACAATGCCAGAATATATAAAATGCTACCCACTGAAATACTCCCCAATTAGAAATTAGAATCAACTTAAACTCAAAACTCACACCATACCTACAACCAATATCCCACCTATTCAAAATGTCTTCAAAACTTCAATATGCAAAACCGAGACCGACACCTCAGGCAAGTTCTTAGAGAAAAGGCTCTCGACGTCTACTAGACCAGCGCGCACGATTAGTGGCATTCCTCGCGCCGTAGAGAAAGAACCGCTGAAACGGGAATGCCTGATTCCCGAGGAGTCGTCAAAGAAATTGAAGAGGTAAGAAGTGTGGGTGCGAGGGTAATAATAGGATAGCCTTTATATGATGGCGCACATCTGATTAATCAATTGAGTCTGTTTCTATAATGTATTTTGCAATTGGATAATGGGAATGAAGATACTTGTGCTGAGAAGTTGGTGATGAAATGTTCAAAATGTATTGATAAGACGAGGCTTTTCTAATAAGTAAATGGTTGGGAGGGTACTTTAGGTAAGCTAAGTAGGTAAGTAGTGACTGTACGGAGGTACTGCTACTCTCCGAAAGGTTCTATGAATACTTAAGAGGAAGTTTATATATGTCCCTGTTCAACCGCGGATTATAAGTAGCCCCGTTGACGCGCGGGTGGGGCTGTATATAGGTCAGGCGATTGAGGGGGCAGATATGTCAAAGTGCAACTTCATATACACACGACGGCGGCATATAACACGCAAGCTAATACAAACACGATTACAACTAAAGTTCACATCACGTATATTCATAGAACCCTGATTTGTAAATTTGAGATTTCTAATTTGATATAGCATCCCATACAAGGGAAGCATTGTCAAAACGTCGAATATTCCGACCTTAGCTAGAATCTCGCGTGGTTCCAGGTCAGTGATCCCAATAAAGGGTACCGGCTCAGAACTCCACCTAGGCAGGTACATTGCATATAGCCTCGTACAGCAATGTCCGGAGTGCAAGCGAAGCTTCTGCTTTTTTTTTCTCTCCCGCTCTCTCTCCTTTTTCTCGGCATCTCTAAATGCCTGCAGAGCCTCCTTTCTCTCCTCCCTCACAGCATGCCTCAAAACATGATAACGTTCAGAGCCCTGTGGAACAGAGCAAATGCACTCCTCCTCCCCGGCAATGAGCCCCGCGCAACAGTCAAGCCAATCATGCCCGCACTCGGCACACGGGAGGCACTTGACCTGCTTCCTAGGAGTGGAGCACGGGCACGTTGCTAGCTCCCCGTCCGCGCCGTCGCAGCAGCCTAGCCAGTCGTGGCCGCAGAGGCGGCAGGGGAGGGTTTTGAGGGGCGGGAGGGGTGTGGAAGTGGAAGTGGGGGCCAGGGCCGGGAAGTCAATGTCGAGGGTGTCGAGGGTGTCAAGGTCGTCGGTGTATGCTATGAGGGCGCTGGCCTTACAGCCGCGAGTGCCTTTGCGTCCTGATGTCCAGCGGCCGAAAATTGAGCCGACGTTTTTGGTTGGTGGGGCACCTTTGTGGGTGGATGAGAATCTTGCGACGGTTGGTAGGTGGGTGCGAGTCATTATAAGTTTATAATGGTTGGTTTGCGAGTTTGGTAATAAGAAATTGGTGAAGAAATAGGAGGAAAGATTAGTCAAGGTTGGTGCAATTGTTTTGTTTTTACCGCGTGTTTTGAATTGTGGTAAGATGATAGGAGAGGAATATGGGGAAGGGCGTTGAATTTATGCATTTACAAAAGAGATTGTTTTCGTTTTGATGTATCTGATGGAACATGGACGGTTGAAGAAGAGCATTCTGTACAGTACAATGGCTTTGTAGCTTAGACAAGAACATTCGCATAATTATCATTCATACCAACTGCTTTCCTTTGTCCAGAAACTTGGAAGCCTTTGTCGCGTATAGCTTTCTTTGTGGCCCTTCTGACTTCAGCTCGAATTGGAACACACGGGTTGCCCAACACGATAGTGCATAGCTTGTGTACCTTCAATCGAAGCTAGACCTTGTCTACTCGAGTTCTAGCTAGACGTAATAGGAAAGAGACTTCTCTTGCACACTTGGTAAAGAGTACTATCAGAAGCTCACTAACCTTAGAAAATACCACCATCCACGAGAATGTAAGTCGCTCCGGCCTTAGGGAAAAGCCTGTATTTATATATCCTACCAACTGCATGAATGAACCTTGCCACATATCTAAGTACTGAAAGCCCTCTATCGTAACTCCACGCCCAATTTCCAGTACAACGCCTCTAATTATCCTAGTGTCAAATATCAACTCAGCTAGAAAGCAGGCTCAAATAAACACCCCAACCCATACCCGCCACACTTCCCAGCAGACTTCTTCCCTCCACGCTCTTAACCAATGTATAATTCACCGCACTAATCAACGGCCACAATTTCCAACCAGCACTCATGATTGGCCAGAATTCCTCCTTTGCGGCATTCACAGCTTGTTCAACCGTCGCACCCTTGAAGGCCGCTACGAAGAGCGAGAATATTAGGGTGTTGATGGTAGCGCCAATTGTCTGGTCGAGAGTGAACTTTATGGCAGTGTTTGGGAGAGAGAGTTTCGGTTCGAGGAGCGAGTCGGTCTTCTCTTCGCGGTCAAGCTCTTTCTCGTTGTTGGTGGAGGCGGCGGAGATGGCGGCGGTGGAGGGCACCAGGTAATGGGCCGGGAAAGAGGATTCGAGGAAGGATTGCCTAGGAGGGGTTTTTAGTGAGGAGGTGTGTGAGGAGAGGGAATGGGAGGTACCAACCAGATAAAGTTGGGCGGGGTATTGAGGGCGCTGAAGATCACGAACTGGAGAATCGGGCTGAAATCGATTGTGTATGGTGCCTATTTATCTGTTAGTATGGGACATGTGAGGGCCTATGGAGAGAGGCTTACATCTACCTTGTACGCAGCAATGAGCTGTGCAGTGAGGTTGCTAATAGCTCCTAAGATGCAGGCTTGAATAGTCGCATTGACAAGCGGCGAAGAAGCCATGATGAAGTTCTGGCAAGCGCTCTGAAATGAAAGAGAAAAGACGACTAGATGACAAGAGGAGAGCGAGAAAGCAAGAGAGAGAGAGGAAGAGAAGAGAAGAGGGAGTGCAGGCCGTCCCGTCGTACATACATATGTGTCGTAAATATTTATTTGTACTTCGTGAAATCGGATCGGGACTTGATGTGAGTGCGGAGTGGGGCCGCTTTGCAAGGGGTACTCGAGTACAGAAGTATCGTCGGCGCATTCATCCCCTACCCTCTCTCTCCCCTTTCTCTTTTTCACCCTTCCCATTATCACCAAATGCATCACAACAGTCAAGTAACTAAGAAAGTATATACTCTATTATAATCAATTTAGATTAGTCAGAAAGCTTCAAGCCCTGAAAGTCCTAGTCGCAAACTCAAAAGGTTTTCGGATTCATGTTCATGGGCGCGTGGGGTTCGAAGGCAAGGTGTATTTGAATCTCAGAATAGCGATAATTACCTGTGAACTTTGCATTTCGTGTTTCTTATAGCTCTTTGTTATGAACATTTCCCTTCTTACAGATGGGCCATACTTTGCCGCCCATAACTTCCCCTTTCAATTCCATTTTTCTCGCGATTCGAAGTGGCAGGAACGACCTCGAGAAGGAGCCTTCCTCATTTTCCAGATCAGTTGAATTTTGATCACTTTTGCGGCTGATGACGACAAATATTTGCCTTCCTCACTATCAACCGTTCTTCACTTTAACTGAAGATTGATGCTAGAATTGAATCTGAACATCTCTTGAAAGTAAGGAAGGGAAATCTCGCCTTCGCACTTGCTCTCACATGTGGATTGAACCTTTTTTCTCATCTTTGAAGACAAGAGATTCAACTATGGTATTAGAGGTCTCGAGATTGTTCACTGTCTAATCGCCTCTGTCGTACGTCTCCTAGCGGTGACAAAGGGATCTACTTTAACGCGATCACATCGCCTCTCCGCATTTCTTTGTCAACAAACCACTATCCACCATGCACAATACCAATTCACCACTCCACAAAATTGCAAACTTTCATTCGCATAGAATTCACGCATTGCATTGAACGGTTTACCACTCTTGTCGCACTAAACAATCCGCAATCGCAGCACACCAACATGCCGCAGAAACGCCAGAGCCATGAGAATCGTCAATGCTCCAATTCAGATAGACCTCCAGCTCCACCACCAACTTTCCAGCCACCTAAACCTCAAGGGTAATTTATACTCCCCCAATCCTATTTCTGCAAGCTAAAAAACTGCCATTTACAGCTTCTCGAGCCCATTGCCTGCATGTTATTGGCAAAACGATCAGCTTCTTCCTCAAATCTCATGGTATCCTCTGGAACTGCTGCTAGCACCTTCTCATCAGTACCAAAACGCTCCGGTATCACAGTATGAAGCACCTCCTCCGTTTGCTGCGAATGGCGTTCAACATGGAATCGCCGCGTTCCAACAGGACTTTATACACACCACTCCGGTCGATGGAGACTTGGAGCAGACGCAAGCCTACCGAGTATCGGTGCAGCCTCTTGGACCTCCACAACTCACTAGAAGAGACCCTCAACAACGAGGAAGCCATTTTCAGGAGAACAACCGGCCAGCATATTCCCATCATGGCAATCGCCGACCGATGAACCGCCGGCAAGTGGATGACAACCGGCCCTGGAGAGATTATCAACAGACGAACCGTTGCCAGGGCTCTCCGATGAATGCCCCTTCAATGATAGGTGGCCACGCCGTTCAGTATGGACAACAGGCTCGGGTTCGAACCTTTAGAGGTACAGCCCGCGTAGTAGAAGTTGAAAATATGGAGGCTCAGGCACAACGGCGTGGAAGAAGCAACCGTTCTAGAAGAGACTTCTATTACCCACCGCCCAGAGCACTCCCTAAAGTGCGGCCAAGATCCTACTCGCCTCAACGTGTAGAGCCACCTTCTCGTGCCACCGGTCCAAAGTTCCAGGGTGCGAGGGCTTCAATACACATTCGCGGAAGAGGGAATCGGGCTCAAGTAAAACAATCGAATTCAGCGTTTAGAATGCTTGGGAAGCATCCCAAAACGGAACTAAAGTCCGAGCCATCAGACTACCCCCGCTCGATCTCTCGCACCCCGCCCCGGAAAGAGGGCAAGGTGAAAATTGAAGGAAGGTCTGCGTCTCCAAACCGTGCGCGTCCCATCTCCCTCATCCCATTCCAAAAAGAGGTTAAGGTAAAATTGGAGTCAAGGTCAGAGTCTCCAAAACCCACGAGAAGAGCTACTTCGCTTTCAGTTGGAGCTTTTATCAAAACTGAACCAGAATCCGAAACTCCGAAGCCTGTGTCGACTTCAATGGTTGCTCCAGCATTGGTCGAAGCCAAAGCAAGGTCCGAGATTACAGAGCCCAAGAACCAAAATAC
Organism: Gremmenia infestans; assembly: GCA_032629725.1. NCBI lineage: Eukaryota > Fungi > Ascomycota > Leotiomycetes > Helotiales > Hamatocanthoscyphaceae > Gremmenia > Gremmenia infestans. The sequence goes on from JAFEVB010000008.1 coordinate 572,692, forward strand.
CGGTGCACGCGCTTCTAGATGGGTTACTACCCCATTGGCGGGTATCAAAAGGTATATCTCATCTGGCTTTGTTCTTGTGGTCGTGGTCTACTTTTACTTCCCTTGAGCATGTGCTAATCGAACCTGAATATCCGCAGAAAACGCGAGGATTGTTCTATTTCTTCATACGGTTCATACGAAGAGGATTATCATCACAAAGAATCCCTCGAGGAGCTGTTCAAGAAGGTTAAGCTTTACTGAGCGAGCTAATGACGGATGGGGCGGTGCTGTTGACCGTCCCAACAAGATTCTGTGACTTCCGAAAGGATCAGAAGCTTGGAACACTCTCCTGGCACACTGACGATGCATATTATGTACCTCCGTATGTGTAGTATGTGCTGTTTTTGAAGAAGTTGAACTAGGACTTGTAACATGGTAACATTTCGACACGAGCTGTTTGATGGTCAAGCAGGAAAGATGGAACACTAAAGGTTTTACGGGATGTACAGTGCAGTATATGGATGCTGTATGAGGTAGTTCTCAGTCGTTACTATCCGGGTGCAATTGAGCACTAGCAAGTAGCTCGGGATTTCAACGGAAAAACAACTTCAGACCTGTGAGATTTCGTGCTTGCTTGTGTGCATACGAATTTTTGTATCGTGATGAGTTGTTGGCTTTTTAAATTGTACGAGAGCCTGGGATTTGGTGGATTGCGTAAACTCTATGCTACCTCTATGAAACGTATAATGGGAGTATATAAAATGCGAGGAAGAAACCACGACAATCCCCTTTTCTATTCTCGCTTAACATACACCTCGGCGTTGGAGTACATCATAGCGTCATCGATAAGGATATTACAGAAGGCGGCATATATCATTATTTCAATAGTTCTCTATTTAGATATGATCTTATAAATACCCAAATAATCTTATTCTCAATCTAAAGCTCCATCTTTCAATAAAACCAAACTACTTACTCATATCTCATCCAATTAGAATTCCGAGCTAAATCCGCAAATCCGATATGGCACCTGTAAGTCAAAATCATCCCACATCTAGGAAGAACTCTGAAGTTTAATTTCATTTATCTAGAAGAAAAAAACTCTCCGTGAAACCGCTCTCGAGACTAACAAAACCAATCCCTCACAACTAGGCGACCCTATTTCCCTGAAAGCAGAAACGTCAAACTCTTCACCAACGAACGAAGACCGCGGAGCTGGGGCTGGAGTGTCTTCGCCGGGAGAAGGTATAGAGAAGGTTGCGCCTGCGCCTACAGAGGGCGACGGGGAAAGAAAGGGGAAGGGGAAGGCTGAGACCGAGGGGTCTGAATCGAAGGAGAGTGATAGACCGGGCGTTGGGAAGTCGAAGCTTTAATGGAGGGTGGTATCAAATACGGTTGGGAAAGAAGCTAGGAATGCTTTAGACAAGTCTATTATTCTGCTTGGGTATGTCTAGCGAGAATGCATAGGTAGCTTTTACCAAAGAAGATTTGTCGCGAAGACTCGTTCTAAAGTGTTTGAAGAACTCGCCAGCTCCTCGTAAGTATATCCTAGTGGACTTGTACAGTGGTATTTATTTTATCTGTCATGACTAATTCACAGATGACATTGGCCTATTAGATGATATTAGAGGATGCAGAACAGTGAGCTATTCACACATCGTCTTCTTTCTTGGCAATCAACATGTTTCTACAAACGGGTTTTGAATTGACCGTAAACTGGCAAGCACCTACCTATTCACTTTATATTTGAGGTTTTAGCCTACGCTATCTACATAGCCTACGATTTTTCGTCTTTCAAAGACAAGTTAAACTTTGGACGCTTTCAATAACCCCTCCTCCCACACAACACTTGGCAAAGAAACCATCATGGCAGACCGTCAAAACAACGGCCATTACAGCACCAGCCCCGAGCTGGTAATGTCCCCACAAGACGACGAAGCCCAGGCTATTAGCCATCAGGAAACAGGAACCCTGGATTTGTCACCGACTAATAATCGAAGCCTGGCAACCGGTTCACTTCAGGCAACTGTTAAGAGTCTGCGGGCGCTCTTTAGAGCTGAGGATCCGGTAGCTGTGGATCCGGGAAGTGCTTTGCAGTACTTTACCTCATTTCCCAAACTGCCCATCGAGATACGTCGTCATATATGGTACGTACTTCTTGAGAGATATCCTTATCCTTCTGCAGTTGTGTTTATGAATTGGGACCTCGAAAACCTTTGTTGAAGAAGTTATATTGACGTTGGGAGTCTGCAGGTCTCTTACGCTGCCTTCTGGATCTCGAGTCCTCCATATGTATCTGGCGTACTTGGACCAAGAGCCTGACATAGACGCTACGTACGCTCGCAATAAAGGCGCAACGGTTCGCAAGGATACACAATTTCAGCTGTTCAACATCGGACGAGCCTGCAAAGAGTCTCAAGAGGCTGTCTTGTGGAAGTACGTCAAGGCGTCAGCGAGTGATTGGGGTCTAACAGGCCTACCCTCTATATCTGCCATTTTTTTTTCGACTCCCATAACGACATCGTCTCCTTCGATCACGAGTTAATGAAGTCGGCATCCGATCGGGAATTTCGCTTCGGCCCAGCAGCCTGCAAACTTATCACAACCACCCCAATTGAGCTCCAGTGTCTGAACTCAGTCCTCAGTCCTCACTTTGGGTCTGCTGCTAATAGCCAACATTATGTCTTTATCTATCCTGACAAATCTGACAATGATAATCATTGATATCGCTCCAGTCCAACTGCCCACAAACTCAGAAGAAGCGTTTCTAAAAACCAGAGCAGTTCTTCCTAATAGCTTCCGCCCAGAGTCACAAAATCTAACTATTGAAGAGGTTTTCGAGTATTTCAGCCGAGGAATTGAAGGAGACCCAGAACTGACGTATCTGAAGAATATGAAGGTGATTTTTATTTAATTCGCGTCCATGCAACCCTAAGTCTACAGGGCGAATCGACATGTTTTGAAGGACAATCATCAAGATCTCTCCATCTGGCACGGAACTAAACGCTAGCCTCAAGCGTTGCAGGTGTATAAGACAGGGCAGTTTGGGTTTATTTTCACGTAGGAGCGATTTGAAAATTGCGAGCAAGCAATGAGAGGCAGATTCTGGTCATACACCGTCTAAGTGACCCTTTGAAATTTTTCTGTAGCTAGATGAAAATTCACAAGTCGTGTGAAAACCCATCATCACTTTTGCTTTTTCGGGGAGGTATCGGCTCCTGGTAAATTTTGTAAAGGTGAATTCCATAGCAAAAGTTAAACTTTTCAGGATAGCTGGCTGGGTCCGAGTTGGCATTATTTGTAGCACTTGGAGCCAGATGGAGCTGCCTGGAAAATTCAAATTACTTACACCTACTATGCTTATCACTAACAACTCAAGATCCATTCAGATGATTGTATATCAGAAAACTTAGACTTGCTAATATAAATAAAGTCATGTCTTTGTGATGTTACAGTGTTTACAAGTTCAAAGAATTTGGCTATGCCTAGTTGTGCCTAGCTCAGGGGCTCAGCACTACCTAGGTAGCTATCAACGTGAAGCATTGAACCACACCTGGAACTTTCAGCCTTAACAGCATCTGTAGTTCCAACATCCCTACCTCTAGGGAGCATCGGTCGACTCCTTCCATGGACATCTATCCATCATGGTAGGGCAACAGAAACAAAGCACCGCAGTATTCCACCTCTTTCCCCACATACTTTACTAACAGAGCTCCGGAATCAGATATGGACCATGGCTTTACCAGACCCTCGGGAAATACAAGTCAGAGGATTGCACATAAGCTATCCGGTCTCCCACAGAGTAAATGCTCGCTATCCATAGCCATACAGGTACCCTGGAATAGTTCAGGTGCATCGCCGAAGGGTACCGATCGAAGATGAATCTCAGGACTGCCAAATACTTAGCATTTGACTGGGGCTTTCCAACCTCAAAGACTTTTGACGCGAAGATACGGGAAGAGTGTGATTGTTCACCTCCCACTTCATTTCTGTGTGCCATAAGTCTCGCAACGCGGTTCTTGGCTATCTACGAAAATCCGAATTGAACATGGAGAACATTCGATCTTTGGTTATCCCCCCACCAAGACTATGCTTACACATTGGTCAAATCATGAGGCTCCTTAGTATGATATCCATGAACATCTTAACGTCCCTCTTTTAGTCTATTGCGGAGTACAATTTTGGCAGATCGGTCACGTTGTCTTGCGTGGTTGGCGGTGCGTCTGGTCAGGGCGTTTAGATGAAAGGAGTACGGGACTAAGCGTGCTTCATTCCAAGAAAGTTGGCTCTTGTATCTCCAGGTCGGACAGGGTACCTTGGGGCGAATATTGCGATTTAGAGATACTTGATCTCAAACGATTGAGCCACACGAGTCTCAGCCACAGGCGTTGCAACACAAACCAACATATAATGTCAACATATGGTACCTCATTCCTCAATTAAAACCTTTTCAGATCAATGTTGACCTCCGTTTCCGCACACACACTACGGCACATCGCAATGGCTAGGGACCTAGCAAAATCTATGTCTATTATGCCGAATACCTTTCACCCTTTCACGGCTCTCCCCCGAGAGCTTCGAGACTTGATCTGGAAACACGCGTTACCCGGTCCTCGAATCATTACCGTGGGATGCGAATCCCTTCCTCCTAGGATATACGCCAACCTCGATCCTCACATAGATACAGATGGGTCGTTTAATCAGTCACCAGCTTTCGGAGGGTGCTTTGAATTCGGCAATCCTTCTCCACCAACGCTTCTCCACACATGTCGTGAATCTCGAATGGCAGCGCTGGCCAAATTCGAAATGTGCTTGTCGTATACGCCTCCCGCGACGGTAAAGTTCTACGAGCAGCCTAATCACTTCGTGCAGCACGGAAGTTTTCAAAAACAAGCAGATAAAGCCATCAACAGCCAGCAATTTTCGTCTCATGGTATTTGGTTTCAGCCGTTTCTCGATACCATATATTTTCCAGATGATGGAAGGCATAATTGGTCATCGCTTGTGGCACTCAGTAATGCCGACGGAATGGGGACAAGATAGATCAGATCATTTGCATTGGACGATCGGATGCATGATGATGTATGTCTTGAGATCATCTTCAAGCATTTCCCTGACATTTGCGAAATTTTTGTGGTTATCCACCTATTTGAGGAAGACTATCTCAAAGTGAGAGAACAGCGCTTGAAGGAGGACCTGGCAACTTTCCATCATTTATATGCGCGCCCTCCGCTCAAGAGTGCAGTCGTGTGGGATGGCGGCGACTTTATGTCACCGGATTTTCAGACCCAGGATCCACCTTGGCAAGGGTCAACATGAAACTGCAGTATCCTCTTTTGAACCTTCGAGTACCAATTTCCATGTATGGGGTGGGAAATTTCCGAGGTTTTAAAGGTATGTGTATCAATCTTGCTCCCAGAAAATAAATCAAGCTAACAGTAATAGTTTTTTGTTGATGTTCAATAAAACTAGTCTAATCGTACATCATCTGAATCACATTGATATGGTCGAAGGTCCTGTCCTTCCAAGATTTACATTATAGTTCCTGTATAATATCGATCTATCAAACGCCACCCCTCACTCAAGCTCAAGGGTAAATTCGAAGAGCTTATATTTCCCCGGTCTTGAGGCCTTCCAGCCTTCTCCCAGTCCTCTTCCCAGTCCCTCAGCACTTCTGTGCCAGCCAATCTTTGGCTAGGTAAGCCAAGTGGAACCTTTTCGAAACTTTGCTCCTGTTGCAGATATGTTTGCAAGTTCGACGAAGGAACAGGGGCACATTTGAGGTTTTCTCCTGTTGGTTGTGGGGTCTTTGTGACGCTGCATGCTACATGGCTCGACGGGGAGTGCTTCTGAAGAAGGCTTGGCCTCAGTCAGTCTTGGTGGTGCGCTATATAAATGGAGTTCACAAGGACTACGAGTCCGCCTACGCACCAATTGACTTCCTTCGGCCGGGTGATGTTCCTTGGCATAGTGTGATGAGAGCATTCGAGTACTCCTGAGTCGAGGTATGGAAAGGGCTCTACCAAGCTGAACCCTTCAGAGTGGAGTGGGGATGCTACGTTATTGAGGCAACCGAATGTGATTCGAAAAAGGTGATATTTCTTTATCCTAAGCCGTCGGTGGCCAATGTCTCAAATACTTATAGTCGACTGCAGTCTTGATCTTGAAGTGCAGAGCAGATCAATGCAGGTACGAGCCTCTTCTACTACGCACATCAAGTCCATTACCATGTCATTTTGGTCAAGGACTCGCTTACAAGGGTTGGACAAACCCCCTCCTAACAGTTTTACGAAAAAAGGTTTGCCCAGTTGGATGCGTTCCAGGACTTGTAGATGATAGGGCGAAAGTTGGTGTTTGCGCACAAAGCCGTTATGTATACAGTAATTGCCTCGCCGAATTCATGAATCTTCACGCGACTCTTGCCAAACTCGATTCCCACGTGGTTATACCGGTCACACAAGTCCTGAACTTGAGTCCTACGATTCGCCCGCGGGTTCATGCCAGGACCCGTTATGATTTGAGCGGGCCACAAGTCGCCGATCTGAAGGAGAAGAAGGCTGAGAATAAATTTCCGTAACTGTACCTTGCAGCCAGTGTAGCATTACTCGACAGCGTCAGACCTAATCTTCGAATGCATTCTAGACCCCTCGTCGAACCGGCAATGACTTTCAGCTACCTACACAGCTACTCGTGCTACAGTGGTTACCCCAGAAAATCATCATCGCAAATTTTATGGACGATAACGGGTATCCGGCTTTGGTTCGTGCTCCTTCAGTCACCCCGCGTTTCATGGTTCAAACCGTCTGGCAAACAACATGACTTCGGCCCGACCCCTCTGTACCACTTCCAACTATTTCGTAGTAGACTTTCTGATATCTGATCAAACTCACTCACCGTCTGCTAGTTTCTTGTATCAATTTACGAAGCTTTGTTTCGGTTTTTATGTCGAGGTTTACACCTCTGTAGCCCACACGCCGTCACTTGCAATCAAACATTGTAAAATAACTACAAGGTAAATCGTATGATTGTATTGTGGTACTGAGCTGATGTGTTGTGTCTCAGGTAGTACTACAGAAGACAAAGCTCCGCGTCTGAAATTTGGCACAACAGACTTGGTGGAATTCCACCTGAAAGCTTGTGCTCTCAGAGTTCATTTCACCTGCAATCAAAAGAAGCGACAAATAAAAGTCTGGGCGTGAACCCGGACAATCATCTGTAAGCACTTCACTATTGTCCGCTTGGCGACCCCCGCAAAGTCGGTGAACATCTTGTCATACAACTCTAGGAGATGCGTTGAGCAAGTATCAAGTAGTCGTACTGTGTACTCATATCGCCATGGCGCTGGTGAAAACCGCAGTCACATATCACAACTTCGCGAGCACAACCTCTCGGGGCTTGGTCTTCAGCAGAAATGAGGCTTAGACGTTCGAGAGCCCAGACCAAAATCCTCGTATCACCCGGGAGATAACGGCTTTGCATAATAATACCCGCAACGCGTCCAAAGCTACATGACTGGTGTAGTACTATTGATCTGAAGTCCCAACCTCAATCTCCAGCTAGGCACATAAAAAACACAACAGACTTATCATCAGACAATAACGCTGTTCTAGCGTTTCACTGAACTTTTGGGTTCATATGCTGGCTTGATCGAAGGACTGAGCGTGACTAAATGATGGACTGACACAAGGCTAAATCAGCTTTTACCATACCACGACCGAGCCAAGTCCTACTACCCTGCGTTCTGTAACGGCTCGTATCCCCTCTAAGCAGCGTCCTACATCTCCAACGACGATCTTGAGGCTCGAAGACTATAGGATTGTTGCACAGAAACGCCACAGTTCCTAGGAATCGAGTCCTTCAGTCCTTGAAAGGGAAGTAGGGGGAGCTTACATGCGCTCAGAGCATCCATTTAGAAAACTTCAAAGAGACGGAGCATTTCGGTCTCTAGTTTTGATATTGATTTCGATCGATTAGATGCTATATATGGGTATATTCCGATCTCTCGCCCTCCACCTCCAACGCCGGTATCATGCAAATGCAATTGTACAACAAAACCTTACGCCCTTTCGCGCGGCTCGCATATGCAAAGCAGTCGCGCTTTCTCATACGGTCATTAGACCGCAAAAACAGTTCCATGCGCTTTCCTCCTCTTTGTCGGCCGATCCTCGCCCTCCCTCGCACTTTTGGCATCCTTCACTTCTACCATTGTCTCCTGTCCATCGGCAGCCCGCTCTTTCCCTTCAGTTTCACTGGCCGTTTTCTCAATCTTCTCAGCCTCATGCCTCTTATCCCTCACATGACTCCTCAGATTATCACTCCTCGTGAACACGCTCTCGCAGCCTGGCCACTTGCACTTCCAGACTTTCTTGTCTCCTTTATCGTTTAGCGATGGGTGCTGCGTGCGTTTGTGGCGGCGCAGGTTAGAGGCTTTCCATTTCTCTTCGCCGCTGGGCGTGTAGTCGCAGATGGAGCATTTGAACTCTTTTGTTGAAGCTGGCGTGCCAGAGCTGTTGGGAGAGGGTGTTGGAGCTGGGGTTGGATCGAGAGTCATTGGTGTTGAGGTAGCTGTGGTTTGGGATAGTCGCTGGGAAGGGGGAACTGGTGACCGGATAACTCGGGAGAGAGTAGCCGGAGCGGGGACAGAGAGACAGAGGACCTCTTCTACGTCCCCGTCAAACTCATCCGCACACGCAGGGCCTGCTTCGTCTCGAGCAAACATTATCTCGCAGCCTACTGGTAGGTCGTCTTCTAGCTCGAGCTCAAAGTCTTTGTCATAGGCTTGATATTCACAGTATATCTCTTCTGGAAGCAGTTGCTTGACCAAAGCTATGTCTTTGATGTGGTATGCAGATCTCGCTTTTGCTGGGTCGCCGGCGTAAAGAGTGTTGCAGAGATGTGTCACGTGATCGAGGAAGCGTGTGTACGCAATTTTGGATTGGGAAGCAAGCTGCATTACGTTAGTGGTGCCCAAAAATTGGGTGACATGTATTCAATACCTTTCCAGCACACATGAGTTCCAGCTCCAACTCTCTGACATTGGCGATGTGGCCCCTGTTCAGACGTTTCTCGACTTTGACGACATCCTCAATGAACGCTTCAATAGACACGGTCTTGATCAGTTCGTCGATTACTTGGGTTTTTGCTTTGCACGCGAAAAGCGGTTGGGAGAAATCGAAATCTTGGGTCGTTTTTGAGGAATCCTTTTCAGGACCAAAACTTTCGAGGGCGTCTAGGAAGTGTGTACATGCTAAGAATAGCCTGTTCTCCTTATCTCCTTGTGAAAAAAGTTGCGATAAGCTCTTCTCCCTCAAAAAATCTACTGGCTGCCAAATAACTTTTGCAATTTCTGCGTAATTGTTTCTCTGTCTCTCGGAACCCAGATCCTCCACCCAAGATAGCGAATCTTGGAACCATTCCTGGGTATGCACTTTGATCTCATCATGGTCGATTACGATAGCGAATGCGTAAGCAATATGTGTGAACGCAAACGCTTGTACGATGGCGGTGGGGTTTCGTCCTTCAATGATCCCTGCCAGTGCTTCGAGGCCGATGGAAACCATAGATGTTCTGGACATGGCGAGCAACTCCATGGTGACGGGCGTGGATGGCATTTGAAGAAGCATTTCTTTGGTGTGGCTGATATGTGCGTCCAAGATCTCGGAAAATGCTTGGATTAGAGTTGAAGCGCTGGACCAGTGGGGTGATTGGAGCTTTGGCTTCTTTGTGCTGGGACACCTACTTGGGGAATGGTTGCTGCTGACAGATCCCACAGCACTTTTTACTCCCTTCGAAGATATGGAAGCTGACTGCAGCGCTGTTCGGCCCTGCCCAATCTCTTCAGTAGAGCCTCGAGATCGTTTCGTACCTCTGGGCTCATTAAAGCTTGGGTTGAGCTCGAAGTTGGCCGTTGAAGAGCTGCTCATCGAGGAGACAATTGTACCACTCGTATAACCAGAATCGTTGGTATGGAAAGACCTTCCGCTTACTTCGGTGTCTGTCGGCGACACGTCCTGAACGTTTGAGGCGAAGCGGCTAGGAGCCAAAATAGGTGAGACGATGGTCGCTGCCATAGGCGCATCGGCCAAGCCAGCAAAAGGATACATCTGAGATTCATCTTGTCTTTGACTAGGTTCCAATGTCTGAGTGTTAAGAGGAGGCAGCATAGTCTCGGATCGTCTGGAGAGTTTGGGGGCAGGATTGCTGGTTATTGAAGGTCCTTCGGCCCCAAGCCAATTGTCTTGCGGCGTCGAATAGGCTGGAGTCAACCAATTTTCAGGTCCAGCACTGAGTTCTAAGGGATAGCTCGACCCACTCATCTCAGCTATCTGCGTATCTGGAAGCTCAAGTGAGCCGGTCCAGTCACGAGCCCTGGTGCTAGAGGATTCGTTTGGTGGTTCGCCCCAATCATTAACCGGCCCTGCATCAAATATCTCTGGATACTCAGGTTCATCCAATGACTTTGGATCTGAATACTTGGCGATGGCCATGTCAGGCTCGGGTGTCGGTACATGGGCTTGTGGTCGATGATGTTTGGTCCCTAGTTTTTGAAATATCCTTTTCGCTACAGAGGTCAATCTGTCTGTTCGAGATGGAACCCCTTGGCATCTCTTGCACTGGAATTTACCCACGCGCTCCGGCCGTTGACAGTGGAAACACCAGTAGAGGCCTTTTGATAAATGCTCACATTGCCAAACGTGCTGGAGCATTGTTTCTTGGTCACGGAAGACTGTGCGGCACCATAACAGAGGGCATGTCCTTCGTTCATCCTCGGTAATAGCTTCATCGGTGAACTTCCGGGTATATGCGACCCAGGCCAGGAACCTCAGATGCGATGACTTGTGCTTGGGAAATTTGCGAAGACTGCGTGTTGTGTTAGTACCATACTTCTCATTGGCTCGCAATAACCTACACGCAAGATTCGTGCAGGGCATAGTCTGTTGCATCGATGTATGGTGGCGACGAGGACGACGACCCTGAATCGCATGACTCTGTAGAACTACGACATATTCCAGTCGCAAGATCTGGTTCCACCCTCCTCACAGTAAGTTGGTCTTCCCCGCTGCGTATGAAGGATTTCGTGCTCCGACTTCTCTTACTTAGGAACGACATCGTGACTTGTCCGCTTTACTATGCAATACACTCAGAAATGCGGTACGCTGCAGTAGACGAGTGATTTGAGACGAAATTGATAAAGCGATTGTCCCATGTTGCCACGACAGCATGTATAAGTTAGGAAACAATTGCAATCAATTCCTAAAGTCGCAATGCTCCACGCTGTCAGGACTTCTCCAGGACTCTCAACGGTGCCGCTTAGGTTATGCGGGTAGTGTCGTGACCCAGCCTTGCTCACTCACCGAGTTGGACGAAACGCGCGGGGGTGAAATCGTAAAAGCTGTTAAGTAAGAGAGAAGGCCAGACAATCGGAATCAAAAGAGCGGCCTATGTTTCCTCCTTAATTAATCGGGGTCAGCGCCGCTGGTTGCCTTGCATCGCCTCGCCAATCCGACCCCTGGGCCTTGGTCCACTCGAGGCGGACTGCCAGGCTGACCGACCAAAACCTTAGCCATAGATGAGGTACGAGTACGAAGTAGGAATCGAAAACGATATTGGGCATAAGATCATGCCCCATTATAGGGCTGAGATGTCCTGCATCACAAGGAGAATGGTGCCAATCGATATATTAGGATTGAGATACCGCGGGGTAATAACTCTGTATTTCCCGGTCGAGTCCTGCCCTCGAGAAAATTCCTCTTTCAGCCTTGGGACCACTCAGAGTTGCCTTAATGAAAAAATTCATAGTGATTTGAGGCACAAACAAATGATTCGGTCATTATTGGGGTCGCGATGCTGCTAAGATGTATGTAAGAAAGGCGTCCAGAGTTGGGGTTTGTTATGTCTTGGTGCTCTACTCTATTACAGCATTGTAAAGAGTGGTCCTCGACGCGATTCTAAACCCCACAGGTTCTAGGGACGAGTGTTAAGATGCCAACCGAAGTTCAATGGTACTCCGAGTCCGTACCTCCCCCGGGACCAGACCTCGGAAAGCCCGCCGGTGCTGCAGCAATTTGTCCAGGACTCCGCGAAGCGCCGCAATAATTTCATGCAGGACTTCAGGACTCAGTTGGATTATGAGGCTGTAAGTGGTTGATTGATATGAGGAAGTGGAGGAGGGGTGCAGCATTGCGGCGTAGTTGAGATGGTTCGCAATATGCTCAGCCACAACAGGAACAAGGTATGCAGGCCACCAGCCACTCTGAAGTGAAGTATACTATACTCCGTAATCTTACTCGCTACAAGGTCCATTGAACTTTTGGAAAACCTACCTTCAGAGTAAGGTTTCTAACTTCTTGCTCTGAATCTGACTTGTAACTATGACATTACAAGCTACGGGTCTGAGTAATATGGGCAAAAGGGGTGTCTCGCTTAATTTGGGCGCAAAATATCCCCCTTTTCCATCCAAGCTGATGAGGACCATGTCTCTTATTCACACCCCTTAAAATTGCTTAAGACCATTGACATTACTTCTTCCAAGCATGGACCTCGAGTAACGCCTCGAAACTCATGTCCTTGCTCTAGATCCTGACAATCTTGTCTGTAAGGCACACAAGGAAATATAATTGGGAAAATTAGAAAGAGAAAATAAAGTTGTTGTATACATAAAAGCTCTAGAGGCTATCTTCTGTCATGCCCTGTATAGAGTTACAATTCAAGGGTTTCGAACTCGACCCAAGTGAGAGACAAAGCAGATAGGGGGGACTGAAAATAAGCGAGAGCGTGCGTCATTTTGCAGAGAAGGGGTTGATGCCTGGGTTCGCGGATTCCGGTGGCCGGGATTTGTCAAAGAATCGGGAGTCAGGAGAAAGTAAGCTGCGAATAGCGAACAACAACACAACCACCACCACCACCACCACCAGAGCATCTGATGACGCCGACTACATGATATCTACAACGCGAAACGACCGACGACGACTATTGCGTCTTTACGGTGTCTGCCATCTTCAAGTCAACTTCAATCCCCCCCCCCACCCCGTTCTTTGCGCAGGCTACGTGGCATAACAAATGCACGCCATACGGCAGAAATGTCGCCCGAAGCACCAGGTCCTCATTCTGAAGTGCTACCCGCAGACTACCAAAGGCGCGGTTGATGTGAAGCCAAATTCCAGCGAGCTGAGCTATCTCCTATACTACGCGACGACACGCCGGAGCAAGGTGCAAAAGGTTGGCGCATTCTTAGAAAAGAAGACCGCCAGCGACATATGGCGACAACGAATTGGGTACGTGAGGAGGGACATCATTGTGCGCTTTGTGTAAGGTCTAGAAAACAATGCTAATCTAATCCTTAGAAATGTCCAAGTCACGCTCCAGATCCTCGCGGCCTTGATCGAGAAGGCCCCGAGAGATCTGCCCTTATACGCTCCCTATGTCCTTCGAATTCTCATCCTTATCCTGCGATCCCGCGATATTACTATGGTCGAATCCTCCATACCAACATTTGAAGCCTTCTGCGAGCATCATGACGGAGCATCTCTTTCTGCTGATCAAGAGTATTTACACCAATACGTGGAAATTGTGAAAATGTATGCATCCTTCGCTTCAACGACATCGCCAGCAGAGAAAGTTCCCACGAGTGCCCCTGTGGCTATGAGATGGAGAAACGTGGGTTTGCAGGCAATCAAAAGTATAGCATCATCTGAAGCTTTGGCATCCCTCCCTGGAAGACAATTGAATGTAACAGTTCCCATGCTGCTGGAAAATATCTGGACGGACAACGAGGATTTCATTGAGGTTTTGGAGCATAGGGCACAGCTGGAAGAGAAAGTTGATACCGAAACTTTGCTGCGAAGAAGGACCAGTAATGCGACTGTACGAACTGCTGATACATCGGGGGACGCGGATGTCACGCTCTCAGCGACTACGGCTGATGCAGATAAACTTGCGGAAGAACGTACTGGGATTTTGGCTATGGAATGCCTAAAGCAGATATTCGAGGTGAACAATAGGCCCCAAATACACGAGGCGACAATTGCGACTTTGGCGTTCATTGCGGAAAGAGTTGCGCAACGAGGTGCGGTGATAGACGAAAAGTCTAAGGGAGATCGGTGTGTGGGACTGGCAACAAAGATATTCGATAGGATCGCTCAATGGACCCCTGTGCAAGATCGCTACGTAATTCTGGTCACAGCAATGGAGGTTTTGGTACGGGGGCAGTTGGTTGACGAAAATCTGCAACAGCAATTGGTTTTGGCTACAATGGTGGACTCGCTGCTAAAATCGGATATCAACCTAATTGGGCTGAGCGTGATGGATGTTTTGCTTGGGCTGATCAACCACGTGCTGGGAGTTCTTCAATTAGGGGGAGTAGAGCCGCATCTACAAGAAAATGTGTCTGGTGCAGATTTATCACCTGCCGATACCAGTGCATATCACCAGACTGCATCAGTGCCAACCAACGTTAGACGAGACTTGTTAGAGAGGCTACAGCAATGCATAGGGGACCTGGCTACACATGTCTATTATGCGGATCAAATATCCGACATGGTCTCTGCCATCCTCTTGAGATTGAAGCCTACACCTACCTCCAGTCTCCCTAATACCGCTGCAGCCATCGAAAACCCGAATCTTGCATCGGCTACAGTCATTTCAGCTGGGGAGTTGACTGAGGATTTGAATACAGATGGATTCTTCTCATTCGGTACAGCCAAGATCAAAGGACTTGAAGCAATCAAGGCTATTCTTCTGGTTGCCAGTCATCGGAGGGCCGTTATTGGTGGCGCAAGTCTTGGCAGGCATCGAGTTCCAGTAAAGGTCTGGGAAGGGACACAATGGCTTCTCCGAGATAGTGATGGAAGAGTTAGGATGGCATACGTCGATGCACTCTCGACTTGGCTCGATACGGAGATTACCCGTGCGGATCTTCGTGTCTTCGAAGAGAAGCCAAAGAGCTCTACAAGACCAGGTCGTAACGATCCAGCCACCAACCCAACAAAACGCGCCGTTTCGAACGCCTCGCAGAGAGAAAAACCTATTAAAGTTTCGAAGACCACTTTTTTGCAGTTGCTAAATTTGGCCATCTACGAAAATGCCCTCCAATATGTGGATAGCGAGGCGGACATCGTACTTTTGCACCTGCTACTTACCAAACTGGTGGAGAAACTGGGCGTCAATGCTGTCAAGAATGGCCTCCCTATGATCTTCCGTTTACAAGAAGATATTCTCGAGGCTGAAACGCCTATTGCTAAGATTCGAATGGGCAGTCTTTGCCATGGATACTTCTGGCTACTAAGCGTTATGTTCAATTTTGAGTCTTCACCAACTGGTCAGGCAATACAGAATGAGATACATCGACGGCGGAGCAAGATGTTCTGGGTCGATCGAATTCGTGTACCACCCATCCCTCTTCACCAGATTGGCACGCCGGGTACATCCACACAGCACCAAGCTCTGCCATTGGAAGAGCTGGAATCAGAGTCTATAACACCATTCGACGACCGTTTCCAGATGGTGAAGCTCATCTCGTTGTCTTATAAAGAAGCTCTTGTATCACCCCCAACGAGTCCTCCTCTCTCGCCTGGACGCAGTTTTTTACAGGGGATGATAAGTCACGCACCCAGCGCCGACTTATCCATACCCGAGGTAATCAAGGATCAAATGATGTCAGATTGGACAAGGGATGGAGTGATTGCGCTGGTTCAAGACGGCAGCAAATCTGTTTCGCTCAACGGATCAAAGTCTGGCACGAATGTGACTGGTCACCGGAACTTCCTTGCTGTTAATGGGATGAATACTGGGGGCTCGAACAGCGGCTCTCAATCTCCTCAGGGCCACCACATGCATCGCAACACACCCAATTTGGCCTACGGGTTGGTGGGAGGTCTTGGTGCTCTGGCAAAACTTCGTAAAAGCAGTGGCCACTCACCATCACCAGCGAGCGACTCGAGTCGCAACTCCGTAACTCGAGTGGACCAACTGAAGCGAGTCCTTACCGGACAAGCTGACGGTCCAAGAACGAAAACTGGACGCGCACATAGCGATGCTAGCAGCGAGAGCATGGTCAGCTACGACTTCACGGGATCCGAAATATCCTTCACCCCAGGCCAACAAAACGTCTCGCAAATGGAACGATCAGTATCTCTACGCGAATCGAACGAGCGATCACGCTCGAAATCTCATGACCGAGTTGTTTCACAGAGCGAAAACCGACGTCCTCTGATATCTAACCCCGTACCATCACTGAAGGATGAGAATGTAGCGTTCGAGGAAGAAGACCCAAACGCCGTGCCTCCCGTACCACCTCTTCCATCTTCCTTGGTGGGCGAAAGCACAGCAGTGCAAGACCACGCCCTTCCCGACTCAACGCGAAAAAGCCGTAGCGCGAAGCGCAACACACCATGGGGCGATGATGCACTGGTTGTAGATCTAGAAAGTCTATTGAATGGGATTGATACGAGTGGGGAACAGAAGGGTAATTTGGTGACGAAACCGCCCTATTGATCTGGTTGAACGTAATGGGTGGATGATAGACCCTTGGAGCGGGTTGTTTCTTGGAAAATATGTATTACTACTATAGTAGATGATGGACAAGCTTTGGCGCTATGGCGGGGTATTTTAGAGCGAACCCCTTTGCACATTAAATGAAAGCGCCTGTCTTTGTCCAAGGTCCGGACATTAATTGCTCAATATGTGCAGGTTAGCCTTCGAGTAAACATCACATCCCACCGTCTCTCGTTAAGCGAGGCCTTCCGATTCCAAGTCTAAGCTTCAAGTCAAGCTTTTCCTTTTCCCCTTGTACATGAAGCTTATTCGGCCTGGGACAGTGGGACGACGTGTAACCGAGTTGACTCGGGTCCAAGCTCTCTTAACTTGTAGGATTCTTTTAGCTAGCCTGTCAGTAAGACATTCCGGGGACCGGCATTTGTTCCGTCGAGTCGTGGGGTGTGCTAAGCTTTCCCAGCTGTCCTAAGCTTTTCAAGCCGTTCAAGAGGCTACGGAGTAGCTTTCCATAGCTGTGGACCTAGCGATTGCGACGTCTTGTGGAAAAGGGGTCCGAGGGTGTTTTTCGAGTCTCTACATTCGGAAAAGATGAGCATATATTTTATGACGAGTGAGCCACGATTACACTAAAGCATGATTACTATTTATCGGATGATATTATCATTTACATATTAGTTTAAGGGCTCTACTCGGTACGAAGGTATAGACTGCTCACATAAAAGTCTTGTCCGATCATAGGTAGGGTTACATGTAGATGCTAAGCAGATCCTAATCCAATAGACTTTGACTAGCGTGACTAGTAAAGTCAAAGTGTCTATAATACACAGCCTACTCATTGCCCCTTGGCCCTGCAGTGAGTGTCGCTGATTAAGCGTTACTATCGGGAGGCACAGGCGGACTCTCTAGGGGAGAAAAAAGTGGCCTAATCATGCACCAAAACTCGCCTATCTATTAGGACCACTTTTTCTCTGGAGAGGGCGGATTCTGCCGGATTTTGATACAGGCACGTGACTTAATTATGACAGAATTTTCTCGCAATTTGACTTTGCTAGTTACACTTTGATCCGTTGTTAACGAGCGATTTATGAGACAGGAATACAAGCCATCGTATGATACTTAAAAGAAAGAGGTTTGAGTGGGATCTATCGAAAGCCCACACGGTCCACTTCCACTACGACCCACCTTTCCCAAAGATCAGACCTTTGACATGGATCATTGCAGATCAATAATGACTTTTGCATGGATAGTTACCACGGACCTGGCGATCGTGTGCGAGTCATCACTTACGCACTCCGTACTGTACGTGATACGGAGGTATATCATAACTTGAAACATATATTACTCGCCTTGTTTTTTAATTCTGAAGCCCCTCTACAAATCCACTACTTAGCGTGGACTGCTACAATCCTATAAACCTAACTAGCTCTTGTACCCTAGTATAGATCCTTAATACCATAGAATAAACCAAACTTAATGTGAGTTCTAACCTCTTGGAAGCCTGCAGTTATTGAGCTCTCTAAGGTGCAGAGTATACATTTATGGGTACAATTCAGGTGGGGCTATCGGACTTAAACAAAAGACAAGTAGACAAGCTACCTACTCCTTGTAATGATTAGTACTTCTGATCAGGTAACTTACGATGCAATGAATCACGGACCCAATCATAACCAAAGCGCCCCGTTTACAGTTAACATCCAAAGTTCCAACTTGTAACGGTCGAGCTACAGTAAAGGCCCGCCATAACCAGTCTCACTAGAGAGAAGTAATCTATGGCCCTTGATGGAATGCTCGCAAGATACATAAGTATGTTTAAGAATCCCCAATCCTAAAATCCAGATGATTGGCGAAACAACTCCGCAGTATCATGGAGGGACTAGTGTGTCATCACGATTCTAAAAGTCCTAAGACTGTAGATGAGCTTGTCTGGGTAAGGATATTGATGACACAGACCTGAAAAGGGGACCCTGAAGTAGTCTTGAAAGCCACTAGTTGACCCTCGTTAGAGCTGTCGACTAGTGGGGGAATTTCTGGGGAATCAGAGCTAGATGACAGCTGGCCTTGGGCCTCGAGGCCTGTCTAGTCTGTGTACACTAGCTAGGGCCAGCTTGCGGTGGGACAGCCCTCGGCTTAGGCCCGAGGCACCATAGGCTAGCAGGCCTGGACCTGCTGTTCAAGTTTGATTGAAATAGCCAACCCCGCGACAGCCAAATTATAAGTTGTGTACATGTATAAAGTGGCATGCCTCTCCTATCTTAATTATCGGCTGGCTCAAGTATCACATGAAATTAATAATATAACGTGGTTCTTATACAGCTCTGACTAGCGCTTATGCCCCTAGGTAACCACCAATCCTGTATGCTAAGTCCTAATTTGTGACAAATTTGCTAAAGTGTGGAGATTATAGTAACACTTTATAACGTGAGTTTTCAATAAATTGTAGCCCTCGATTTAATTATGCGATAATCTATCTTCCTCCCACTACTCGCAAAAACCGAGCTGGGAACTTGAGGACTTAACAAGTCCTTCTAAGCGGTGGAGTAGACTATAGTAAGCGTATCAGAGGTTGCGCCAGTTTGTCTCTCTATTCTGACTTTACTCAAGTATCTTGCAGATTCTCACTAAAAGTGAGGATAATATCTTTCGTGCAATAGATGAAGTTTCTTGGTCCCCAGCCAATGGTTATTAGTGGGCTTTACTGTGGTAGAAAAGGTACAACAGAAACCTTTGTCGGTTCGATTACCTAATCTAGCTTTGATGGGCGTTCTAAACATACAAGGGGCGGCTGAGATTCATCTGAAATGCGGCGACGATTCTGGATCGACGAATAGGAGACACTTCCTTCATAATAGCAAGAAGAAGTAAAGGCGGGTTGGGTTACTAATGACTGTCCCCGCCCGTATCTTAGCTCAAGTTCTGGCCATCCTTTGTACTCCGTATTCGTACCGCGCTTTGACAATCACCAGAGCTAAGAGCTAAAACCACTTGCAATGCGAATAAGTGCAAATAACAACGGGCTGACTATATCCATCCCGCTTTTAGCAGTATTGTTCTAAAGTACTGTACTACATAGTATGTATGCACGTCCCAGTGGAGTGGTGCCTGTATCTTTTACTCTGCCGCGGTGGCCAAATACTAGATCTACTTAAAGGCCTGTGGGGATCCTTAGTTAATCATCTGTCTTTCTGCTGCGAGTTCCTTGATTTGCTTCTGTATATTATTCGTGCTATTGTGAGTTGCAGAGATGCAGGATCGGGCGCAACAGCTATTAGCGGTGACAATCACGCTTCTCGTCACTGCGTGGGTGACGGTCAGTTTGAGATGCTTCGTGCGTTTAAAGCTAGTTAAGGCTTTTGGGATTGATGATTATCTGATGGTTGTTTCACTGGTAAGTGAACACCCGCTAGGAAAGAAACACATACCACAGCTGACGGGTATTTCGTAGCTTGTCTTTACTTGCTTCTGTGGCTGTCAGTTAACGAGTATTCACTATGGCTTGGGACAACACAATAGGGATCTCACTGCGCCAAACATCGTACAAGCGCAAAAGGTCCGTCCGAAAATATACCCATTCCTCGGCGTTTTGCGAAATTCTGATCAGGACCATATAGTACAAATACCTCTCCGAATTATTCTACGTCATTGACACGGCATTTATCAAGGCCTCAGTTGGATTCCTCCTCTTACGCATAATGCCTAACGCCGCGAAATACTACCGCGCTACTATAATCGTCTCTATAGCGATCGTGACCGTCTGGACACTTGTTACCTGGTTCTACGTCCTCTTTCAATGTCGACCTGTTAGTTATGCATGGGATGTATCTTCTGGAAAGGGAAAATGTATAAGCTACCAATTAATTTCGAACGCATCGGTATGTCTATTTCCATACAGAAACGCCACTGCCCTCTATTAAAATCAAGAAGTCTGGATACTGTTTTGGTAAATTAGAGATCGGCTCAAGACAACCCTAAACTTCGCGGCTCTTTCTAATCATTCGCTTTTTTACTATGCTAATTTGATTCAATTAGTATTCATTTTCGGCGATGGATATATTGTTCGATTGGCTCTTCGCACTATTACCCATACCAATGCTCTGGGATATTAAGATGTCAATCCAAATGAAAGCATCGCTATTTGTGATTTTAGGATTGGGTGTTTTGTAAGTGCATATTCGTTGAATCTAGTCCGCGAACTAATGCAGGCAGCGCGAGTATCTCAACCATTATTCGTTTCAAGTACACGACGGCATTTGGTGATAAAGACGATAGTCTCTGTATGCAAATATCACTCCCTGTTTCCCTTTATTTCATTTCTCAAGACACCTTAGCTGACCTCCTCCCTTCCCACAGATTCCATCGAGCAGACCCTACTTTGGACCTCGACCGAATTAGGCATCGGAATATTAACAGCCTCGTTCGCGACACTCCGGCCCCTAGTCGGACACTTCAATATCCGCGGATTTTCTTCCGGCTCTCGGGACCGCTCTAATAGGCCTACGGCGCGCAGCGGGTATTTCCAGAGTTACGATTTGGGGTACATACAGAATACCGCGAATGCGGGGAAGACGACAACGACGACACATGGGCGGACAATGAGTGACGGGCATACAAGTGTGGAGAGTATCCTTGATCATGGGAAAGGGAACATTAGTAAGCGTACGGATGTTGAGGTTACTTACGAGGTCAGGGATTTGGAGGCGACAACGTGATAGGTTTCATGTATTTATATTCTTGATGCACCTTTATATTACGGTCATATCCTAGAACTAGATACTTTTACATTTTAATTACTTGATCTAGGAACTTTTGATATTTCACGACGTAGATCAGACATTCTAAATTTATTAAATAGAATTTACCCAGACTCCTTGATCCCCGATTTGATCCTTTTCCAAGTTTCCAAGAGGAGCCTCGCTTATCTAAGGGGCTCAAGGGTCACGCCATCCTGCTACAGCTGTTATGTGTAATGTGTATATGGGCCATATTTATGCCTTAAACTTAAACTATATAAGACCTTGATTCAACCCATGGTTCTAAATCAAGTCCTTGTAGGTCGGGTCTCATAAAGAACTTCCAAATAATGACTAGCTATGGCACGTGAACCCCCCCCCCTTGACTATGAGCTTTGAAATCCGTCTTAGAGAAGAACCTAAAAGGTGTCCATCCTCTGGTAAATCTAAAGTTAGAACAAATTGACTTTGTTTCTCTATCTACTTGTCGGAAGGTAAGATACTATTTTGACTGCTTATATGATAATCAAACACAAGATGTAGAAACAGATGATTCAACGAGGGCCTGCGAAGCCAAGTTCACATCGGAATGCCTGCAGGCTAAATGAGCAGAGAAATGGATTGGAACTCCCTCGCTCATGGATTTGCCATCAATACAATACTTTGGCTTATTACATACAAATATATTAAGATTCTTGGAACTGTTTCCATACAACTTCTAGGAAGGAGGCTATCCCGTAAGTCCTCGAATGGCTTCTGTAATCCATCTGTCACACTCCTGCTACGTACCTATGCTTGTTATATCTTGATTGAAAAGGGGCAAATGCAGTTAGTCAAGTTGTGATTAGTACAACTGTTAGCTAAAAGAAAGCCGCAAGTAATAAGTTTATAACTTACATACAGTACAACGCCATACCTCAACATTTCGGAAGTCGAACGTGGGATCTTGCATTTCAGCCCTCTCCGGATTATCGAAAGCTCTCGACCTCCTAATAAAAGTAATGCATACTTGCAAATGACACTTCACAGGCATACCACTTTTTTGAGTTGAATGGTGACTGCGCCTTGACGTCTCAACATTCCGTCGTTAATCTGTCAAGCCTATACTTCACCTCTCTTTGCCTAATGCTCTCCTGAAGATTTTATCATGTCTATCTATCTCGACAGGAAACTCGCCTGGTCGTGCTTAAAAAATGAGCAGGACAGGCTGGGAGCAAGATATCCTTGAAAGCTACAACACGATTCTGGTGCACCGAAGAAATTACGCGAAAGAACAAACATAACGCGCTAACCGTACCCATAAGAAAGCGTAACAGCAATTGAACTTAGTACCTACTAAGGTGGCTCACTGCAGTTTCAAAAGTTGAACAATATATCTATTAGCTGAACGCCATCTCTCATTCGCCGTCTTTGGTATCTTCCCCACCACAAATTTCAAAACACCTTGAACAAATCAATGACACCAGATGAAGACCAACAATAAATACGACCAGGTCGCTTTTCCCCATGGGTCAAATGCAGCTTAGTTTCGAACCAGCCTTTTTTTTCTCAGTTCCACCCGAAATCCTGCTCTGCGTACCCAACCTATTCATCTCAACATCAATGCCCGCCTTCTTCAAATACCCAAAGCGCTCATCAATCTCAATCACCTCAAATTGTGATTTATTTGGCGCGCTTCTGTTTCTAGAATGCCCAAATGTAGTGAGTTCGGACCGTCCGGTCGTTTGTTGTCGTAGGGATGAACTGAAGACGGAAGGAGCAACCACGGCGAGGAAGGTGCGTGCCATAGGCAGATTGGCGGCGATGATGCTGAGGATAGGCTCAAGGGTTCCCCAAAGCAAAGACATGGTGAGTGTGTACCGGAAGTCTTTCGATTTCACCATGCCTAAAGCTTGGATGCGGAGTATGCTGACTACCGTTATGCTGTGCTCCACTTAGTTCTTTCCTTTTCCACTTCGAGAAGGAATGCCTACAAAAAACCCAGACCAAACATAAACGCCAGTCCCCACGTCCGTCGCATAGGTAGCTGAAGGTGTATGATTTGAGGTATTGGAAGCACCATGGTGAGAAAATTCGTTGCCACATTGATCCCCCCTTCCACTTTATAGGACATTTGTCGATTTCCACAATGTCCCCCTTCCAGGGACTCGTCCCAATTATAGGCGAATGGTTTGCAAATCAATGCAATATCCAGAATCCCAGCAACTGCCCACAAGCCAAGGACGGTGATCAACACGTAAGACTGGACGCGGAAGGATTTTGACTCGCCGAACATTCGAAGGTAGAAGCATATGATGGAGATCTTGATTAGAGACTCTTCGATGATATAGAGGAAGCTAAAGGCGAGTAATATCTAGGAGTCGGTGAGATTTGCACTGGAAACCAATGCCAAATGGAGTATACCTTGAGTAGCCTGAGCTGATCTACCTGAGATGCCTGGAGTAATTGTGCTTCACGACGACCAACACCGCTAGTGAGAACGCCTGAGATGACTGCGTTAGTCTTGTCGTATCGCATTTTCAGTACTTATGGATACTCACATGAATAGTAAAGCCCCAAACTGCCGAGTAGTAGACTCTACAGCAAGTTAGCAGCTGGTCTATGCGTTGTGCGAGAATGACAGCGGAATATCTTCTTTCTGGTGTGTTGTTGACGGACTCGGGACTATCGAAAAGGTCATCTCAAGCACTGGAAGAAGATCGTACTACTAAGACGAACTGCAACAGCGGACTCCAACTTTGCTACTCAATTGTCCCGGGAAACTTCATCATCTAATCGAAATGATTCAGGCAATGTATGTTGAATGCAGTGCGAAATGTTCCTTTACCATAGCGGCTAGCATAACCCCATCGTCAAAGCCAAGTGCACTCCCTCTCAGTCTTCTAGCTTGAAGTCGTAGAACCACCGTGACGAGAGCAATAGCCAGGAACACCGTAATGACGATGAGAGGGTCTCGCGCTGTAGACACACTCAAATCATACCCCATAATGAAAAGCAGACGAACGGGACGTCGCAGAGTCCTCGTCCACCGCAGAATAAACCCCACAGAGCAGCTAAACTAGGCTCCCGAAAGTGACGCAAAATGTAGGCTCCAGCAATTATATGGGGATGAGATGCCCGCCGGCCAGCCCTGTAGCAATCATGCTCATTACAGTCATCATGCAGGCCCATGTTTTCCCCGTAAAGTAGAAAGCCACAAGAGGGGCACAGCAGTGTGTAAGCATGGGTCTTGCGGCACGTCGTCTCATTCTATTCGCTGATATAGAAAAAAAGATAAAGCAACTGGGTTCTTTTCTCCATCAAGGATTCTCATAATCGATAATATTAAAAAACGGATATGATACCACTCCGATAGTTTTAAAAATCATGAAGACTGAAGATTGAAGATTGAAGTATAGAAGTCAGCATTAACATCAGACATGAGCAGGGAACACAAGGAAGCGCTTTATTGGAACTGCTCTACTTTTAGGATTCGAGGTTCATGGATTTTTAACGGCAGTGCAGGCCATGTTACGGCACACGGCAACTAAGCTCTGTGTCAATCGGGGGCTCCATTGGGCTATTTGATGAGTTCTAGGTGTAAGGTAAGGTTCCGAAACAGCCCGCAGGAAATTTAGGGACACAATTGGCTACCGACCGATGAAACGCTGGGAATCGAATCCTTCGAGAGCAACTTCCTAGTTAGACACTCTTAAGCCGTCTCCGCGATTCCTTCCTACCGCTGAGGTGTTTTGCCACGACAAATCGGAATTTGTTTAAGAGTTCCATGACTCTAATCTAAATATCGTGGAGAATCTTGAGATAACCGCTCCACCCGACACATATAATTTGAGCTATCGCAAACGCTCTTGCGCTGCGAATGTAGGAAAAGCTCATCTAACATATCCGGTCATGCCACCCAAAAATGCCAAAGTCATCACTTTCATAGCCCATCACTTCAACTAGAGGTGATTGGAAACACTAATGCAATTCTAAGGTGTTTACTAAAACCTAACTTCTTTGCAAACGTAACGCAAGTGCCTTGAGGCCGCTTCCTTTAGGGCATTGTAGAGATCTCGAGACCTAAAGTCAGTGCAAAGTAAGCGCTGTAAGTGAACGATGATACAACATTTGTAAATTAATATTTGTAAATTAATACAATCAAATACAGGGTCCTAGAAAGTTGTTCTAGAACATTTCAGTGAAACCAGAACGTCATAAGTTCGATTTCAGATCCTCCTTTAACCTCACAACGCCCTATCGCAAGGTTAGTACAACGCAACTGCCTTAACTCCATTAGTCACATACCTCTTGAAAACAAGTCGCAATCAGGGTACCGTCCGCAGCAAACATATGCTGCGTAACGACGCCCCTTCCGTCCCCACTCCACGGACTCGACATCTCCGTAAGCATCCACTCATCAGCCCTAAACTGACGAGGCTCATGGAAGTAAATACTATGATCCAGGCTAACCATCATACCTACCTCCGGTCTCCCTTTCTCATTGGTCACATCTGGCTCTAATCCCTCCAGCAGCTGCTTCTCCTTTACTCGCTTGAAATACGTGTCTCGGAGTTTCATATCCGATTCCAGATCCCCTTTCTCGTCATCCTGCGATGAAAGAGGTAGATTAGTAGGCGATCCAAAACGCCAGAGTTCATGGATCCTCGAGACCGTTCCGATGAAATAGCTGTCGCTCATATATGCCAACGCGCTGAGATGGGCCTGGTGTCCTCCGGCGTTACTTATCCTCCCCCGCGCTCTAACCCACTGCCGTGACCGTTTCTCATGCGGGTGTTTCGAATCAGCATTCAGGATTTGTATCCGTTGACTTGAAAACGGACTTTCTGCTAACGACCCTTCTGCCCACGACGCCTCCCCGGGTATATCTATATCCATCGGTTGCTGCAGGTCTTTAGGTAACGGCACCGCGTGCTTTACCGTCTTTGTACCGCCGCTATTTTCGCGCACGAAGGACATGGTGGTTGTGAATATCGCTTTGCCTCTTTGCTTTGCTTGTACGGTTCGTGTAGAGAAGGATTTGCCTGAGCGGATGTGCTCGACGTAGTACATAACTGGTATCTCAGAGTCGCCTGCTAGCACGAAGTAGCAGTGCATGCTGTGGACTGTGAAGTTGGCGGGAACGGTAAGCTGAGCTGCCGAGAGACATTGGGCTATTACAGCGCCGCCGTAGATGCCGCGAGCTCCGGGGGGGTGCCAGAGAGGGCGTGTGTTGGTGAACATGTCCTGGTTTGGAGAGTGTCAGCTTGCCCCTCAAAAGGTAGGGAAGGGTGGACAAACAGGCCCAATGGCCGAGAGTTCTGTCAACTCGAGGACATTCTCAATTGGAGCTTTCGAGGGATCTATAGGTTTGGGCTTGACGAGCGTAGATCTCTCTGCCATGCTGCTGGTGGGGTCTGAAGGGGCCTTCTTGGCTGGCAGATGTATATGTTGAGTGGTTTGTAGCTGAATCGGTCTAACATGTAATATCTGTTTCTAAGGGAATAAACTATTCAGTAAACAGAGAGAGTCCTTCGTGCCTTTTAGCAGAAAAGACAGGACCAAGGGAAAATAATAAGTATCGCATTGATAGTCCAAGAATACTTGCCGAGGTTCGGATATTGAGGCGGCCCGTAGTGCATTTGCTGAATCACATGCCCAACCCTTGAATATAAAAAAGATTGTGGAGGTGGTATTTATCTTTTCTTTTGGATGCTACTCAAGTAACGTTCTACCCCTTTTGTAATAAAAGTATTAACATATCAAGCAACTTTTATTATGTCTTTAAAGACACCATTCCAATACTCTTATCCGAACCCCTGAAAACGCGAAAGCGACACGTTAAACCTTAATTAGTCAGCTTCTTGAACAACTCCATGTCAATCATGATCGATATATAACCAAACTTGAAAGTAAAATGGTCAAAACATATCAGTGGAACACTTATACAAATTGACAGACAGGACATTATTCCATTCTGCGCCGCCGCCGACACGTCTTGACCTCTTAAAAAGGCGTTCCCAGTTAGGTTCAACTTTTCTATCTTATCATTCCATTTTCACGATGAAAACCACCGTTATAACAACATGTTTTATGACATGGAAAAATGTCCATGCTTCAAGATGCACTATTTCCTTCTCAAAACAAGAAGTTTTTCACAACACCCGGTTATTGATTCATCAACACTATTCCACACC
The DNA here is from genome assembly GCA_032629725.1 of Gremmenia infestans. Taxonomy (NCBI): domain Eukaryota; kingdom Fungi; phylum Ascomycota; class Leotiomycetes; order Helotiales; family Hamatocanthoscyphaceae; genus Gremmenia; species Gremmenia infestans. Next base: position 600,065 of record JAFEVB010000008.1, read on the forward strand.
TACAACCCCACCTCGAAACTGTATACCATGCCCAAATCATCTGCAACGGTGAAGGCCAACGCGATAGCAGACAGAGCCTCGCGTATCAATGCCTCAGCAGAGCTTCGGTATATTATCACGGTTGTATCAAAGGCGTCTTCGGAGGGGAAGACGCTCGCCCGCGAATATCATGAGATCGTGAGGCCGAACCTTGAAGTCAAAGCTCAGACCATAATGGCGTTGAGGTGGATTATCAATAAGCTTTTCAAGGAGTCCAAAGGTTGCCGGAAGCTCATCCAAGCCCTACTGATGCTGCCGGTGTAGAGCGGCCCGGCAACAGGTACTGCTAAGATTGGGTATCTTCAGCAGCAGGACCTCCACTATGCCTAATCCAATCCTAGAGCAGGAGTTAGGTATTGGGAACAACGACGACGAATCACCAAAAATACAAACTTCGATGAAGCAGAAACACAATGCTGATGCAGAGATGCCGAGGGAGCAAACTGGCAACGCCGCAAAACGCGAGAAGAAAAGCCCCGTTGCTCAAACAATTTCAGCTCCAGCTCCCAAGGCATCAAAGACTCAGCCCGGATCCCTAAAAACAGGAAAAGCTACAGAGAGCAAGGAGAAGTCACAGCCTCCCTGGTGTGAACGTTGCAAAGCCGACCCTAAAACCCCATTTAAGAGCTGCGGGCTCTGTGTCAACTGCAAGGAAGAACTGCTAGATCTAGTTTGTGAGGGTTGCGGGGTTGAGTTGGAAGACGACATTGAATATGATAGTTTTGACGACAAGATGTGCTTCGACTGTAAGCAGGATATCTATAATGATGCAGGGGAGGGTGAGGCGGTGGATAGTGACGAGGAACTATTTCAGCTATAAATGGCGAGCTGAGATCGCGGGGGATGGGTGGGGGGTTCAGAACTCTTTTTATTGATTGTAGGGTATAATAACTTCAGCTGCTACTTATTCTCTCATTGTCTCATATATCATAAGCTTCAAGCTTCAGCATATCAGTATATAGAGCGTTTTCCGATGCACTTGTGCAGCTCCAGTCTTATTCGTTGTATATGTGAGACCTCAAAGCTATCCCTGCTTAATATCTTGACTTCTACCACCATGTCTTAAAAAGCTTCCTAGACTCTCCTCTGCCGCTCTAGTATATGAAGTGGGTTTTGGTGTTTTCCGGGCATTTGAACAGAAACCTGGTAATTTGAATGCGTAAATGCTTTCTCCTGCAAACCTCGGTACTGTAGTGGAGCATCAGGTGTCTGCACGCTATGTGATCAGACGCCTCTTCCTCGACGCGTTCCCTTCGCGAGACAAATTCTGTTTGTATTACATATGTCCAGCAATTCCAAAAACGGACCCAAGGATGGACATAGTGAAAGCAAAATGCAAAGCTGCAAGCCTCAGCGAACTCATAATTTTCATCGTCTCGCAATACAGGGACCATTCCTGGAATCCAGCGTACGAGTTCGTGCCCCGGCCTTATCGCGAACGGACCGGGAGAAGGAGGAACGAGAGACAATCGATAGAAGACATGGTGTCATTAATGTGTTGAAGAGTTGATGAGTGCAGGATTGTAGCTGAGGCCACGTGGATGGTGGGGAAGAGTAGTCCCTATACCCATACACTGGATGAATTGAGGAAAGAGCTACATGCGGAGGACCTGAGTGACGAGTTGGAAGAGGATGGGAATGAGAATCCCAAGAAAAGAAAGATGCAAGATATGGTGGGATCGAAGCTGCCAGGGAAAGGAAATGGAGGGCATGACAACGAAAAGACTTCTGACGCGGAAATTGTTCCGGAACCAGCTTGGAGGAAACAGATGACACAACCCGAATTGTCCGAAGAATACCAAGATGAAGAATCCTCTCAAGCAGATGAATCCGAAAAATCATAAGCTGGACCGGAGAACTGAACACAATGTCCCGCTAGGATACGACAATATACACATATATCTAGACACTTAAAGTCAAACGGAACGAGTGGGAGCTTACCGTAGAAAATCCGCACTGAAGTATAAACTCGCAAACTAACCGTATATGCAAACCACTCGGTACCACACCACGAAAGAAGCACGCAGTACAGAGCGGAGATGGCTTGCGTGTTTCGGTTAATCTATCATCACGCCTTCATCCTCTCACATCTCTCTAGCCCCGCAATCTATCAAGGTATCTATCTCTTTATCATTTCCACTCCAATATTCAAAGCTTCGCAAGTACAGCCTCGGCACTAGAAACAGAGACTTCACGACCAGGCTCCTTCTCCGCATACACGATTTTCCCATGGTCGATAATCAAGGCATATCTCGCGGTGCGTTCGCCAGCGGTCCAGCCCAGCTTCTTCGAGAATGCGGTGTCGGCGTCGCTGAGGAAGAGCTATAATTGCAGCCATGAATCAGCATTCAGTTTTTTTTTCAACGGAAATGGGTATGTGGGGCGTATGTACAATATCATCACCCTTGATTCCATTCGCCTTGCCCCACGCACTCATAACCCACGCATCGTTGAACGCAATGACGGCTACGACATCAACTCCCTTGCTCTTGATCGCGGCCAGGTTGTCGATGTAGCCGGGGAGGTGCCTGGCGGAGCAGCCAGGTGTGAAGGCGCCTGGGACGGAGAAGACAACGACCTTCTTGTCGGCCCATTCTGTTGTTCTTGAGTATTAGCTTGGGTGCAGATGGAGGGGTAGTGGGGTATGGTTTGGGGAGTCTGGATCCAGGGATGGGGCTTGCGGCCGAAGGAGAGAGCATTGGAGAGAACATTGAAAGGCTTAATTTACCTTTTCCAGCGTCATAGTTGATTGGGATTCCGCAAGCAGTGATCTCTCCAGCTTCCGGAGTGTATGGGACGTAGGTGAATTTGGTATCGCTTGGGATGCTATCTCCGACCTTGAGTTCAGCCATCTTGATTCTTGTGCTGTGGTTTTGAAGTGAAGTCGTAGGGAGTTGAATAATTTCTTGTTATTGCAATGGAAAGGAGAATGCACTGTTGTTGATGTACATTTGGTGGTTGAAGTAGTCAGGCACAGAGGAAACCCTAGATTTAAGTGGGGACGCTAATAGTGGGGTGAAGCTCCTGATTATTGAGCAAAAACATCAATTGTTTCGCATTTACCAATATATATTCCTAATTCAACCTCTTGAGATATTCCAGATCCCTAAAAAGGCATATATATGTATACATCTAGCTAGTTCTTGGATATTTGTTGTATTTCTATATTCCGAGGGCCTCGACCGTAATTATTGTTCATCCAAGATATTTCGGCCCCTCAATCGCGTCATATAGTATTGCCGAGAACCGCTTACCTTATACCGGCATCTAGAACGGGCCGTAAGCAGGTGACAACCTTGCTAAAGTACGAGACTGAGTCACCGGAAGCATTGAAGCATCGTATCAGAGTTGCAAATAAATGGCTGAAGAGAGAAGCCGTGTTTATCAAAAATTTGAAGGGATGGCAATGGACGTGAATGGCTGAGAAAGGAAATCGACTGCGCAGGAGTGGATTTAAGTTAATGACAAAATACCAAAAGGTGATCTCAGCAGTCGCTCTGCTGGGAGTATTGATAGAAAAAAATGCAGAAAAAAAGAAACGCGAAATACTTCAAGGAGGTCAAAAAAACCATACTTTAATTTCAGACGCCCAGCATAAGGTAGGTAGATACCTCCCGTACTCCCTCACTGGAGCTGACACCTACTTATCTTCCCCCTCTGAACCGCACTATGCTCATTCTCAAGCAACCAAGAACACTCCTCGCAAGTCTCGTGCCCACAGCCCTCACAACAATTATCGTCATCCTCGCCAACCATATCTTCCCAAGAGCGATTGCACTGACAGCATATCGGAGTCTCACCGCCATCGAAGGGATATGCTGGACAATTTTGATGGCCACATCCTTCACAGACTAACTTGAATTGATATTGTTTTGCGCATTTGCAGCAGTCTATGCTGTATCCGTAGCCGCAGAACATGCATAATGGGAGTGGGCAGTTTGAGGGAGGTTGCCTGTTGCATTTGGTGCATTGTTTGGGTGGTAGTGGGGTTCCGTTCGTAGGTGTACTGGTCGCTGAGGAGTTGCTTTGGTCGTTCGATCCAGTCACCTGGAGGACAGTCTTGATTGGGTATTGCTGTATGTGTTGTGGGTAGATATGAATATGGTTGGAGAAGTGAGACCCGTGGTTCTGAGGTGTTACGTTGGGGAGTTGCTTGGGCAATAAATAGCCCAGAATCATTGTGCTGTGTATCATAAACACAATCACAATAATAACACTTTCCAATGGTCCAGTCAACACTTCCGTTCAGAAATATGAACGCGTTCGTTCGTTTACGTCCTTGCCACCCCAAAACCTCTTTACCAACACATCCACCAACTTAGATAGTTCCGTTGTCCTCTAGCCGCAATCATCGTCTTAGGGGATGTGCTTGGACTTTCAAGGCTGGTATTGGGATTTGTCGGTTTATCCCACATCACACAAGCCTGACACTGCCGATGTCCACACCCCCCACAATCAACCCCATCCTTCTCCACATTTGCTGGTCCTTTCTTGCCGCATGAAGAGCACTCCATCCATTTGGCCCACGTGACGGCCATTCTGTTCTCTAATTTGTAACTGGGCGAATCGGGGGTTGTTGACTGAGTCATTGTTGAAGACGGATGATGAGTGAAGCTGATTTGAGGTTTATGTTGTGTGTTGATTTAATAATATCTAGAGTTAGTAACAAGTCCTTTTATAAAGAGCTGTTCACCAGCTGTTCTGGCAAGTATCGTGAATGTAAAGTACGTATGTACTGAGTCATTCGGAAGATATAAAAAGAGTGAATAGACGGAAGCCAGCATAATATTCACAGGTATATAACAACACCATAACAACACCATAACAACACCTTCTTTTATGAATTAAGAATCGTCACGACACTAAGCGCTCTTTTTACGCATATAAACTCTGCAAAGCGACATGAGATACTGAAGGAAACACCAACAAAGCAAGTAAGCGTCCTTACTACCAACATAATATCCTCGGATCCACGCTTTACACACCCAAGAACCTACGGAATCCAACCGGAACAGATATGCCAGTCGTGACGGTAAAATATTTTGATTGCTGCCAATGTAAGCGGCTTACAATGATCCTCGGCACACCGGATGAACCTGATAGCTGTGATCACTGCGGACACTTGGATTGCGAGGGCTGTGAGAAGGTGGAGCAACTAGAGGAGACCGAGTATTGGTTGAATAAGAAGATAGGCCATAATTGCCGGAAATGCTCGAGCAGTGGATGTGAGTCTGAAAAAGAGAAGACAGGCATGGGAAGCGATTGAGAGTGGGCAGGCACTTGCCTGTATGATGATGATTGTTGAAGGGTTTCCGAGTACAGGTCTTCGTCAGTCGTGTGAAATGAAATATTAATAATACCACTCTGATGATTGAATGCCTTTCCGCGAACTTGCATGCATGAATTAGGGTCTACAATAAGAATGAAACGTGGAATCTACTCTATCTCGCGCAAGACGTCGAAAAATGCGCTTTCCTTCCTCAGAAGTGTACCAAGGAAAGCTACTGAATCCTCAAACAATGCGCTTCGACGAATATGTAGAGGACGAAAGAGAGCGCAAGATGAAGAAATTGTTTGGGACTGAACTGAGGCGGGCGGCGATGGGGCGAGGAGGGGAGAAGGGAGTAGGCAGATCTGCTCATCACTCAGCTGCATGTGGAAATGGTGGAACATTACTTTAACTGGTGTTACTGTACCTGATTTTGTAGTCATCCTACCATCGTTCTACAGCTAGCTATGCAGCATGTACTTTGCAACAATTCGCACACACTTCATCTGAAGATGAAGATGAATACTCGTACTCGTATAAAAGTTCTAGCTCACCACCACCATCTGATAAAACTAGCGCCCTCTCCTTATCAGATGCGGCCGCCTGCCTCCCACCTACATCATCGCCTCAGCTCCGCGGCTTCAACTTGCTTTTTCCCACCACCACGCTCCTACTTTTCCATCCAAACACCGCGACCGCAATGGCTTGAACGTCCCACCCGAGGAGAGACTTTGAATCTCTTCAATCATCTTTCGCTTTGTTATTATTCTTAGGCTGGCCTTTCTACACGCTTCGAGCCTTCCTCACCCGGCGCATCCACTGAAACTCACCAAGGCACACAAGCGTGGACAATTTTTCAACTCTGCTGGAACGTTGGCGAACTCCCCGAAATATTGCTTAGCTGGCGTCGTCTACCGAAGTTCAATCGCCTGTTCATTTCGAACCCTCCAATGGCGTCGAGAAAAGGTCAGCTACATCCACCAGGGGGGATGAACCGCCGAAAATCCTCCACACTCCATTATCAAACCTTTCCGACTCCTCCTCCCAAGTCGCGCGGACGCCCTCCGGCATCCCCATCAAGCTCCTCAGTTCAAGATGGCTTTTCGAACCCTTCGCTCGGCGGGGACCCAGAACATGATAATCAGAGTTCCCCTCTGCCGAAGAAGCAGCTTGCGGTACTGGCCGTAATAGCTCTCGCAGAGCAAACGGCCCTCAATTCAATATCGCCTTACCTCCCCGAAATGACCTCAACCTTTCCCGAAGTCGATGCGTCGAAGATTGGTTTATATGTGGGCACTATAGCATCTTCGTTTGCATTGGCACAATTTGCAACTAATTTCTTCTGGGGCTGGCTGTCCGATCGAATCGGCAGAAAGCCCGTGGTTATGCTCGGGACGGTATGTACAGCCGCATGCTTCGTCGCATTTGGATTCTGCAGGACGTTATGGCAGGCGGTATTGGTACAGGCTCTTATGGGTCTGGGCAATGGAAACCAAGGTGTAGTGAGCACATGTTTGGGGGAAATCACGGACCGAAGTAACCAAAGCAAAGCTTTCGTCTATCTTCCTGTTCTTTATGGCATTGGAGGGATCACTGGGCCTGCAATAGGTGGATTGTTGGTAACGCAGACACATCCCTTCAAAAGAGGAGAGAAAAATCCATTTCCTTACTTATTACCAAATCTCTTCTCGGCAGCAGTTCTGCTGATAGACTTGGTTGTTACAGCTTTTTTCCTAGAAGAAAGTCTAGAAGAGGCAAAAGATTTGCCTCCCCTGAAGCAACGAATGTCACATCTGTTCGTCTGGCTTTGGCAGTTCGCAGCAGGCGCACGACAGCCCACATACATCCGCCGCCATTTCCACCGGGATTCACGGTATAGAGTAGATGGTACTGATGGGCACGACGATTCGGATGGAGATACTGGGAGCGAGACCCAATCCTTGGTTTCAATGCCCGACCTGTTTCCTCGCAACAACGGCCATCTGGCAAAAAAGGAGATCCTCAATCGTAATACCATACTTCTACTGGGCACCTACCTCGTCTTCCAACTATCCAATATATCTTTCAATTCTTTATTTCCCATATTTGCTGCTTCCGATGCGCCGACAGGCCGAGAGCTTAGCCCCGAGGAAATTGGGTTATCCCTTTCCTTCGCTGGAATTGTCACGATCGTCTTCCAGGTGGGGATCTTCGGCAAGCTAAAGGAGAAAATGGGAAACAAAGCCACCTATAGAGCAGGACTGCTCCTCTTCTTCCTATCAATGATGATGATGCCATGGGTTGGATATCGCGATTCGCGCGCTCCCTTTGGGTGGGGAAAGGGAGAGGTATGGTTGTGGATAGAGTTGGGGTTCGTCCTGCTGGTTAAGACTGTTGCTGCTGTTGGAGGATTGACCAGTGCATTATTGCTCGTAAGTTTCTTGCTTGGTGTAATTTTGCCGCTGCGATTAATGATATTTTGTAGATCACAAACTCGGCGCCCAACCACTCTGTGCTCGGGACGTTGAATGGTCTCGCGCAGACTCTTTCGGCTGCCGGACGAGCAGCAGGTCCGTTTCTTTCTGGAGGGCTATTTTCCCTTGCCACAAATGTTCGCCCGAAAGGGGAGGCGTTGGCATGGGGCGTATTTGGAGGGATCGCTTTCCTGGGATGGCTAGCAAGCTTCGGAATCAGAGGTGGTGACTTGGAGAGCGGTGAGTGGGACGAGGAGAGTGGAAGTCAAGACGATGAAGATGAAGATGACGAGGATGAAGACGAAGATGCTTATGATCAAGAAGCTGGTATCCGCCGGTGACTAGGTATTCTTTTGTAATTATGATTTAGAAAGCGGGGTAATGGTACTGGGTGTATGGACTTCGGAGTTGTTTAAAGAGTTGAGGTCTGGAAAAGCATAGAGGTATATATATTTCGTCGCTCATAGCGGTAGATTGTACATTATTAGTTCAATCAAACATACATTTTGACTTTAGTCGCCCTTGGATTTCTCGCTCTTTCCAATGTATCATCCCTTTACTGGCTCGAAATGGCGCATTAAAGGTTCTCACAAAGGGAAGGGAAGCAAGGGACATTACGATGCACATATCATAAAATTGTCTTGGAAAAGGCATATACGAGTACCTAGGTAGTTGGCAGCTGGTGCGTCTTTGCGTACCCCTTGCCCCTTTTCATACCCCTGAGCCCGAGTTTTAATTAATCGCTTACTAGGTAGGTACCCTTAGCGTTGTCGGCCGGGCTCTACTCTCTGCGCGATGGATTCATTCAAATAGCGACAGAGGATTAGAAGAGGAGAAAGTGTTCTTCAGAAGTCAGAATAAAGTGTATATTGGGACTCCGTTATTTTACAGACATTCCACATGGCTGATGACAGAAGACTACTATGTCAAATATATACAAGAGAAAGATATTACCTCATCGCCATGATATCCCAATTCAACGGAACAGCACAGCACAGCACGACTTGCTAACCCATTCATCCATCCTCGACTCGGACTCCTTGTCCCATTTACAAGGTGGATGGATAGGGGTTTGTGATCTCGACAATCAGTGGCCCGGCCTTGATGGTATCATCTGTGACGGTGTCGCTGCATGAGGTCAAGACGAGATAGCTCTGGCCATTGATTCCCGTGGGCACCGTGACTAGGAAACCACCACTAGTGGGTGTAGCGACACTGATCAGAGGGCCAGTGACGGTGATGAATGCAGCGTATATCGGATCCTTGCCGTTAGCGGCAGCGAGAACGTAGCCGGGAGTAGCGACCGTGATGACATCGCCGCTCTTGACGGACCCAGTTGTGCTGAGCGCGAGAGGGGCAAAGGCCTTGACTGGTAGCGTGGGGTTGGTTGCGGGGCACGACACGATGAATGCCGAGGCGAGCGAGTAGACCTCGTCGAAGTCCAAGGGGACGTCGAAGGGCTGGGGGAAGGGCGATTGTTTCTGCGCTGCTCGGAGGTAGGCGTTGTGGCGGGACTCGACGGTCAGGATGGAACCGGCGGCGGTGAGATAGTCGGCGTTGGTGATCAGGGCTGCTGCTCCGAGGTAGGCTGTGATTCCGACGCCCTCGAGGACAGCGGCGAGAGCGACAAATGACTTTGGGTCCGTGGAGGGGAAGGAGTAGATGCACTCGGCCGTGGCAGCCGAGCCGAGAGCCTTTGTCAAGAAGCTGACGTGGGTTGACTCATCGTAGGAGACTTCCTTGAGGTTGGCGTAAAAGGTAGCGTCAAAGCCAGCATTGGCAAAGTCTGCTTGGGAGTAGCTAGGGACTCGAGGGTCAGCAACGATACTCCGAGGGAGGGGTCAAACTGACTTGGCAAGACCTTCACGGTAGAACTTATCTTCCAAATGCTCCAGGGTTAGTGCGTAGTTCAGAATCGTTACATCGATGTCTGTTGACGATTGACGGACTGCAATTGGTCCTGCTGAGACCATGCCGGCGGCTGCGAGAGCAGCGATGGAGAGTGAGTACTTCATGGTGATTAAGATATTAGGTATCAAACGAGTGACTTAAAAGAGTGACTGGCTGTAACGACTGGTGCAGGGGAAAATGATATTGCAGCAAGAAGAGAAAACAAAAGAGGAGGGGGACGGAACGGGAATGCTGAGGTATAACAACCCAAGGAAATTACCCAGACTCTAGACATATGATGGGACGGAGAGGTCTGGCTCCGAAGTGAACATCTTATCTGATCAGACTGAATGTAGTTAAGAGCAGATTCGTGACTGAAAGCGTTGCTCGAAATGGAATGGAAAAAGGCCCAAAGGAAATTGCAGCAGCGCCAGAAATGGTTCATCAAATTACAGAAAGCTTTTCGGAAGACATGCTGGCCGAGACTGGCGTGCGATCTTCATTCTGGGGAAGCCTAGATGCTTGGAGGTACAAAGCTAGACGAGACACTAACAATTATCGATTCCAAGGGGTCACACACAGTTTCCCTACGGCATGGCATTCTCAAAAATGCATACCATACCATACCATATCATACCTCCTTTCCATTTTCAGTCGAGATTGACTAATAGGAGTGTATACCTTAGGATCTTGTAAAATCTTAATCTTATCGTACCACTTACCTTATTATACGTACTGTATAGCAAATTTAATACTGAAGATGAAGATCTAAGTAGGTAGATATGCAAATATCCAACATATTTAGAAAACTAAACTTACAATCGTCATCATCACACCTACATATGTAGGTAGGTAGGCTCGTAGGCAGGCACAACCAACTTAAAGTTGTCGCTAGAGTCAGGGCAGGGGTAGACGGTGGGGCAGGATCAGGAGCAGGAGCAGGAACCATGTCGATCTTCTCCCTTTTCGGGCTAGATTCAGGAACGCGAAAGTCCCGACCGATCGCGAGGAGGGCCAGGGACAAGGTAGGCAGGCCAGGAAGGACAGGGCAGGGCAGGGCAACTTGTCTTGTTTAGCTGGGAATGCTCGATTCGCGAGACTCATCACTCGAACCCCTCCTTAACCTCCGTAAATGAAAACAGAATTGGGGTCTGGATCTGCTGGTCTGGTCGGTTGTGTTTGCAATCATTCAATCCCGTGACCAAATTCTGGACCAAGATCCCATGCGGATCAGATGCTGTGTCATCGTCTATCTTCATCCCATCTCGGCTCGGCCTCAGACCTCAAAATCCTCAGAGGCTGCATCGCCATCACACCATCCTCCTAACCACATCCACATCCACATCCACATCCTCCTCGCTCACTCCCCCATTCGCTTTCTCTGAACGAGGCTTTCGGCAGCTGGATTGAAATCGCCCCCAATAATCCCAAAGGCGTCGCAGGTGGAAAAGAGGAAGAGGCGTACGTATGCGTATTGAATACCTAGGTGGGTAGGTAAGGTAGGCAACTACCGCATTCTGGGGTTTCTTCATTGCAATTCTACCTAGGTATTCAAGCACGATTCGCACTTTAAACTGGCACTTCAAGTCGGCCTTGACCGGGCGACCCGTACATAGACTCATATCAACGGGCACTCACTCGTATTGATACAGTATCAGAGCAGTTTGGCATCCATAGCTGAGGTTATACCGAGAAATGCGTCTTTCAGCGCCATCCCCGCCGCTCAAGCACCAAGCCACGAAGTCCTCCATCCTCAATTCTGCTTCGCCAACATGTGAATCGACGGGGTGTTGATCTGCCACTTGTGCCTGAGGCTGCTATAGAATTATCGCTGTTACCTAGATATAGAGGTAGATACTCGAGTAGGTATGGTATTCTGGCTGTTGAGAATGCTTTCGATGCTTTCACGTTCCACGCATCGTATCCATCCTGGATATCATAGCCAAGGCTTAGCGCTATGGTCACACGCGTTGAGCCTCGTGTGGCAAATTGTAAGCGCTGCAATTCACCACTTTCGGGTATGAAATGCGGGGCAGCGCTTCTCAGCCGCGCACTACCCAACCCTCCCTTCCTTACCTTACCCCACGCCTTGTTGTATCTTTGCTCGCACTGATCATATCATATATTCCGAGTACTTTCATTGCTTTTCCCTGCTCTGCGCCGTTTCGTTTATACCAACCAGCCTCAGGTACAGGTTCTGCATGATCTATGAGTCTTGCATAGTTGACCTGATACTACCGAAGTCGTATCATACCATCTCCCGTCAAGCGGATTTTCTCCACACTGCCTTTTATGATACTGAGGATACCACGATGGGTTTGCGTATATGGGTCTTTATATGGTTTCATAGTAAAATTTCACTTTGAAACTTCTAAAAATGGCCGTCAGCAGGAACCGAAAATAACCCCAAGGTTCCCCATATAGCTTCAACCGGCCCTGGTCTCCACTCAAAGTTAAGGAACCCACATTTCAAGCGAATAACCCCACTTGGAATTTCCTTTTGGTCCTTTCCATCCTTTCTTTCAACTCAGCCGTATAGCACTTGCCTGGTTCCTCATCCTGACCAGATAGTGGCCATCACCCAAGCAAACTCTCATCCTCGTCGACACGCACAACCTAAACTCTGCTTTGGTGTCGGATCAAAGCGTGGGATGTGAACGCGTTAGTTCCTCCTCAGGCGTTGGGCTGAAGAGCTATAGTTGCCTTAATCAGGCCTGAAGCAAGTTGTCCTGGCTGTCACAAATCTTCTTCGTTCACTCCTCCTTCGTTTCCTTTGTCCCATCTTGTCCCCTTCCTCGCCAGTAACTTACCAGCTTTGCCACTTTCGCTTTCGTTGTGACCCATATCTTCGGACATAATTCATGATACTCACGCGTATACCATGTCCATTGGCTTGTACACCTCGCCGCACTGCCTCTGTCAGTAACAAATATGTTCCTCAAGGTTAGATCAGGCAATCTGCTTTGTTTGAGAGTTCTCTGCATTGCTTTGCTATATATTATGAATTCCCCTCCCGCTTCTATGCCAGCATAATCTTGCACAAGTAGAACATCAAGCAATCTCCTCCATTCAAGTCAAAAGCGTATTACCTTTAGTCTTTGCGGCTCGACCATTATCTCGGTAACCACTCCACTCTTAAATCTAAGTAGCCAACCGTCTCGCCTTTCCCACGAATACCATCCAACTCGGTTCGAAGAGTAGCGTCAGTTCCGAAAATATTCCCAGACCCAAAAGAGCATTCATATCAGCCGAAGCTATGTCATCCGGACGTCATGGTCAGGGTCATGGAAAACGCTCGCACCATAGCTCCAGCAGCAGAGGATCTCGTCGAGGAACGCAAGTGAGTCACGGTCTAATCTTCGTAATTTGCCCTATCCTTACACTCAATACCCCTTCTCAAAATGCTTCGAGTCTCTGTTTTTACAGCACTTCGTGAAAATGTGATATCAAGTCAACCTCAAGCCAATTCATAAATTGCCACTAGTCGAAGGCCCTTTCTTTTCCACCTACTAACTAACATCTACAAAGCAGAGTACTGCCCAGCTCATCGACTCTCTAAACACGCACCGCATCAATACGCTGACCGAGCTCCGCCGTATTGAGCGCGTTGCTGCTGAGTGTACCGAAGAAGAAGACCAGCAAGCATTCCAAGGCCCTATGACTTCCGCCTGGACCTACTACGTGACCTCACACCAAATGCTGAACGAGCTTCGCAACTTGACCAGAAACTACCCATTCAGCAGAGATGCCCTTGATGATGCGAAGTGGAGGGTTAGCAATGATCCTGAGAGCAACCGCAGCTGGAATTATGCATGGCTGGTACTCATCAAACTCAAGGACGAGTAAGTCCACTAGCCAGAGAATCCAATATGTGTAAATTTAGAACTGACATCTAGACACAGTCAAATTATTGATTCCTACGCCATAATAGAATCTGCAAAACCGGAAATGTGGGGGGGGCGCATTCCAGAAGCCGAGGAGGCCCAGCAGCTAGCCGACTGTCTGGCTTGGGAGTGGCACGAGGCACTCGAACAGATGCTGCGGCATTGGGAGAATCCTCCTACAACTACCGGATTTTGATCCTTTCATGAACCTTTATTACATGCCAAAACCAACGCCCCGTTGGGGGCAAAATCCTTCTCATCCTTGGCGCTCAATGTTAGATGAATGATGACGGTCTTTATTTTTGGCAGTAGGAATATATACAAAACTTACATAGATTAGGAGTGGAGGAGCAGAAGGAAAGGTCGGCAATGTTGGATTTCTTTCTCCACCTTTTCTTTTCCTATCATTTCTCCTTTCCTTTCCTTTCCATTCAGCATAAATTACTTATTTAGCGAAGACTGCGATTCCGAACGATAGACTTTCTTTTAAGCAGTCAAGAGACTGAGGATTATGTACAAGTACCAATAAGATTTGATTTCCCTCATGCACGTCGCGGTCAGCTGAATAGGGAGGTGTACTGTAGAGAAGTGATTCCCTTGAAGTAAGTGGTTCATTCATTCCTGCTCTTGTTTACCTGTGAATGATACTACCCCATCATCTCCATACCCTTAGCTTGCATCCTAGGCATACTTCTATATTCTCCAGCCAAGCCTCTGGATCCATCAGGCTTCCACTATACCGCTATCACCAATCTGGGTCCGGATCCCATCACCAACGTTGACTCTAATCTAGCTAGGAACCTTTCTTTCTTCCTTCCTTTCCATACCATCTGCTAAATGATAGACAAATCCTGGATGCATGCGAGAATTATATTAATCCATAATCAACCTCCCCTTCCTCATAAATCCTAACCTCAAACAAAGTATTGATTTGATTAATTGCATTTCATATAGTATATGATTCCTAAATACCGATCAGAAATGTTACTGTACAGATATCACTCGCTAAGCACACGAGGTACTAGACAAGACATATGTAAATTTACCTACCTGCTTGCTGTTTATTCTTCGGCGAGTCGAGAGATTCTATTCTGTGTAATTTTATCTATCTATCTATCTACTGTACGTATACTCAGGTATTCATATATATATATACATCCTTTAACCCATACCATATATATACAGGCAGCGCGAATCCTCAAAGCGAGTCGAGAATTATTTTTCTGTCTATCTATCTATGTATGCCGCGACCCATCTTCCCAGCGAGGTAGCTAGCTAGCTCCTCTTTCTTCATTCCATGTTTCGCGGCGCGTGATCGGGGTAGCGCGTATTGTATTGTATTGTATTGCACGTATAATACTGCTGCAAAGACGGACGCATGTATGTATGTATGTGTGTATGTAGAGGTAGATTACCTATTACACGTAATCTTACGTACCAGAAGTAATACTTATTTATACAAGCCTACCCTACTCATCTCATGCCCATGACTCGAGAGCTGCGACTCCCTCCTTTACTTTACTTTACCTTGCCTTGCCTTGCCTTGCCTTGCCTTGCCTTGTCACAATACTCGAGGATCCGGAAGCTGGCTGAGGTTCAAAAAAATAACAATAAAAAGATAGATAGATATCTACGCTCCATCCACAGCAGTCTGTCTACCCTGCCCCGCCCCGCCCCGCCCCGCCCTGCCCTGTCTGTCTGTCTAGATGAAGATTGCATTCAAATTTTTCATTGTGGATGGATCAAGCAAGGCAGCACAGCAAAGCATGCATCTCGTTTATACTATATGACCGATAGTTGGGAATGCGCGGGCGACGTCTTCCACTGCAAACAAGCAAGCAAGTGAGGTAATCGTTTCTTTGCGAATAGTCTGCGAATGGTCGAGCTTTGCGAGTCAGTAGAGTAGAGTAGAGTAGTGGATGAAGAAGAATAATATAAAAAAAATCGGTGAACGAGCGAGCGAAAGGCATTGAAGTAGTGAGGACCATTCGCGTAGTTCATTTGAGGTAAGGATTACGAGTGAGTGACTTTCAGACACTTGTTTTAAGGAAGGATTCCTAGAGGAAATTGACAAGTATTTGAAATTATTGGAATTAGGGAAAAAATACATTATTCTAACTTGTACTAGTGACTATACGCCCGAAACATCATAGGAAGGTAGGA
The DNA here is from genome assembly GCA_032629725.1 of Gremmenia infestans. Classification (NCBI taxonomy): domain Eukaryota; kingdom Fungi; phylum Ascomycota; class Leotiomycetes; order Helotiales; family Hamatocanthoscyphaceae; genus Gremmenia; species Gremmenia infestans. The sequence goes on from JAFEVB010000008.1 coordinate 615,763, forward strand.
AGGTACTGTAGGTAGGTATGGCAGAGGGCACGGCACGGCACGGCACATTTCCTCTAGAGCTCAATATTACGCCATAAAAGGGTATGCTAGCTAGCAAGCAACTCGTACGCCTCCCAAGACATCCGAAAATATGAACAGTGCCTATACCCCGTCGCTTATTTGTCGTCAGCTCAAAACAACAGTGACTTGACTCTAACCAATTAACGCCAGCATATACTCCGTACAGAAGCTATATAAATTAGTACGTATCATCAAACTCCGATCCTAGATTATCATAACCGCTCCTCCTAGCGCAACCATCAAGCCCGCAGCATGGAAGCCCGTCTCTCTCGCCATAGCGGCCGCGACCGCCTTACTACTGCTCGTTTTAACGCTCGAACTCTTGGAGCCCGCACCGCTCGTCGCTTTCGTACCTGCGCCTCCCACCACGGACCCGCTACCACTGGCGACAGAGCTCGAGGTCACGGGACAGCTGGACGTGCAAGGTATAGCGGTTGTGAAGGGCAGCGTGCTATATGAAGATGCGGATGCGAACACGGCACCTTGTTGCGCAATCGCCGGGTTTGGCTGCGCGCCTGGGCCCTGCGGGTTCAACACGTTGTCGATTACGTGGATGACGCCGTTGGCGCAGAGGAGGTCTGCTTGGACGACTGCTGCCGAGTTGACGTACATGTTATTGCCGCTGTGGAGGATGGTGACGTTTCCTCCTTGTTGGGTGGAGAATTTTGTGCCGTTGGTCAGGTCGGTTGAGTAGGCTACTTGGCCAGGGAGAAGATGATAGTCAAGGACGCTGCCGAGCGCCTCGACGGTCATGTTTGCAATGGCGGGACCCAGATTTTGGAAAGCATTGTTGTTAGGCACGAATATTGTGCTGTTTGCGGCGGTCGAGAAGTTTTCTAGCTTCTTCGACTGGTAGAGGGCGCCCTCGAAGGATGTCAGATTGAAGGGAGCGAGGGTTCCGGTAAGGTTTGATGGAGGGATCAACAGAGAGTCGATGACCTGAACTACTCCACCAGTGAATTTGAGGTCCTAGAACTTGTCAGCTATCGGATTCTTGGCCAGACAGGGGGGTTTGGAAAACACTCACTGCTTGTGTCAATGTACATCTGTTTCCCAGCCCACTAACAAACACCACCACATCACCAGATTGCTTAACATTCTGCACCCTCTGTCCCCCACTGATATTGCTGTATGCCTCATTCGTCAACAAGGTTGGGATGAACACGGAATCGCCAGGAATTAGTTCAGCAGCTGTCCGTGACCCTTGCAAAATATGATACTCCAGGACATTCGTGATAACATCTTGGTCATTGTCGCTGAACGCTTTATTGAGCTCAGTGTAGGGAATTTTATTAAAGGCATCATTGTTCGGTGCGAGAATCTGGCCAAGTTCAATCAGTTCCAGATACTGTAAAAAGGTTAGGGTACGTACCGTAACACCCTGAGTTGATGGTAATTGCAATAAAATTTGAGGATATTTCTGTTGGGTGACAAGTCAGTTTCCACTCCTGCAATATTCCAATTCATTCCCGCACGCAGTCTTCGGGCAAAGTAGACCAGAACACAGCAAATATTGGCTCCAGAACGATCCACCCGCTCGTGAGACCATATCGGAAGCTCATCCAGAATCATTGAAATTACGGTATCTGTAGAAATGAGACTGCGGTCCCAATTCTGTCCAACTCCAACTCCAATGAACAATATTTTCGTCCAGTAACAACACTATACGTACCTGAATCAAGCCGTAAAAAGTGGTCAGGTTCTTTTGCCCCGAAAGCAAAGTGCCCAGGTCCGTCAATGAGCCCGTTTGCGCATTCGTCCCAGCCACGGCGAATGCAAAAGCCGCCACGGCAACATGGCTCCAACTCTGGCTTCTCATTTCAGAGGGATCTCTCGACAGCAGGAAATAGGTATAGGTATTGGAATGGAAAGAAGGATGAAAAGGAAGATTGAGCAGTAGCGAGATAAAATAAATAGCGACAGGAATGGATGCAATTACTGAATCCAGAGACAAGCAAAAACGAGCATGGACAGTACGAGTACTTAGGATTGATTATACGATGGAAAGGAGGAAGAGATGCAGCTTCACAAGCGCTCTGAGGGGAACTTTTTTACTCCTAGCTCCGGAGGTACATATAAACGTTTGACCTAGCATGGTTGGCTCGGTGTGGTTTGGTCTGGCTTGGCATAAACCGCTGAGAGAGGTTGGGGTCGTATTCATGGGTGTAGGAGGGGAGGGTATTCCTAGGACATGGGGTGGATGTGATGGGGGGCAGAGAACGGGCAGGGCTAGTTAAAGCAAGCTAAGTACTCGTACTGTAATTGCAGCTGCTAGCAGGGTTTCATTTGCATGCACAGCACACCACCCTGCCCTGCCCTGTCCTGCCCTGCCCACACTACAGAACTACCAGTAGCTGCTACGCTACGGCTCGCGAACCTGGTCCGTGAGCGAAACGGGAGCTCCCCCTCCTTCCTTGTGGAGATCTTCCGAAGAAATACGAGGTTGGTCGAGTGAGCTACTGTACAGAAACCATAAAACTATCTAATCTACCTTGGCCAAGGTAAGGCACGGAGTATTCCGTATAGTATTCTCTCCGCCCGGCATGCTGCCATGCATGCAAGCGTCGGTCGGTAGCTGAAGGTTATATCTATCGTCTTGGGAGATCGGAATCTTCATTCTAATAGAAATTAGCACGACTCATCGAGTAGGACTTGTGCACCTTGGGTTATTAGCCACGGAAAACTCACGTTTCTCGCCACTTCTGCCAAGTGCTATTGCTTTAGTTGTAAAGACCTAAAAACTAGAGGCACATGTCTAGACAAACTACTGATATAATCTAGCAACTCGGCCCGACGAATAAATAGGCCTATAGTAAGAAACTACTGTACAAACTAGGTGTATTTGTCGGAAACTCCGTTTTAAGCCTCACTCACCTCTCTAGGCACCTGCGAGGCTATGAATGCCCTCAAGTGCCTGCCCACAAAGGTATGTCAGTCAATAACAGCGAGCTTGGAATACATCCTTTCCCACGCCCTTTCTTTCCACGCGAATCCCAGCCGCCAAAAAGGGGCATTCTAAATACCATCATCCTCTTCCGATCCCGATCCCGATCCCGATACCGTATCTCTGGGCGTACTATATCTGTAATAACTTCCGACTTGAGATGAGCCAGCCAATAATCTAAACTCACTGATCACCGTACCACCTCTGTGCAATAATCGATATATCAAATTTGATCAACCCTTCACCAATTACAATATTTTGTACCACGATGCATACCTACATGCCATTATATTACTTCCCTCATAGTAGCTTCCTAGTGGTTCCCACTAGAACGGAACCAATATCTGCATACTGTACTGGACCCCGTAATCGTATACAGTACGGAGGAGTATACAGTACGCCTGCATGTAAGCCATGCCCGCATCGCATCGCATTGCATATCATGACATATCATAACATATCATATCTATCTGCATATCTGTTTCCGTGCATTTCAATATCAGGCATTCATTTTCCATCAACGCAAAGTAAAATGAAGTAAACATCTTTCTTTCTTTCTTTCTTTCTCGTGCATTGCATCGCATTGCGTGCCTTTGTTTATTCAGCTGTGACGGATCCACAGAGGTGGAGATAAGCTTGTATATTGTACTGTACATGCACGAACGAACGAACTATGACAAAAGATTCCGGCTTTCTTTTCGTTGTGTCGTGATTTCACGTACGTACATTTACTTATGAACTGAACTTACGTATACAGTATACAGTATACAGTAATCATCCCGGGAATAATAATATTCAGTTACAAAGCACAGTACAGTACAGGACAGTACGCAAATCAAAGCAGTCCGCTTCATTATATGATGAATAAACTACTTGAGTACAGGAAAGTTTATATTCGCGAAAAACAAAACAAAACACCCCCGTTTCATCTCCAGCCCTCTCACGCGAGACCGTCCACATCCACATCCACATCCCACGCTGTAGAATGTGGGGATGGATGGGTGGATGGATGGAGGGCTGAAAAAGAAAAAATAGAAAAGAAAAAGAAAAAGAAAAAATGTCTTTCCTTTAATGCATGAACCAGCAGAAAGATAAGGACTGGTTCGTGCATCAATCCACCTGAGAATCGCCACGGAAACACGTTTCTATCTATCAGCCGCAAGGATACCGCCCCGCCTCGGTGTGACCTGTGAGTTTTCTGTTCATGTAGTGGCGTATTGAGGTGAGATGTCTCAGCCCTCGACCGTTTCGGTTCCTCCTTTGCAATGTGCATGTTTCGAGGACCTACAGGTCACGTACTATACGCCGCTACCATGTCACATCTAAGTTATAGGGCTTGTATAGTAGCGAGACTCAAGATTGTTGTGTACGGTATTAATTTGATACTGTATAGTGATCGTATAATAAAGAAATTCGTAAACCTCTCGGATCATATCAGAAAGAGGTGGGGAAATACGGACGTGACATCCCTATTTCCAAATGTCCAAGCCTGAAAGCTTGTGAAACTCCTTTGATCAGTACCATCTATATCGCAAACTCCGCCCAAAGAAATGAGTGTGTATAATAGTATGATGTATGTCCAGAGAGCAAAAACCAGCATGCTTGCTTAGATTGCTCACAATATCTTGCCTCGATGAATGTATCTTCCGTCGCGTCAAATCCGAATCCCGCCCAAATCAGCAGCACTTATGTTTTTCTTTCTTTCACCCTCCATTAACAATTAACTCAAGTCGTATATCCAAATTAGCAGATCTCCATATACAGATCCTGAGTCCGCATTTAAATGCAAAAATCCCCAATTTATTGGTGCGGTGTGTTTACCAAGAGAAGGTCATCAAGGCTGGGTTCAGTGCGAGAGGCAAAAGCAGGTGGCTGACGGTGACAGTCGCCATGGGGAGAATGGCGATGAAGTCCTTGATCTGCCAGTCGTAAGGTACGAACGGCGCAGTGGCGAGGACGATCATGCCAACAATTCCGACGATAGAGAAGATCATGGAGAACTTGAACTTCTTCAGAACTTTGGGAACTTCAATGAAGAAATTACTGAATTCGGCTTCCTTGGAAGTAGAACCCCAGGTCATATTAATCTCGAACATGTGCGAAAGCAAAGCTTGCGATACATGCAGCGAAAGACCACCCAAGAATATAGCCAGCATGATGGTCCATTTGAAGTTTTCGAAGAGCGCATAGCCAAGACTCCTCTCGCCAGTTCTATATCTCAGGACGGCAAGAGCAATATTTCCGAGACCGTTGAACACGATGATAATAGAGAACCACACTTTCCATGAGTCCACGTAGTATTTGTCCAAATAACCGTTGAACCAACCGACGGCGAAGTAATTGGCAGTTGTCATGATCCAGGCAGCGCCAATAGCGTAATAAGTTCCAATGTAGGAGATGATGGTGATCTTGGATGTGAAACGAATGTTGGAGAACAAGAATCTGCGGAAGAGAGGGGTAAATGGACCCTTGTAAATCCATTTGCGGATTGGGTAGAACAGAAGCTCATTACAACCGTAGGCATATTTCTCCCAGCGAGCCAATTCATCATACACTGTAAGCGACACTCCCTCTTTGAATCCATCTCCAGCCCAGGCTGCTAGACGGATTGTGTAGCCATTGACTTGAAGACGGAGAGACATATCGAAATCTTCGGACACGTGGGACTCGGACCAGAATTTTTCATATCCATCCTCATCCTCATAGGAGATCTGTTGAATAGCGGACCACCGGAGTATAGCATTATGGCCGACGAAGGGCGCAACATCTCCGTTAGAAACAGTGTATCGGATTGCAGAATAGATCAGGTTTGTGAAGAAGGTGATGCCGTTTTCAAAGTAAGTGTTGACGACTTGCATGACACCAGATGAAAATTGCATGATACCAACTTCGGGCGACTGCTCCATTTCAGAACAGGCATCTAAGAGACAATCGGCAGGGACACGGGTGTCAGAATCAACTGCATTTTATCAGCGCCTGAAGTGTAAAAATGGTAGCCTAATGGTTCAGCATACTCAACAGGATGTAATCTCCAACACGAATGTTACCGTCAGCCCAGGCACGACCATTCTCTTCGAGCGCTTCCTTCAGACATCGTTCGTACGCTTGAGCCTCGTCTGCCTGAGTCCAGTCGACTGGTCGTTGAATTAAAGCTAACCTCTCTTCCACCATGCATGAAATGTGAAGCGCAAAGTTCATATTTGAAGCCTATTTGGGAAAGGATTGTCAGTATTTAGCTTACAAAATTAACGTCTAGTGGAGGGTCGTCTCGTAAAATCATAGGCAAGGGCCAAGCCACTGACGACGTGTTGCCGCTAGGCTTGGAGAATATATTTCCCCTACATGCCAACGCGTTGAAATATAAAAGTATCGGCCGCAACTTACTTTCTTGACTGTTACATCATATTAGTGAAATATTTCAGCGGTATTCGCGACCTTGACTTACATTTGCCTCTTCTCACGAAGTTGTCACCGTGCTTGGGTCTTGCCACCCATCCAATGCTGTGGTCAGCATAGAATTCAATTCTAGCGCGGCGATCCTCCTCATCTAAAATCTGGAGACCATCATCGTTCACGAACATGTTCGCAGATCCGCCCTGCAATTCATAGGTAGAAATTGCCTGTTTGATGGACTTGACAGTTGGTGCAATGACGGAGCTCAGACCCTCTTTGTACACAGGACATTGGATTGTGATGTGCGGGAGACTTTCGCGCTGGATGCGGGGAGGAGCTCGCGCAGAGTAGAATTTGGAGTTGACGGTGAGTTGTCGCACAGGACCAAACAATTGAGCCAAACAACCGATGATAACCTGACCGAAGAACAGGGTGAAGAAGATCTGCACCGGCGTCAAAGCAAGCAGCGCTAGGCGTGTCATTGTTCCATCGGTCGATACCTCAATGGCGAGTTGTCGGAAACCGGCACCTAGTGATGCCATGATCAATATGAGAGTGAGGGCCACCAACACAGTGTTTTGCAAGTGCAAGGCACGCTTCTCAGGGAGGACTTCTCCGCTCTCCTCGTCGATCTCATAAACCGCAATATTAGGATCCTTCTTCTCTTCTTCTTCAGTTTCACCAGTCTTCCAGACCAGCTCCATCAATTCTGATTCGATAGCCTTGGCACGTTGGACGAGATGTAATGCGTCGTCATCCCAGACTACCAATAAAGCTTCCGAGGCTACAAAGGCGGCGAATTGATGTTTTCTGGCTCGTGGAAGATCTTCGATTGTTGGGAGAATTTGAATCCGGAGGCCATTTAGAAGGGGGACGTCCACAGCATCAGGTGACCACTGAAGGAACGTTTTGATGACTCTCGAGTTCACAGTCATCGCGCACTGTACTTGTTAGTTTGAACTCTGAATCCGGGATCAGAATTATTACCTGGACATTGAGTGCTGCACAAGCGACAGCAAAGGATGAGGTGCCTAATTGTGGCGGACAAGCCATGTATGTGTTTTTTGACTTCCTCAGGAGAACACCCTCTATTTCTCCACTACCATCGCTTACCCAGAGGTGTGCGCATTGTTGTTGGTACATGTAGTTCACCATAACCTCATGCTTGATATCATCAAGAAATTGGGAACTCTGGGTCGATCTATTGGAAATTGAATTCCTGGACGAGCCAAGTCTCGACTGTGGCGGTTGAAGTTCCATGCCATAACCCGGCTGTGGTAAGGTCGAGGCAGGAGGCTTCTCCGAAATCTCTGCGGGCGGCGCAGGCCTCTTCGTTTTGAAATAACTTCCTAAACCCATAGCGACAGTATTCTTGCTTTACGAATGAAAGATAAATCAGTCAACGAGACAGCGTCTCGAGGAATGCCTGGTATTTCTGAGACCCAGGGCGGGGAGAAATGTCTTGAGCGAGTGGTTGCAGGCGAGGAAAGATATTACAAGTAATTCATGTGTAGAAGAACACCTTAAAGGTTAGAACTGACAGTATGTTAGTAATACAACATGGTGAGGTTAGTCGGGTGCTCCTACATGAAGTTGTGTCAGGATGGGCCGACTCTTCTCAACAATAACGAGAGATGGATGCGGATAGCTTGGATTGGACGATTGTTGACAACGAGCGTGAAGTGTGCGAGGTAGGTCAAGGGTGTATATGGAAGAGAAACGACTCGAGCTGAGCTTGAAGCCCGACCTATATTTTACGGATGAAGGATGGGGGATGGCGGTAAAGCATCTAAAGCAAGTGTTGGCTTGGACTTGTCGGTGTCAAAGATAACGGCGCCTCTTTCTGCGCGTAGGTTGAGGGTAGCGCAGACAAGGCGTGCCTAGAAAGGCCTTTTGTTCGTGTACCTCTAGCAAAGCACACGACGTAGAGAAGGGCTGGGCCTCGCGGGGACCGAAGGAGGGGGGGGGCATACAAGATGGACAAGGACAAGGAGTGAGCAGAGAGGGTACTGTACACAAGTTCCCAGCGAGTGGCCAGCCAGTGTCAATGTGGACGGACCATTTCCTCGAACAAATGACAAATGTGCGTGTGGCTACTGCAAGAGCAAGATGCGATTTAGCGAACACGATGAAGAAACAAGAAACAGCTGTGGGTTGAAGAAAAACAGTGGGGAGAAGAGGCTCGAGCTGGGTATGGATATGGTGGCGGGTACAATACGATTCGAATCCTTCCCTGTTGGAGGGCGGTGGTTGAAGGATAAAGTCAGAAGAGGAGACTCTAATGGTGGACTGAAGCAAGCCATAACCCCAACACTTGCAACGACTCTATTCACTATTTTCCGACATTTACCTCAGGTGGGTACATAGTCTCGCAGCCTGGATTGCTAGCTATACTGCTGACGGGTTGACAGAGATACCGAAGGTAAGGTACATACCTACCTTAGGTACCTATATTCTCGTACGAGTCGTATCGAACTCATCAAGCTGACTGACATGCAACACACAAAACCAACTAAATGCACGAGTGTTGAATAGCCGCAGCACATGCGTTGGATCAAAGTACAAAGGGTATGCTCCAAGAATACCCCTGGGCCATCATCCATCTCTGACACCTCGTATTCAGACCAGGTAGGCCCTGTCTTTGCGCTACGTTGCGATACCTTACCCTTGAGCTTCACAAGATAGGATAGGATGCGGAGGCGGAGGCGGAGGTTAGATGCGCGCTACGCTGTTTAAACTATTTCTCTCCTAAGGTGGCGCTGGATGTCGCCATGTGAGATCGGCACTAGCAGGGGGGCCGGATTAAAGGTTGCCCAATAAGGCAGTTGTGGCTTGTCTTGCATCTCCTTAGCTTCCGTGTCTCAAACAGGGATCCCTCCGTACCCGTACTGTACGTACGAACGCGATAAAGTGCTGATATCCCGTCCGGTCGCTTGGAAAATACTCCGTACTGAAAAGAGGGGTGGTACTCGTAAGGTATTGCCGAGTATTGAAAACTAGCAGGCGTTTGCTAACTGCCTTGTTCAGACCGCAGCTTATCAACTTTCCCAAGGTAGCTCCAACCTTCCGCCAATTAGGTAGGGTAGGTGCATGGGTATTTATTTTTATTCTTATTTTACCGTAGATTTTTCCTTATTAGTCTGGGAACTTGGAAGGTTGGTAGAGACCGTCGGAACTCTCAAAACCTGTTATCACAAATTAAGTTTGCTCGGCGAGCTTCGCCGGCGACTCATGGTCGTCATTATACTAACTTGGTGCAATACAATAATGCGGAAATGAAAACGAGGTGATCTCTAATATTGCCTGAAGGGTACAATAGATATCCCTCTTTGGACAATTCATATTGCTACACAATACACAATTCGATGCTCATAATATAAGATCAGGTGATACTGATACTCTGGCGTCAAGCTCTACCACCATTGTACCAAGAGACTTGCAGATATTATACATTGCCCTAATGCTGATGTATAATCTACCTAGATTGAAAGCATACAAAGTGCTTATCAAGGGCTTGTTGGTAGATCTTTGTTTTAGATTCCCAAGTTTCACGTGCACTCAAGTTGAAATGCTTTCGCGGGACTCGGCATCCTGTCGTACTCTCATCTCGTTTTATAACGCCGAAATGGTTCCTAAAACACAAATCGCCGTCTTTTATACTCAATAAACACGATTTCATACGGCAACCTAATTCGAAATGTAATTTTTTCCATCTTGTTTGATTTAAATATAAGGTCATAGGACCAGACCGTACCGCACGAGAAGCAAAAGATAAGGCCTTCGATGCATTAACTCGCTCGTCACGAGACTCGGCGTTGTGAGATCAGAGGTATCACAGCGACTTGTGCATTATCACCTGCAATGTGACATGAATTATTATTTTTGTCCAACAACCTCGTGCCGCTCGCGCGCGCCTTGAGAGTTCGAGCTAAGGGTCCAACTGCAGCTCATGCATGCTGTGCTGTCAAATACGAACTTGGCATTTGCATATGATGCGAACAGCAAAAGCGCAGGCTGGAAACGCAAGGCTACGCAGCTGTGCATGTACCATACGCCTTCAGACGGCCTTGCACGGAAGCAAGATTTTTATCATTTATGGTACCTAGGTAGTAGATTTCCTCCTTGTTTCTATCTACTAGGTATCTTACGGCCTTCCCGAATGCTAGGATTGTTGGGCCTTTGTAGGTGGAGCGTCGGGGCGTCGGCCCGCAATGTTAGCGCGGAGAAGATATTTAGAAATCCCGAGATGTCGGAACACAGGCATGTTTCAATGGCTGGCTTATCTATCGCAAAAGTTGAACCGAGCAACAGCCCCCAGCCCAGCCACAACAAACCTGCATGTGTGAAACAACGCTTTCCATCTTCACATTGAAACATTAGTGCCAAGTGTGAGGATTGTAAGCAATCGCCTTTCAAAACCCCACCTGCATGCTGTCAGAAAAGAAGTCCAGATTACGGCAAAAAACCCCACGTTTCGGGTATCCTATAGAAAGTACGTGCGAATTCACATTTCTATGCAAAAATAGTAAGTATAATATATTGTTCACCGCATATATACCTCGTTGTACAAAGACGTGAGCCAGGGTCTTTCTGCGTTACCTATCAGCCCTACAGGCATTCTTGGACCTCTGCGAACCATCTGCATGTCTCACACTTCTTTCTCACGTCGCACAAGAATCTTCTGCGTGCTTCCGTCTTGCCATACATAACGCTGTTACACCCGAGACCACGTTGTATCTTCAGCCTTCAACGGCCCGAGCCCATGTATCGTAACATAACATAACATAATACACCATGGCAAAACCTTTCGAAAATCCAAGATATTCTGTTTCTAGCAGTACACATGCTACTATAAACAACCTTGGCAACATACATCAAAATAATTAGGAAGAGAAGTGCTGGGAAAACACCTTGTATAACGTACTGTAGCGTCCCGACCTACAACAAGGAGATAGAAAAGCTGAAAGAAAAGCCCCCAAATGTACAAAGTACAAAGTACAAAACGCCCCCGTACCACAACACGCGCCCAACACGTACACAACATAGAACTCCAAAGTCACAGCGCCAAACGCCTCACCGAACCGCAACGTCCCGTTTCGGGTGCCTCAGCACCCACCACCTCGCACCCGAAGCACTCGATCGGTGATAACGCTCGCTCTCGCTCGTTCGTATCCATTCCAATCCAGCCTCATCCTACGGTACCTACCTACCATCGTAACATGCATGGCATGCAGTACCTAGGTATAAACCGAGCAGAAACATTGATTGCTTCAGCCTCCAATCCTAACCCGATCTCCAAAATAAAACAAACAGGAAGCGTATACACGTCCACATCCACATCCACATCCACGTCCTAACAATAGCGTCGCCGCGCCGTCAGCCAGCTCGAACTATAACACCTACCTAATAAACCCATCAAAAACACCCCTCCGCCTGCCAGCTAGCTAGCCCACCTAAAGTAGATCTAGCAGGCCTAGTCTCAGACCACAACTAAGTATTAGATCTATCTATCCGTCTATCTAGGACAAGAAGAAACAACAGCTTCTAGATTCCAAGATTCTAGACGTCCGTCCATCCGTCCATTATTCCCAACTGACTACCTACACTTTATAAATCAAATCCTCAATAGAACGAACTTTCTTTCCCGCCACGCAATCTATCGATCGCGTTATCTAGCCACACATCTACCTAACCTAGACTTACCACTACGGCTTGTTGAATAAAAGGGTTCAATAGTGCATACCTACTTTATTAGACCGCAGACCGAGCGAGTGGAAGTCAGTTCTTAGGGTACTGACTGTATGGCTGGATTTAGGTGGCTATACTACTCACTACACAGTCTACATTTACTATACATACTAGCTAAGACTTCAGTTTCTGTGAAAGCGTGAATGAATGAATGAATGAATGAATGAATGAATGAATGAAATCTTGCCAAGTACATAGTGCTGCTCAGGTATTTCATAACATGACATGAAATGACAGCAACAGAAAATAACCGTACGTATCCGTCCACTTTATCAAACCATTCAGATTATAAGGAGCATTTGATAGATAGGTATGTATGTATGTACCTAGATATATTACACCCAATAGATAATTACCCACCTAAAATCCAGCTCGAAAATGTTGAAATCAAAAGTCACGAGACCTCCCCCGCTCTTCGAGATCCAGAATAGAGTTTCTACTATACATACCTACCTACCTACCTACTTTCATTTCATTTCATTTCATCGCCCCTCCGCCCCCCGGGTCAAGACAGCCATGCCAGCCAGCCAGTCAGCCAGCCAGTCGGGTCCATGCATGCATGGCATGGCATGGCATGGCATCTATGTCTGTCTCCAAGTCGGGTGCGTACTGTACGTACGTGCGGTGTAGTGTAGTGTAGTGTAGTGCCAGCGCATATTCAGCTTGCCTAGGTAAGAAACCATACATACATACATACATACATACATACATATGTTGGTATGACTACCTTAGCTAGCTAGCTAGCGGGAAGCTGCAGATATCGTCTGAACGGGCGTGCGTACGTTGCGTTCTCGTGGATTTTATTCCGACTAATTAACTAAGAGAGCATCCATTCATTTCTCGGGATCGTCATGGTTAGATAATAGTAGCTAGCTACATGGCGGGCTGTTCAATCGTAGACTGTAAGGTGGTTATGGAAACTAGGTAAAGACTGCGAATTTTATAATGTATCTTACTATTTGTATTATTTCGTATTTTGTAGCTGGTTATCTCCATCGATTGATGGATGGACAAGACGTTGAGAGAGTGTGAGATTGTATCTCCGGAATGCAGATCGACGCATCCGATAACTACAAACAGAAGAAACGTTGACGCGCCGTAAAACACACCCGTCTAAATCCCCCTTCCTGAGCTTTCATCCATCCCCCCTGCGCCTTTGTAAACATGACTAATTATAAACGATACCATATTATGTATGAGCTCTCATCTCAAGTAGAATCCTCATTGCCATCAACCTGCTTCCACATCTTCACACTACTAATCTCCATCTGGCCAGCACCTGGCGCCGACCATGTTGGATACCACTGTTTCTGGGCATTCCAGAAATCATTCTTGGCTGTAAGGCTGTTGTCAACCCATGGCTTGCCGCTCTCACCATCCTTGAACCAACCGTTGGTGCCTCCTACGGCAACATTCAGGATCAGGTAGAACTCTTGGTCAAACGGCGTCTGGTCATGGCCAGTCTGACTCCAGGCATCGACCAAGCGGGTTCCATTACTGTCGGCAGGGGGGAATGCCCCGCGCTTCCATAGAGGCTCGTCGAAATTGGTGTACAGGACTTGTAGGAGGTTGGTGTTGATGTAGGTGAAGAGATACTTCTGAGACCACTCGAGACCAAAGGTGTGTTCTTTGGCAGCATATGTGGTGTGTAGAGCGGCCCTTTTTACGTTGGTGCGCCACCAGGCATCATTCGCTGGGTCGGGTCCCCAATGTAGGGCCGAAGATACAATGTTGTTTCCGCCCTGCCCATAGGTGTGGTTGTTTCCTCGAGACTCCATGATATCGATTTCTCCAGATAATGGCCATGGACCGTAAGTGTCATTCATAGGCAGCATCCAAATAGCAGGCCATAACCAGTCACCAACCGGCATCTTGGCGGTAACCTCGACACGGCCATATTTGATTGATGCACCAGCCTTTGTGTTGATACGTCCAGACTTCACAGGTTGAATAATGGTACCGGCCGTTAAATTTGTTATTGAGACGCAGCTCTTGAGAGAGTTTGATGTACAAGTGCCATCGGAGGTGAGGTTGATGACCGTGTTGGATTCGATGAGGGAGGCATCTTGAAGGGTAGGCTTGATGATGAGCTTGCCATCTTGAACGAAGACATTCTCGTCTGTCAGAGTTGTCTGCTCAAACTCGCCATTACTATGTAAGACTGTTAGTGTAGACCTACTGATGATCATGCAGAGGGAGGAGCTTACCCAAACCCGCCAACTTCAGCTTCCTTTGTCCAGATGGCACTGTTGAGTCCTCCAGAGAAATCCTCGTCCAAAACCAAGTCGTACTTGTGGTGTACTACTGAATGGAGCCCATCATATACCAAGAAACCAGCCAGTGCAACTCCTATCGCCAACCCTATCAATGGAATAATTGTCACCCATTTCTCCTTTGGATTTTTATTTGCTATCCACGGCTTCTCAACCTCTCCTTTCCTTACTCGTCTCGAATGGAAATATCTTGGGGGGTCTGCTCCTGCTCGTAAGGCCGACGAGGAACCGAAGGATGATGCCGGTCTGGACGTAAATGGGGAGGAGAAAGGGTTGGCGGGGGGTGCTGGAGATATTTCTTCACCGAACGGGTCTCTGCTTTTGCTCTCTGGGGTCCCAGGACGCATTGGTGTTGTTGCGGTGGAAACACCGGAGGCACCTCGATGTTCCATGTTGTACTGTGTTCCTCAGCTTGGGGAGAAACGCAGACGGAATTATATTAGGGATTAAACGGGAGTGTATATATGAAAGTAAACAATGCGCAACGGCAACAGTATGGAAGAATGAACTTGGATGGAATTGGCAGCCTCGAAAACGAGTCGAGGTATAATGGTTGAAAGTGTTTGTTTGAGTAAATACTTGAAAGTTGTGACATGCGGTATCGCCAGGGTATATCAGTGAATACCTGGGTACTCCCTATGCTTGCAGTGCTGCACCCAGGGTACAGATTGCTGGGGGGTTTGGTGGGGGGTTTGGTGGAAGGGCGAAAAGTGAATAGGCGAGAAGCTAGTGGATGGGCCAGAGTCTTCAGCCCCCCGAGACACACACGGACCGTGGATTTCAGCGCATACTACTCGAGTACGAAGGTACTGGGTACGGTCCGGCTCAAGTGCTGACGACGTTAGCCTGAATGATATCGAATACAGCTTCAAGACGTTGAAACCGATAAAGTGCAAGATAAAGTAGGTACCTAGTGTGGAGATTGGGTTCAATAATGGGTTGCGGCGGTGCGCCCGTGACCCGATAGTTCCCCAACCAACTTTCTCTACCTCCGTATTCTACGCGCTGATGGGGGGTTTCCTGTCGGTCTGGCAGCTGTCTGTGTAGCAGTCAAGTTATCAGCTACACTGGCTCACAACTTGGAGGTCAAGGAAGGGTGCATGTCTTGAACGCCAAGGGACCAAGAAGGAAGGGACCTTCCGCGGGGGGTCTATGGTCAGCTTGGGAGCTTGGAATATGCAGGCCGACTGCTACTGTTCGGAGATCAGTACATGAGGTACACCATACTCAAGGTATGTGCGGAAGGAGAGTTATTGACGCCGAAAAAGAACTGGTAGAATATTCTTGTCACTCCTGCTCCTGCTCCTGCTCCTCCTGCACGCAGCATGTCCTACATTAATCTCTCCGCATGGGGACAGATTGCTCGGTGAAGCTCATTCATCTAGGTACTGTACTTGCCGATTGCCAATGGGAAAAATACCAGCAGGGTCATACTCGAGCAAAAGGCCATGCTCCGTATTTTACAATTTGCCATGTTTCCTCGTGAAAGGGCATTGAGTTTGACGTTGGCTTTGGCTTTGATCCACTAAAACAGCCTAAACAGCCCTCTTTCCTTTCTGAGACGGCCTCCAAGCCAATGATGCGCCAAGACACCTTTGCGAGCCATGCCATGCTCGAACCTTGAAAAGTGGATTGCAGCTGCCCCTGTCGCGACCGTTTGGACAAGGATCAATGTCACACTATCGCCGATTAGGTAAGTACCTACTACTGGTAGGTACCTAGCCGCAAAACCAAGGGTTGCCGAGCAGGGCATTGAAGATCAACCTACCGAGTAAACACGATGTTACTTCGTACCACTCCCGACTACTGTACGGAAAACCCACCCCTTGCAAAGTCTATGAATCCGGAAAGCATCAAATAAACATGCTAATTTCGCTTCTAGATCGATCTGATCGTACGTATATATCATAATTCAAGATCTAGTGTAAACTATAGAAGCCTAGCTTACCCAGGAGTGAAATATGCTTCCTTAGCTTTGACGGCGGGGTCTAGTTCCGAATATCCATTTCCAACAATTATACGAGATGTGCAGTCTTACAGTACGAGCAATGTTTGATCTATTTCCTGTTCAGATGCCTTGAAAGTTCCATCATCATATTGAATGCATCTATGACTGGTTCAACCGTTCAAAAACCACTTCTACTCTATATATGATAGTAATCCCGTTGCTCTGAGACAGGAAGCCAGGAGATAGATTACTTGCATCAGCATCTTCACGATATGGTTCATTGGTTTCCAGGTTTTCTTTCCCAGTCGTTTCAAGTTCCATCAACACACGCCACAGTCACATGTAAAGCGGGCCGTGCTCATAGCGATGCGGGAGGACCCCACCATCACCATCAATTCGGAGCTTCACATCCAGTCATCTCACTTTTCTATTTCCAGACATCTCGTGTATGTCGCCACGGCCAACGGTCGCAGATCGCTTGGCAACGCTATATCTGCAGCGAATCGGTGCGCAGCTGTCAAACGAGTTCCAACATTCAACTTTCCGTACTTCTGCTGGTCTGTTGGTTTTGACTTTGGAGCTCAGAGTCTGGGCTGCTAGACTCGCAGACTTGCATACAAGTGTTTCCACTCACAAGTCCAAGAGCCTGGTTTGAGGCATTGGGGATATATGCAAGTTCAAGGTTTGGATGGCCATTGCAGCCGGGATCTGTCTAATTCCTCCCGTGTTCTTAGAAGCGATTCTCGTCGCCTCCGAGTATTTCTATGCATGGATATATGTGGCTGGTGGTGACAACAAGAGTATTGGAGACGGTGAAGCCAACGCAGAAATTTGTTTTCTATCTTTCATGTTCGGAAGCTGGAGATAGGAAAGGTCCACTCCACCCACTCTACATCTTTACTGCTGTTTTTGCCTTGTTTTCGTATCTCATGTCAACTACAGACCTTGTTTTCGTATTTCATGTCAATCACGAATAGCGTGCTCCATAAACTCTCTTTGGCATGCAAAGATAAGCACACTTCAAGTACGGAAACTTGCTGCTCACCCATGGACATGGATTGATTCGCGCAGCCATTATTCAGCGCGTCCAGTTTCTCGGATCAAAACTTGCAGCCCAGCGGGAACTCGGGAACTCTTGTGTTGTGCTATTTCTGTTGAATATCACTCCTATCCACCTTCTCGAGGTTTATTCCTCAACGGACGGGAAACTTTGAGGCGCAAGCAGCATCCCAGCTTCAGTTATGAAATCCAATAGTGCCAAACTTTGTGAGGTTTAGAAAGAGCCCCTAGCGTGGATCCTCAGATTTCCGTGTCTTTGGTATCTCCTCTTAACGCACAACTGGAGAGATAAGGCATTTATCAAGAATAAATCCTATGACGTCTTTCTCCTCATGCCGTCATCTCATCCCTATCATTTTCTTCTTGCGAGCTCGCATTCGAAAGCAGAGTAGCGTCGTCCTACAGAACGAGAATACTTCCAAATCTCTGCTATAGCGCTGTCTGAGCATCTGTTCTAATGCATCCTATCCTTCAATGCGCTACCTCTGATTTTTTTGATCAAGTGCCTCTCCTTCCCACTTAAGCCATAGTAAGGCTGTTGTTCATTCGGGCAAAAGGTTTCTGGCCGAGGAGGCTTCGAGGAATGTGCTTCTATTATCGTAGATCTGCGAATTCATGCACCAGCAGTCATCTCTATCTCTGACGTACTATGTCCTAGAATTATATGTAACATTAACCCATCCTCCCATGATTCCTTTGATTTATCCCTGCATGCCAGCTGCAGACTATGTTAACTCGCTGGCCATTGCCATGATCCCCGGTTCCATTGTATCCAGCCTCCAATTATCCTTATGGCCCATCAAGCTCTTGAGCCCATATCCTTGTGTACCACCTCGATACTGATTTTGGCTTTTTCTGGTAGTTGATTTGTCGAGAGTCAGTAGTTTGATATACTAGCAGCAGTGTTGCTATCAGTACTGTCCTTGGCCCTCTTGACGAAGAGCGGGCGGATGGGAGGGACGCAAGAGACGACTATCACGACCCATATCTCAGTTCTGATTTCGACAAAGTTAGTCTTAGTTCAGTGTTGGGGGGGACGTTCTTATGAGAACTTACGCTAACCATACGACAAGGTATGTATAACGGTCTAAAGTAGGGTTAGTACTACAGTGTAAAATGGGGCGAGCAGGTCAGGTCAAACTGGGATAAGATACTTACACGTAAAATCGTCCGTAGCAGCCAGCAACCGCAGCTTGCTGGTTTTCAGAATAGTAGCAACACAAGCACTATCCCGTGTCAGCTATTCAACTAATCTGTATCAATTTACAAAACCATACATCAGACCAACGACAAACAGCATAGACAACCCGATCTTTTTCCCCAGTGGAAGCTGAAGGTTCCAAAACAACGTGATGGGATACAAAGCGAGTATGAAATCCATCAGAGTCCCGAAGCCTATGACACAGTCAGTATCGGTACGATAGAGTGGCACCATCCCCGTAATTGTACCGGTAGTATACAGGAAATGGAAGGAAATTCATACTCCCTTCACAGTAGGCGAAGATTTGCGCCGGAAAATGCAACCTGCAGTGTCCCGGAACAGTCGCATCCCATATCTTTGCCATGGGGGAACATGAAGCCCACATGAGCGGTAAGTTCGCGAAGCCGAAGGCAAAAGTGATGGTAGCTAAAGAGCACAAGAGCCATATATGGCCTTGCTTGACAGTCCTGCCCTGCGTCGGGATTCTGGAGTCAGTATTGCTAGGTCTGGTAGGAATTGGAGCTGTAACAAGGGTGCACGGGATTCAAGCCGCTTGCTCAGGAGACAATCGACTCCGCTCTTGGAATATGCAAATTAGGAGGCCTAGGGAGAAAAGATATCCGCCGAGAAGGTGACTGACATAGCTGGATCTCAAAAATAAAAGCCACGATGGAGTTCTTGCTGAACGAGACCGACAGAATGGCGAAGTTTGATGCAACCAAGACCAGTAACTTGCAATGGGGTGCTAATCTAGGATCGAGAACATTGGGGTCCGCTTCATGGGATCCGATGCCGCGGAAGATGGCGACGGTGCAGAGAAGTGTAGCTTCGAAAGCAAACACCTAATTAAACGGCGTCGTCAACTCGGGGATCTCCTACCAGACAGGGTATGAATTGTGGACGTGACCTACGTATGCTACCAGAACCAGCCAGAAGCTAAACTTCCAAAGCCGGAGAATGGAATGGTTCGTATAGATCCGTGCGCCCATCATGAGGGTCCCTAGGACCAACTCAACCCATATGGTTATCAGAATCATCCTGCCCTGCCCCGAAAGCAGCGGGACCTTCTGGTAGTAGTGGGTCATTGATCGTTACCGCGGGTCTTGCTCACGCCTATTGTGGTCTTCGAGTACTCCGTACCTGTCCTGCACAGCCCCAGGAAAAGAAAAGAAAAGAACAATGCTGTAATGTTGGAGAGCAAGGGTTGTTCTTCAAGGTAAACGCGTCTATATAAGGGAAATCGACAATCTTTGCATGGATAGAGGATGTTTGGTAGTGTGAATAGCATCAAACTTGCCAAGGCCCTGTTTGGCAATCATAATTGGGTTAATTCAACCACAATCTAAACAGTAGATTGTCTCTGCTAAACAGGTCTACAATCTAGAGTGCGATTGCGCAAACATAGCCGAAACCCGGGTCGACTTTACATTGCAATTGCTGGCTGTATTTTATGTGAATACTACCTAAGCTTGGCATTATCAGATTTAGAGTGTCTAATCAGTCAAATCCTTTAATCGAGCTCTTTTGCTTTAGCTATACAGTTCACTTGCTACCAAGCATCTAAACTCTCTATAAACAGCAGTTTAGTAATCTATCGCTTCCTCTACTCTCTGCCTCGATTATACTTTCTCCTTTTTCTTACCTAGGATAACATAGAGGCGTAAATCCCAATCCCTCGTAACCGAAAAAAAAAGCTACTTAGTTCTACATCCGTGAAATTTGAGATACTTGTAGTAAACCCCTCTCTAGATGGAAAATATATCAAGTTAACCTAATCGTCACATCTAGCAGAGAGTCAAATAGACCCCTTTCCCCAACCTCAGACTCGAATAGAATATATTAGTATTTAGCAACCAAATCATCATCCAAGCAACACTAACTTCACCTCTGGCCTATCATCCGTCAATTTCAGCAGCTCACCTAGCACCTGCCCAACACCTCGCCTCTCCGCAACCCCTCCCTTCCAAACAACGCAAAACACCCAGAACATCTTCCCCAGTTTCAATTTCACAGGCTCCGCATCTTCCGGCGCCGGGAGTGCCGAGCCAATAATCGGTATATGACAGCGCGAGATAATGAGACATTGGACGAGGGATCCGGGGCGGGGGAAGAGGTCGAGATTACCGGGGTGAAGGAGCCGACGAGCTGGTTCGTGGCAGGGCCAGCGAGAAGGGGAATACCTTGGACGTGAGTGAAGTTTGAGGAGCTCTCTGATTTATCTTGATGGGGTGCTGATGTTGCTGCGTCTAGTGTGATATGGAATGATATGGTGATGAAGTGCAGAACGGTGTAGGGAGGGAATTGTCTGGTGTGATCGATGTTAGAAGTCTTGGTATGCATGCAAAGCAATCCGGCATAAACTGACGGTGTCTTGGAAGTTTCCATAGCAGCGTTTTGGCCCATTTCCGCTTCTTCATCTACCCAACAC
Source organism: Gremmenia infestans (assembly GCA_032629725.1). Lineage (NCBI taxonomy): Eukaryota > Fungi > Ascomycota > Leotiomycetes > Helotiales > Hamatocanthoscyphaceae > Gremmenia > Gremmenia infestans. The sequence goes on from JAFEVB010000008.1 coordinate 636,817, forward strand.
CTATCGCACTCCTCTCGCTGATCTTTGATCTTCACATCAGCGTTCAATGCTTTCATCGACGTGCCACGCGGTGTTCGGTGCCAATAATGTTCTCCCTCTTCGTCTTTAAATGTAGGTCGAGGTCTAATCAATGACTTCTGTGAGGCTGAACGATGATGACCCACAAGACATTGATTAGCAGTATCAAGAAAAAGTTCATGCTGCCCGAGGGGGGGGCTACGAGCACGGCGCCCTGCCATCCAATTTCGCACTGCCATTTGTTCCCGGGGATCTTTAATTCGGCGCACAAGTCGATCAAATTGTGCCTGTCCATTGGCCAAGTCGAAAGCCTTGATGGAGAATATTCCGTTGGCTCGTTGCATTCTTTCTTCGATGGGCTCGTCAATGCTATCTCTATCCCAACAAGGGACACCGCCACTAATTCCTGAAGAATTGTTCTGTCTGTTTGATTTTTGCTCCTTTAGTGAATCTTTTTCTAAATATGGAAAGACGATGTGGTATTCCCGCACCAGCTCGAGTAGGAGTGAAGGCAGCGTCCATAGCCGAAACGTAAGAGAATGAAGATGGGCTGTTGAGTCCAAGGCCTCCCATTCAACGAACCGGTTATTTTCGGGTGTTTGAGAATGTTGGTCGTCTTCCACGAGGGCTCAACACCACCCTCATACCAGACAAAGTTCTCCCGGGGAAACATAATTCGACCTTCCCACCCGGCCCCTGAGAAACTAGCAAACTCTGGTCGCCTGCGCATGTCACCACGAGAAGAGATAAAGAGCAGAAAATGATCAAGGTAGTATCCGGGGAGCCCCTCTATCAATGGTGATTCCATTCCAGCTGCTAAAGGACGAGGGATGCCGGGCAGTGCCCGCAAAGCATCGCCATCGCTTCGAAGCTTGCGCCGCGAGTATTCTTCGCACAGTTTCTGGTACGCTCAAAATGACGGCATAAAGCCGTCAAGTGGTCCTTTAATGCGGCTCGTGTGTTGCTGTCATCTGGATCCAACCAGTTCGTCCATTTATCAGCCCATGTTTCTTCACCCCAGTTTGCTTCCTGACACCGAAAGTAGACACAACCGTTGATGAAAATGACTGTTCTGCAGGGCAATACAAACTCTTGTAACGTCCAGCCTCGCTGGTTGTAGACGTATCTACCGAGGTGCCAGTCAATGCTGCGAAGAGCAGTCAAAGTAAGTCCAGGTGCAATTCTTTTGATGATAGGACGTCGCTCAACGTGACGTGTGCCCTCTACTACGCCCGCTAAGCCAGCACTGGCATTAGCTCCTGAGCCAGCTACAATCGTGAAATAATACCCTTGATAGATCGAGTTTATCATTTGTATGCCTAGACTTACGTCCTCTTTATCAACTTGGACCAGACAAAGGCCGTCAACCTATAGGTATCGCTTACTTATAACTTTCATGAAGAGAATAGCGTCATTTATGGTCTTTGGAAAGTCTTCACGAATTCTTTCTAGACTGCCTGGTGTAGAAAGATTTCCAAAGTGATCCGTATTGAGTTTAAACATTGGGGAATCGCCCCAAACATAGCTCAACGTCACGTACTGGGAGTCGAGAACAACATGCTTCACACACCCGAGCTCTGGATCGATGACTCTAAAGTTGGACGTGGCATCTTCATCAAAGCGTCTCCGGAGGTAGCTGCCTACTTGACCCTAGAAATTTATGAGTCCTTGCTCCCAAATTTTTTGTAGAACCAACCGGTTCATGATCGATGGTTCCCAGCGAACAGGCCTCATGCTTCTCATCGCATGTTTTTAGCCAACCCTTGACCTGCTGGGACTGGATACCAGATTCACAGATCACCCTGCCTGTATCCAGCCCAACGACATGTTGGAAATCTTGAGCAACAAAAGCCAGACGAATTCCCAATCGTGATGGAGATGAGAGTCAGAAACACTGTTCACCTGAGAATAGTAAGATCTTGACGGGGTGATCTGGGTTGATTGCATTGGTTTCATTTGGCCCTTGAGTGTCAGAAATGACAGCGAGTACGAGTCGACAAAAACTGCACTCCGTTCGCTGCTGGAGGTTGGAGGTTGTCATAAGTTCCCAAAAGGCGCCCTTCCTCTTGGTCTTCGTCCGAGAATTGGAGCTGTTGGATTAACTCATCATGCGATGGCAGGACACCATGCTTTACATCCGTAGCTTTAAGTTTTTCGCAGCAGACAGTACAGGCACTCATTGTTCATTATAAACCCGTTGCGGATGGGAGGATTCAGGATTCAGTAAGCAGATACATCTACACGGATACCTTAGATTTAAACCCCCTTGAAGATCATCTTAGTTCGAGCTTAGCCGAGAAATAACCGAGCTCACTTACACCTTGGCTTAGCTCAACTTAGACCACCAGACTTGCTTGCTTCTTCCTTACTCTTGCGCATCAAGAATCTAAAATACCCGCCACAATACAATGCAATGCAATGCAAATGGTAGAAAAGTATGTCAGCATGTGAATACGCTCCAATGTTTCTGGTTTCATGAAGCCCGACCGGGCCGAAGGTGGGTAGGTGGGGGTGATGGCCTCTACCTAAGCTAGCCTCATTATGGGGTATATCGCCGAGGGGTACTCGAGTAGAGCATGTAAGTTGCGTTGAGTGACATTCATCTCTTCTCTTCAAAAGTCCCAGAGACAGTGCTCTGATCAACACCAATCCAAAATGACACCAGAAGAACACCTCGCACTCGCAAACATTAACCCGGAGCTGGAAGAGGTACGAAGATCCCCCAAATTATAGCAAGTACCCCGCTCACTATCATAGATTCTCAAGAATTCTCCGCCTACGCCGCGACCCAATTTCAATGTCGACATTCCCACAATGAGAGCCGGACTCCTTGCGCAAAAGCGAAAGCTCACCGAATCCCAGAGCACGGGAGAGGTGAACTACATAGAGGAAGACCGGCAGATACCTGTCCGAGATGGAACGTCCATAGCCGTCCGAATACACAAGCCAAAAGTTCTGCCGAAGGATGGGAGTCCTATATTCGTAGTGTACCATGGTGGAGGGTTCATGCTAGGAGGCCTCGACTCGGAAGTAGCGCTCTGCAGGAAATTTACAGGATTGGGAGGTATTGCTGTCAATGTTGATTACCGAATGGCACCCGAAAACCCTTTTCCTACACCAATAAACGACGCTTATGATGCTTTGAAATGGGTATGTTGTTTTAGTGTCTTACAAAAATCGCGCTGACGACTTTACAGACTGCGGCGAACTTTGAGGAGCTAGGTGGAAATCCGAAGAAAGGGTTCTTGGTTGGCGGGATTAGTGCTGGAGCGAACTTTGGAGCCGTGGTATCGCATCTCTACCGCGACGACAAGTTGTCACCTTCACTAACGGGTGCTTACATTTCCATTCCGCCTTGCATTGCACCAAAATGCGTGCCAGCAAAATATAAGGATGTTTACTTGAGTCGAGAGCAAAACAAGGATGCTCCAAGGCTGAACAAGGAGAGTATGGACTTTTTCAACAGTAAGTCGGCCCTTGGTATACTTTCATGCTCATACCATATCTGACACTCTTGACATAGAAATGTACAATGCAGATCCGGACTCCCCCTTAGCGGCACCGTCCCTCTTCGAGACGCACAAAGGCCTCCAACCAACCTACTTCCAAATCTGCGGCTTGGACCCTCTACGCGACGAAGCTATCATATACGAAGATATCTTGAAGGAAGAAGGGGTTAAGACAAAAGTTGATTTTTACCCTGGTCTCCCTCATGCTTTCTGGTCATGGTTACCGGAGGCAGGTTTTAGCAAGAAGTACCAGGAGGACTGTACCAGGGCACTGAAATGGCTTCTAGAGTTGAGCTAGTGCCAAGTAGAATAGCGAATATCCATATAAATGAAGATGAGCAATGAGACGTGTAGTCTATGCACCTTGGAAATTGAGTGTCCCACACACCGTGTACTTGCTGTTATCCTTTATCAGCCCCATTCTATCGTACTAAATCTACGTGTATTTGTTGTATTGTCCAATTCTCTGTTGTTTGATTCCTATCTTTCGAACGCATGAATACAACCGAAGGCTTTCTAGCAGCCCATACTGGGTGTTACCATGGCCTGTCTCATCAGAACCATTACAGAATCACGTGCCAGCTCTGAAAAGGACTCGAATTTGGAAAAAACGCTTGATGAAGCAAACCAATACCCCATTCATGAATGTTTTATTGTCTTCTTTGTCGCGAAGAGGCTACCTGGTTGATAAGCATGGTTTTTTTTGCGGTGAGGTTGGTGATTTAAAGCAATCGGGCCTCTCAAAAATCATGCCGGATTACTATTCGAGTTCGGCCAATCAGCAGCGCTGCATCGACAGCCCGTATTAAAGTGTAACGGTCTGCAATTGTCAATTGTTATTTATGTGATGGGAGGCCATTGATCTTGCTTTACAATGTGGAACTTGTTCTGTTGATCTGTAAGCCACTGAGTCAGCTTTTCTGTTATGCTCTTGAGGAATCTCGAATGGTTCAAGGCTCCTACGGGGTATAAAGGGCGGCTGGTCCCTGACATCAGCAATTAATACAAAACACATCTCAGTATCTACTAAATAACTTGCATTATTTCAGCCGCAGAGTCGCAAACTTTTCACAATGAAAGAGGCAATCATCCACCCCGATCTTCATGTCACAATTGAGGATGCAGATATTCCTAAGCCGAAACCGGACGAAGTCATCATCAGGATCGTCATTGCAGGTACCAATCCGATAGATTGGAAAGGAGCAGATGAGGCAAGTGCGCGTGCATTGCATGGCGATTTGGATAACCACCCACATAGAAACGCTGGCAAAGACATGGCGGGTTATGTCCATTCCATAGGTTACTCACCCTCCAATCTTCCACAATACGAGGGCTTATATTGACGGTTTCAGGTACCAAGGTGTTTGTCTTCAAGGCAGGAGACCGGGTAGTCGCTCTCAATCATAGCAGCGGCTATGCTCAGTATGGAGTGGGCCCTGCCCACACTACAGCACACATCCCAGATGGTATCTCTTTCGAAGGTTAGTAGTAGCATCCGACCTCGTCAAGCTAGTTAAACACTAACGCTTTGCAGAGGCGGCCACAACGGGTCTGGCATATATAACTGCAGCCCTTGGTCTCTACAAAAATTTGCGATTGCCACAGCCCTGGGCCCCGGCCACTGAAGATACACCACTCGTGATATATGGTGCCTCGTCTGCTGTTGGTGCATTTGCCGTCAAACTGGCGGTCCTGTCGAATATCCACCCCATAATTGCAATTGCAGGTAGTGGTGGCAATATTACTGCTTCAGTTCTTCGTGTGGATAAAGGAGATGTTCTGCTGGACTATCGATCTGGGAAGGACTCGCTGGTTCAATCAATCCGCAAAATAGCCCCGAAGCTGAAATATGTCTTTGACGCTATCTCGAATGAGCAAACAGTGGACCTGCTCACAAGCGTTCTCGACGCTCAAGACTCGATATACGCTAGCTCGCTTCCCGGAGACCACCTAAAGAAGATCCCATCCGGAGTGAAGGTCGAGATTGCGTTCTCTCCAGGGCTATTTGAGCCTTATGATCCTTCAGGTCCGGACGGGCCAAAGAGTCCAAATTTTGCCCCGCGAGCCTTCTCTCATGCTTTCTATGGGTTCTTGACCTTTGCTTTGTCTGAGGGTTTGATTACGGGTCATCCGTACAACGTATTGCCCAATGGATTGGGGAGTCTTGAGGAAGGCGTAAAGGGATTGAGAGACGGGACAAACCACGGGCTGAAATACCTGTACGAGATTGCTGCAACGCCGGGTGTGTCCGGGGGTAATTGAGTGCAAGGCGCAAAGAAATTGATGTATCATTCGAGTTGACTCGTGTCTATATACACCCAACGTGATGCAGATGCGTTCATATTTGCTTCCGTGGAATATAGCTCCATCGCAGCAGCTCTTTCGATTCGGGTATATGATTGGATTCTGGCCTGCTTTCTTCGCTGTCACGTATGTAGCTTGCCCGAAAGGATAGCTTCGCTGTCAACAAGTGTCTTTTGGAAGTTGTGAAATTGATATACCGAACATTAACCTCTACCGACACGTTTCTTAAGCACAAGTTCTTGCCGCTGGCTCCGCTTAACGGAGTAAGCGTAGAGATGGGTTGTGCAATAATAATGGAGTAGAGTTGAGCGCAAGAGACGCGGTGCCAAGGACAAGTGTTCAGATCTGCACACGATGGGCCTTTGTTTGAGAACGGCATACATTTGCTTTCCCAAGGGCACCTCCAATCTAAAGTGCCCTTGGGCACAAGCTGACGCTTGCATCAATTCCAGTTTATATAAGTAGTTCCTATCCTCTGAGTTTTAGATAAACAATTGTTTGTAGAGTCCTGTCTGATCCAATGTAACTAGCTACAGATCACTTTGATTACTAATCAGACCCCAAACTCAACTCACTATCGAATGGTCCTCACTCGCTTCGCAAAGAACTTTCTTCAGACGACATACCAGCTATTTTCACATCTGCTTCCTCAAGTTTCGATTTGCTGCTTGTTCTCAATACGTATTTTGTTTTCCACCTCATATGCCCTGCCGAAATACCACACTATTCAGCTTCATCTGGTGATACAGTATAAAATCGGCCTACTTCTGCTCCGGTCAAAGCTGGTTTCCAACCGGAGCTGTATTTCATTCTGATCTTCGTAAGTTTGTGCTTGCCATTGATGTATTCTCTCTTTGCAATGCTCATTGGGAGGAATTATTTGGTGCCAGTACTGGCTTGATTGTCCAAAGCTAGGGAAGGCACGAGTCACGCCTTCTACGCAGCTATCTTCTAGCATGATTTCCTGGTTACCTTATTGTCATCTCCAAAGTGGTGTCTCTTGCCATAAATTCACTATTCCATGTTAATATATGCACTCTATATCCTGCATCGCCTCATCCTCTACAGCACCCTCTCCTCTTTCCTCCATTCTTTATTCGCTTTCTCTGGCTTCGCGTCCCGTCGCGTGCGTGCCTTTCTTTCCTTCACAAACCACCAGAACCGTCAACTTCCAGCTTGAAAATGGATAATAGGTAGTATTAGTATTAATCTCATTCTGAGGGGTTTCCTCTAGCTGTTTATATATCCTGATTAGCGTATTAATGGCGAAGGCTCTCTCGATTGATCGTCGGGGTCATATGATCATAGTCTACAGGCGTTGTGAGTTCTGTGAGATGAGGAGCTTTTACTAGGTTTCGCTAGGTAAGCAATTGTAAAGACTATTTTTCAGTACTAGTTCTACTTTTGGTCTGTATTTCGCCGCGTAAATTTCCGATGCAGAGGGCGGTAAAAGGGGCATTACAGAAGCGAGTCACGTGGAACGGCAGCATAATGAAAGAATGAATAAAATGTTTTCAAGATCGTTTTTGATCGTCACTCGCCTTCCCCAACTCGAAATCATGGCGCGATACCGAAAGATCATCAATTTAATTGAGGATAGTGCGCGTGAGGAAGGGAAGGATATGGATAAGTTTGACGAAGCCGTCGAGAAAATCGCGGCTGAAGTCAAGGCTTTTCCAGATATGGATAGGGATCAGCGGGCATGCTGGCAAGAGGTCGAGCTTTGGAAGCGCATTTGTAAGTATTTCTATATCCACCTGTTCTAATTATGGCTATATACTAATTCATGTAGTTGGCCCGGATGAACCGTTTCCTGGCAACACAGGAGTGTTGGCTGAATTCGAAGAATCACAGCTCAAGAATGACGGTATAAATACCACGCTTGCGCATCGACCGAAAGCCGGAAGCACGCCCCCAAGCACGAAAAACTTTGTAGCAGAAGCTACAAGTTCGTCTGGAACTACGCAGGCTCCACGATCCCCAAAGGGCAAAGGGCGAGAAGCTCCAGTAACCTCTGAGAATTCGAGCCCAGTTGCAGTCCACAACAAGCCGCTTCAGAGTGCTATTTGCAAAAGTTGCGATAAACATATACGGTGAACACATATAGTATGGAAGTTGCGATGAAAACAGATGGTATAGGTGTTGCGATGAACACATACAGAATTGACGAATTTTTTGTAAAAGTGCTGTTGGATGGGTGGGGTGGGGTGGGGTGGTCCTTGGCTGGTGGGCTATGTTTAGTCATCGTTCTCAGGCCAAGGCTGGGGCTTGAGGGTGAGGAAAGAGGGACCGCCGATTAACCCCTAAAGTGTTCCAACAACGGGTTATTATCAACTCTGGTAACGTGCAGTTGACAGTAAATTAAGCTTGGCACTAATAAGTAAAAGCATTAGGTAAATTCAGCTCGACTCATATAGTCCTACGTTGTATGTTATTATCCCCTTAAAGCGGAAATTACGACTAATCGCAGATCCTTTCGCATTTCCTTAGAACTAGGGCAGAGAATCCATTAATATTTTCAAGTTTTATTCTACTCCTCTAGTCCTTAGCATTTTTATACTAATAAAGAAACTTAAGCAATTACCCTTGATAAACTCCTTCTATACTTTCACTACCTAGGTATACGGAAGACATTCCATATGCAGCGTAAGAGCTCTTTGAACCATGACATCAGGTTTTTATCTGTCATATTCCCTTGAATGCCAGGGCATTCACTTGTACTATCACGCACAAAAGCTTTCAGGAACGACTGAAAATATATAATGACAGCAATTTATTCATCATCCGAAGGTCTTGACTTCGACTGGAAGTATATAACGACAGTAATTTATTTATCCTCTGAAAGGTCTTGACCCCAGCCGTTACCTCCTCCACCACTTCGTCGAACTGGTTCATATCCTTTCCTTTCTCAAGCGCACTATCCTTAATTAAATTGATGATCTTTCGGTATCGCGCAATCAAGTTGATGATCTTTCGGTATGGTAAGATCTTGAGAAATTTATACTTTGTTTCTTTCATAGTGTTAGCGTTTCACGTGACTCGATTCGTTGCAGCCCCTTGTACCACCTTAATCGCTCCACTTATATCTCATTGAGAAAGAGATGACGACTGGAGGGATCCGACCAGGGAGAACCATGCATATACGCAGCGTATGAGATTTGGGCAACACAGTTAAGCTCTTTGGTGGTATAAAACATGTCTATGTATGCCTCTATACCGCCAAACCAAAATCTTCACACATTAATAAATAATATGGAAACTCAAAATCCAACCCCACGCCCGTCCTCACATAGGTCTTCTGTTTCCACCAAGAAACGGAGAAAATGTGTCCCACTTCCTAGAATTCTACTGCAGTTCAGACGCGTTAGTGGGAGGTAAATAAGTAGGCACTGGCCCAGCATGCGCTGCATGTGGCTGCGGAGAGCCCATCTCACTCACGTTCCCCGACGGAGGTTGGCTTTGCGAGCCATAAGTCTGCTGACTCGCGACCTCGCTGACTGTGGGATCTGGTGATTTGGAAGTCTTCGCATTCGCATCGAAAATGGGTTGTTGGTCTTGCTGCTGCGCGAGGTTGTGATAGGGGGTGTTTTTCTCGGGAATAAAAAGACCACTCACGCTCATGGGTGAGACTGGTACTGGGGCAGGACTTGGGACTGGAGCCCATTGCTGGCCTGGAGATAGGGTCTGCGGTTGCTGGTAAGGAGCGGTGGTGTATTGTGGTGCGGGTTGGGAATATCGCGGGTCAGCTCCTGATGGTTGCATGTATTGTCCGTGTGCTTGCTGCATATGTGCTGGTGGGGACACTTGGTTCTTTTTGTTCTTCTTCCTGAGGCAGAAGACCCAAATCAGGAGACCAGCGATCGCAATTGCTGCGAGTGGTCCGACAATCACACCTGCGATCCATGCTTTGCTGTTGCTTTTCTTGGTGGTCGGAGTTGGAGCCGGGGTAGGAAACGTAGATTGACCTCCAGGAGGAACGGTGACTGTGGTCGGGGCCGAAGAGAAATCTGTAGATGAGGGGCTAGAAGGTGTAGTCGTTTGTGCTAGATTCGGGAGGTCTGTCAAAACACTTCTTTTTGAATTTTCTCAGTTGCATACCTGCTGAATTCGACGCCGGCATGTTTTCATAAAAGTTTGTTTGCACTCCATCGGTATCACAGCCAATCCAAAGTGTAGGATTGGCATCATTCGCTGTTTGCAACACGAAATCGGTATTACATGTATATGAGCTATGAAAGTCAGTAAAGTCCGCCCACTCAAATCCCGCTTCACAAACACACCATGAATATGGCCCATCTCCATACATGGCATAGGCACCAGAACAAGCCGTCGCGAAGCTATTACGCCCACAAGCCCCTAGCGCCGTATCGCAGCAAACCCCATACGATGCAGAAGTCGTGAATGTTCTACCAGTCAGACATTCCGCAGTCTTCCCTTGGAAACGATTAGTATACACGCTGTTTGTCCCTCGGACCTCACTCACATGATAATGCGCCGGATGAAGAGTAGTATCCAACAAAGCCTTGCGGGTTGTCGGCTTGCCTTGGGATTACTGCTGCTGCTGTAATCATTGGAGCGCGTTCAGCAACAACATGAGCAGAAACGCCACCCAGACATGTTGAGAGAGCAACTATCAGACGAGAAGTAATCATTTTGAGTCTTTCAACCTTTGTACAACAAAAAGAGAAACGTGAAATCAAAGAAGAATGGAAGTAGATCCATCATGGTACCTCATGTACTTTACTGGCGAAAGCATAATTAGCACAGCCCGCATGTTAGAATAGTTTATTGTGCTCAGCCGCAAGCCTCAAAACAAAAGATTGGTCAAGTGAGTCGAATGCCAATTTTCAATATTTGCAGGCCGATGCCTCGAGCCATCGGATTTGATGAGCTGTAAAAGCGACGTGCGGCAAGGCTGAAACTAGTCCTTGGAGAGTCATGTTCACCCCTTGGCAGCGGAATGTAGCCGGTAAATTTCGAGATTATTCCGTTTCCAAGACTTTGACCCCTCTTCAATTTCAACTTCACGCGGGAGGAGTCGGTAGAGAATTGACTGCATATAATTGATAGGAATCAGGGACCCGGTTTTCGTATTCCCCGTTCTTTCCTGCCTCCTAGTTGAGGTTATATTGATATGACTGGAAGAGAAAGTTGTACATCAGACGCCAAGAAGCGGCTGAAAGTTGTACTGCACGTTCTAAACGTGTCGAGTACCCGAATCAAGCAAAAAACATCGAGAGTAACATACTCCTCGTAGGCTCCGCCGCATCGGTAGCCTTTAGGCAAGCTTGCGGATAGTTAAGATCTCGGAAAAATCTGTAGAGTATAAATTACTAAAGGCTCAAATGTTGAAGATAGACAAATGTGTTCTAGCGAGATAGAGACAGGAACGCCAAATAAGTCAAACACTTCACTGCTGCAGAGCAATACTCAAGCTCTGCCATTGCCACTCAAATGTCGGGGTGAAAAGAAGAGACTTTAACGATAGAAGTTATTCAGCAAAAGAATGAGGCCGAATCTAGGCCCCACTAGAGCTTATATAAACCTGGGGAAAGCCTGCCACTTCAGATCCAGATCCAATTTGACTCCGGCCAAGCGTTGTTCTATTCGCCATGATATCGTACAAAGGCAAGCTATTTGTTCGTTGATCTAACCCCATATCCTCCACATTACGCTCTCTCGCTACCTCTCAACCTGACCGCTTGACCGTACTTCTGTAGCTTGGTGATAAGCTGATCACCCTGCTTAACCACATCGTTATATTGCTTGTTCTTGGAGTCGGGTCTGTTAGTCTCGATAATACCTTTTCCAGTCACACGGTCGATAGTACACGGGATGCGTTCTGCCGCAATGAATTTGGCTAGATCACTGTAAATAGTTAGTAAAGAACTTATGTCCTCAAAAGGGTGACGACATACCGGTCCAAGAAATCCACGGAAACACCAAAGTCATTCGCCATACTCTCAAGCCCAACAACACGATAACTTTGCAGCAGTTGTTGGTAAGCGCGAAGACGCATCTCTCTAACAAACCAACCCCTGTGCTCGTAAAGGTACCGGTCCTGGCTCAAAAAATTGACCTCCACAGCTGCCAACGCACCAAAGAAGTCACGGTAGCTCCCAGTGTACAGACTGCTCACAAGTTGTGCAAGCGGCGAGAAATCGACGGCAACTTCAGCTTCTGGTTGGTCGCTTCCGAGGGTGGTGAGGTTGACGACGGTTCTGGCACCTGAAGGTGTTGCTGAAGAGACGTCCTTCATCTCCTCATCAGCTCCTGGACCAGCTGAAATCGCCCCTGAAAGTGCATCAAGCTTGTCATCGCCATCACCTAGAATAGCCTTGATCTCTGGCGCATCAACAACCTTTGTCTTGAAATCGACTCGCTTTAACGAAACAGATCCAGCCAAGACGGCATAGACGACGAGGGAAGAGTAGGAGCAAAGTTCGTAGCTAGTGAAAGTAGAAAGACTGTCGAGAAGGAGAGGAGCGGCCACGTTGTAGGATCGAGCTGTGAGGAGATAGAGTCCCTGGTATGCCTTTAATCGATTCCTTCGGTCCCAGTCTCCTCCACTCTCAACCAACGCCTTCGCTCGATCCACATGCTTCTTCACCAATAATTTGTCGCCGTAAAATAGAGCCATTCGAATGATAGCGAGCACGAGATCAATCTTCGTTCCCAAGACGCCTGTTTTTTCGAATACCTCTTCGTAGGCTGCAATCGATTGGTCCTAGCCAGCTTGTTAGCATTCCATATGATCTTGATAACGCTGATATTATAAACCTTGTCTCCAACTCGAGCCCAGAACTCCGCACGCTTTCCTCTAGCAGCCTGTACTTCGGTTTCCCCAGCCTTCTCTTCCGCCTCCTCTTCCTCCTTCTTAAACGCCTCCAACTCCTCGTCGTTCTCTTTTTTCAGCTTCTCATATAGAGCCTCGTCCCATGGCAGGTCGATCTTAGGTATTGAGTTCTTGCTTGCCACCATACCAGCAGCGCTAGGTTTTCGTCCAGGCGGCTTTGAGGAATGCGTAGAGCTTACCCCGGTAGCGTTGAGGATGCCTTCTGAAGGGTGGGCCAGATACCGGTATAGCGGCGCCATCTTGTGCTCGGCGATTGCATCTTGCAGGCTCTTTAGGGATGTTTGCTGGATGGTTTTGGGCGAGGATGGGTTGGTGAGAGTGAAGATGTGCTGGGCGAGAGGGAGGAGAGGATACTTCGCATATTGGGGATCGGAACCCATCTTGAGCTGCGAAGTGGGATGTTGAGGATAGTGGGATGTGGTGATATCAAGAGATTCGTGACTTGTAGTGCTTGGTGTTGTTTGATTTATTGTTAATCGGCTTTGAAGGCTGCATGAAGCTCCAGGCTACTAGCGCGACACGAGTCGGCTGGGGTCAATCCAAAGCTTCCAAACGTGACCTCATCCAAACCTAAACCTTCCACCAAAACTTTTACAACATTTAATTACAGCCAAATCGAACGTTTTTATACATTCATTGTAAAGCTTTCAAAGGTGGTAGATTCGTCCAATCATTCAAGATGGCAGGCGCAGATGGCTCTCCAGTGGACGACCAACCCCAGCCTTTCAACGCAACCAAACTCGAGCCAGCAAAGAAACGCAAAAGATCACGCTCGCCCTCTGGATCAACTCCCAAACGTCTTTCAGCACACACCGATTCCCGGCGCTCTCTATCACCCAATCCCCAAAAACGCCAGCGAACGCCCTCACCTTCTTCCCAAACCCGCAAGCAGAAGCGTCCGGGCCAGCGAGCACGAATCACCGACGCAGAGCGCGAGCACATACGCCAGAAGCAGATTGAGCGGGAGAAGGAGATCGAGGTCGCGAATGCAAAGCAGGGGATTCATGATGCGGTTAAACAACATTATAATGCTGTTCCTGAGCGAGGCCGGGACTGGCGCAAGACGGATAGTCGTATCAAGGGATTGAGAAGCTTTAACAATTGGGTCAAGAGCACGATAATTCAAAAGTTCTCGCCGAACGAGGACTACACTCCTGGCGCACAAGAACGGGGTGGCATGGTCTTCGCGGAGGGTCCTACTGAGGCGAAGGGTCTGCTGGTTCTAGATATTGGGTGTGGGAAGGGAGGGGATCTGGGGAAGTGGCAACAGACGCCGCAGAATGTGGAGCTCTACGTTGGCTTAGATCCAGCAGATGTTTCAATTGATCAGGCCAAGGAGAGGTATCGACAGATGGCGAGTCGTGGCGGAGGTGGTCGAGGCGGACGGGGACGAGGAGGTTATAACAGCAGACCACCGCCAAGACTATTCCAAGGAGAGTTCTACGCACAAGACTGTTTCGGCGAATCAATTGAGAAGGTTTCACTGGTCAGAGAAGTGGGCTTTGACGGTTCTGGCGGTCCATCTCGCTTTGGCGGAGGTGGATTCGACGTCGTCAGCATGATGTTCTGCATGCACTATGCTTTCGAGAGCGAGGAGAAAGCCCGAACTATGCTCAAGAACGTCGCAGGTGCGCTGAAGAAGGGAGGCCGATTTATTGGCTGCATACCCAATTCCGATGTCATCAGTGAGGAAGTCCGGAAGTTCAACGAACGCATCGCCGCTAAGCCCGATAAGGAGAAACCCGCAGAGGACGGAGAGAGGTCAGAGAGCAAAGAACTCGGAGAGTTGGAGGAAGGCGAAGCTGAAGAGACCGCCGAATGGGGCAACGACATCTACCGCGTCCGCTTCCCCGGCAAGACACCAGCCGATGGTATCTTCCGGCCCCCCTTCGGCCAAAAGTACAACTACTTCCTACACGAGGCCGTCGAGGAGGTGCCGGAGTACGTTGTGCCGTGGGGGGCTTTCCGTGCGCTTGCCGAAGACTTCAACCTCGAGATGCAGTACCAGAAGTCGTTCGACGAGGTCTGGAACACCGAGAAAGATGACGAGGTTTTGGGTCCTCTGAGTGAGCGGATGGGCGTTAGAGAACGCGGTCGTGGTCCTCTTCTTGTCAGCCCTGAGGAAATGGAGGCTGCTAGCTTTTATGTGGCGTTCTGCTTCTACAAAGTCTAGTAGTCCTTCAGACGGTGTTGGTCAGGTCGAATAGGAGGTTCTCCAAACGTGTATTTTACTCTCCTTTGGGGCTGGTGATACAGGTGTTTTCGGGCGTCGGGTTTTATGCACAAGGGATGGAGCATACCAAAAAGCATTTATAGCGAGGTCAATTTACGACTGCCGAATAGGTTTATGGCCTTAAATCGATACGCAAATGCAATATCAATGATAATCAAGAAGGGACGATTTGTGTCACATGTGAGTTGTTTAGAGAGCCGCAGGAGATCAAAACCCTGGATGGGAATCTTTCCGGGGAATTTGCCGGCATTTCATTTATAAATCCATCCAGGGACTAATCACACCAACTACCACCAGTACTCCATTTCACCAAATACCGTATACCTATATGCGCGAGCGTATCATCTGAACTCATCCATCAAGTCCTTGTGAAACCTCGTAATGCGAGTCACCCAGTCAGTACCGGGCGCCAAGAAGGTAGTTCTGAAATGCAGGGAGCCCGCTTTTTGCCCAAAGCCGGAGCCAGCTACGACACAGATTCCGGTGGCGTCGAGCAGGCGGAAGGCGTAGAACTCATCTGGGGAACGGCCTTCTTTCTTTGCTGCTTCGATGGCTTTGGGTGGGAGGGTGATGGTTGGGAAGAGGTACATAGCACCCTGATAACTGTTAGTTCTGAAAGGATGTTGGGTTAGGTAAAATCAAACTTACTTGAGGTTCTCCGCACTCGACGCCCTCCATATCCTTAAACGCCTCGTATAATGCAAAAGCCCTCTTCTCCAGCCCAGTAAAGATGCCATCCCACTCCTGCTTGTACAACTCGTAACTCGGCTCTCCCTCTTTCGGGGGATTGACCATCATTTCCACGAGACATTGTCCGATAACAGGCGCGCACAAGCTGATAGACACAAATTTGTAAATTTGCTCCTGGACTTCTGGGTCAATGCCCACCAGCTCGAAATATCCTCCGCGTTGCCCGCACTCTCCAACCATACCCTTGGAAACACTGTGCAGCGAAGCTAATTCCACATGCTTGTATTTCTCTGGGTCGGCCTTCTGCATCTCCCTCAATACGCCTTTGAAGCTGTGGAATCTGCCTTTGAAGACATTGGTCTGGTAGACCTCGTCTGCTATAACCACAAGATTCTTTTCGGAGGCAAAGTCAATGACTGCCTTCACATCCTCCGCAGATAGACTTGCACCAGTTGGGTTGCCCGGGTTGATTATGACGATTGCGCGGACGTCTGTTCCTGCTGCTACCGCTTCCTTGTATGAACCTTTTATGGCTTCCAAATCTGTACCCCAGTTCTTAGACTCGTCGAGGTAATAGGGAACGCATTGTGCGTTAAGGACTGAGAGGCATGCAGTGTAGAGCGGGTATTGGGGGATGGGAACCAAGACGCCGGTCTTTGGCGAGGCGCAGATAATGTGGAGGAGGGTGCTGACACCTGAAGAGGCACCTGCAGAGAGGTAAATGTCTTTTGCTTCAGCAGAGTAGCCGTCACGCTCTGCGAATATTGTTAGAGCTGTATACCGTGGTTTTAAGATTGGTACCTACGTTCAAGGAACCTGGCAATACTCTCCCTGATTCCCGTGGCTCCAGGACTGGCACTGTATGCACCAACAGAGCCAACAGTCTTCAGGAGCCACTTTGCCCGCTCAAGAACATCAGTCTTGTATCCCAATTGATTCACCAGCACATCCTCCTTCTCCAAAAGCGCGGGGTTCTCCAGCAAGCTCAATACCTGTCTGAAAAATGTAATTGGCTTCTGGTCCAACTGTTGGGGGTTTCCGATATTGGCAGAGATGACTTGGTCGAAGGGAAGTCCGTGAGAGTCCTTTGTGAGCTGGTCTCTGTAATCCTCCGACCGTACGGCGAGCTCTCCTCTCACGGCATATTTCGCCTCCTTGACGCGGGGGTTGATATTGTCGATGTTCAAGCTTCGAAGTGGGGCAGTGGTCGACATTGTGCGCCGTATGGGTTGTAGGTACGTGAAGGGGGGTTGAAGTGGATTTGAGGATCTATCTGAAGGTACTGTATATAGAGTCAGATCAGCCGGTTATTCATATGAGGGGTATAAAAGGTTTCGAGTCTGGAAAAAAGAAGTTTGAAAAACAGTGTGCACAGCGCATGACCCCACCCCCACCAAGGTACATGATACCTTAGTTGGGTATAGTAGTAGGGGTAAGGTAGGGCTGGATGGAAGGAATAAAGCGCAGATGGCGATCCGATCCGATGCCGAGATCGGAAACTTCCCTTGCTCTTCCCCATGAAAAGGATAAATTCAGAGTATTCTCCGTTGGGCCGTTGGAGTTCCTACATACCTAAAGATCTGTTGAAGCAGTATGAATTGAAGTGAGAGGAAGAAGAGAAGTATTTATTTCCGCGCGAGGGGGTTTGCTGGAATCGCATTCGTCTACTCGTACAAGTCCAACTTAATGACGCATTGAGGGGAGCCATATCTCTGGTAGGCGGGCTGATCTGAGATCCCGGATTGCTCTTGCGGAAGCTACCACCAAGGGCCTGGCTTTATTGTTTAGGCTCCTGTGCCGTCGAGCGAGTCGGAGGAGTTGGGGGTTATCGTGAGCGCATTCATATCGACATGACGGGCAGCCTTGATCGGAGCAGGGGATATTTGATTGGAAGCAAAGATGCATAAATAATGCTCCGCGTGCCTTTCGGGAATTGTTTGTTTGTCAGAAGATGCTGTTGAGGAGTTGTTGAGCATTTAATTGGGCTAAGATTATAGGTACGGTGTACTGTACT
Source organism: Gremmenia infestans (assembly GCA_032629725.1). Taxonomy (NCBI): domain Eukaryota; kingdom Fungi; phylum Ascomycota; class Leotiomycetes; order Helotiales; family Hamatocanthoscyphaceae; genus Gremmenia; species Gremmenia infestans. The sequence continues at coordinate 654,441 of JAFEVB010000008.1, forward strand.
GTACAGTAGAGAGATAGTGATTAACGATAGCGACAGATAAGATAAAAGGGGCATACCAAGTGAATGCCAAGACTCCCAATAGTTTTCGTTCTCTTTCTTTTCCTCCTTCTTTTTCTTATAATACAACGTGGGATAATATGAGTCGAGCTGATTTTACCTAATGCTTTACTCAATAATGCTAAGCTTAACTATATTATTGACCGTCAAGTGCTGCAATGCTGCGTTACTTCTTAAGGTACCTAGGTATCAAGGAACAAGCTTTCAATAGTACTCAACCGTAGCCAAAAAGAAAAAAGCAATAAGCAAAATGCGGCAAACAAGGATTTGCGCAAGAATTGTTTATATCCTGTGTACACCAAGACTGAAATTTAGGCGCTGAAGAGTGAAAGTTTGCTAAAAGAACCAGAGTTGTGGTACCCTATCTATTTACCATCTATCTAGTGATATGCTAAATTGACATCTGGAGCCGCGATATGCAATAGGAACACTTTAGAGTTTCCTATACGGGAATATAGCTTTTCCCTAAACCTTCCATGTGGGTACTAGATTGACACCCCCGAAACAGCGATGCCCAACAAACACACTTGAAGCCTTCTTGAACTAGCATAGGAGGAGGATAGAAATGCTTTTCTTTTCGCTTAAACAATAGGGGTTTTCGCTTCGCTTCCCCTTTTCCAAATCATTCCCCACCAAGAAAAAAGACATCAAAATAACAAACAACACATCAAGTACAAAAAAGAAAGCCCCTTTAAGTACGAACTAGTAAAGTATTAAGAAAAATGATAATCTATCTAACTTTTCAAACCATACCAAATTATAAAAGCGAAAAAGCAAAAAGCAAAAAAGACGAGCCAGGACACCCCGAAGGATTAAGATCATTAAGTTAAACCTGGCTTTTCGTACACAATTAGAAACACGCAAGTAGCCAGTTTGCGCGGTGTACGGAGTCGCTTCTACTTATTTCATTACTTATACCCTTAGTTTTAGAAATTCAATCATAGACTGCAGGTGTAGGAAATTCCCCGTTTAGGTCTTCTCAGGGAGACCGCTTTTGACGTTGGCACAAAACGCGCCTTCCAACACCCTTCTTTCGACCTTAGGTACGCACTTGAATTTTGGATATGATATATATTATCACCGATATCTGATGGGAGTGGAAGTATGACAAGGGAACGGATTCAGGCTTGGATTTACGGCTGCTTGTTGCTACCTACCTAGGATTCATAAACTGCCAACGTTCACGCTTTGATGTTAGATCTAAGACGGACTTCCATAGGTAATAAAGGCTTGTATTAAAATCCCTTCCTAAAACTAAAGCCACTTGAATATTATCTGAGGATCATCCCCCTTCTCGTCTCTCATGCCACACTCCACACATGTACATTCCCATCGGCGCATTCATTGCTCTTGCATATTATATGAAAAGCACTGTAGTCCTGGACACCTCAAAAATATGCACAAAGCGAAGTTGAAAGAAGTGTATAAAGCCTTTGGTACAGCGAGGGACCGCTCCACGTTGTACTCCATCTACCAGAATAGCCACGTATTTTACAGACGGTGTTTTAGCCTTCAAAAACACCAGTTTTCTGGGAATTTCTGCGCCCTTTCCCCTCATCGTGTGATTTAATATGGCATTCTTCATCTTTCTATCGGAGTGTTTCTGCTCTTCCCCACTCGATTTATCTTTCGAGTTTGCTTCTCAGGCCGAGGTTCCGAATCTCCAATTTACAAAAGTATAGAAGAAGTTCATTGAGGGCAGTTGCTCAAGATTCTTTGTTGGTGTGTAAAATGCTAGGAACTGGACGAGTAAAATAGAACTTGAAAGTGTCGATGGATTCTCCGCCCTGGTTCCAAGGAAATGTGAAGGATCTGCGATCAGTCGTGCCCATATATCTAGATTGCGAGGCAGATTGGCGGCGCGCTCCCAGATCATATGCCGGAGTTCCAGCGGCAGATTTGGAAAGCACGCGAAGGTCTCATCTGCCCTGAAGCTGAGGCTGTTCTCGCTGTTGGTGTCTGTAAGGGGGGATTCGGTAGCCATCTTAGATGTGCTTGTCAAATGGAGTTGGTTGAGGATGATGGGAGGTCGAGTTGGGCGCAGTCAAGAGATCGTATCGTGAGTTCTTCGAGGAAAGTCGCCAGTCCAAGTCGATGCTCGAGTAGCTTCTTGACAAAATGCAAATCAATCGTGTTGCAAGTTTTCGAGTGTGGATGTCAAGTTGTCAAGAGACGTCGCAATGAATGCGTGAAACTCAACATCTTAGCCGAGCCGATCTATACTACCTGCAATTATATTTACCTACAACAATATTTACCTACAACGCACTTTCGTCGATTGCGCCATGTTGTGCGAACGACAAGTTTCCAAATGGACCCGCCGCAGGTAATTTGGTAGAAAACGGATATGCCAAGGGCTCCTCATACCTCTTGGCTCGCCATCGATTGGTAGACGCTATCAAATCTTCACAGCCTTCGAGCACCCAAGGCCACTTCCTCATAAATCCCGGGGTGATCTCCCAGCTCTCAGTGTCCCATGAATCGCCCCATACGATGAATCCTCGCCTCGAAGACGTAACGCTATCTTCCAATTCTTCCCAGGGATCCGACACGCCGGTACTTGACTCTGGAGTTGAGGGGGATGTGTTTAGAGAAGAGCAATATGATATCCTATTGGTGAACATCTCGCCGAAGAGGTCATTGCAAAGATCCCCATGATCGAAATATCTCTCGTGGCGTACGAGATTGTCCCGAAGCACCGCATGAGGAAAATATTCAACCAAGACGAATGTGCAATGTTCATCTGGACATTCGATGGCTGAAGGGACTGCGGGTATGGCCTCGCCCGGCTTGGATCGAATGACGGAGACACCATCGCAGAAATTTTGAGATACAGGAAGTACAATGTTGAGCTCCACTTTGATGAGGAAAGTGGTATTGCTCAGGAGGGATTTGTTGGCGATGAGAGCGCGATAGACATTCTGATGCACGAGGTGAAGGAAGTGGTCGGATGATAAAGGGAAACAATCTGGTGATGAAGTGGCTTCGAAGAGCTCTGCATCTCCGGGTGGTTTTGAAGATCTGGTTTCCACTCCTAGGCATATCTGAGATCCATCCGGGGAAATGCGCAAGGGGTCATGGTCAGCCCCTTGCGATGGTTCAGTCAAGGGGACCAGGTTAAATTCATCCGCACATGGAAACAAGGCATCAAAGGCCGTGGGGTTGCGATACGTTGCAGGAGTATGTTTGGACTGGCTTACTACAATAGGATTACGGTCGTTCTGACGACTAAGAAGCTGCAATTCAGTTCCAGGATCGCTCTCCAGAGCCGATGATGATAATTGGTCCAACAGGGGATCTAGAGGGACAGTTGCAAATGAATGGGGAGTATCTGATATCGCTACTTGCAGATTATTCAATGCTTCGGAGTCTTCTGGTAAAGCGTTTTGCTTCTTAGGGCGTTTCGAGTGGCTTGAGGGTCGAGGCTTTGAAGTCTTCTTTGTGGTAGTGAAAACCCGCCGGGGGACTTCTAAGATTCGAAACCGCTCAACACGGAAAGGAGGCTGTTTATAACACGAAGTATCCTTTTCTGCATGCCTCCTTCGATAGGAGCGCTGATTCAAGCGATTCTGTCTTTTCTTCCTCTCTTCCTTTGTCATGAGTTCTGTCCAATCGTCATCAGCTCTCCACACTTCCTTAAGCCCAGCTGACTCGAAGCTGACTTTTTCCGGAGGCATATTGAAGTCTCCTTCGTGTAGAGGATTATGAGAATGTCCGCATTGATAGTGTATGCAAGTCTTCAATGAGATGCGGGGAACGTGGATGTCGTCAAAGGACTACAGTGGCACAAAGATGCCCGCGAAGATTATGATTATTTCCGCTTCGGGAATCGTTTGGTGGTTTTTGGGCAGGAGTCCAATTTAATTTACGCCAAGCCAGTAATATTATTTCGTCCCAATATAATTATCTGCTAAATGAGTCTGCCGAGAGAGATTGTAGTCCCAACCTGGCTGCGGATTACCCCAAATCTATCAAATTCTTGGTTTCAATTATCAAGAACCCGAAAGAGTAAATTGTGTCAGCCAAATATGCCTTCGATTCCATCAAAGACATCAGTGCCAAGTCTAGGTTGATACATATGGTAGTCACTAGATTAAAAATCTTAGATTCCTCTTTTAGTCTTTCCGCCGGCGTCACTCTACTCTCCGCGTGTCCTGCAATTTTGGCTACAAGCTCAAGATCAAGAGGACAAATGGACGCTTGTCGCATCTCTGAAGGGTTTGCCTTTATATATAATTCAAACTCCTCTCAATCACTCTCTTTCCATTCTGAATTTCTCATGTCTTGATCAACCTGGGAGGTCTCGTTATTCTCTAAAATCCACAATTCTCATGGGGTTCATCTTTCAATATGTTTATCATCTCTTCCCTCCCCTCTCTTCAAGGCAAAACGTTTCTCGTCACCGGCGGGAATACGGGTATTGGCTATACGACATGTCTCAACCTAGCAGCCAAAGGTGCCAAAGTCTTCATGGGCGCTCGTTCCTCCTCGAAAGCCTCGTCCGCAATTGCCAACATCAAGGAGCTGCATCCCGAAGCCGATATTCGCACCCTCATCATGGACAATAACTCTCTTATAACGATAGTAGAAGCGGCGAAGCAGTTCAGCGCCCAGGAATCGAAGCTCCATGGATTGATCTTGAATGCAGGTGTAATGGCCGTACCATACGAAGTCACCCCGAATGGCTTCGAGAACCAAATGCAGATCAACTATATTGCACACTGGCTGCTCACCTACCACCTTCTCCCCATCCTGCTTTCGACGGCGAGGGAGACAGGTCCGGGATCAGTGAGAATTGTCTCCGTCTCCAGCGATGGCCACCAAAAATCCTCTTTCGGCGTCACCAAAATCCTTTACGATGTATTGGAGGTTGAAGAATGCGGCGATTTCAAATGCTACGGTCTCAGCAAGTTTGCCAACGTACTGCATGCGAATTCTTTGCACTCGCAATATGGTCCGGGTAGCGAGAACTCTAGACAGGGAAAGGGGGCGATATGGACAGCTTCTCTGCACCCGGGGTTCATTGACACGCAATTGAATGAGAAGACTCGGGATAGTGTGAGCTGGAAGTTGTCCTGGATTCATCGTGTTCTAAAGATTTTTGGCGTGATGAGACCATGGGATGAGGGCTGCATAAGTAGTCTGTTCGTGGGTGCCAGTCCCGAGTTCACGGCGGCAATGAGTGGGAAGTATTTCAACGAGAAGGCGGGTTTGAAAGAGCCCAATCCTGGAACTAATGAGTTGGAGGAACAGATCCGACTCGAGAAGTGGACCAGGGAGGCGATGCAGAATGGCGATTGGATTTGAGAATGTTCCATGGGTTTGGGCCAAGGTCAATCGCATGGAGTTGGGAGCTTGCTGGATTTGCTTGGAGTGTAATACTTCACCACTCGCGTTTGATCAAGAAATATCAAGATTGGAAACGATCATTGAGATTAAATTAAGCAATCTAACTTCATGCAAGCAATTTCGTGCCCTTGAAAAACACATTTCCTGGATCATACTTCTTTTTCAGCTCTACCAACCTAGGAGCATTGACTCCAAACGAAATATCAGCGCTAGCATCGAGACCTCCATTCTATTAGCAGACATCATGAGATTGAGTGGGCAGCATCTTACCATCATAATTCACATACTCTCCAACCCCCTCCTGAGTCACCGCATCTGTGCCACCCGCCTTTCGCTGCAACAATTGAGCACGAGTTTTGCTATACATCACCTTGGTCCACTCTCGGCATGCACGATCCTGTTCCGGGTCTGTCCATCCAGGAGCGAATAAGATATTTGCGTAAGCCCCGCGATTCGCAAAGGAAGTTGCAGTTTGCGATACCTCGATGACTTTCTGGAAGGGGATGTATTCGAAGAGAACTGCAGACAAGACCGCATTGGGGACTTTCTGGAGGAAGTCTTCAAAGCCCTTGAATAGAATTGCAGCAAATGTGGTATCAAGTGGTGCCATGAATGCCGAACCTGTCATTCTTCTTCTAAATCCGTACGGCATGGACTCGTTGAGCATAGTGTTGGCTGAGGAGTATGGCATCGGACCCGTCGTATTGACAAGTGGTTTAAGCCTGAGTAAGGGATCAAAGAAGGCCTTCGCCTCGTTCTCGGCGCCGTCGAAGAATGTAAGGACCATTATGGCCGGCTGGTGGGCCGGAGGAGGGGCAACGAACGCAACAGTCATCGCTTGTCTACTCTCTCCGACCTCATATATGTGATTAGCGGCATCGACGATCTCGATAAGTCTCTCCTTGGGAAAGACAAGGATGCCTCCCCAAACAAGGGTTTTATGCTTGTGTGCTTGATACGTGAAGGAAACAGCGACTCCGAAATTCCTACCCGCGCCTCTTGCTGCCCAGAATATATCAGGGTTCTGTGATTCGGACGCAGTCACGACACTTCCATCTGCGAGGACAAGCTCGACTTCCAGAAGATTGTCAATAACAAGGCCATACTGGCCCGTAAGGAACCCATATCCTCCACCCAGCGTCAATCCTCCTACCCCGGTGTGGTTGACTGTCCCCCCCCACAGCTGCAAGGCCGTGCTTACCCAGCTCAGAATCAACGTCGCCCCACAAAGCACCACCTTGAGCGGTGGCAGTCTTCTTCTCTGCATCAACAATGACACCCCGCATGTTAGATAGGTCAATGCACAGACCTCCATCCGTGGATGAGGAACCACTGGTAGCATGCCTTCCTCCAGAAACAGCGAGTTCGAGCTTGTTTGCTATGCTGAAAAGAATGGCTTTGGAGACGTCTTCTGCTGAGGTTGGGAAGACAATTATGCTCTAGTAATCAATCAGTGGGTGCATTCGCAAAGAGAAGCTGTACCCACCGCAGGCCTCTCAGCGCTTGCGGCCCATCGTTTGAGACTCTCTTGATACCTGTCCGATTCAGGAGTCACGACAGTTGAAGAGTCTGACAGGCTCGCTTTAAGTTGCTCGATTTCTGGAGCAGTTGTGGTACCCATTTCTACATGCACAAGAGATGAAAGCTGTATTCGGAATGAAGAATTTGAGATGGTTTGGCTCTATAAGTTGGTATATTTGACTACTTACAGGGTGTTGTCACCGAATCTAAAACCCAAGGATTATAAGTGTGGTTACTTGAATACAAATCATCCACCGGTTACCGAAGTATTGTTCGGTTTCCAAGTTTATCTGTTGCACCACAGGGGTGCGTGACTGACCTACAGTATTTCTTCGATGCGGCGGAGTCAAGTGGATGTCGTGGAACGAACGGAAACTAAGGGATTTCGATATATATGCAAAGGCAGTTCGACACATCATTGTTGCTTCCGCTGAGTATGCAGTATACTGACAGTACTGTACTAGGGAATACTTGGACCACCATTCCCATACGCGAAGGGATACGAGCACCACCCCTCACGTAGGGAGGGGGACACGGTTACAGTACATTATCATATCCAAGGATCTATTCCACAAATTAGTTAGTGCTTCCTTCAAGTTATTGATTTGATAAAAAGATGGTGCACGTGGGGAAAAAATATCTTCACTCTATTATAGCCTTTAAGGAATCATATACAAAAAAATCCTAGTAAATCAACCCTCCAATACCAATTAATAAAAGCCATCCATCTATCTACCTTCCAATTCCCCCGCCAATAAAAAGATAAATCCTCCGTCTCAAAACAAACCCCACCACGTGACATCCCAATTCTAACCTTACATCTCAGGCACCCTAAAAATCGAACCTCTGTACCACACCCTGAGCCTCACCTCACGAACCACAGCTCTCCTCGCTCTCTCCATCAAACCCCCCAGCCCATTCCTCCTCCACAATGGCAAAAAAAGGTACCTACCTATCTTACTCCCTACCTACCACACCCTTACCTACTCCCTCCCTCCTCAAAACACGAACAACTAACCCACAAACCCACTCCAGCCAAATCCCGCACCATAGCCGTGCGTCTCGTCTCCATGGCTCTCACCGGCTACTACAAGACCCTAATGCGCCCGCGTACGCATCGCCCGTTGAGCATGCTGAAGTATGATCCTGTTGGTACGTTCTGTTTCTCTCTTGTTTATACATATGGCTAGGGGAAGGGAATACGGGGCTATTGCGAAAAGGAATTGAGAGTAAGGATGAATGCTAACTTGCGGTTGTAGTACGGAAGAAGGTGTTATTTCTTGAGCAGAAGCGCGGTGGGAGATAGCGGGCGAGTCGCCGAATCCTATACTACGAGATACATGTGCGGAATGAATTGAAGGGGGTGGCGGAAGGCTCGCGAGATGTATATTATACGGGTTTAGACAAAGCATGGGCAGGCGTTTTGGAAGCAAGTCGTTATGAAGCATTGAGATGAGCTACAATTGTATTTGAGGCATAAGCCTCTGTAGCAATACGGTGGTGCTCGTGCAAGATATGTGAGCTAGAAGCAGTAGAAGTCGCAACAAAGCATAACATCTCCCCCAGAAAATCTCCTTCAAGCAATACATTGTGACCTTCTCCGCATTGTTCGTTGTGCTATAGCTACTGACATGATCACCCTCTTTAATTTAAAGTACTAGAGCAAATAGAATACCACTCATCGTGGTAGGTGAGCCGCAGAAGAAGCAAGAAGCAATAGAGTAAGCTCAAATTCTGTAGTTGTCCGTAAGGAATGAATGACAAGCCGACGAGGACTCAAATTTCCTTCCAAGTCAAGATACTCGAGTCTCGAGTTCATTGTTGGTGGCCTTATTGGGAATCCGGAATGACTTGACTCAAAGCTGAATTGCGCAATGAGACTCGGCGATTCTTCCCGAAGACTTCTTTAGTCTCGGAACTTCTCGTTCGATTGCGTGCTGGAATACGATTTGAACTGGCTGCAGCATTTGAGGCATGACTGCCTGCTTTTGACCTGGAACTCAAACCAGAGGCACCTTGATTGTAACGTGTTCTCGACTGTTGAGTCTGCTTTTGATTAGTTCCAAGTCCAGCAGACTTGTCTTGCAAAACAGAAGTTGACGTCGTAGCTGTTGCTGTGTGCGTAACATCTTGATTCGAGATGGGAGCTTGTTGCGGGTTTTTCAAAGCACTCTTAGGCGGTGGCCCTGAAGCTCGTCGACGGTTGGACTCTTCTTTGGCCGTCAATTTTTTGTTTCTCTTGGCTTTCGGAGAATGATACTCTTCTACCTCAGAAAATTGCAGAGATTGTGGGAAATGGTAGTTTCGTTCGTATGGTGGGCCCCGGCCAAAACTCTGAGAGTCTGGAATGACCTTCTCTACGACAGCAACACCAACTTCTCCATTGGCACTATCCTGTTCTGGCATATCGAACTGGCTATATCGTCTCTTCTTAGATTTCGGGTTGAGATGCTCTTGGGTCATGACTGATTCCATGTGCTCAATCATGGGCCCATGGTCAATGAGAGGACTTTGACCAATTGGCGTAAAAGCCAAAAGTGGTTTGATAGATGAAGAAGTCCCAGCAGACGGGGGCAAGTCTCGACCAACGCCTGAATTGAGCGCTGCTGATACACGATATTGAGAATATGAGTTCACTGTGGGAGTCAAAAGCATCTCGCCATCATGAGGCTGGCTACTCTGACGACGCTTAATGACCCCACGCGCGGATGCTTGGCGGGAAAGCTCAAGCTCTTCTCCGACCTCGGAAGAGGGCCTCGTAGCTAATGCTGACTGGACAGTAGTGGCACGAATAGTTTCGGATTGCGGAGGTTGATGGACGTCACTGCTGGGGCGTGCAGAAGTTTGAGGTGAAGTTGGATTATGGGCCGTAGGATGGGAAGTGAACTGGGTCTCAGGAATGGAATCGGGCCTCTCTGATCTAGAGTTGGCTTGCATTCGCGGATTGGAAGCTAATGTATGCTGTTTCATCGCGTCGCGTAACATCTTCTTTGGACTAGGCATTGTCCCCCTAAGTATCTGGTCATCTTCATAGCCAGGATGAGAATTCACTTGGAAAGTTGCCCGTCGCTGTATCTGCTGCGGCGTCTCTTGATGAGTTGATTTGACGGTTGGCATATTGGCCTTCTTCGATGAGCGGTGGGATTGTTTCAGGGACTCGACTTGAGCTTGCAAATGTGAAACTTGCTTTTCAAGGGCGTTATGTTCCTTTTTTATGTCTTCCATCTTTGAACCAGTAGCTGATTCAAGCTGCCTTCGAAGAGTGGCAAGTTGCTTCTCAAGAGCATGATTTGCCTCCTTTAGAGATTCTTTCTCGCGGTTGTCCTTTTCCGCAGCCCCTAGCTTCTTTTGGAGATTGTTGTTCTTCTCTTGATATTCAACCTTCTCTTGTTGTAGAGAATCCAGCTTCCGGAAATTGGTTTCAAGCTCGGCCTGGCAATTGAAGATCGCATCCAGGTCCTGACCGGTTGCATTCCGCACTGTTGCGAGATACTCTTGGAGCTCTCTAATACCATTGCCGATGGATATAACGTCACCATCAATTTGCTTGCCACAGTCCTGAAGACCTAGTTGCTGCCCCTCTAGTCGCTCTAGAACAACTGCTTGTAGACCAAGTTTCTCTTTGTATGAAGCTATCTCAGCTGAAACCTTATCGACGCTAATGGTAGTCGAAACCCCCTCATCTTGGGCCTTTTGCAAACTTTCCTTGGTGCTCTTCAATTCTGTTTCCAAATCAGAGCATTTCTGCGTTAGATTTTTCACTATTGAATCATTCTTCGTCTGCATGTTAGACTTGGTAAAGTCCGCCTTTTTGGCAATTTCCTGTTCCTTCCTTTTTATCTCTTCTTTCGCCTCAGCTTGGATTGCCTTCGTTTCCTCTTCGAAATTATTGATACGAGTCTGGGCATGTTCCAATTTCCCCTCGAGAGTACGTATATGCTCCGTGTTGCTGGAACTGGTCTCTTGGATCAACGTCAACTCTTCTTTAGCCTTTGCAACGTCTCTATTCGCAGTTTGGATTTGGCCTAAAAGGCCTGAATTCGTAGTTTCGAGCTCTTGTATAATGGCGAGTAACTTCGGACTCTCTACTGGAAGGGCTTGTGCAGCAGTGAGCTCATCAGACTTTGTAGATAATTGATCCTGACAATAGTCGAGGTCTCGTTGCGCTTGTTCCAGCCGTGTCGTCAAGTTTTGAACCTCCAGATCACTGGCTTTCTTTTCTGCGGCCAAATTTGCATTGGACTCTCGCAGCTCCGATACACGATCGTTGAGCCCATTTTGTATTTCGGTGTCGATCTTAAGCAGACCTAGACGTTCTTTAAAGTCGTCGAATAGCTTGTTGACCGATTCTTGGACAGATGTTCCATTACTATCTGAAGCTTGTACTTTGCTCTCAATCCTGAATTATATAGTTAGCAATTGTCCTTTGCGTATTTCTACTAAGCAGTCTGCCGTGGACGTACCTGTTGCACAAAGCCTCGATGAGTTTGACTAAAGACTGTGGTGGTTCAGCTTGGTGGTTCCTGAGTCCACCAATAGCATTTATAGCTTGATCAACCCTGCAACATGTCAGCACAAATAAGTCATTCTCAGGTGGGGGTAGGGTGACGCACTTTGTTTGGGTTGCGCTCGCGGACGTCAAAATCGTAGTTAAGCTACCGTCATCTTTAGTGAACTCCTTGATGACCTCACTAGGAATCTTCTTCAGGAGCGTTATAAGCTCCCTGTGAGCTTCTACCTGTGCTGTGAGCTGCTTATGAAGTTGGTCTGAGTTGTGGTGTTCGCGTGACAACTCAATCAGATTCTTCTTCAGGTCGGCGTTAAGCAGCTCGTTCGTTCTTGAAGCTACGTCTTATAAGCGTGTGGACCTTGAACATAAATGTGAACTTACAATCGTCTAGCTTCCTCTCGAATTCCTGCTTCTTTAAAGCATCTTACTTTATCAGCTTATGCAAACAAAATAGTTCCATACTACTTACCTGTTGTAAACTTCTTGGCAGTCTCTTCTGCCTTAGCAACTCTGGCGATCATGTCCTTTTCATACTTTACTAGTCCATCAGCCTGCAGCCGCATTTCCTTGATTTCCTTGATTTTCAAGTCCATCTGGTCAACGACAGATTGCTTCTGGGTAGTGGCATACATCGCGATAACCTCAGCTGAAGTCTTCTTCATTTCATCTGCTTCGTTCATAAGCAACTTTTGCGTAGTGACAACCTTGTTCATGTGGTCTTTGTATTGAACATGGAAAGTTCCATATTTCTTCAACTTCTGTGAAATGTCCCTCTTTTCTACTTCCAATGCTGCGATTGTCTTCTTGTATTCGCCAGTAAGGTGGTTGAGCCTTTTGATTTCTTCCTGCTTGGACTGGCAGTCATTGATCACTTCTTCGAAAACGTGCGCCTTCTCGATGAATTTTCGGAAAGCACTTTTGGGAGACTCCTTCAGAGTAGGTTAGCGGATTGACTCTATGCCTCCAGAAGAGAACCTTACCTTGCCATGAACTGAAAGGGGTGGGTGCGCTTGCAAAGATGCCTGGGATTCATGTTCTCGTAAAGCATCTTCAACAATGAGTTCGATCCTTGAAGCCTCGCGCGGCCGCATGAGTCTGGACTTTTGAACTTTTGTGGTTTGCATTGGTTGCAAAGCAGAGTGCTCGGAAACCCCTTTTGGTTCCAATTGGTTTAGCGCCATGGGCCTGCTGGCCCTGCTCAGTGGAGTGCCCATATTGCTTCGCGGTGGCCCCTGTTCAGTAGGGGTCTGTGATGCAGATCTTGAAGGTTGCTGGAAACATATATTGCCTGTAATTGCATTGCTAGGGTTAACCAGGCTAACTGATACTGAAGCATGAGGTACGGCGCCTGCCGGTTGATGAGGAGCAATTCTGTAATTATTCTCAACGAAGGAAGGCTGGCGAGAGTGAGCCGCAGCTGGCTGGCACTTGTTCGTTAGCTGAAAGCTTCTCAAGAAAGAGTTTATTACTTACTGCGCTTTTGACTGCATGAGAAAGCTCTGACTGGAAATGTTTCTTTAGCTTGGATTGACATTGGCAATATAGTGATTCTTACACTAATGGGTTCTTCCACATGGCCCATTTGCACATCTAGAGCCTCTGCCGAGTTGCTATGACCATGTCCGTTTATGTGCTGATCGTAGGCAATAGAATTTCGAATGTATTGCTCGTCTCTATCCTTGCGGACAGCATCGTGGTCGGGAGCCAGTGAACGTGTTTGCCGGCTAACGCTTGGCGGCAAATCTGAGAACGGGAAGCTGGGGCCTTTAGGCTGTAGATTCCTCGCATGCCCAATAGGCTCACTGATTGGGGTTGGATCTGCATAGTTCAGTCGAGAACTATTTGAAGTACGTTGCGTCTCTGGAAATGGTGCTTTGATTCGCTTGGCCCTGATAATTCATATTAGCAAGATAGCCTAAGAAATTTGCGGGCGTAGTCATTATACCTGCTTGGTGCAATAAAGGGCGGTCTTAGGCCTGATTTGGAGCGGATAGCTGGATGTTTTACTTGATAAGCAGCTAGAGTGGGCGATACTGCTTGTCTAGCAGGCTTCTGCAAAGCAGCTTCTCTGGGAGATTGCCCTGGGTGGGACGCGTGGGAAATAAAGGGGACAGTCGACGTCTGTACATGGATAGGTGGCTTCAATGATGTCTCTCGATCGAGGGGATGCTGAGATACTGGCTCTTTGTTTGAGTGCAAGGGGTAAGAAGGGATAGAAGCAGTTGGAACAGCCGGGACTAGCATTTGGAAATCAGGCTGTAAACGTGGGTCTCGCTGCAAAAGCTTTGGGGGAATCAACTCTTCGACAGCTTGCCCCAGATTCGAAACGTGAGTTGTAATTGATGTCTTTACCTGGGGATCAATTGGCATTGAAGGTGTCTTCCATGCAGAAATATCCTGTGTGTGGTCCTTGGCATGTTGCTTGGGTTGTGAAGCGAGGTACTCATCACTTTCAGCAGAAGTCGGTGAGTGACAGAGAGGAGTCTTAGTGGGTAGTTCACGCTGAACGGCCTGGATCGTCTCTTGTGGTTTCGATTGAGCTGCAATAGAACATGTTAACAGAGTCGATAAAAGCATATGCCATTACTGACCTTGGGGTTTTGGGACTGTATCCGTATCACAAGACTCTTGCGGTGGTTGAGACTTGGGAGCCCCCTTGCTACGCCTCGGTGGGGGTATTGCGTACTGTCCAGCTTGGGCCTTCATGGCTTTAGCAAAAATGAACTCTTTTTCTGGGCTTATGTCGCGGGCGACCGGTCGCTTGAAGAAGGCATCTGTGGGATCTTCCTTTCCACTTGGTGGTGAATCAGGTGTCTCCGTGATGGTGAGCCTCAAAACTCGATCCGTTTCTGGAGAAAATGGATGATCTCTAGATGCTAGAGATACCTGTGTCTCCATAGCTTGTGTATCAATTTCCACGTTAGCGAATTGAGTGTCTAATACCCTGGACTCGAGGCTCTCTTGTCCAAATGACTGGGTGTCTAGTTCTAGAGGAGCGAATTGAGTCTCATCAATTCGAGATGCATAACTGTCGGGTCCCTGATCCAGATTGTCTTGATCCAGCAAGACCTCCACGTTGGATTGAGTGCCGGGAAGCTGGGGACCGTGTTGATCATCATCAGACAGCGGTCCATAATTGGAGACATTAAACTGCTCTGGCAGGACCTGACTCTCCTCCTCTAGGGGAATAGGCATCATTGATGATAATGCGGCACGCCTACGGTGTAGGGAAGGTTGAGAGAAGCGTGTGCACCGAAATTTTGCCTCAAAGAGTGACACCACGAAGGTGAGCAGCCCGATGAGCCAACGCTGGATGTGTATTGACGCTCGCGGGAGAATTTGGGACGTATACGGAAAAGAGTGTGATGATGTTGAAAAGAGAAAGGGCAAAAGGAAGGAAGGAAGGAAGAGACGAGAGCTCGGCAATTTGGAAGGAATGCCCTCGAGCCCCTTCTCCTTCTGAAGGAAACACGACACTCAATGACGACATCCCAATGGCAATCGCAGCATGGTGTCGAGCTCAATTCTTCATTAAAGGAGGGTGTCACATGAATTAACACTACCGTAATATACATAGATACCTTTCTTTGCTGGGAGGAAAGAAATCGTTGAGGGTCACCAATAAGACATTTGCCTGCTGTCGACGAAGAAGAACACCTACAGCATTCTTAATTCTCACATCCCTAAAGCTGCCCAAAACAATACAACGAAGAACAAGAGAGCCGACCACATTGTATCATGTCCTCCCCATTAAATCAGGAAAGGAAAGTGATTTTGTACGAAAATGAACTGGCAGAACCAAAGTATTGAGTCGACGGCCTTACTGTCTCGAATTCCGTTGAGCTTCAAAGCTTCCTGTAATCTTGAAACGGTCTGATGGAGTCTGTTATCAGCGCAAGATGAAGATGAAGACCAGAGAGGACACCAGACGGTCTGTTCCAAATGGTGGTACTTGTTGCGCTTGAATCCCATGATGTGGCCAATGTTAAAAGTCTCGAGGATACAAGACATACCATGGGTGTTTCTTGTAGCTGATGCTATTTGTAGATTGGGGCTCGTCTCCGTTGCAATCTCTTAAGTGAGCTCCACCCTCCAGCGCCTGGCGATGAGTGCGAGTAGCATCTTTATGGAACCAAGTTTCGAGCCAAGGTGACTGATCTGCAATCATCATTGACCAAACAGCCAATCTTGACAGCCTGGACATCCAAGTTACCCACGCAGTACCTTAGCCATATTTGCAAAGCATAGCGGCGCCTAGCAACACGTCTCAGCACGCGCAGAGTATTCTTCAGCATCATCAGCCACCTCAAGGCCACCGAAGAAACAGCGCGCTACTCCTCATGAGACTCCTCTAGCCACAGCTGCGATGTAAATAGCTTCCCAGGCATGAACGTACCTTACCTTATACTATATGGACAAGTCATCGGCAGTCAACATGTACCCAATGAATCTAACGTTGAATCTCAGTTGTCGTTAACCCGTTATCGAGATCTACCCTCGCTAATAATAACCCCAGCTTACCGCCATCCCTGAAACCATCCTCCAATTGGGCCACAACACCCCGAAATAGAGGGCTGGGACTCTTTTAACCGCCAACAGTCAGCACAGCAGCCAGTGAATCTCCCTCATCACCATGCCCCGGATCTCCTAGCTCCCGTCCTGACCCATGCCGGTCAGTTTCGAAAAGCCTTAGCAAAGTGATATAGATATTCTTGAAATACCTTACGGCCCAATAACAGGCCTACTTGTAGCCGCTGTCCTGGGGGTCTGCGGATGCTCTTCATAAAGGCAGTGCGGTTCCCCTTGCAGAAGTGAGCTCACATTTCTCGTCACCAACAGTAGGCGTTCCTCAGAATAATTTCATCACAGTCACATTGAGTGCCGGGCGCTTGAGTGAGAGGTTTCACTAGGAGCTTGCATTTCATATTCATATAACGCCTGTCACGATGAGGGCAATAATTCTTCTCGGTTTCTTGCTGAATATCTTCTTTCTACAAGCTACAGCACAAGATTCTACCGCTTCTTCTGATCCAACGCCAACATCATCTGTTTCCTTGACTCCAGCAATGTCTTCCAGTGCCGTTGCGGCCCAGTTTTCTAGTCTAGCGACTTCTGCTCCCCAGCAGCCGGGAGATGGTGAGTCTCATTCGAAGGACGGTTGATTTGAAAGACATGCTGATTGCTGTTTAGGTCCAGCAGCAGGAGATGCTGGTTCTTCAGCCGGGGCCGGTGATAGCAACGCAGGAGCAGCGGGTAAAGACTCTGGATCGATAACTTTGTCAAGAGGCGCAATCATTGCACTCATAACGATCGCCGGAACAATATGCATTGTTGGGAGTAAGTCGCACGTTGCTGCTATCATCGGGCATCCACTAATACCGCTTTAGTTGCTTCGTCGGTACTTTGGTACCTTGCAAAGAAACGGTCATGGGAGGTCCGCGCAAAGATCCGAAGATCCGCAAGACGAGTTGCTACTGCCTTGACGCCACGTAGAACGACGTTTCCCAAAAATGTGCAAGACAGAAGGAGGGCTTCGACTCGTGGGCTGACTAAGATAAACGAGGTTCCGAATACGCCGAGGGCTGATGTCGAAAAGGGTATGCCCAAAATGAGTTCGTTTGAGCTCTCGGAGCCTCCAAAGAAGTCGAAATGGGCGAAATTGGGTCGGTAACGGCGAACGGTTTGGCCACTTTATCGGTTTTTGTAGACCTAGGTAGCGTTGGTGTTTGGGTATTCGGGATTTTTTGAAAATTCCCAGTATATATAGGGCCAGGATATTTTGGAAAGGGAGACATTTGCGATACCCCAATATTACTACAATTGACAGAGGTTTTGCAATGTGTCTCGGTGTGGTATCGTGTTCTGTAATCACTAGACACAACGTGCACCCATCACAGGTTCCTAAACACGTTTCCACTGGCGCTCCTCCGACCGTCGTCACGTCTCCCCTTTCGCTCGACAGGAGGTTTGGCACTCTCTTTCTCCTTCTTTCTTCCCTCGGGTGTAAAGGTAACGGATCGCTCGCCGACAACCTCTCCCTTATTCTTATTGACACGGCCCGCCCCTTGCATTCGTGATCCCAAAGGCTTATCCTGACGTTGGTGACCAGACTTCTTGTATGAAGAGGATGATATCCGCATTTCAGGCTTGGGTTTTGGCTTCGACATAATCTCATCCTTATCGCTGTCCCCACTGTCGCTCGAATTGGCTTCGTCATCTGACACCTTCCCATTGACGGCGTCAACCTTCGTACTGGGGTTGAGGGCCTGAAACTCTCTGCTTCGCTCATCCACAGCAAAATCCTCATCCTCAAACAGTTTGCCAAATCGGTCGTCACCAAGAACACCCATATCCTCATCGACCTTCTGCCTTCGCTCTTGTCTCTTGAGCATCTTGTCGACCAAATTCTGGTTAACCTTGACTTTCTTACCACCTCTAATCCTACTGGCTCTTTCTTTCTCGACTTTCTCCTTGACTCTCTTGGTCCTCTCCTCGTCCAAAATGTATGGATTGGCAATAAGGCGAGCTTCCTCGTAAAGTCTCGAGGCAACAAAATATCCGTGCATGTAAGGCCGCAATAGATTGGTTGTCCCAATAAGATGCCCAAGGTTCAAAGCTTTCAGTTCCGGCAGCGTCAAGAACTTGTAATTGTCGTATGTTCCTGCTGGCGCTTCTTCTGCCATCTCCTCAACCATATTGTCTAAGAATGAGCACCACCTTGGCGCGGGACCAAGCTGTGGAATGAGGAAAGCATGCTGCTGCTTGCCTTCATTCGCGGTCAAGAGCATCCCACTCTCCTTGCACCATGCTACAGAATTGATGTCCACAGCTGGCTCAACTGACGTCCAAGCCTTACCATCAGCCTCGTCCCATAATTTGATGATTCGTTTGTCCGCCGACAATATTTTCTTTTCCTGGGATGATGTTGTCATATGTATTAATGTTTTAATGGGGTATCCGTATCCTTGATCTTTGCGCAAAATTGGAACTGGGCGTCGGAGGTCGTAGATTTGCACCAGACCTTCAGAGGATCCAGATGCGAGCGAAATACCTGACCTGTCAAAGTCGAGAGCCGTAATTTCTCCTTCTTGTCCTGACAGAACCCCTACTCTAGCCTTTGATCTCGGATCCCAAAACTCAACAGTCCCAATAGAAGTTCCGAAAGCAAGTAAATTATGGCTCTCTTCTGCAATTGCAGCCGTATTCACACTGCCAGTATTGATCCCACCTTGTAATGCACCGCCTCCAGCTGAAACCAGGTCATCACCACCGACATCAATTTCGTAAGATTTCATGAATCTTCCAATCTCAAGGTTCAGTCGGTAAACCTCTCCGCTACCATCTGCATTGACGCCAACCGATGGAACCAAAGCTTCAGCCGACTGCTTGTCGTAAATTAGGTCTCTGCCATATCTCGGGAGGCGTGTTTGGTAGTGGCATCCTCCTGGAGTGTGAAACTCGAGTCTTCTGTCGGTTTGTAGATGGAGCGATTTGGAATAGTCAGAGGATAGAAGAATGAAGGAATGATTTAGGCTGGTAGTATGTCGCGCGAATGAGAGAGAAAGTTGTGGCAGGTTGTGTGCGTGAATCTGCGGCTTGTATGTGCCAGTACTCATCGCCCATTCTCCATCCTCACTGACTCTTATACACGAGCTGGCTTCTTCGAATTCAAAATCCTGAAGTAACTCCACTCGATTGGCATACTCGGGGTCATTTTTCAAACTGCGCTTCCGTTGCCGTGCAAGCCAGTCTGGCAGAGGTCTTGCAGTAGAAGCACCGGAGATGGTATAGACCGGTACCTCGTTAGCATTCGTGAGCTTCATGGCGGAGTTGTGTTTGACGGTTTTGCAATCGCAGAACCCCACCAGCTTAGATTTGACTTTTGAGATTTGAAGTTCTTCAGGAAATTTATTTTCTTCCCTGTACCGTACAGGGATGATAATCCGATTGTCCCACTACTTTGGCGGGCCCGAAACCCCGTCTCGGAAGACTAGTCCCGCTCCAAACCCTTGCCATGCACGCCCACACCCATGATTCAATCGTCAACACAGCTCACGCAAAGGCATGCGCAACGTCCTTCGGATGAAATAACTCGACAACATCTGACCGGCAGTCCTTCCTTTGCTGCTTCTCTGCCTCCTACCACCTGCGACTCGACTTGCATCAGATGAAGGGGGTCCAGTGTTAATATACTCGAAAGGTGCCACTGTCTCTGCGGAGATGGAGCCCTGCGAACCTCTCAACTGCTACGCGATTCAGAGGACCCCTTATACTATTGACCCGACAAGGACATTCTACTACTCTTCTAGATGACACTGAGTGTCTATCTTCCCTGTGGTAATTTCAAGCATTTCTCGGCGTCGGCGCCTTTAGAGAGGCGTGCCCAGCTTCTATCAATGAATCGAGCCACTCAACGATATGGAACCTGGCGAATACCTTACGAATGTATTATCCTTTGTGAGGAACCCACCTCCAACTATGCAATAATAGCGGGCTAACCTTGTGTCTGCAGAGTAACTTCGCATCGATAAACTACGAGTACCTTGAACCTCAAGGGCTTCCTCCAGGGATAGCCAGGAAGGTGCTGCAAAAACTCGAAGCAAGCTGGAGGCAAGAGGGACGGCTAGTACATTGTGACACGTTCCGAGATGGAATTTGGGCATTTCAAAACGCCTCGAATACTTCGACGAGTTCTCCAATATCCAAGGGTACTTCTACAGATACCAGTATCGTTGAGGCGCAAGGAATCAGGCTTGTCTTGAGGGAGAAAGGAATATTTGAACCTGCCAGCCTTGCAAAGAGCAAAAATACTTCGCCAAATGCTCTGAATAATCCAAACAGCAACTCGCCCCCTTCCTCGTCATCCCTTGAAGCGAATATTCGAAATGCGCAGCTTCACAACTCGAGAGCAATGCAGGGCAATGCAATGCCAGAACCACCGATGCATTCGCCTGGACTCAAGCAATCCAACAAGCCAGATGAAATATGGCCATCAATGAGAGAGGTTCATGAGGGTTTCATTTCGGCTGTGCTTGGTTCACTGGTCTATTTTCTTTGCCGTGATGAGTGTCTCGTACCTCTCAATTCGCGAACTCTGATTTTGAATTCTACAAAACCATTAAACCAGGGTGGGTGTGCTAGTAGATCTCTACAAATAGCAAATGCAATTACACTTGCAACGTTAGATATCAGTCTGACCTCACTGGGAACACTTGTGGTCAAGGCTCATTCTGATACAGCGTCTGGTCTACAAAGTCTTGTAGATGGTTCGGGGGTTCCAACCGCATTGGTACCAGGCGCTGCCTTGTGGTTGGCACCGGGTGGAAACGCTGCAAAATTTTATGGCACATGCGACGATACGGATTTGCCTTCAAGCTCAGCATCTCAAGTACAGGCAAGTGCTACAGATTCGAAGCTGAACAATTTCAATGAAGCCTCTATGAAATCATGGCAGTCTAAATGCCTTGAATGGTTATCTGCGAAAGGTATCAATACTGCTGCCATCGATTATGCGGGCTGGCTATACGTGCAAGTACTCGGCGGTCACTCGCCATACTCAAAATCCGAGAATCAAGGGATACCAATTCTTGAAGGCTTAACTATTGTTCCTTGGCCAGCTGTGCTCTGCTTTCAAACTTCTAGCTCTGGGACTCGCGATTCTCAGCCCAATGGAAAACACACTAATCATGGGCGAGATCCCATTGTGTTTGCCGAGAATTGGTTCACTAGCAGAGATGAGAGAGCAAGTATTATGCTTAAGCGGCAAAAAGAGAGACAGATAGCTGAAGCACGATCCAAAGAGCAAGCTGATGTAGAAGCACGTGCGCTGCAGTCGGCCATACAATCCCCTGCTGTCCTGCGAAGAGCAAGTAATGCTGGCGCAATGTATCCAACGCCGCCGGATGCGATTCATCATCCTATCGGAGCAACTCCATCTTTCGACGGTGCTGCTTCTACGCCAGGAAACTTGAATCCTTTTATCCAACAGGATACTTCGACCATGGCTCAAACTAGCTCTGGAATTGGCACGGGCATGGCTGACAGTGAGGCAGACATTTGGGGCTCGTCTATCAAGAAAGGAAGAGCGATTTCAAACGCACATTTCAATGATGGCGAAAACGATGCCGATGACCAGTTTAATGATATTGGAGGGGATCTATTTGGAGCTGATATCACAGATGCGGACTTCAATTTCTTTGACGAGCCTGATTCAGTTCAGCTTGAGCCATGTATACCTGATGCTGTGGAGTTCAAACAAATTCCCGTCAACATAGCCCCAGAGGAGTCCCGTGATGTCAAAATCTCCTCCAATGTGAATGGAATGGACGCTCCGGATACTCTTATTCACGAACCACGAGGGTCTGAGGAGAAAGAAGATGAGAAGACAATGTTGTTCCAAATGGAGATCGTACCAAGCGGAACAAACGACGGCATATCAAAAAAGGCCAGTAATGCGCCGACCACGGAACATGTTTTTCAGCCTCCAGTACAGCCTCCTTTCAACCAAGAAGCTATTTATAGACGACTTACTCTTGGGCCGCTGGCTGGTCGTCAAAAGAATGTGCCTCGACGTGCTAGTACTTTCGACAAGGTGGACTTCGAAAGGGCCTTGTCATCAGTTGACAAGAAATACAGAGCGCATGGACAATTCAACTTCTCCTCGGTTAAGAAAAATTATAGACCAACAGATGCTACTGTTCTACCTCAGACGGAGTATCTTAGCAGTCGGAAGAGGATACATGATAATGAGTCACCATCGAATACTTTTGCGCGGATTTGGATGGATGAAGGGGTGAATGATAAGCTAGATTCGCCTGATAAAATGGATTTCCTGATGGGCTGTGAAGATATGAGCCCGACATCCGAACAAGACGATACAAGCAATACTACCGATGACCCATCTTTTCTGCCCAAAGTGGGTTTGGAACGAAGTTGGCTGGCAGAGAATGCTCAGGGAGATGGAACGACTACTCCTTTTGATCCCATGGCTATCGACTTTGAGCAATCCGCGAGCACACCACAGTCAATGAGCGGCTCACAGATCCCTCTGCTTGATGCAGATCCCGCTGACTGGTCCCTTACCACATACTTCACTTCTCCAGAACCCGAGGTTCAGTCAAATACCCTTACGGACCTAGATCGCATAGCGACAGCACAAATTTTAGCTGACCAAGCTGTCTCGGGCACCCTTCAACTCCCTAGAGTCTCCGGAAGTGAAACTCCCCTGCGTTCAAATAAGGCCAACTCCACAAGAGAATTGATGCGAAGTGTTACGAAAGCAGCAAAATCATATTTCAAAGACATCACACCATGCACCATGCGCTTATTTTTAGACATTCAAGGTATCCCAGTCTTAAATCAAGGGATTCGATTACCACCACGGCCCATAAACCCCCGAGGCCCAAATCCTTTGGACCCGAGGTCGCACAATCCATTTCCTATACACCCTCCTCAGCTTGAGGTCCGGAGATCGGATTCAAAACTTTCGATTCTCCCTCCTGCCATAAACTTTTGGGAGAACCTCGGATTAAGTCCTTGCAAAGGCGCCAAGGACATCAATGCAGTCTGCGTCTTTCCCAACATTGATGGTGTAGCTACGTCCGCAAACAGCCTTCTTGAACAAATGAAAAGTGTATATGAATCTTTCAGACTCGGTAGTCACGATAGGATTACCTCGAAAGATCTCATCGATGGCTTAATGCCATTTTCTTTCGACCCAGATCAAAATAATGGTAGTGCCAATGCACCAGCCCTTAACTCAATGGTCGGCCGATTATGCAAAGTCCTCTCGACTTTGGACCTCGAAGAAACGAATCTCGTGGTTTATTTTGTTTATCCAGTCGACAACGCGCCTCTCTTTGTGAATATTTGCTCATCTTTTCATGTCCTATTTAACATGTACAGAAAGGCGCTACTTGATTTGAAGAAGAAGCCGTTCAATGAGTTGGTCTTACAATTAATACCGTTGGACTTCATATCGTCCCCAACCACGATTGTGACGCCATTGCCTTCAGAGTATGCACGACTCGCAATGGAGGTTTACGACCGATGTATGGATTTCAGCTCTTCGTCTTCGAGTCCGGGTATCATGTTAGAGCAGCCTCTTCCCAAGGGTATCGACTTCAAGCTGAACGCAACTCCATCAGCATCTGTACTCCAAGAGAACACGTGCTTTCATATCGCATACGCGCAGAGTATTGATGATCGATGGGTCACAGCTGTATGGACGGATAATAGAGGAACTCAACAAATGACTGCCTCATATTGTCTTGGGCGTAGAAATGAGCCGATATCGAGGCAGTTTTCAGAGATCGCCGCCGAAATTTGGGATACAACCCTCGACTTCATCTCTCACAAGAAGATCCATTGGCGGGTCATGATTGCCCGTGTCGGAGTAATGGATCCTTCGGAAATAGACTTTTGGACAAGCCTCGCATCAGCAGAGTCGAATGCACAAGTGAGCTTAACGCTCATCACTGTGCAGACCGATCCTTCTTTGCGGCTGTTGCCTCCAGCTGTCACCTTAACACCAAATGGGAATAATCCAACACAGTCGACAACGCCTGTATCGACCCCCCAGCACGCAATTGTCTCCCCTGAGAACTCAACAACACCAGTTCGCGACGCAGCAGTCGCGACCCCTAATGAACTCGTTGAGCCAGACGTAGATGCTCGGCTCATAGATTATACCGACCAAAGCTGGGGCGCAGTCCTCGCGCACCGGCTCAACAACTCCAACTCCCTCCTAGAGCTGAATCCCGCGCTTATAAGCGGATACCTAATTAAACGAGGTGGAACCAACAGCGATGACCCACCCATCGTTATTGAAGTGAATATTGTACATAGTGAGGTTGTTGGAAATCCCAGGACCTTTCATGAGAGTCTGTTGAGGGAAATATTGGGTTATTATCGGGGTCTTGCGACCTTGGCTAGGGTCAGAGGAGTTGTGGATCCGGTCAAGGATGGGAGACCTTGGCATGTCGCTGCTGCTGAGAAGGCAGTGAAGGCTTTATATATGCTGATGTGATGATGGGTTGGATATCATTTTAGGACTAGGGTGGTCGTATTGGAGAGAATTGGATAATAAGAGAGCGTTTTAAAGTTGCATAAATTACTGGACGTCTTAAAGTGACTCAAAAGTGACCTTCGTTGTTGTAATTAAATTTATTATTCACTGCTCTTTGAATCACTTCATTGTCTTGATTCAGGGGCTAAATGGACCCCTGCAAGGAGTCTCGCCTAAAGACTGCGGGGTTTTGGAGGGGTAAAATTGCAACTTCGAAAAAGCCCCTCGACATTTGCTGACAGCCTGACCTTCCCAACTTCACATCCTCTACATCCTCTTCGGCCTCTTCTCACTCCTCCAAACCCATATCCTCTTCAAAAGAAATAGCAAGTCCCTCGCACAATGGCAGACCTCCCAACCACCTACGCAGGCAAGTTCACTCCCTCCCCTCCACCTCGTCCCCCCCAAGATTCCCCCAACTAACCTCCTCCTCAGACCCCATCCACATCGCGGTAATCGGCGGAACGGGTCTCCAATCCCTCTCAGGCTACACCCCCGTCGCAGTCCTCAATCCCCTCACGCCCTGGGGCTACCCCTCCTCGCCCATCCATGTCCTAACCCACAACAAAACCCCCATCGCCTTCCTCTCCCGCCACGGCCTGCACCACCAACTGGCGCCGCACGAAGTGCCCAGTCGGGCTAATATTGCGGCGCTGAGGAGTATTGGCGTCAGGACGGTCATTGCGTTTAGTGCTGTCGGCAGCTTGCGCGAGGAGATTCGGCCGAGGGATTTCGTGGTGCCGGATCAGGTTATTGATAGGACGAAGGGTATGTTCGTTTATACTATTATGAGTTTTGTGTCATTGGGGGAGAGAGAGAGAGGGATATAGAGCTGACGAGGAATTGGGATAGGGATTCGACCATTTACGTTCTTTGAAAAGGGAGTAGTAGGGCACGTAGGCTTCGCAGATCCATTCGATGCCAAAATCGGCAAGGTATGCCCCCCCCTCCCTCCACGTCCAGCACCACCCACCATCTCCCGCGTGCGAAAGAACAAGCTGACATATATTTGACTCGAAACAGGTCATCTCAGACTGCGGGCACTCTCTCGCGGGCGCCGGCGTAACGATGCACGACAAAGGCACGATAATCTGCATGGAAGGCCCCGCCTTCTCGACACGCGCCGAGTCGCACATGTACCGCAGCTGGGGCGGGTCCATAATCAACATGTCGTGTCTGCCCGAAGCGAAGCTCGCGCGCGAAGCCGAGCTCTCGTACCAGATGATCTGCATGGCGACCGACTACGACTGCTGGCATAGCACCGAGGATGTGGATGTGGCTATGGTCATGGGGCATATGGCTGCGAATGGCGAGAATGCCAAGCGGTTGGTGGGCGCCGTGCTGGATGAGTTGAGTAAGGAGACGTATGGGGATTTGGTGACAGGGAAGCATTGGGAGGGCAGTGTTAGTGGGATGTTGAAATTTATGACGAAGGAGGTTGGGAGGGGGGAGGTGGGCATGAAGAATATTGAATTCCTGTTTCCGGGGGTGTGGAAATAGGTGGTCATTGTTCGTGATACAGTGATGAGTATATTCCAAGCAAGGATGCATCAACTGCTCCAGCTTAACGCAGATAGAAACTAATTAACTCTATGAATAAGCGATTCTTTCCAGTATGCTGGGTTCTCTATCTGCAAATAATGCTTGCTGCACAACTCTTCGAACCCCAAGTCAGAATATCCCACCTTCAAAAGAAACTAGAAACGATATCAACAGTCCGATTGCTACAGTATAACAAGGATAAATGATTATTACACCCAAAGTCTCCTCGCTTCCTCATCCCGAATGCAGCTTAGTCACCTCACGCATACATGGACAGTATATCGTGTGAAAATTAAATTTCCTACACGCCTTACTACCAAAGTACAGAGTAACACCCAGGATAAACGCCATGCTAAAAGCCATCCGACGAAGAGATATCCGAAAGGGTATCAGTACAGAATAAGCAACCGCATGACAACACACATCCGTCACATAACCTAGAAAAGCCTGCATGTACTTCCAAAGAGAGATCAACAAATGAATGAATGAATGAAAATGTTTGTTCAGATGGATGGGTAAAGCATCGAATCCTCCGAGTAGATATTTGCAACGTATGACAAGACATGAGGAGACAAAAGAGATAGCGATTTAGTGTAGTGGTGGGGTGGTGATATGTGGGTAGGACATCTAGTTGTGGCTCTTGCCGTTAGACATACTAACCTTCTTCCCACTAACCTCGCGCTCCGACAGTCCATCCGCAAGCTTTCCGAACTGCCATTCTGGGAGAGTGATTCCGGTCTGTTCATTGATCGTGGACATCAGCGGAGGAAGCATCTGGTACATATTGCGAATGGAGTCAACACCTCCCATTCCAGTACCCTCAGCATGGGCGCCTTCGCCACCAGCCTGAGCGCCAGTGTTCCAAATCGTCATCTTGGGATTGAGACCACGGACAGCATCAGCGTTGGCCTTTGCGAGCTGGGTGTAGACGCCTTTCTCAATCATGAGATATTGGACAAGCCCAGCTGGGCCGCCGAATGCACGTGACAGATCGGCGTATGCACCAGCCATGGCTGACATACCAGCCGCTTCTTTCTGTTGGCGCACGAGTTGAGCTTCGGCTTCCTGGGCTGCGGCGTGGAAGGATGCTTCTGCGTTGACGCGGACTTTGTAGGCGTGAGCATCAGCAGCGTTTCGTTCGGCGAAAAGAGCTATTAAAAAAATGTTAGCGGTGAAGTGTATAGATAGCAATACTACTTTAGAGAAGGAAACGTACCAGCTTGGGCTTTGGTCTTCTCCTCGTATTGCTTAGCATCGGCAGCTTGTTGTTTTGATTCTCTAGCAATGGTAGCCTTGACGACGTCGCTGGCTCTGAGTCTCTCGAGCTCGGTGAAGGCGCGCTTGGTCTCAACGTCCTTTCGGAGTTCTTCGTCGCGGGACTCGGTAGCACGAGTCGCCTCGATTTGAGCAATGCTCACGTCACGGTTGAAGATAGTTGTGCGGGTAGCAAGAGTAGCTTCAGCTTGGGCACGCTCGGAGTCACGCTCGGTTTTTTGGACCTAAGTAACGTTAGTATCATGTTTCTATCTGATCACACTTCTACACCAATATAACTCCACCGAGCTTCATGTTTTCTCTAAGGTAAGTTGCTCGGCATATCAAAAAGGGTTACGTACCGCAGTCTCGGCGTTAATCTTGGCAATCTCACGGTTCTGCTCTCCGTGACGCTGGGCCTCTCCAACATTACCTCGTCTCTGAGCCTCAGCTACATCGATACGAGCTTGATTGATGGCTCCCTCGGCAGCTTTTCGGGAGAGGGACTCAAAGTAAGATGATTGGGGAGCATCACGAAGTTCCTTGACGTTGGCGTTGTAGATTTTGAGGCCGAATTGGGCAAGTTCTTCCTTGATGTTGCGGAAAATACGTCTCTTAAATTCATCACGCTCAGTGAAGATTTCTTCCACTAAAGGTTCAGAGTCAGCATTGCTTAACCTAACCAATAATTTTGACAAGAGTTCGGAAGCACAAAGAGAGTTCGAAAATGTCAGAATCTTAGAACTTCCGGATATGTTGAAGCTTCCGGATCTATCTATCCGAATAATGAAATAACCTGAGCTGGGGGAGGGGGGACATACTGGTCATAGAACTGACGAGGACTCGAGTTTCACCCTCAATGATTCCCTTGACAATCCTATCAATATGCTGGCTATTGGCGACATTATTCTTTTTATCATTGCCTTCAGCAAGCAGCATTGCATATTTTATCAAGGCGTCACCTTTATCCTCAGGGGCATGTTCAACGCTGTTTCCGTCGCGAGGAGCCTGTCCAGCAGTTGCACCTCGTTGATTGCAATCAGGGCCGACTGTAAAGACTACGGGAAGGAGGAATTGAAGTTTCTCCCGTGTCATGGCCTGGAGGTCCCTGCGAGTGGAGGGTCAGTGGACTGCCTGTAGAGTGCTTGATGCAAAAGTCCAGGGGTTGAGTTAAGACATTGTGGACGGGATTTCAGATGTCATTTCCACTCTTACAGGCGGAAAGCATGGTAGGAGAAAGGGAAAGGACTATAGTTCGCTTACATAGGGTAATCGCGCGGCTGGATTGAGAATCTTTGACACTGCAGTACGTGAGTAAGGGATTGCACAAATGATGTAATAGGTGTTCTTTACTTACTTTTTGAAACGGATAGATCCAGGCACTTTTGGCAATCCTAATTGTCTTGATGCCTGCGCCAGTAATGGCGAGGTAAGTGTCCGGAGTAGCAATAGAATAACGCATTGTGATGGATCAGATGGAAACGTATTTGTGATGTTGTTGAATGGTACTCAGAGAATTGTATACCCAGAGTAGAAGGTCAGACGATTGGTAGAAAAGTGGTGAGAGAGAATATGGTATTCTGGGGTTCTTAAATGTTTAAGTAGGAATGACGAGGCTGAGCGTTACTTAATGCTAGGTTCAGGCGGAAGAGGGTAAGGCCCCCGCAGGTTCCTAAATTGATGTCAGCTATAGAAGTCCGCCTCATCATGTGATGGTTAGTTAGAGTGAGGGTAATAAACACCTTCCTTGATATGGATTTAGACTCTCAAACAAGGCTGTGAAGAGGGCAATGTTCCGGGACAGAAGATTATATGCCTCACTCTACCTGTAAATATTGGAAATGTGGATAGACCTTGAAAGAAGAAGACATCCGAACGATTGCTCAAACAAGAGAAAACGGTCTGTTTGCAGCCGCCATCACACTGTGTTGTTGTGTGTGTGGTTATACGACAAGGCTGCCACATGTCCGTCAGATTCGGAGCAATCATATCATACCATACCTACCTTAGGCCCTTAGGGCAGATGGCACAGGGTTGCAAGACACCATAGAAGCAGGGCGTTTTAATCCAGGATCTGCAAACAGAATGAGGCATTTCATCCCGTCTCCATGCCTGACTGACCAATACTGTAGGCTGTACGGAGTAAGTAGCTGGCAATCCTGGTGCACTGCCCCCCGCATTCTGGGTGAGCAATATTCCATATGCTGAGCCGTGCATGCGTCTCGACGCCAGTACAGTACAGTAGATGAATCGGAATGGAGAGATGAACCATGTTTACTTGGGCTGCGCATTGATTGGCACGAAAGTGAGACTCATACAGTACTGTAGATTGGAGCAGCAGCTAAGATACAGCGGAGCGGCTGCCTAACGGCGTTTACCGTACGTACGCTACAGTACAGCGACCGAGTACAAGACCCACTCACTGGTGAGCCTCAATTTTGTGGATGGGATGCCCTTCTAGCTCCCTTCTAGAAGGTCCAGCTGACTGACAAGGTTGACAACGGGGCATACTCTACAGTGTACATCACGACATCCATTTTTGGTTCAGAGGCAGTAGTAATATTTTGCGTGACTACCACCAAAAGAATAGTAATAGTACCTAACCTTCAAATCAGCAGAGAAGAGGCAACAAAAGACACCTCATGCAGGAGGCATGCTGGCACGGCACGTATGGCTGGGGTAAGGCAGTCTTCAGGTCTGAATACCTTACCCTACCGTCCAATGACTCCAATTCTTCGCTCGCGGGGGCACGGAACCGGCCCCAGCATAGCATAGCCCCCCCTATCTTTCAAGATCCGATGCCTTGCCTTGATCCAATGCTTTGCTTCAACACGGGTAGGTAGTAGGTGCTAACCATCTTAAAGCTCTCCGCGCCTCTTCACCTGAGATTCTGATAACGGCGGTAGGGAACCATCCTTCAGCTCGACAGCCTCACATTATAGAGGCGCATATCCATCTTCTTGGCCGGATTCTAGCTTACAGGAGCTAGTTCATATCTCATTTTAGGAGTTCTTGGTGACTCCCTTTCCATTAGCCGTGGGGCCTGTTTCGTAGATTCTCGACGGAACCCAAGATTCACATCCCTTCAGCGTCATGCAATAGCGTCAGGTGATCATCAGAACCAGAAGCACTCGATCTGAATCACCTCATCGATATTGACCAGCAGTACCTTAGGTAGGTACAGCAGTTGCAGTTGCAGTGGCGTCAAGTCCATCGCCATACCAGACTCTCCCAAGCTACCTATTTCAAGCACATCGTCGCTAAAGTCATGGATACCAAACTTCCCATCCCGCCTTCAGCCCCTTTTGACGATACCGAGGCAGCACCCCCCTCCTATACAGAGAGCATCGACACATCCTCCTACTACTCCACCCAAATCCGCACCCAACTCTCCGCCCTAACCCACCAAATCTCCTCTCTCCAAACCCAAAAATACCTCCTTTCCCACGCCCAAGACGAGAAGATCCTCTCACTCCTCACCACCCAGATCCAGCTCTACCTCTCAGACTTCGCCCGCTCAGGCCTGAAGAAAGGGACGCTGATACTAGTCCCAGCGAACGGCGTCACTGATGAAAATGCCCTGCCTGCAGACTACGACTTCAAGAACGCGGAAGAGTATGATGCGGTTGTGAGGGTGCGGAGTAAGCAGGATGCAGGGGCAGGTCGCGATGAGTGGGCGGAGGCCACAGAGAGAGAGATGATGTATTGGAGAGATGAGGATATGGCGCTGCGTCTTGCGGGGATCTTGAATCCGCCTCCTGATCCCAGAGACATGGAGCTGCCGCCTAGGAAAGAGCAAGTTGTAGCGGAGAAGGCCGAGGAGCGGAAATCGAGGGGTTTCTGGGGAAGTAGGAAGAAAAGCGTTACGAAGACTCCTGCTACTGCCGTTGTTGTTGAGAGGAAGGTTGATGCTAAGATATCGAGTATGAATGAGGAGCCGAATGATAAGGTTGTGATGGATGTTAGAGCTGAGGAAGTGGTGTTTAGGACGGAGAACGAGCTCGGGATTTATGGGACTGAAAGGGGGTGGGGGATTGTGTTGAAGCTTAGAGTGATCTTGGTTGGAGATCGGACATAGATAGGTTTTTACTTTGAACTTGATATTTAATGCTGATAGAAATCATTCTTGCAGACTGTCTCTTCTCTGTTTTTTCATCTGCTCTTACTATCATCAAATCACCCCGCACATTAATCCTATTAGAACACTATCCTTTGCAATCATTTCCACGCTTTCTCTCAGAAGAAAGACTCCTCAACTTCGAGCTTCCAGATCAAGGAGACTATTTACCGACCCTTAACTTAGTTTCGTCGTTCTTCAGAATTGACAGCAATAATCATCAAGAACCGAGGAAGTTCTCGTCAACAGTTTCGCCTCATCATTTGAATAGGGGCCGGGGCAGGAAAGTCATCCCTTCCCGCAGACAGACCATCGATTATGCATCTTATTTGGGCGAGCACTAACGGGTCTCGAAAGCTCCAGCGGTCGTGGCAGTTGAATCAACTAATGGTGATTCATAAAGGTGTCTCTGGTGTACAAGAAAGGGATATAAGTTACCCCGTATAAGTTGATGGATACAGAGCTTGGCGTACTCAAGTATACCTATTGTGTCACTTGCGAGTTGTGAAGGGTTGTAATATACTAATCAGCTAGGAATGCTTGCCTATATGAATTCTAGACATTGAAAAGAGCTACATTTATTCTTCATAACACCTTTCATGCTCCTCTAACAAACGGGAAAGTCTTATTTATATATCACCAATCAACCTCAAACCTCAACACACATCTCCCCGTCAAACCCCACCGCCTGACTAAAATAATACCCCCTCTGATTCGTCAGCACCCTCTTCCCCCCCTCCACAAAATCACAATTAAAATGCGTATGCCCAAACGCCCAAGCTTTCACATTCGCACTCCCCCAGCACTCCTCCCCCGCCAACTCACTCGCAAACCCCGAGGAAATCTTGCTCTGCGCATGAGCGGGATCAACAGCCCGCGCAGAGGTAGTAGGACTATGATGCGTGAGAATGAGTATCTTGCGCTTTGGTTCCGCTGAGCCGATAGAGCGGACTTGGGCGTTGAGCCACGCGAGATCCGAGGCATGGGCTGCGTTGTGCTGGTCTACGGTCCAGGCGTCTATCTGGTAGAAGTCGTTGAGGCCGAAACTGACGTGGGCGGTTTGGGAAGGCGGGATGTGCGAGAAGAGCGTGCAGCCTAAGATGGTGAGGGAGGGGGATAAATCGTAGCGGGTTTGATCGAGGAAGATGAAGGAGCCTAGATGTTTATCTGGATGTTGACTTTTTTCACTCATCTCTTGTGAGAAGGTTTGTATGCTTTTTTTGACGGTTGCCCAGTCGCTGTGATAGGGTTCGTGGTTGCCTAAAAGGAGGAAGACGATTTTGAAGTTGGAGAGCTGCTTTGCGATGAATGAAAAGTATTCTGCGTCTTTTACGCATCCGATGTCGCCGATGAGGGCGAGGTATGGTGCTTTAGGAGCGATTTCAAACACATCATAGCCTTTGGGGGCTTCGAGATGGAGGTCGGAGAGGATTTGGATGGAAGTCATTGTTGACTTTGTTTAATATGCCGCAGCCTGCCTCTGGGGCGTAGGAAATATTTATTTAATCAGACATAGCTACCTAGTACCTAGCCGAAGGGCGAAACAACAATGTCAACGACTGGTAATCTCTGGCCTTGGTCAGGACCTTGTGCATCAAAAATTGTGCGAGTAACAATCTCAAATACTCTCTATCCTGCCAAGGATTGTCCTTGAAAGAATTTCCCCCGCTCATTTGTGATTTCATATCTTGTAGATCAAGGGCCGTAGCCACGAAACGATGGGGTATATTCAGATCTCGCCACGGAGCGACCAGAACTACAACTCGGCGAAGATCTTGAAACACGACAAGGCGCTTGCAAGTCTCAAGGAGCCCCGAAAAGACTGTCCAGCCAAGGATAATTTCTTGAACATAAGTAGAAATATGTTCGGGTGTCAAGGTTTGGATGGCGGAATGGGTGAAAGGTCCATGACCGACATAGAATGCAGTGCTGGAAAAGTCGATCCAAGGTGGAACTTTCAAAGTAGACGAAGCACTCGTATTGATCGAAAGCTCAACCCTCTTATCAGAGCGTTTCCTAACCTCCCAAGCTTCTTTGCATGCTTGGGCGGTGGATGAATGATCTGTAGAGAAAATGGAAGGTTCCGTATCATCTGTCTGTAGAGAAATGGCCGCTACGATAGGCTCTGAGAGCACGGTTTCCCATATCTTCTGGCGAAGCTCAGTCGGCAGTGCGGGAAATCGATGAAAGCTATGGATTTCGGGCATTTTGAAAGGAGCAAGTTGTGATACTGTGTCGTCTGCTTGCCTTACGACGGACCACCTGCAGCCAGATACCAAACTACCGCCATCAAAAAGATCACGCGAGACTCTACCGCCCACCAAAGGAACAACCAACTTTGAGCTAGGCTATTTAAGTGTAATAAAAAATGTATCACGTAACTTATACGCAGTTGTATAGCTCAAAAATGATTCAAAAACTCATGCCGCCTACTAAATGTTGGGATGCCGCCTAACAAGTCAAAATCTGCCGTCTACCAAAAAATGCCAAATTCATGAAATATCGTCCGAATAGAATAAGAATAACATTATTCGATTTATCTATAAGCATATGGTCTAAAGGCAATAAGATATCTCTCAAGTTAGAATTGGCAAGCGAGAAGATGTGATGAAAGAGGGGAGCTCAGGAATGTCCCTAAGCGCGCGCCAGTTTAGTCTTGCTTGACCATGCTGAGGCTACCCGTCCAAGCCAGGTGGAGTAAAGAGGTACTTCATACCTGGGTACGATGACCAGGGCATGTCACTTTGACATACTCCGTACCATGCGCTTGCGGATACTATTCACCGTTCAAACAAGCGCTGTGAATATGTGTTTTTTTACGCCAGCAGTCACCACTCGCAATGCAACCTTAAAAGTACATGAAGGTCGCCCAGCCGACGATGCTTTACTCTCTCTAACCGACTCAGATACTTCGTCCAGTTTGACGTAATCGATGGCCATCACCAGTCTATTGGGCCATCTTGGTCCGGAAACAACATCTGAGACGCAAACAGCACCCTTCGAGCCATACAATCTCGATACAACGGTGATTGATGAAAGACTTGTCGCCTCCATATCCCAACTTCTAAACAGGCACAAGATCCCCTGCGTCTTGTGGGCTCTCTAATCTCTTGACCTCATTGTAATCTATTCACATTTCTTCTCTGTCGTTACGCATATTGTTACGCCTGATTTAACCTTATAATTTTGGGTTGAAGAAACCTATCCACAATTGTGTGATTAATCACTCGCCCTTGCAATAGGTCTACAGGAAGTCAGTTATGCTCCCAGGAGGGTGAAAACCAGCATCGTCACGTGTTCTGGGGTGTAATTGAGATTCGGGCTGGGCTCATGGGGTACCATGCGAAAACATTTCAAGCTTATAATTCGCTATTTCCTAACGCCGGACCTTAACTTCTTTCGAATCTCCTTTGAAACATCTGTCATTTTCGGAGGGTGAGCTCATGACGGGGAGAATATACTTAAGTACCACAACAGTCCAAATCCCACTACCACGCTTACAAGTCTGGTCTAAACAGCTTGCTTTACTATCTCTCTCTTTCACCACGATTGTGATCTCGAACTTATCTCCACACACTTTACCAAGACCAGCTATTTTACGAGTTCTCGGCCCTTAAGGATCTGTAATCTATCAAGTAAGAGTGATTTGATTATAAGCTACTAGCTGAATCCAAGACTAGAACTTCTGAACTTCGACTCGGCTTGGAAGCACGAGCTCGGATAAAATGGCTGGGAATTATAGCAGGGTGCTAGATACTTTATCGACCGTCAAAATTAGCGAACATGGCACAGAGAGAGGCGGGCATCGTGAACGAAAAGCCCAGATCAATTCAACTACTTATGGCAACCCCATACAAATCGACTGCGCCATCACAAGCCGCCGAAGAAGAGATGCCTACATGTCATTTTCACATAGCTAAAGACCATGATGATATCAGCAAGATCCACTAAGAGGTTCTTCATCAAGAATGTCTAAAAAGGCCTGCGGAAGCTGCTGGGCTGAGGACGAAAGATGTCACTTGGAGGAAAAGACTAGACTAGGATGGAAGCGAAACATGACGCCAAATAGGTGGCCGCTGAGGAAAAAAATATTCTCGAGTCTCTCCAGGAACACGCCAGACGAAACAAATGCCTCACGAATCCTAGTGAAGCATATATATACCTGGAATAAAATTGCAAAACATTCTCATTATTTATAGGAGTTTGAGCGGAGCACCCGCCCGTCCGTCCGAAAGAGGATTTGTGTTGCAAGTCGCACGAAAACGCCAGAAGGCTGATCAGACCACTTGTGTTTGGAAGTTGTGGGGTGGGGATCGGGGTCCGCGGGGCGGGGTGGTGGGGTAATGTTTTGGCTTGGGTTTCGATGGAGGGGTGTACCGCCATGGCCAGACCAAGGTCAGGGTCATCTACATACACATGGGACACGAGAGAAAGTGAACGAGAGAAAGTGATCCAAACTTGCATAGCAGTGGGTACGAACTTAATAGAGATGTCATTAGCTTTTTGTCTATGCCTACAACCTCAGCCCCGAACACCGTGTATGTACGGATGAATAGAACTATTAAATCCGAAGAGCATCAGGATCCGTTCTAGCTTTAGGGTATCAATTCCTCTCAGCATTCATGCCTATCCATACGCCCTTCAAGCTCTCTACATTACTAGACAGACTGCTCATCTCATTTTCAAGTTCCAACCGAGTCTGTTCCAGTGCCCGGATGTACTCCTTTGCCAAAATCAACACTTCCGCTTTACTGACCCTCTTTTCCTCACCATCTCGAACATCTCCTGCATCGTGTGCTGGAGGTAAGGCTGAAAGAAGGACTTCAAATTGCCCATTCAATCGATTTCGATACAATTTCTCGGTGAGATTGTGGTTGGCTCTTAGAGCTGAGCTTGACCCGGCGCCGTTATCTGATTCCGGAGTTGTGGGTGATCGTCTGGAAGACATTGGAGTTGTATTTTTGCTCGTCTTGGCAGACTTTCTCGGCCGCTTTGGGGTCTTGGCTGAGGAGTCGGGCTTCCATGCAGGCGTATAAGACATCTTCTTCTTGCAAAGTTCTGGTTCGGGGGACTTTGTAACGGCTTGGCGAAATGGCGAGTTTGCTTCCATATCAACGCCAGCAGTCTGCACTGGTGACTGCTCCAAGTTCAGTTCGCTGACAAGGTCTTCCCCATCGAAAGGGACGGATTCCGGGTCAGACAATGCTTGAGAAAGATCCAGGCATGGAATATCAGAGACATCGCAAGTGGAGAAGAAACCATCTAGTGACCGCTCAAAAATATCCTCATGTGCAGTCCCATCTTGAAAAGATGAATTACAGAATACCCCTGGTGACCAAACAGTAGTTGAAGACCCCAAAAAGTCACTTTTTGGCCAGGTTGATTGCAGCAGGTCTGGAAAATCGAATTCCAAAGGGTTGAGATCATTCGAGATGGGATCTAAATAAGATCGGTACTGACCAAAGGTCGGCCCTCCGAATTGCAGCTGGAGAAGATAAGTTAGATGAATGTCATCATATAGCGGGGTCATTGCGGGGTAGCACTTGCCTCATCTTCAGATATTTGGCTGAACATGTTTGGGATTTGGCAAGTGCAATGCAGTAGGATGCTAGGAAATAGTGGGTAGAAATGTTTCAATAATTGCTTTTTTCAAGTTCTACTGCAAGGGTACTCCTTGCCATAACTTGGGCGGCATCTATGTAGGTATATATACATGTCCCAGCACCCGAACAAACCGGGGAAAAAAGAAGACTTCAATACAGATCGGTGATCTGATGAACTCGAGAACGACCTCGGACGAAGAAGGGCATATAGTTTCCTAATCAGAACTAAAGGAGGATACACGGATATCGGCAACATTGAGGTTCTAGTATAAAAAGACGTCGGCAAATAGCTATGCAGCCAATGAGAAGGTTGCTTTCCCGTGATATATGATGCAATGCTTGTTACCCAGGCGGAAATAACTTTTGCTGCATGCAGAGCTGCTTGAACGAGGTCCAACGGCTTCAGAGAGGGACTCGGACCAATCAGCAAGAAAGACTGGTCCAGACTAATGCACATATGGGGTGATACAGTGGAAAACTCAGCCCACTTTAGCATAAGCGAGTGCTGCCACCACCTGATGCCTCACCTCGCCCTCGCCTCCCCTGTTTGGAATTGTACATACATTATACAGCATACATTATACAGCATACATTATACAGCATACAGCATACAGTACGGTACAGTACAGTACAGTACTGGGCACGACGTGTACGTACGTGTACCAGACTTCGCCATAATTCATATACAGTATTATTTATTATATTATTTTACCGTCTCCTTGCCATATGATTGAACCAAACGGCAACGGGAGCTTTTTGATAGAAAACCGCCGTGCTAAGTCCATCAATCGGAAATCTCTGATTACCATTATCTACCATGATTACAACTCCGCCAAGACCCTTAAAACCCAAACCAGCAAATCCGATCCTCCACGCCGTGACAACCTGGTTCTCTGCCCTACCGCCAGAGTTGCTCGGTACCATCTGTAAATTTACGACGCTCCAAGAACTGCTCGCTACCGCACCGAAACGATGGGTCACATACCGACCAATGATACTCCTTCCGTCCGGAACCTTCTCCGGCCCCTGGTCCTCCATTTTCAACCTATCGTTTCCCTCCTCTCACAGAGATAATCTCTGTGTTGCAATCGTCGCCTCCATCTTCAAGAAAGAAGGGAAGGGCAGCTTGACCCATCTCGCAATCAACTCCGGGATTCCTCTTCACACACATGAAGATGTAGACGCCGAGAATATCCTCAGAACGCCAAGGGGCTTGGTGACGCTCTACGGAGACTTCGGCCCAGCCTTGTCTCCAGGCCAAGTGCCTGGACAGCAAGACTTTGAGGATGCCTTTTGGGTATGCACGAAGCAGAATGGGATATCGCAGGCTTGGGCGCCCAGGTATACGATGTTTAGCCGGGGGAATGTGAAGGAGAAGGCTAGACTGCTTGGTTTCCACTCCCCTTCTCAAGTGGAAGGCAGACGGAGAAGCAGAGAGGTGTTGAGCGGAGATGTGGCTGTGGATTTGTATGCTGGGATTGGGTATTTTGTGTTCAGTTATGCGGCGTTGGGCATGAGGGTTTACGGGTGGGAGATTAATGGGTGGAGTGTTGAGGGTTTGAGGAGGGGTGCGGGTTTGAATGGGTGGGGTGTCAGAGCTGTGAAGGAGAACGAGGAGTGGGATGTAAATGAGGAAGGGGATGAGAGGATTGTGGTGTTTGAGGAGGATAATAGGAAGGCCGAAGAGCGATTACAGGGTTTGAGTGAGAGGGAAAAGGAGAGAGTCAGGCATGTGAACCTTGGGTTGCTTCCTACGAGTGAGGGAAGCTGGGAGATGGCATTGCGGATTCTGCATTCAGATGGATGGCTACATGTCCATGAGAATGTGGGCGTGAACGATGTGGATTTCAGAAAGGTGGAAATCGAAGGCATGTTCAGATCCTGGCTTGAAAAAGCAAAGGACGAGAGGGAAGTGAAGGTTGAACAAGTCGAATTCGTCAAGACTTTTGCCCCTGGTGTATGGCATTGTGTCTTCGATGTCTATATATACTACAAATAATACACATCCAGGAGCTGCACCCTAAACCAGGTCCGCCAATTCCTCATATATCTGAACCTTGCGCCTCATCTCATCTCTAAAACATATACCCGGGCGCCAGTCTATCCGTATCTATTGTTGCCTCCTGAACTTAGCAGGTATGTTATGATCGACAATAGGCTGCTTATCCAACAATGCCTGCCTATCCGCCTCGTCCTCTAGATCATCATGCAGCTTGAAATGCGCGATGTCTTCCGGATGCGTTAAATCCTCTTCCTTGGTGTTCTCATCATGATATCTGTCCCTCATTAACAATCATATCCCCCAACTTGTCGAGATATGCACTTACTTCTCCCAATGGTGAATCTCATACTCCATCTCGATATCCCAATGATGTCCCGGTCCGGTCCCAAAATCTGGCAGGGACCCCTTCCTATCAACCACAAACGCCATAAACTCCTCGCGCTCCACGATATTATTGTTATTTGTATCCATCAGCTTGGTGATCTCGCGGACGATCTCATCTTTCTTAGACTGCGGTACATCCTTCGCAGTCTGGTCTTCCATGCCGTAGAACTTGAGGATTTCTTGGTGATCCCAGAAACCGTTGCCGTCGAAGTCGTGGAGGGTGAAAAAAGATGCTGGGTCAAAGTTGCCGATGTGATGTTCCTCTGTTCAAGAAGTCAGTGGTTTTTGAAGAGGAAACGCGCTTCAGAGGATATACCAGCCATATGTCGAGTCGCC
Source organism: Gremmenia infestans (assembly GCA_032629725.1). Taxonomy (NCBI): domain Eukaryota; kingdom Fungi; phylum Ascomycota; class Leotiomycetes; order Helotiales; family Hamatocanthoscyphaceae; genus Gremmenia; species Gremmenia infestans. Next base: position 694,182 of record JAFEVB010000008.1, read on the forward strand.
CAATCTGCTTCCGGATCAACTTGTAGAGGCTTCTGATGCGCCCCTCCACCTCCATGCGCGGAGACTAAGCCTACGAGCGTAATTATTGCGGCACATGCTCGTGTTACTCTTCCCAATGCCATGTTGATTGATGAATTTGCGCCGACGTGAATGAAGGTGTTGGGGTGAGGTGAAGTTGTAGGGTTTGATTTCCTCGATGTTTACGAGACGAGTATTTAGGTTGCGTAGCGTTGCGTTGTTCAGGGGTATCTGCAGATTGCAGGGATATTTTCTGGGGGAGCTCTACTTGTAGCGAGGTTAAGTTATCGCCGTGGCCCGACCCCGACCTCGAATTCTTTAAATAGCATATCCCAATAGCATATCCCGAAACTTCCATGTAGGTAGTTGCTAGCAGCTATTTGTAACAACACCGCATTTCAACATGAGCAAGCCAATTGAGCAAGCACTCTCCAACCTCATCCCCCGCCACCCCGGTGCTCTCCCTCCAGAGCTCATCGAACTTGCTTCATCCCTGCTATCACAGTCTCGCACGAAAGTCAGTACCCTAAAGGCAGACGAGGAAATCGGAAGGACGTATGTCGTTGCCAACATTGCATGTGAGCGGTAACTATCTTTCTCTCCCCAAGTTCCCATAGAACCCCAAGGCTGACATAAAACCCCCAGCCTAAAAACAACCCTCAACCTCCCCCCAATCGAGCCCCGCCCTCCTATCCCACCCCGCGTCTACTCAAGACTTTACGCCTACTTCTCGCGCGTCCTCGTCTCCTCCACCCGTCGTCGCGGTCCCGCCGTAAGGAACACCCCCTCTCGTCCACTACCACAAAAACAAACACCCTTGAAAGAAACAAGCCTCGCCAGCTTCCGTGTCAACAACAGGACGCCGAAGAAAGGGCTAAGATATGCCGCGAACAAGGAGAGGGATGAGAGGGTGCCGAAATGGGTAGCGCCTGTAGTTAGGAAGATGTGTAGGGAGATGGAGAATCCGGCTGCGGTACCGCATGTTCTAGCTGGTGTGGAGAGTATCTTAACACAGCCGTGTCCAGACGGCGAGCAGAAGATGCAAGGGAAGGCCCCAGCGCTGGTGGCGGCTTCTTGGTTCTTTGTTACGCAGGAGCTTACAGGAAAGGAGACGAGTGGGAAGGAGTTCGCGTCACGGTGTAAGAAGATATTGGGACTGTTTAAAGAAGCGAGAGATGATGTGGTGGTTGTGGGGAAGGTGGGAGATGATGAGGAGGGCTGGAAGGATTGGGAAGCGGTAGTAGCGGGTGATGTGAAGGGGTGGGTGAGGGAGATTACTGAGAATGGCTGGTTGGCGCTGGACTGGTTTCTGAATATTGCTAGTGGTGAGGCTGCTGCTCATGCCGAGGACGAGGATGATGAAACAATAAAGCGAGTAGGAAAACGAGAGGGTTTGGGGACGATGATGGCTGATCGCTATGATTACTTGAGCGAGGAGAATAGAGCGGAATATTCTAAGTGGAAGGGGGCGATGCTAGCCGAGATCAACGACTTGGTTCAAGAGGGCATGATGGATATGGATACCACGGATGGATAAGCGAGGGTTTCTTGTATTTTCAAAGCGCTTTATAAATGATACCCAAGACGTATGATTACAGCTAAGCCATCACAATGAAGCTTGGTTTTCAAGTAAATTCTCGAAAAGCAAAAGTCTCTTCTCCAACCCTTCTCAAATCAATCAATATCCTTTCCTCTCCCGCAATAGCTGGCCTCTCAGATATCAAACTTCTCTCCAACAAGCTTCTCACTCAACTTCCACAGCCTCTCAGCCCTCTCCGCATCGGTCGCATACCCCTCAACAGGGAAGGGCTCACAATTCCTAAGGAACAGGCCAGACTTGCCATCAAGCCCCGGATCCAACGCCGCAAACACAAGCGTACTGGCCGATGTCTCGAGCGTCTTCTCATCGCCCTTGATATCACCAGACGGTGGCGTTTTGCCTTCCCATCTCTTGGCTATGATTTTGAAGGCTTCAGTGAAGTATGCGGGGCTATTCTCGTCGCGGGTGTGGACGTAGAGTTCGGTCGGTGGCACTATTTGTTTTTTCAACATTGTCGTTCAAAAGAAGGAGGAAAGGTGAAAGGTGAAAGAAAGCAAGAAGGACTCGAAGGAGAGGGGAAAGGAAATAGGGCCCGGCTTACTGCCAGGTTGCAAAGCAAATGCCTCTACTCCCTTGTCTTGGAGATGAGAAGCAAGATAGGTGTTAAAGAGGATATTTGCCGTCTTGCTAGAAGCATACGCCAACCAAGGATGATAAGTCTTCCCGTTCTATAGTTAAACCCCCCTATCAGCAAACAGACAAACAATCAAAACTTCAAAGTGATATATATACTATACATATGTATATATATATATGGGATAAAAAGGCAGCAGACTTACATTAAAGTTATAATTCTCCATATCCAAATCTCCCAGCACATAGCCCGTACTCGCCACATTAACAATCCTTGCATGCGGACCAGCAGCCACAATACGCGGAAGCAGCAAGTTCGTCAGGAGGAAATGGCCGATGTGGTTCTATCAACACTCAACGTGACCCATCAACCCTCATCATTCTCTCAAAATCATCATGCCCCCGAAGAAATAAGGGAAAGAGAAAGAGGAAAAACTCACAATACCAAACTGCAACTCAATCCCTTCCACCGTCTCCTGATATGGCATCACACACATAACCCCTGCGTTGTTAACCAGCCCATGCACAACATCCGCCTTCCCACTCGCCAATATCTCCTCTGCGGCCTTCCTCACACTTGCCTGGGAAGCCAAGTCCAAGGGTACGAAAACGACATCGACCGCACTATCAACGGCTTTGATTTCCTTGATGACGGGCAGGATCTTCGATTCACTGCGTCCGGCGAGGAAAATGGTTTTCGGATGGCCGTGGGCGAGAGCGATGGCGGTTGCGCCGCCGATGCTGTTGGATGAGGGGCCGGTGATGATGACTGGGGTATGTTAGATGAGCTGGATGCATGAAAGGGAGGGAGAGAGGGAGGGGTGCGACGGACAGGTCTTTCCGGTTGAGCGGGAGGTGAGGGCTTTGGCGACTTCTGAGCCGGTCGTGTGTTGGTTGAAAGAGGTCATCTGGGCGGATTGGCACTATGGAAAATAGTAGGAGATCTGGCTATTTTGTTCGAGTTGAACTGTGGTTGGGGGTCTTCTATCAACTTCTTAGTCAAAGGTTTTCTTGGTCCTGTGAGATTCGAGACTTACGAGGCAGTGAGGAAGAAAATCAGTACTGGGAGTTTATGAATGTTTTGCTGAACTGGATTTGAGGAATCAATTGAGGAATCCATCGTTACTTATACCTCAAGATCTTGTCCTGGAGTAAATGCTCCATAGCGTTGTCAAACCACGCCATCCAATTTATAAGTCGATGCTAAGACTCTAGTTTCAAGACTCTGCATGCATTAATATGAATCAAAGCCACCAAGATTATGATTTAAAACACGTATCGAGTATGAATATAGATATATGGACATATGCAGGAACGCGGGTTCAAGTGTTAAGCCCGGTTGGCCTGCATTAAAGGCGCGTTGGTGGGGTAGTGAATAGGTAAGTTCAACCGCTAACTACTCGATTTTCAAAAGTCTGACTGTCCCACTGTAAATCCACTACTTAGCGTAGATATGTTTATACGCTCGTAAAGGGGAACGAACCACAATATTAAATCCGGAAAATCAAAGGTGAGGATAATATTTCAAGGATGAAAGTTCTTGATCTATTGTTATATATATTTTCTCGTTTCATACCCACTCCTCTCCACATGGCAGCTCATGCAAAGCACAAATCATTACCACGCATCTCATCTATTCATCCTCAAATCCGACTTGTGAATCATGGCTTCCATCCATTCCATCCAACCTTTCAATCCTCCCTCATAGATCTTCCCCACTCCAACCAACCTCTCATGAAAAAACAATAAGTGCTCTCAATAATCAAGTTCGCGTTAAATTAGCTAGTATGTGCTGCGAAGCAAGGCAAGATGAGCGCCGCAAACACCAGCTGAAAAATGTGGTATCTCATGAAAAAGAAAAGCAATAGTCTGGAGGGCAATAAAGGTGGGTCGTGTACAAAAATCCTCCCGCTGCTCAGAAACTGTGCTAGGAAGGCGATAAAGGCAAGAATGAAGTATACAAAGGACATATGTGCAAATAGCTTGAGGCTCGGTTGTCTCTCCCAACGAGCTGCAGCGTAGTAAGAAGCAGGCGAAGAAGGCGTTTAGAAGCAGTTCAAGCTACCCTTCTTCTTCTTTTTATTGATGGCGTTCATGCGCTCCTCGAGATGAGCTCGTGCGATTTCGGCATCCCGTCTCTTCTTGCGCTCTTCCTCGACCTGTAGCATGCTCCATCTATTCTCTTTGTCTGCACCAGCAGTCTTCTCTCGAGCTTTAGCGTCCTTCAATTCTATATCAAGCTCGCTAGCACGTTTTCTCCACGCATCGCAATCGGCTTTGACTTGTTTGCTCTGTTTTTCCAAGTCTGTAAGGGCCTCTTCCAAAGTTGTGGTCAGCTGCTTCTCGGCAAAAAGATGTTTTTTGATAGTCTGTATCTGAGCTTCTTGGTCTTCTTGGATCTGCGCCATGGCAAGCTCTTTGCTATTTGGCCGATTGGACAGAGTTGGCGTAGGTGGAACAGGGACGTTTGCAGCATGTGAATTGGAAATAGCAGTGTTGATGCTCATTCCAGGCAGGGGAGGCAACGGAATAGCAGGAGGCGGTGACGGCAAGGATGCCACAGATGCGGATTTGCGAAGATTGGATGTTGTCGAGTCTGAGCGTTTGGGACCGTTGGGATCCAGTTGTGCCTCATCATATTTTGCCTGAGATGTTAGTGGGGTAACAGAATTCAGAGTTGTATTGCTCACCTGAAGTATTGTATATTCTTCCTTGATAGCGTCCAATTCTGTTCGCGCACGTGCAGCACTTGCGTGCGCTGCATTTAGTTCGGCATTGCGCTCCGTCTGCAAAGTAGAAAGACGATTGTTGGCCTGCTGGTGTTGGTCGAAATTGGAAGCTAGCTGTTCCTCGAGTTCATCTACGAGGCGAGAATTCTTCTTGTTCTTTGTCTCCAAATCACTCATCTCCTTCTTCAACGCGGTTAGTTGCTCAGAAACTGTGGCATGCTCTGCCTTCAACTTGACACCATCAGCGGTCTGAACCAGTAACGCTGTGAGCTCAGCCTTGACAGTTTCGAGCTCGCCCATTACCGTATCGTTGATAGCGGAAATTTCGGTGACGCTCTTTTCCATTTCACTACGCTTTAGTTGTTCATCGCCTAAGGCCTTTTGATCGGCTAGTAGGTCCGAGATCCGATCTTGCAACTTCTCAGTACTGACATCTAAGCCAAGGCCAAACGCGACTTGGGTAGCGATCTTGGTGAGTTCATCGCGTGCCTCTGCGAGCTCAACTTGAAGTGCGTCAACGCTCTGTTGGTGTTTAAACGCAAGTTCTGATAATTGCGCTTCATGGTCAGATTGAATGTTGGCCTTCATTGTCTCTATCTCCTTGGCATGATTTGCGTGTAGGAGGTCAAGACCGTCTTGGTGTGTTTTGACAACATTCTCGTGGTCACTTATCTGTTGTTCAAACCTGGCTATAAGAGACTTGTGTTCCTCTATCTCGGTATTTGCTAGCTCTCTTGACCTTGTTACCTCGTCTAGCTCCTGTCGAGTTGACGCATGGGACTGTTCAAGTTCGGCTACACGGGCAGCATTTGTAGCAACCAAGGCCTTGTGCTCCTCGATCTCCTGTTGAAGATTTTTAACCCGGGCGGTTTGGTTTTCGTTGTCTGTGGCTTGTGCTTGCTGGTCTTCCTTCGTGGCTGAAATTTGTTGCTCCAGGTCCGTAATGGTTGCTAACAAGTGTCTCTCAGAGTTCTCCATAGAATCTAATGCAGCTTGATATCTTTCTTCCCAGTTGGTAAGCTCGGACTTCAAATCTGCAATCTGCTTTTCTTGTATCTCCTTCTGATCATCGCGTCCGACCGTAGCTTTATCGTTATCCGAAGCAGCTGCATGTAAATCGATAGAAGCTCGAAGGCTTTGGATTTCGGCAAGCAGTTCATTCTCCCGGGCGCTATGAGTCTCCCGGAGAATCATCATTTGTTTTTCACTCTGCATCAACTGATCTTGCATCGTGGAAATGACTGACATATCTAGGGGTGACGCTTTCATGCTGGACCGTTCGCGAGTCAGGCCTGAAATCATGGTCATCTTGGTGTCCATTTCTTTCTTGTTCGCAGCAAGATCTGCTTCCAACTCCTGGACTCTCTCTGACCGAGAATGTAGTTCATGCATGGCTGTATTGAGATTCAGCTCGAAATTCGCCATGACGTCTGGGGTACCTTCAAAGCTCTCAGAGGCAATGTTTCGCAAGGAAGCGAATGCACGGTGAGCCTTGTCGATTATCATAACATTCTGACTTGATTTCCGACGAATGACGGGAGTGGTCGTCTTTGGAGACTGAGCCTCGTTCATCTTAGCCTTGGAGACCTCCGCCTTGAGCTCTTCCACCACATCAAGGGCATCCATGTGCTTTTCCTCGAGTTCCGCATACTTCGTAGCCAACAAATTTTGAGCTTGCTCTTTCTCTTCTGCTAGCCTCCGTAAACTCTCTATTTCCGCCGCAATCGCCTCGTCGCTGGCAACAGTCTTTGACAGCTCCACTAGCTCCGACTTCTTCTGAGCGCCTTCAGCATCAGGTGTCTCTAATGCACTGTGCAACTCCCCAGCCGAGGATAACTCCGATGAGAGCGATCGCGAGGATAACAATTGACCTCCATCCTTTAGCTCGTCCGCCCTGGAGTCCGATAAAAAAGAAGTAGGCCGTGTGTCAAGCGTCGGAGTGGATACCGATAGGAATGAATCACGGGGGTTTGGATGGCGTGCCTCGTCTACGGCATCTTGGAGAGCAGCCAAAGTGCGGAGGGCCTCATCGTATTTGGCTTGGAGTAGGTCCAGCTCAGTCGCAGTACCTTCATGCTCCACTCTCAGGTCAAGTAATTCCTGAGTGACGTTCTCCAGCTTGTCTTCGACGAATTTTGATTGTGCGGGGGTCTGAGGCGAATAGTCGTTGTTGACGGCCAATTCGAGCGACGTCTGAACCGCGAAGTCATCATCAATAGGCTCTCCATTATCAAAGGGGCCTTCTGTCGCAGATCGTTGGACGTGCTCTGAGTGTAAGTCGTCTTCTTCCTCCAGAATGACGTCGTTGGGGCTTCGTTTACTAGCAAGGCTCTGATGTCGAGAGTGATCGCTGAAAGGGCGTTTGCCATTTACGGCAACAGGTTCAGCACCGGCTTCAGTGTGTTTCACGTCCTGTTGGATGTGATCAAGCTCGTAAAGTAAGTTGTCTAACTTTCCGAGACTTCTCTGGCGTTCGACAACGTGCTCTAACCTCTCGATCTCCCGTTTCATCAGCTCAGCATCCTGTTCCCCCTCCGCAAGACGTTCCTCGAGTGTGGAGATATAATCTTCACAGCCGGCTTCATTCTCACGGACACGGGCGATCTCTTTGCGAAGTTCCATAACAATCGTGGCATTTTTCTCCTCACCGGAAGTATGACCGTCAAGCTTTGCCTCGAGATCGTGAAGATAATGCTCGGTGCTAGATTCACGATCCATAAGCTTTTGGAGGCGAGATTGGAGCTGCTGGTTGACTGTCTCGACATATGCGCATTTAGTCTCCCTTTCCAAAAGGGAGGTCTCGGTTTTTGAAAGCGATGACCGTGTTTTAGACAAGGAGTGCTCGAGGGACTGGATTGTGGTTTCGTACTCCAACACAACTTGTTCCACAGCTTCGGCAAATGAATTTGATCGTTTCAATCGCTCTGTGGCACTGTCACCCAGAGTATTCTCAAATGCATTGTTATCGGCGATTTCGCCATCGCGCGCCTTAGCCATCTCAGAGATAAGTTTTGCATGACGCTGACTGAGAGAGGTGTAATTTTCTTGGGTGTCAAGAAGCTGGTTTTGGAGTTCTACCTCTCTTTCGTTCTGTCGCTCAGGCCTCTCGCTCGTGGGGTTTCGGCGATCGTGATCACCGCCGCGCTCGGTGCTCCTTATCTGGTCACGAAGAAAAGCGACTTCGGCCTTCAAACGATCAATTAGCGCTTGCTTGTCAGCCTCGTTGTCTGCTATCTGTTGGATTCTTGGTTTGCTCTGGATCGCGCGAGCACGTTGTGCGTACTGGACCGTGTTTAGAGTTTCGCTCAGATGAAATTCTGCGGGGGTAACACATGCAATCATATACGTGATTGCATTGCCTCCTAACGAATCCTGGAGTAATCGAGTGAGCTTGGAGTCGCGATATGAGACGTGGGAGCCGGCCTGGCGAGACGAAAGCTGCGAGATGACCTTCCCGAGACTGGCAAGACCTGCATTAATCGATATCCCCTCCTTCGCCCGCTCGCCCTGCGCACCGGTGTTCTTCAATCTTTCACTCCCTGCAAGATCCACAAAGTGGAGCTTGCTGTCGATTGTAACCAGGGTGTCTTGACCAGTCATTGCTTCTAACGGCACTGAGTGTCGTTTATCGGCACCCTGTGCCATCTGCAGTTTGTTCTTACGCTGAATCAAATTCAGACTGAACACTGCATGGGAACGCGAGGACTTCGCGTTGATTGCTGTAGAATCAGTCTGGCGAATCATTGATCCAAAGTTCAGGGCAGCCATCAAGTCCTCCACCGAATTAATCTCAACTTGGTGCAACCCGGTGAGAAGAATATGACCCTTTGTATCCTCCCGAATCGTGACCGCCCCTCTCTCGTGCAACGGTGTGTGCTCGGGAACGAGCAGATCTCGAAGTTGTTCATTGTAAATCTCGACGTATGTTGCTTTCAGGGTCCAGTTCTTCTCCGCGGATTTAGCGAGTGCAGCAACATTCGTTGAATATCTTGTCGGTGTCCGAAGTCCCGACATGGAATTTCGATTTGACATTGGTAGTTTGTCATCTAATTTATCGAAGAGTGCAATGGCTGCTCTTGGGATGACTCCTAAAATATATGTTAGCTCTGGATGCCACACCTTGATTAGCGTCTGTGGAATTTCCAGAACAGCATACCCATTACATCCAAGTCGGCCTGCTCGCCAGGTCCTGAAGTTCCCATTGTGTATGATTTCCCCGCACCGGACTGGCCATATGCCAACATTGAGACATTGTAACCTTGTACGAAAGCATTTGTACTCTCTACCAGGTACTCCCAAACGCCTTCTTGGTCAACATCTTCGCCAAAAACTCTGTCAAAAACAAAGAGCTTTTTCCCTTGGGGCGAGTCTATGGCCAGACTCGTGGGTGATGTAACCTGGGCCATAGATCGCTGGAATCTTTGTGGAATAAGTTCGAATCCTGGGTCGGATGGCTTAAGTGGAGGTCGTACACGAACAGCTGGAAAGGCAAGGTTAGTTCAGCAGTCACAGAGACTGTGGACAGGGGGTAAACGTACCAACTTTAACGGAGGTCTTGCTATCCTCATCTGAAGCCCGACTTCCACCTCCAGCTTTACTGGTCATACTCATGCGACTATTCGTTCGCGGCGGACGCATCATGGCACTCATAGGCCTCGAAGGGATGCCCGCGGGCGAAGCAGGCGGCGAGCTAGCCATCGCTCTACTGTTGGATGCTTCGTTGCGACAAAATGCAATGTTATGGAGGTGATGTGGTCGTGAATACGGAAAGAGGGAGCCCTGGGTAAGGCGATAGGAACTGGAAGAGCGGAGTTATTGAATCCGTGGCAGCCGTCGCGGAAGTCGCAAAATAGAAGTTCTGTTCGGTTGCCAGGACAAGTCTCGGATTGCCTCCTCTGCTGTGAATGCAGGGACCAGTGTATCAGTGTGGTGTGTCTCCGAGAAACGCGTGGGTAGTCGTAGTCGCTTGTTGACCTGGAGGCGGTGATTCGTCCGTGGTTATTTGAGAGGTCGACCGGTCAGATATGGTTATGAATGCGCGTGTCAACAATGCGAGTGGACCTCGCACAGCAGGTGGATGCAAGGCGATGCGATGCGGTCGCAAGACTAAGAATACAGAAAATTGTAAGTCGTACTGTAACTGTGATGGTAAAAGGAGTAAGTGGAAAAGACAGGACGGGTCAGGGCCGAGTGAGTGAGGCGGAAATTCTTTCTAAGAGATTGGTGATCCAGGGATAGTACTGGAATAAGTCTAGCCCAGCCGGCCGGTAAAAGGGGTTAGCGTAAGTACGTACCTAGCCTAGCCTAGCCTAGCCTAGGTACAGAGGTACTGGGACTGGACTGGTAGGTGCGGCTGGTGATACGGGTACCTACCTACTAAACACAACCACAGCTAAACTATAGTAGCCTCAGGGGTAAACTTCTGAATATGGAACGATAAGGAGGCCTCTCCTTCTCCTTTTCCTTCTCCTTCTACCATTATAAATCCAGCGCCATTATTTATTACCAGCGCTACATGATTAATTATTATTACCACACCACCACTGGCTCTCTTTCCGCGCCAAAGGACGAGATTGCAGGGATATATTCCCCTTTAACTTTAACTTTGGAGTCTGGTTCTGGATCCCTGGAACCACGAGCTTTCATATCGATAGGGATCGGTACGGAGCATCAAACACCTCCCCCCTTATCCCCGCATCTCTGACTTGCAGTACGGTGGCTGGAACCGAGCTTTTCTCCAGCTGGGAGACAGAGGAAGTCTGTAAGGCTTTCTAGTCACATTAGAAAAACACGCTACTGTACTGCGAAACTCATAAATCTTGGAAAGCATGGAGGAATACGGTACGGGAAGGTTCAAGTTCTGTCAGTCCTCGCCTCGGTTTCACTATCACTTTTCGGCAGCTCTAAGAAGGATACCTCCGTACGGATTATGACTGCCAGCCTGAACCTTAATCGTTCTGAATGTGGAAGTAGTCACGCTTTTAATTTAAAAGTTGCAGACATTGTGTTTCATCATTTTGATCACGATTTTGACAGCGGCACTCATCACCGGGTTTGTCACCAGCCTTATAAATTATAAAGCCTGACTCAACCCAGATATGCTACATAGTCTTTGGCTCGCATAGCATAATAAAAGGATTCTTGATTATTATTAATATTACCAATCCAAATGCTTCGCACAATGTCCAAGTGCAAGCCCCAGGCCAAAGTGCCCCCCATAATAAATAATATAACCTCTCAAGCCCCTTGAAAAGGATCCGATACAAGGCCTAGGTGTGGTATAGAACAGCCTTGGCCCAAATAGTTCCCGTCAACGGGTTAGTGGCTTGCTTCCGGGCTTCGGTCTATTTCATCGTGCATGTTCCCGATATACCATAAATGCCCGAGACTCGGAGATGATGATGGAAGCTTCGTTGTGAATATATCTCTCTTCTCTTCGACTTCACAGCAGGTCCGCTTCAGAGTAAACTGAACAAGGCATGATCAAGCTCGCCTTTCTTTTATAAGCACGGACAAATATGACTAGACGCAACGCAAAGCACATCCCTTATCAAAGTATCCGACCGCGGAATTCTGCTATGCCTCAATATCTAATCATTTTATACAAGTACCGATACCACCTGACCACCTCTTCTACGGACGATTGGCTATTGGTACGCCGTGAGGCGGACACCAGGTACAAAAAGCAACCCCGCAACTCCATGGCCGCCTAGTCCCTGAACAACAAGTTCGGTCTTCTTCCAAAGTCATCCTCAACGGGATCCCTCCGCAGTTCCCGTGGGTAATTTGACCCAAGAACATCCAAGCGTGCATGCATTTTGCGTTGCGCACGTCCTTGAATTTACCTTTTTGTTCCTTTTCGTTGAAGATCTGGCGATCACGACCATGTACGGAAAAGTCCCTCTCCACAGCCGGCGCGGCGGCGCCACATGACAAGCAAGTGCACGCAAACAAGCATGGTTGAGTTGATATCAAAGTGCATAGTACTTCGTCTAAAAGCTTCAACTTCTCAACTCCGGCAAATCGAAGTAAAAATTTCTAGTTCCCATATGAGTCCACATGAGTCATGGCACAAAAATGGGATATAATCCAGCCTCCATAACCCACGGTCATAGCTCAAAATCCCCGTCCGTCCCCAAAGCGTTTGACGCAGCTACCGGTACATATCATGTCTTCCTTCCCTCTAGACCCATCATCCTACCAATGGAGCCAACAATCTCATTTCCTATGGAAGCGTCGTGCTCTTGCCTCAGAGCCAATGTGGATCCCGAGACCAAAACAACTACATGAGATGTTCATCGGCGGGACAATAAGTCTAGAATCTCCTTTACCAAATTCCACACTCAAGTCGGCTGCCAGGAACGCCTGGCGGAGTCTACGTTTTGAAATTCCAGAATTGGTAGCAAAGGGACAATTCCAGGACGGGAAGCCGTTTATGCAGTATCAAACACCTAAAGATGAAAATGAAGTCAATGAGTGGATCAATCGAACAGCTTTCTTTGATCAAGGATTGAATGATTTAAGTTTTGAGTGTCAAAGAGAAAAGCTTCTTTTGAGGAAACAAGCCTTTAACCTGCATACTGCGTCTCTGCTTCTGTACTCGGAGCTAGTTACCGATGAGGACTTGGTCTGCCGTTTTCATCTAATGGTCAACATGGACCATGAAGTCACAGACGGCATCGGGACTCGGATTCTCTTTGGAAAGTATTTGTCTCTTCTGGCAAAGATCTTGTCCGGCTCTTCAGGAGTAGGTGAGATAGAATGGGCTGAAAGTAGTCGGAACCTCTCACCACCATGGATAGGCATCATGAACGAAGAGCAGGTTACTTGTGGGCCTGAGTATGAAGAAATGGCTCAAATGAACAAAACTTTGTTGCTCGAGAATATGGTAAACTATCTTTTTCTCTTATACTTATCTGGTAATCAATACCATCAATCAAGTGGTTTCTCTTGAATAATAACACTTTAGAACTCTCGATTTCTCCAAATGTCTCAATAAAATTTTCGTATCAGGACCAGTCAATGATTGTATACTTCAAGCTGTCCTAGAAGCCCAAAAAACATATTGTCAATCATAGCTCTTCTCAGCCTCTTACCTCTCATTCACCTCGAGTGTACAATCATCCGCTAACCCATACCAGGCCCAAAACCCAGGCCTTCCCCTCCTAACACAACCATCCCCCCCATCCCAACAAACGCACTTCATAACCCTCTCCACCACCCAGACCTCCACCCTCCTCGCCTCCATCAAAACCATCTCGCCCGCCGCAAACATCACGTCCCTAGCCCACGCCGCTCTCGTCCTCGCCCTTCTCCGCTCGTCCCCTCCCCCACTATCACCAACATTCTACTCCTCATGCTGGCTCAACGGCCGCCGATACCTCCATCCCTGCACCCAAAGCCCCCAACCAGTAAACCAATATATACCATGCTGCATGTCCTTCGCGCCCATCATCTTCCCTGATCTCAGCTCCCTGCTCCTAGCCAAAGACGCAAGCAAACCTGAGATCAAGCACAAGCTCAAGAAAGCATGCCTGGTAGCTACTAGCGAGTACATCAAGATCCGGGAAAGAAAAAGCATGTTACCTGAAATTGTAGTATTATTAGAGACGATCGGGGAGGCGATGTCTAGGTATCCTCCCCTCTTTCCTCGCTGTCCAATGCTGGATTGACCAGCCTTAATTATAGAGCAAAGACGGAAAGTCCCACCACTCCCACGCAACGTCGTACTGAAGCAGCACCTGTGAGTTCACCCCCACGACTTGAGAGTAGAGGAAAGACCAGAGCCGCCCTCGCTGACACATATATACTCTAGCTTCTCCTCAGTGATGGAAAGGCAGAACAATACATCGCGCATTCCTACTCCTACCCCTCTTCCTCACCACCTCTCTTTACAGTCGAGGATGTGAAATTCGCTGCTAATGCTGATATGGAACTGTTTGTCTCCAGTCTCCTTTCTCCCTTTCTTTTCCCCATTCCCTCTCTCTCTTGAATTTGATCGTGGTCGTGGTCGTGGTCGTGGTCGTGCGTGGGTTGACGACATGAATAGGATTGTACGCATGAGCAGTTGGCGCAACCGTACCACGATATCGGGGGAATGGAACGCGAAAGACTACGAGCGGGGCTACATCGAACGGTTTCTTGGGGAAGTGGTAGGGATTATGCTTGCGATTGTCGATTAGAAGGGAGTATACATATATTCAAGGTTCTTCCAGCGAGATGAAGCGAAATTGCCACAAATATTAGTTACGCACTTGCAGTATCCGGTCCGAGGCTTTGGGGGGGATGACGAAGTTCTGCATCTTGTGAGCTATCCTTTTCAATGGGAAGGATATGGAAGGGGTGGATGGTATACACCCGAATGCCCTTTCTTTGAAACTCAATATCTAAAATCTGGTCGATTCATATGCAACATGTCGCATCGAAGAGCAGGCGTTTTTAGTATTAAAGTACCTGGTGTTCTTTTTGAAAGAGATACTTCACACGAAAGGTACGGACTAGACTGCTACCAAGGAATAGCTGCGATGCAAAGCACGGAAGAGGTAGAACTGGAAGTGAAAGGTATGTTGATGAACGACAATAATGCGTTCTATGATGATCAGAATGGACTTCTTTGGAGAATATTAATGATCGCTTTTATAACGCCAGCGACTCTATTTATAGCGATGATGATGCCGACGTCCATAATGCTACATATATGTACCTATTGAGCGGCTCTTGTCTGGTATAATACCCGAACTCCATATCTTAGAATTCCCAATACTCCAACGCAGCACAAAAACATAAGGGTATCACGCAATATTCCAATCATTCGCCGTCCTGACCTCTATAAAAGCAAGCAGACTCCTCAATCGTCCAGCACTAGCCCCCAACCACTCCCTCGCCGTCTCCTGCCTCTTTCTCGCCCCCATATCCTTCGGCTTCTTCTCTCCCTTACACTTGTCATCCCTCGCCTTAATTCCCCTCTCGACAGCCTCACCCAGCCTCGGCGTATACCAACACTCACAACTCCTCAAAAACAGTCTGAGGCAGTTCTCTACCAATATCGACACCTTGGCATTCTCGTCCGTAGAGGAAGTAGAAGCCGGGAAAGGGAGAAAGCATTCCTCGAGCACTTCTTGGGTGAGGTCATCCGCGTCGTTGGATGTGATTGAGTGGGGAGAGGGGGCATTGTTTGGGAGGAGGAGTTTGAGTACTAAGAGGGTGAGGGAGACGAAGAGTTGGGGGTGAAGGAAGGAGTTTGTTGAAGGAGACATAAAGAGGGAGAAGGCGGGAATGGGGGTTTGTTTCAGGCAGCTGAAGACCATTTCGTAGAGATTAGTAAGGGAGGTGAGTTCATCTTGGAAGTAGAATGATGCGCGTGAGAGCTGGAGTTGTTAGCAATAATCTTCTATGCAACATAAAAGGTTGTGTACATACCAATGTTAGAACACGCTGCCGCAGAGCAATCGATTCTGTGCCTCCTAAATACGGATCCACCAAAGCTATAGGCATTTCGTCCTCGTCCTCGTCCTCGGCTTGCATGGGCGATGAGTAGCCGTCCGCATAATAAACCTCTTCTTCATAATCTCCGAATTTGTGATCCATGGTATCCGCTCTTTTGCGTTTCTGCCCATTCTTGTCCTTTGTTTCGCTACCGACGAATACCTCCGGAAACTCCTTTAGACTGTCGGGTCCCGCGTCCGCGAACACGGATCTCACAACACGCCTCATAGCGCTTGATTTCTGACCAACTTCCGACAGGTAGTTCATAAGCAGACATTTCTGCACCATAGTATAGTCGCACTCCCCTTCAACTCCCCTCATGCCTTCACGATCCAGCCGTTCCCGCTCTTTCCAATCTGCATCCAAAACATCTAGCATATAGTCGAGGTAGACTTTCCAATACTGCCATCTCTTGGGGTACTTAACGCTACAATTGAACGCCCACCCCACAATATGCCAAAAGTCCGTTGCACAGTTCCGTATCCTGCCTTTATTTCCAATGACCCCTTTCACTAGCTCTACCTTATCGTCTGTAGTATCCGAACCGCTGGCACCTTCATCACGTTCCAATGCATTCCTACCACGTCTCGTGGTTCTGGTAGATGTGAGGGGAGAAAGAGAAAATGCTTCGACGAGATTCGCATTTACAGGCCCAAGAATAAGAAGCGTGTTGCGGAGGAAGGTGATTGATTTTGACGCGAGTTCGGAACGCTCGTCTGGGGGCGATTGGCTTGTATGGAGGGGGTGAATGAGCAGGGCGCTGACAAGTTCGATATGGTATGGTATTGGGACAAAAGCTGGCTTGTCTTGAGCTTCTGGATGGGATGCGCCAGACGTGACGAGATCCCCTAGGAGCGTGAGGGCACTCCCATCTGTTTCCGTTAGCTTGTTCCGGTTGATGAGAAGAGATTACGCACATAGCTGTTCATCTAGGAATATATGGCAATGTTTTTGAATATCTTCAGTTATTGGAATTCCTGGCCGGTACTGGCAGCGCGATACTGTTTCTTGGAAAATCTCATCTTCTTCATTGAAAGGGGCATCAGGCATGTCGGATTCAAAGGGTATTGGCGAGGTTGGAGCGGTACAAAAGGAGCAATCCGAGCTTGGTGATGCAGGGGAACCCATCGTGGGGCAATGCATGCGGCGACGCGACTTTGGTGATGCGCTGCTTTTATGATATGAAATGATTAAAAGCAGCGAGTCAGCAGCAATATATGAACAAAGCAGTGACAATAAGCGGTTGCACTTTTTCGGACTTGGGGCTCCTCACGAATGTTTTTTCTTCAAGGGAATGATAAACTAAGGTTCATGTAGTTGTTTTCTGATACAGAGTTGTACCTGCCTTGCCTGCCCTTATGCTGTTTATCATTCCAAATTTGCGCTAAGCAAAGACTTAGCAGGTGGCTCTGAAAATCATCTCCTCTCTTACATCTCAGCTTCCACGATTAGATTATTGATGAGATGCTAGCAGGAAAACCTTCACTCTGGGTGCCACGTATGCTGCCGGTATCATGTCATTTGGAGGGGCTGTAGGTGAGTTAGAAGTTTTAAGGACCACGGCATTGTCTAGGTATAGTTCGGTTCCCTGTCGTTCATCCTCTACTTCTATGGTCTTTCAAAACGCTTTCTTTCTCCCCTTTTGGGCTCCTGGCTATCATTAGATATGCAGCAGTACAAAACTCAAGATTTTTTTCCATCGTTATATCCAGTTCCCGAATCATTTGCCCTTCTGGAGGGACCATCATAGACGCGTCCCATTGGACTCGGGAGACTTCAGCTATAGTTCGGTCAACGTAAACAAGCCACAAACCCTATGAAAGAAGGAGCTTATACCAATGAGAAATGGTACTGCTGGTTCATGTCCAGAACCGGAGAAGCCGATATTTTTTCATCCGGCCCATAGCGCTACAGCTGAATCACAAAAACCAGCCGCCCATTGCAACCTCCGACCCATCAGCATCAGCATCAATCCTCGTCAAAGAACGCTTCCCCTCATCTGCCACATCCTTCAAGAATTCCAAGTCTCCCAATAATAACCCACCCCTCCGTTTCATCTCCTCCTTCTGCCACTCTTTCTCGGGGTGCTTCACCACAAATCCCGCCTTAGCCCCCTCACCCTTCAACGGCTCCGTCTCGAACACCCCCCGCTCCTCACTTCCCACCCCAAGTATTGCAGCATAAGCCTTCTCCAGCGTCTTTTCTCTGTCCCCAGGTACAAAGATGACCAACCGCTGAATACCATACGCACCACTAGGATGCGTGACACACTCCTTCGAAAACGGAACCCGTACCTCACGATCCGTGATATCATGACAGAAAAACGGTAGTTCTCCCCTCTGGTATCCATCTGAGACGACAGGAAACGTAACTTGCCATTTGACATCCACCCCATCATCCCTCTTCCTCCCTCCCTCCACAGGTTTCTGATACATAACCTCCTCCTCACTATCCGCCCATTTCACCTCCCCCAACCTCTTACTCACAGCCTCATAATTCACCTCAGCGCCTCCACGTCCTCCACTTTCCTTGCTAGTAAAAGCAAAATCAATGATCCCAAAGGTCTTCTTACCCCACCAATGTCCCTCCCTCAATGCGGGGTCATCGTTTATAAATGAGATGAGCTCGATGTAAGAGCCGTCTTTAAAACAGATGAGCTTGTTTTCGGTTTTGTTGTCTGCGTGGCGCCCGCCGGGTGTGACGGTAAAATTACCCGTCAGCCATTCGGGTAGGTCGATGAGATGCGCGTACGGGACGAGAATTATGATGTGGTCGAGGTGGGACATTTTTGGTCCTGGTTTTGGTGATGGTAGATGTAAGGAGGTGTTTAGTTTTGGAATGAGTTTGAGTGCTTGTAATCTTGTAATCTTGTACTTGATGACTGCTCGCGGGTTGAGTGCTTGAAAGTGGGTTGTGGCTGGTCACTTGACGCATGTGATCTTCAAAATAGATCCACTGAACCTCGAAGAATTCGGAATGATCCGGCTCGCAATTATGTAAATCGATATTAGGTGATACTGGCCTTTGTTAAGAACATCCCCCCTGTGATGTATAGACCGCGCTTCTTCTTCTTTTGTTGGTCTACTTCCCCCGGCTAGAAATAGGGGGGCGCCAGTAAGCGAGAGAGACCATTGCTTGATGAGTATAGCTATCGTTAGTCTCTCACTAGTATAGGATAGCTGTTTTCCTTTAGTGTGTGTCTGATTTTGAACCTCGGAAGCATTTCGCCAAAGGGTGCTTCTCCAGTCACTTCTTACCTACCTATATGATGTAAATTAGGCGCTTTTGTTGCAGATTGGTCGGTTGCTAGCCAGTCTTTAGGTTGTAGTTGAAACGCACTTTCTTTTACCCCCCCCCTATTCATTTTCCGGTGCGGAGCAGAGGAACATGCACGAGCGTCCGGGGTGTTTTCATTTGTTTTTAGTCCTTCTGCCTGTACATCTCGCTCAAAGGCTAAGCAAGAGGCAGATGTGTTATGTATTTCATTGCTTGCTAGTTAAAGGTCTATTCCGCTTATTCTGCATCTTCCATATCCACCCTTTCCCATAATCCCAAGAGTCACCTACCATCAACGCCCATTCACATTTCTTCTAGACGTCCACTTTATCATCATAACGGTCAGCTCACCAGCTCGAAGATGGAAAGCTTGGGGCAATTACAATAGTAGTTGAGTAGTTGATCGTGTACTATTCTCCATCCCTAGACCTTCTTGCCCTCGCCCCTGAATATCCTGTTGAATGCATCCTTAAGCTTAGAGTGGCTTGTAGATTCTAAGGGTAGATCTAGAATGACACAGCCGCCCTCGCACTTGCAATCAGCCTTGACAGTTCGGTTGTCGCGGGTCCAGCGCTGCTTGCTGCTATTCCACATGTATTGTGCCTTGAATTTGGACTGCCAGCCACATTTGTAGCACTGACCATCTAGTTCGACATCCAGGAGAGTCCCGTTTGGAATGAGAGGTTTAAGAGGCATGGTTGCGATTTGGGTGGTTTATGTAAGTCCTATTGCTCGTAGCGATGTTCAGGCGTTAAGTTTTGTTATATGTTTGTGGGAACGGTATTTGCTAGTTGTTTGCAGAAGTCCGGAGGCAGGTGGTATTGGTAAAGTTATGGAAGTTCATTCTCGCAAATTGTTCGTGGATTTTTTATCATTGATTCAGGTCGAGGGAAGAAGCACTGATTCACATACTCGTCTTGCAATTCAAGATGAATCACTTCTTGTTCACATCCCCAGACTTTGCCCGCCACTCACAGACTCTGCCCATCATTCGCAGGCGTGCCCATGTATTTAAGCTTCTGCTCCCCATTTGATCCTCCAGATTGACAAATATCTCACAACATCCTGCGTAGCAAAATCTTCCCCCAGCAATAACTACAACATTTCGCCATCCAACCCTTTCTTCGACAAGCATTTCACAACACCAGATTTCCCTCTCTAAGTGATCTCTCAGAGAACCGAAACGTACAACTAACGCACTCCCAACAACCCGCCAGCAGCAATGGCGGTACCATTATCTCCGCAGCAGGGCGACATGATATACATGGAGGGACAGGAACACATGGTGTGTGACAAGTGCAACGAGGAACCGATCGTAAACATCCCTTACACCTGGGATACCGAAATGCAAGCTTGGGGCCGAGCGGAATCAGGCTACACAGCTAAGTGTCCCGAGTGCTTGAAGAGAACTCCAAATAACCCCGGTTTGATCATTCTGTTCAAATTGCCGAGATGGGTCCGTCTTGAAGCTAAGGAAGAGAGCAAGGGGGGTCTTTTCAGTAAGGTGATGGGAACTTCGAAGCTGGCCCGGTGGTTCCAGGGGAACAAGTCAAAGGACAAGTAAATATATCCTGGACATGTACATGCGCGCGGTTTTGGAAAGGGGGCTATAATGAAACGGGGATAGAATGATAAGCAATGATACCTTTGTATTCACAAGAAGAAAAAGAGCCTTGCCTGAGTTTTGAAGTGATTCCAAATTGCTGGTCTACCTACATAGAATATGAAGCGAAGGTGCCCCTAAACAATTTGAAGGTCCTTACTGACGTCTACGTATTATAGCATATCTAGGTTTGGACGTGCTATTCGACCTAACATGATTGCCACACTTACTCGAGAGTTAAAGAAATAGGAACTATCTTAAAATTAGAAATAATCAACTTTAATATATGCACAGTATCACACGCAATCTTATTCACACGCAATTTCCAGTGCCTTGGTACTCGACTATGCAAAGATCTGAATTCTGAAAGAGGCTGAGACTAGTCTGCATGTTATGCGTAGGAAAATAAGCTCACATTCCCAACCATGCATGGCACCTACTTACTGCTTGCTGAGGGTCTTCATTGGTGGCCAAGCACAAAACAGCAAGATCGTTCAATACGGTCTATTATTCTAGACTATTCGCTCATATATGAGAACATCTGTCTCGGGGGTATGCTGAATCGATGAAACAAAAAATCATCATAAACAAGTGGGAGCGCCCACTGCGTAATACCAATCACCTAGGATTTGGTCAGGGTATGTTGAAGAGACCATCCGTAATTCCACCGTTCATCCCACCCATGTATTTTCATTCGTCATTA
The DNA here is from genome assembly GCA_032629725.1 of Gremmenia infestans. NCBI lineage: Eukaryota > Fungi > Ascomycota > Leotiomycetes > Helotiales > Hamatocanthoscyphaceae > Gremmenia > Gremmenia infestans. Next base: position 715,169 of record JAFEVB010000008.1, read on the forward strand.
CTCATGAATCGTCTTTTCCATCCTCATTGATCGGCAGTCTTGATGGAATTCATCAGAACCGGGCTGCCTGAGACCAGGCTTGCGTTTTTGCCGTGGATGAATTTTACGATAGAGATGATCTTGGCGCGTGTAGGTAAGTCGAGCTGCTCGGTCGGCTCGTCGAGGACAGCTGCGAAAACTTCGACTAGCTTTGGTGTTAAGCCGATTATTGTCTGGTTCTCGTGCATGTCCAATAAAATGTTAGTAAGAAATTGTAAGAAGGCCTGGAAATACTTACACAAGCCAGTGATACACTCAAAAATGGGCTTATTCTCCTCGTAGTCTTCCTTCAGAGGGAGCTGTCCCACGATGGTAGGCATGATATCATCAATTGGAACCTTGTCTGGGTGAGCCATGATCATTCGGCAGAGACATCCCGAGGCGTTGTCTAGAGTCCTAGCTGTCTGTGTATGAAGCATGGGCTCAAGCTTTTGCAGGATTGTGTTGAAGCTTGGAAGATATTCGGCTGAGTTGGTTGAGTGGAAAACAAGGAGACCGATGGCATAAGCGGCGTTTGACTTTGTCTCTGAGTCCTCATCACTTAATCTGTGTAATAGCAGCTTGAGGAGTACGCTGGTATATGGTGTGACACCTGGCCCCATGTTTGCGGTACACTCTGCAATAACTCCAATGGCTGTAGAACGTTCAAAGTTTGTCTGCGAAGATGCGTACTTCTGGACTGGCTTCAGGAAGACCTTCCACACCTCCGTAAATTGCTCTCCGAGTGCTAAGGACAGTCCGATCACAACATCCATAGCAGTATCGATCACGAGCCAATCGTACTCGGACGATTCTTCTTCTTCAAGGCCCTCGTGGTCATCCTCGTCACCAATGTCTTGTTGACAGGGATGGGTCTTTGTAATGATTGTAGCTAGGATGGATGTCGCACGTTCAGCAAAGTTGGCTTGGGTGAGGATAGCTGGGCCACATAGTTTCAATGTAGCCGCAACATTTCGGTTGATATCTGTAACGACAGCCCTGATATCATCCGGTGTCAGCTTAAGAGCCTTCATAATCTCATAACAAGGTAGAAGGAAGGATGGGATGGGGTCAGATTTTAGATACGCGTTCGCAGCATTCGCAACTTGTGCGTCTGAGTGAGCTGGGTATAACGTCATGTTGATCATCATTCCCAAGATTCAAGAGCCATACAATAAAAAGAAATGTAAACTTACCGGTCAGTTTCGTCCTCCCACAGAGACAGAGTGGCGACAGTAACAACCTCCCCAAGCTTGAGGACCTCTTCTGATGGTTGAGATTTCAGAGGCAAGCCAGGAGCCCACTTCTCGCCGGTGTGGTCCTCCATCAAGGCCCAAAGGCACGCATATGCACGCCACAGGGTACCAACGGCTGTCTTTCTGACACCCTCGTAACTGTGCTCAACCAAGCCCATAATGGTCTCAATTGCCTTCTCAAAGTAAGGAACAAAGTTCTTTCGGGTGTGAGAAAGAACATCGCCGAGTACCTCAATCGCAATTTCCTTCTCAAATGCGACGGCTGTGACCGCCTCCAAATCATCCCAATCCTCATCATCATCGTCTTCCATTTCATCAAGGTCATCTGGTGCGTCGCTTGCAGACGCAACCTTGATCTTTTTGCCAGCGACGATGACTTCCTTGCCCAGAAGATCCTGTGCCTCCTCGCCCAATTCAACTTCAAGATCAGACTCTTCCTGATTCAGACTCTCCATGAGGCCTTTGACGACGCCATCCAAGAATGGCGTGAATTCTTCCTCGTATACTTTGGCCAGTGTACTCCACAGGATGTAGCTCGTCTCCCTTAAGCGAGGGTGGCCTAGATGAAGCCCTTCTTCACTAGCCTGCATTAAGGGCTGGACATATTGTTGGAAAGCTTGACCGCCAACAGCTTGTGCCATGTTACCCATGGAATCACAAACAGTGGCGCGGAGATCCAGCTCCTCTTGGCTATCCTTGATAGTGACATACTCTGAGAGCGCCTTCATGGTCTGCTCAAAGTAAGGCAAGAATGCATCCTCGGCTGATCCAGCGATGGATCCCATTGCACCTGCAGCACTTGCTTTGACAGTGAGATCTTCATGGCCAAACAATCGGCCTAGTCGAGGGATGAGCTCTGGTAGGTATGTAGCCATAACGTCCTTTTCAAGGCCATCTGTGACAGAATCCAACGCGCCACAAGCAGCTTTCAGAATCTTGAGGTTCTTTTCTTGTTCGGCCTCGGTGGATGCTTGGACGCTGGCGGAATCAAGGTTCTTGAGCAAAGCTGGGATAAGCTCAGCGTGGTATTTGGACAAATCCTCAGCGAGGTCATCCGCTAATCTAGCAACCCCAGTCAAAGCAGCGTTGCGAACACCACTGACAGGATCATTCAAAAGCCTCATAACACCTGGCATCAAAGTGTCTATTTGAGTGCCAATGAAATCGGGCGCACCTTCGACACACATGCCAAGTGCGAGAATACCAGCTTGACGATATGCAGGGTCTTCATTGTTAATGTAAGAAGGCAAGACGTTAAGAAGTGGGACGATGACTTGTCGGGGCGGTAAACTGCTGGCCAAAAGATCTAAAAGGCCTAAGGCGGATCTATGAGGGTTGACCTCGTCATCTTCATCGTCTTCGTCGGTGATCTCTGTAGCAATCTGCATACACTTGAGCGTGAGAGTTTCGCCCATGTCTTTTGTGCCCTGGATTTTCATCTTGCGATATCTGGCAGCCTGCATCAAGAAAGAGAGAGCTTGATTCCTGGATTCTTGGGCAATATCTTTGTTGACAGCAAGGTCGATCATGAATGTTAAGAGATCCTTGAAGTGAGAACTCAAAAGGGCAGTTTCGCATCCAAGTAGTGTCTGGAAGACCTCGAACGCCTGCATAACTCGCTCCTCATCATCCTCATCCACGGCGCCCTTTAGAACAGCAACCATATTTGGCAGAACCTCGACAAAGCGGGCCAGGTTCTCTGGGTCCTCTTCAGGTTGAATCAACATAGCTACTCTGCTGAGACAAAGCAGGGTGTTGATCCTGACCTCGGAGCTCTCTGGATCTTTGAGAGTATTTCCAAAGAGTGTAAAAAGATTAGACAATTTGTCCTCAAACATATCACCAGCAACCTCCAGCAAAGTGAAGAGAATGTAAATGCCGACCTCGCGGTGTATGACCTCCTTGGAGGTCGAAGCTTGCGCGAGAAGACCGGGAAGAGGGGCCCATTCTCCGTCCTCGAGATCGATTTTGGCGATAGCGGCAATAACGCGAGCGGAAGAGTGTCTGACGATTGCCTTCTGCTCATTCATCGTTGACTGAAGGAGCTGATCGCGAATCGCTGACTTCTGGCCTGCTGGAAGGGCAGCCCAGTGTTTTGGGACTAGGCGAAGGGCTTCGACAGCAGCTTGTTGCCTGACCTCGGGGGCATCGTGAGACGTGAGGATTTGCAGGAGCCAAACGAGAGCCTCTGGGTGGGGATAATAAGTTTTTCGTAGCTCTGCGGTGGCAGCCTTTACTCCATTTGTGTCAGCTGCAAGGACTGTTAGCGAACAGCGCTTTACTCTGGTATCGAAGGTGTTGGAAACTTACGAATTTGGATGCTTTTCAGCAGCTCAAGGAACTTTTGTTGCTCCATTGTTGGCAGTTGTCTACCGGCCCAACCATGTAGTAAATGCCAGTTGTTGGAGTTGAGACTGGCTTTTTGTTTTTGTTCGCGCAGTGGAAAGGAAATTTCTTGCGTGGAAACAAAAAAAAGTTTTGGTATTGCTTAGCCCGCCTAAAATGATCTAGTGGCAGTGAGGGGTTTTGAGCACGTGCAAATGTGGATCTCCTCCTCAAGTCAAGGTCAAGCCAGCGAGCCAGCGAGCCAGCCTTGCCAGCATTAAAAAGTCCGAGTAAATGACTCAACATATCTACATCTAGAAGTAGTGCTGCTTACGAATAGAAAATCTGTATATACCTTAGTATCAGTCTTTCGAAACTCCTCAGATACCCTCCTACAGTTCTTTGTGCGATACCTGAAGTCTAATAACATCAGTAGCAACAAATTACTAGATTCGTGAGTCACGGTTAATCCATTTCACGAGTACAGCTAATAGCTCTCAATCAGTCCATCGAAATCAACATGAGTACTCCAACAGAGTGGTACCGAGATCAATATCTCATTTCGACCTCTCCATCGCTCCTTCAACCCGCCGCTGTCAATGAAGCATTCAAGAGCGACAGCATATACTGGGCAAAACCGATAGGAGAGTCATTGGTCAAAAAGATGCTTGAGAAATCACTCTGTTTCGGACTATACGATTTACCTAGCTCCACCTCCAGTATTGCCGGTTCGTAGCCCCCTGTCTGATATATTTATTTACCCTTGCTCAAGGTCTTTCTAGGCAAGAGCGGCCCGCGTCAGATCGGACTTGCCAGACTCATCACAGATGAAGTCTCCTTTGCTTATTTGACCGATGTGTATGTTCTAGAGGAGTTCCAAGGAAAGGGTCTAGGCACCTGGTTGATTGAGTGTATTGAAGCTCATGTCATGAAGTGGCCGGAATTGAGACGGATCATGCTCATTACGAGTCATACAAACAAGCTTTATGAGAACAAGTTGGGCGTGAAACCGTTCCCGCAAGGCGTGAATAATGAGATGAGCGTCTTCTCAAGAGCAGGCTTAGGCTCCATGTTGCCGTACTGAAATGTCACTGTCTTGATGGGAGTTTTAGGAGAAGCATGGATGATAAGAAAATTCGTTGCATGTTAAAGTCATATTTGAGCGACACCGTCTTCAATTTTTCTGTTCGTTCGTCTATATTTGCATTTCGCTGCTCCCTTTCCAACGCCAGGCCATAATAAACAGTGCAATCTACAAGAGTATCATCACAACGAAAGAGCGACAAAAAACACACTCATCAACATAATCCCTGCCCACCAGATCGCAATTTCCCCAGTAAGGGGATTTTCTTTCGTTCTGCCTCCGCTGCTTTTTGCTTTCTCCCCTCCTCCAGACTTAGCACCCCCTGTGGAAGCAGCTCCAGCTCCGGTCTCTACGGGATTTGTTGTTGAAGAAGTTACAGTCGGCGAAACAAAAGCCTTCTTCGAGCCGTCAAAGCTTAAACAGGCCGTCGGCATGCTATAGCTAGTCCCGGCAAGTACTGTTTGACTCCCGACGGATGCAGCCAAGTTGAGTTCTGGCACAGATAAACCGCCTCCCACTTGTAACCCCACTTTGATGTTCGCTTCTGGGACGATGTGTGTGAGGTTTGGGAAGGCGTGCGAGAGGAGCTCGTCGACACTCGTGATGTTGGTGATCGGCTCACATTGCTTATTTACACCTGCGAGATTCGCTATGGTGATTTTCAAAGCAGGGAGATCGATGAATGCTCCGGCGGTCATACCTGCAAAGCAAGATCTCGGAGTCAGCATTATGTGATTCAGAAAGTTGTGGAGGTGGGTATAAGATTCCACGGAAGTTGAGGCGATATTTCAGAGCAGTTGACTCTCAGAACAATCTAGAGAGTCAACAACTCCTAAGATTTCCACAGCAGGAGACGTTGTTTCAGAAATGTGACTTACTCCCGTCGCCACTTAAAATATCGATTCCCAGATCCAGCTCGGCGTGAAGACCGATGCCAAGCGTGAGGGAGATTGAAGGTGATGAAGCACTAAGAGGAATTGCGGATATCTGAGCATCATTGAAGCCTTGAGAAGAGGACTCGTTTAATTGCCCAATGTTTAAGAGGATTGACGAGTTATCGGGCACCTAGTCAAGTTTCTGAGCTTCAGCTTCTGGTAAAGGGGTGAAGAGGACCTACTTTCAGATCAAAACCGTACGTAAAATCTATTGCCCCTTTGATTTCAAGACTTCCCGTTATTACTGGTCGAAAGAATGGGCCAATTGTTGCGATTCCTGGAATCTATGCTCTCGGAGTTAGATTGATCTAGGTTGCGTGAGACAGTCAAATGCTAACCTCAAAGCCAGGCAGTCCAATACTCGTCAATGTTTTGTTGAACGATTGGGTGGTTGACAAGGACAGAGTCGTATCGAGTTCAACATGTGCACCCAAATCATTTGCTACAGCTCTGAAGAATCCGGTGTTGATGAAATCTATCGCTTTTCCGCCAGCAGTGGTGGAGTTGCTGACGGTAAACTCTCCCTCCACAATATCGATCGTTCCACTAACAGAACAATTACTGCACTTGACGATTGCTGAGTCGGCCACTGTGCCCACCCTGTAAGATTCATTAATACAATCCTTCCTACAGTACAGTGTTACTCACGTATTGGATAGGGTAAATATTGCCTGGTTTGAGGGCACCTGAAACCCGACATCGGCGTGGATAGAAGAATTTGCATTTGGAGTGGACGTTGGTGCGGCTATCTGTGAGGTGGGAGATGCCGCTGCTCGTCGACGACGAAGACCCTCGTGAACTCGAAGAGAATCTGCTCCATACTGACCATAGCTCATGCCAAATTTCACAGTCATGGATTTATATGAATCTTTCCATTGAATCCGTCGAACAACAAACGCTGCTGTCAATGTTTCATGGTCATAATGGACCTCGGATACCCTGTTGGTCTCAGCAAATCCGTCTATGATATCTCAAGAGGAATACACACAGGTATGGAGAGCGTTCGCCATCTTCATTGCACCCAAAATGAGAAGCGACAATCAAGAACTCGGAGATGCTATCCCAAGAGTCTCGCGCGGCATTGAACATTTGAACCTCTGCGAATTCGACCTTGATGACAGAATCGAAGCACTGCACCTCCTCTAGACTCATGTCGATGTCTTCTAGAATGAGTGCTGGAAGTTTGTACTCCATTGACGTCTTTGCAATCCTGGTCCTTCCCCCGACCAGAACAGATGCATCTATCAAATGTGTCAACATGAATTTCTTGGCTCGACTGGACAAAACCTACGGTCGGCATAGTGGTGTTCGCATTGATACTTTGGTTTGAAAGCATCTTCTCTTTTTCGCAGGTTCGATCGAACTGAAATTGCAGTTAATTTTGGAGAATTGCTTCTTGGGATATCTCGAAGCGAGACCCCTGATTCGCCGATACTCGCATCGATGAGGCGACATAGAAATAGGAGAACTAGTACTACTGAACTTAGAGAGAACATAATTGACCTGCAATTTCTGATCTCAATTGATTTAGAATATGAAGATAGGATGAACGAGTAGCGAAAAACAATCGGACTGCCAGCTTCGACATCTTGGGGCAAGAATAGGTATTGTACCCCAAACACGGCACATATGTACAGTAGAAACAATAGAAATAACAGAAACAACAGAAGCTACTCTGGGAACCATCCTCACAAGGCTGAGTGATCAACAAAAGGCACGAGTGGACACTCAAACGCGTCCAGTAAATCCTGCGTGTTAGGTTGCCGGCTCACCTCCCAAAGTAAGCAAGTTCCGAACGCTGGCCCCGGATCTTTCAACTCTACCTCCAGCATTTCTAAGGCTTAGCAAATCCTTTGAATGCAAGCTTGCTACTTTTATGCAGTGTCCTGCATTGTTGGTGTAGTATTTATGTTTCAATTCTCCAACGAGGCTGTGTCTCACCTTATACGGCGCATGCACTCAGCCGCTGTCCAAACTGTCGGGTCGAAGGATTCAGGGGCCATTGTTTTGCTACGCGAATCCCGAGCCCGTGGGGAAAACGAATCTTGGGGGGAGGAAGTTACAATAGAAATTTGCAGGTTTGAAATAAATTAATGGTTGACAGGTACAGTCGGATTTACAGAGGAATACGCCGATTTGAGGTCAATCGCGCTTTCTTTTCTCGTCAACGCTATTAGCACAACAAGTCAATCTACTATTCCAAAATATTCAAGGCCCAAACGACAATGATACGCGCAGGCTGGTTCCACTCACGTAAAGCCATGCCTGAAAACATATATTTTTGACTTAAATCATATTTACTAAAGGAAACATGTGTTAAGTTAAACTTCGCCACAGCCCTGCGGCTTTTGATCGCTTGACCAAGACCCTGAAAAATCCCCAACACCGTCAAGATATTCTTCAACAAGTGATACCGTGGGGGTGAGATGTAAAAGCAACCGCAAATACAGCAGATGAATACGACCATGATGGACGGGAAGGGACGGCATCAAAATTCAATACAGTCTATATATATTAAAATAAGCAATTTTCTTCAACGAAAATCCTGATATTTCTGGAAACGGGAGTGAGTTGGGTTTTTACCTGACGGTTGATATATAATAATAGTCTTTATGAGGAGTGGATATAGTATTGCACGGCCCTGCTGTACAAGTCGTTAAGATATATACCGAAATTCTTTACATGAAATGTTGGGTTTACCGGTCATAAAGTCTATTATCGTATAAATGTAACATCGTGTCGGCTTTCTGCCTTTGCTTTGCATTTCCTTTTGCCATATTTTGTAGAAGTGAATGCTGCCCCACGTGATATGATATGCCATGTGATATATCAGCGGGATGTCAAGAACATCGTTCCAACTCCTAGCTAGCTCACCAGCTTATGATTATTCATTGCTAGGGTATCTGACATAACTCTATCTACTCTTCTGACAGTCTTTATGGTATAATTGTAATAAAGTCTGCGGTTCCCTCCGCCAGTAATTTCCTCCGCACGGGTCTGACTTTCGGCCCCAGGCTACTACATGCTACATGTTCCTAAAATAGCAATAGAAGCTCTTGTGGAGGAAATACAATGTCATACCATGCATAACAAAAACGACTCTGCACACTTTCAACTTCGCTCTAGAAACACTCTGGAAGATCGTAAAGTCAATACACGGTGAGAGAAGTGAAGATGTGGATCTGGGTAAAGTACCGAACTGGTGGGTTCTCAAAACGGAACTTTATTCTTTTGAGGAGTCTTTCGAAACCTTGCTTGATTGTCAAAATTATTGACATCAACTTTGTTGGGATGTATAGCTTCTAGTATGATGCCCCAAGTATAGCATCTCATTTGATTTTTATCTCGTTCTTTGCCTTCTCATCAATTGAATCAGTTCGTGGAGGCTGCATCTCCAGGTCCCTCTCTCCATTACCTCCATTCTCACTAGAAATCAGTTCGGGTGTCTGCTGCTTCTCTTCTGCCCTTTGGAGACCCTTGTCCTTGATAAACACACACAAAGCTAGACAAACTCCTATGAGTGGCACCCAAAGAATGAAGACCGCTCTGGAGGCATCCATATACGCATCTAAAACCCCATCCTTCTGTACGGGGGTCAGATTCGTCACGTCTGGTATCTTCAATATCGCCGCTAAGAGTCCGGACTTGTACCCTGCTGGCAAAGGCGTTGATATTGAGTTGAGAGATGCCTTCAAAACGTTTGAGAATAAAGCCGAAGAGATCGCCAATCCCAGAGCTCCACCAAGTGATCTGCTGAAGTTTCGAACACCTATGACTACTGCGCGATCTCTCTTCAAAGAGTGTGCTTGGGCGGCAACTAAGGTGGGTTGGAATACCCCTCCAACCCCGGATCCTTCGAGGAGTAGAATAATGACTATTTGCCACCTGGGAGTAGTCCTGTTTAGCAGGAGAATCAGACCCACCCCCAGAGCCCACAGGAAATATCCCCCCCAGATGATTTCACCATATCTCTTCAAGCGGGAGACATATTGCCCTGTGAGAATCGACATTGTAGACTGCGCGGCCACGAAAGGGACTGTAAGTGCAGCCGAGAGTATTGGCGAAAACTGCCTGACGTTTTGATAGTAGATAGGAAGGTAGTATAAGTGCGAGTAATACACGATTCCGAACAGGAAATTTTGGACCATGATGGCGCACACAGCTGGAACTTTGAAGATGTGTAAAGGCATCATAGGCATGACTGCGAACCTCCACTCGACGATAATGAAGATAACCATCGAAATGCTTCCTAGAGTAAGCATGGAAATGACCATTGGACCGCTCCATTCGAAGTATGTGCCGCCCCCTGAAATCGGAATGAGAAGCAGTAGAATGGCCGCCGAACTTGACGCAATCCCGTAGTAATCAATCGATTTGACCTTCGCCTTCATATCGCCATGTACTTTGCTCGGCGGTAAAGTGAGGGCAATCATGCCTCCAGAAAGCACGGCCATTGGGCAGATAACCCAGAATAATCCTCGCCATGTCGACTTTTCAACAAAGCCACCGGCCATAAATGGTCCAATGGCATTTCCCAGTCCAACGCAACTGCCGAGAATGCCCTGGTACTTTCCCCTGTTTTCAAGTGTCACAACGTCACTGACTATCATCATAGACAGCGCCGCGATTCCTCCATTGCCAACTCCTGATATGCCCCTAAAGGCATACAATTGCGGTCCAGTCTTTGCAAACGAGCATAAAATATCCCCCAGAGCTAAGCAACTCACAGCAGAAATGAAGACGACCTTTCTTCCAATGATGTCTGAGAGCCTTCCATAGAGAACTTGGAAGACTGTGTTTGCAATCAAGCTTGAGGTTCCAGCCCAGGCAATTGTTGTTGCGCAGTTGAGGTCCTTGCCTATTGTAGGCAATGCAATACCGATTGAATTTTGATCTATGAAGCTGATGAGAAGAGCAAAAGCAAGACCACAAAAGACGACAACGAGCTTGGCTTTTGGCAGGATGTTTGTATCGATCCTGACTAGTTCGTTGGCGGACATATCAAAAATGCAAACGCAGTAATAACACGCAATGACCTCGCTAACGTAACAACCGACAATGCAATGAAGTGATCAGCTTGGAGAGAAAAATGTGCCAAGAGTTGAAGTAAAAATGGGTTCCGTGATGAATTACAAGAGGTTTTTCTTAGTCTGATTCATAGACGCGGGTACATGGCCCTAATTCGCACCCTTTTGGCAAACACCCTATCATATTCATTGGTACCATGTTTGCTGTAATGATGTATGCAGACTAAAGCGTTCGGGATGAACGACCCTCATGATACCGTTCTTACGGTTAGTTTCATCTTTGAAAGGCGTTGAATACGGAGCTCCGCGAGAACTCCACTCTCGGAAGGCGCGCCTTTTCGGAGGTTGACGATGATCTCCGATTGTCAAAAGAATCGAGTGTCATCTTAGTTGCCTGCTATGGGAAGTCTGAGGTTTGAATCTCTTGAGACCCACCGGCATTATAAGAATATTTGGACTGACCGCCATATCATAGCTTGCCTGTATTGCAGCTCGCAACTTGCAAATGGGAAAGTAAAGCTGGAGAAGCTGCTTCGGCCCTTTGAGCAGAGCTACTGTACATAAATAATTATGTCTGTTCTCATCTAATATGTAAGAGGCTAGGCCGATGCTTTGCTGGAGTGAGGCTCGAAGTAGTGAATACTGATTACGGAGAGAAGACATTTATTTGATCAAGGTTTCAAATTTCAGCCTCGCTCAGCCTTGTTCATTTTAAGCGAGCTTCGTATGTGCTTCTACCTATGGAGTAGTTAGGAACATCTTTTGACATTTAGCACGTCCACAAGGAATTGATGTTTGACCTCTTCAATTGAACCTTTGAGATAACCCTGCGGACCCTCCCCCCAAAGACCAATATTCGAACCCTATCTACTATTATGGCAAGCCCCTATGAAGGTACCTACCTACCGCTCTTCCTCAATACTTCTACTACCCCTCTAACACTATCCAGTTGAACATGGCATAAAGCCCAGCACTATAACGAAACCCACTCGACGCCCTTCAATGTCCTCCTTCTTCGCCCAACTCTCCCAAATCGAAACCACAAACCCGCATGCCCAGCCTACCCCCGTGGAAGTCAGCGCTGCCGAGCGCCTCCTCCAAGACCAACTGACCACGCTCCGACTCTCCGCACCCACCGAGTCCAACCAAGCGCTCCTGACAGAACTAATCTCCGCGATCGAGATGCAAATCGAGCACCCCCCAGAGAAGGCCGCTGGAGTGCCGCAGTCGTATCTGGATGAGCTGGACCGGGTGCCGAAGAAGCTGTTGAAGAAGACTGATACGTGTCCGATTTGTGGAGAGGCGTTCTTGGATGATGAGTACCCGCTTGTGGTGCAGTTGCCGTGTCATAAGACGCACCGGTTTGATCTGGATTGTGTGGGGCCTTGGTTGAGGATGCAGGGGACGTGTCCGTTGGATCGGAAGGAGTTGATGAAGAAGAAAGAGGTTCCCAAGCCGGTTGAGGATGATGAGGAAGAGGATGATGGTGGGATTTATGCTTAGGGGAAGGTAAGGGTGTGGGGTATGGATTTATCTAGCATGAGCATGGCGTTTGGGAAGTATTTCTGGGTAGATGAGTTGATTGGTAGTTGGAGCTTGTAGATGATACTCTTTCAGATGTGAAATGGACATCATTCCATTTGAAATATGACCTTCCAATTGTTTGCCTTGAGGCTGTGAGCTTGCCTCCTACCATTGACAATTTCGTCCTAGAATCTTTCAAGTCTGCCAGCTAGTCGACGACAGCCAGATCGGCATGTGGAACTCGTCTTATTACCCTGAACTAGCCATGCGAATGTAAGAATATTCCAATGCCTTGATAAGCGTATCAAGCCCATTATCTTGTCTGAACATTACGGATGAGCCGCTCTGGAGGGCCTTAAGTTGTAGTGAGACGATAGACAAAGCTTATAACTCTCACATTTCTTGCGCCATCTTTCCTATAACTTTGTATTTGCATGATCTATCTCCGTGAAACATTCCGAACAGAAATAGTCCAACCCCACACTAGTTTGCTGTAGGCAGTCACACGGCGTCACTAAGCCCAATGTTGAAAGATGGGCAATGAAAGGCGGGCTCTATTACGAGCATACCGAGAAAATGCAGCAAATGTGCGTCGTTCTACTAACCAGCATCTTTATGAAAAAATCCATCCCCTCCCCTTTCACGCTCTCTCACCTCAAGCCTTGCTCTGCTGGCTCTCTATGTACTTGTATGCACCGAAAGCCGCAGCACCACCGAGAAGAATGATAGCGTAGAGACCCACCCCCAATCCGGTAGCTGATTGTGTCGATGAGATAGTGGTCGCGGCTGCTGCCTTAGGCTTTGGGTCTCCCGGCTAAACAGATGGTGGTTAGTATTTTGGTTTCAGAAGCTGTGGTTTATATGAGGTGGTATTACCTGGCGCTTCAAGGTTCCGATCAACAGACCCTCCAAGATCTCTCGTGCCTCGTCGCTGTGTCCGACATCTTCGAATGCCTCAGTTGCGTCTAGTCCACCAACATCTAGAAGGACTTCTTCTCCACCACTGCAAACAAGTTAGTAAGGTGCTTTAAAGATTTTCCTTGAGGTAGAGAGAGGTAAGGTATAAGAATGGGATGCATAGGGGGGCCATTTCTACAAGGCGTCCTCGTCGACAGCTTGGCCCGCAGCTCTCGCGATAGGCAATTATCCATTCGCAGATGCTATCAAACCCACCCGCAGGTACATTTGTCATCTTCAGGAACTTCTCCGACCGCCGCGAAAGGTGGCCGTATCTGCCCGCCCACCCACCTGTTGTATTGCAACCTCAAGACGAAATGTAGACTTACGGATGCTCGTCAACGAAACTGCTAGAGTTGTAGACCTTATCGTGGATCACTAAGTAGAGATCCTTCTTGCTTGCATGCTCAGCGACTTGAGCGTAGGTGAGTTCTGCAGACATGGCGGCGGCCTGGATTCTTTATCTCCTTTCGGCAATTTCGAATCGTAAGAGTCTCGAAGATGGCGTTTAAAGCACAATTACAGACGTGCGTGGGTTGGAAGAGACTGATGGGGGGAGACGGACAATTGGGAGACTGGAGGTTGTATGTAACGTTGGTGGGAATCGAGACAAGTTTACAATCAATCTGTTGAAGGATATCCCGAGCTTTCTGTCCGAATCTATGCCGCTGCTCTGAACCCACCGAAGCGCTATTCAAATTCAGGTTAACACTCGCTCCACTTATCAGGTCAGCAAAAGACACTCCTTTCCTATTGGCTACTTGTCACAAAGCAGGAAGCTATTTTATTTCCTACTCTGGAATAATAAGCTGAGCCTTAACCTTAACTCATCCCCGCCAATCCCCGCTCGATATTGCTATTTTCAGGTAATGGACAAAACATGGAAGAAATTCAATCTGGTTGTAGTCAGACGATGTTTTTTATCTTATAAAGAACTGAACCACCACGAAGCATTCGGAATCTCCTGGCTCCGATGTTTGTTCGTACGGTACACCGAAAAACCTACCCTGTATATACCAATGCATCGCATCTGCTGCACAACCCCGGAAAATGAGACCATCCGACTCCGTGTGATACGTATAACAACCTGTGGTTTGGAAGTCCACCCATGTTATTTGTAGAAACACCTAACTACTCTACTACTGTAGCCTCGCACTCGTTTACCGTTTTGAACTCCCGCCTCCTATATCTTGCCCCAGTCTATACCCCGCAATCTTGTCCCACTCAATCTTTTGCCTAGTGATTGGTAATTGCCTCCTCAACCCCTTGAACGCTCCCTCACTCAAGTTATTAAAACCCTTGTTGATTTCCTCTTGATACTTCTTTTCCGCAACCGTGATTTCCCTGATGATTGTGCTGGCAGATGCCGAGGACACTGACGCTGAAACTGGCTTCGTGGTTAAGAGCCGAACATTTCCGTCTTCGTAGTAGTGTACGTCGACTTTGATGCTACCAGTGAGAGATGAAGATGAGGGCGAGAAGATGTAGAGTGAACGCCAACGGCCATTCCTGCTTGTATCAGCTATGAAGCGTCTTTTTGTAAGGCCCGGCTCACCAGAAGTTGTTCGGGCTGTACTTGTTGGCAACCACCACTGCGGCAATCTTAGAGTCGTCTTCAATAGGATATACACCATATGAGGCACTAGGGTAGTGTTCTTTGACGTGGGTGCTGAGGCTCTTCAAAAGGGATTTCCTGCCGGACTTATCAGCTTCGGTCATGCTGCATATTGTCATTGAACGCACACAAGATCTGACTGGCTGCTTTCTAAAACATGGCTTTGGACGCCGCTTGCTTTCTGGTCTTATCAGCAACTATATACCATCGCAAGCCCTGGGCATATACCTGTGTGCTGTGATCGAAAACGAAGCTGGATGAGCTCTCAACATCGTAGTATTTTCCGTCTCCGAGAGAATTGTACGAGCTGACTATGACCTGTTGTATTCTATCAGCGCCCTTCTATTCCACAGCTCCGCGAAAGACAACCGACATTTTGGCTGCTTCCAGGCAGCTTGACAGTTGCGAACTGTTCCTCGTTGTATTTCTCGAATGCGGGTCCAAGCTGGGAGGCAAGACCAGGGGTATCGATTGTAAGAGCTTTGATGTCTAGACAAATAGCTTCAGCAAAGAGTTCGAGAATCGCAGGAGGAAGTAGTACCGGCAATAACATCTGCAAGCTAGAAAGAGATCAGTCGGTGCCATTTCCCGGAGATCGTTTGTTGACTTACCTCTCCTGGAGGGGCTCCTTCCACAAATGAGGAGACTGTGGCTAATGGGGACGCCATCGCAAAGAAATTCAAAAGGGAAATACACTTCGCGACTACCTCGTGAAGCTCCGGTATGAGCCTCTGCTGCGATCCTGAGGGAGGAGACAAGCCCAATGCGTGTACCTTCTAAAGCGTCTTAAACCCCTCGATTGTGGCTGAGACTGCGATGTGGCTTAATTCACGTGACCATATTCACTCTTTATCTTATTCACTAGCACAAAGTGTTAATTAGACTCTTGACTTGATATGAACATTATGTTCTGAAACTTGTTTGGTAGGATGGTGCAGCCTGAAATCATTGTAATGTCTCGTGGCGTGGCGTGGCTAATAAGTGGCAGCAGGGAGGGCTTGCTATTTACATTACATTAAGATGTTCTACGCCAAGTGGCAGATCGTAAATCTATTGCCAGTGTAGAGGGGATAATATTTCTAAGCTTGCGGAGAGGTGGCATTGAAGCCATTCACTCTAGAAGGTATCATAGTGCTACGACTTCACGCTGCAGTCATCTGCAGTTGGTCCTTCCCTTCGCCTATCCAATGCAATAAGTTCTGTCTTTTCTAATATGCTTTGTTTGTAATGGGTTGTGATAGCTAGGCTATCTAATCTCTGAACAATGCTTACTTAGTTCAATACTCTACCGCCTTCTTTATTTTATCATACACCCCTACTCAAAGTTAGTTATTCGTTTTTCGCATGTCTCGTTCAACACTTACTCGCAACATCTGGGATATTAAACCTCTCAAACAATAATCCCATATGTATACTCCACCCGGCCACCCGCATCACAGGTGCTTCAAGCCGGAGAAAGGTCTCTTTATCCTCCTGAATACTCGCGGCGACTTCAGCTCCTATGCCAGCATTGACCATGCTCTCATGGACCACCAGACACCTGCCAGTCTTTTGTACACTCTTCAGCACACATTCTTTATCCCAAGGATATACTGTGCGAAGGTCAATCAGCTCTATGCTGATGCCGAAATCTTTCTCTGCCTTCTCGATGGCTGCGCTGCAGGTGTAAAGAGGGTGGCCGTAAGAAACAACAGTGAGATCCTTTCCTTCCTTCAAGATTTCGGCCTTTGATAATGGAAGGGTGTACGATGCAGTTGGAACCTGTTCAACTGCAGCTCGATACAATGCTTTTGGTTCCATGAAGACACAAGGATCGCCACTTGCTATCGCGGAAAGTAGCAAGCCCTTAGCTTGGATGGGAGATCTAGGCATTATGACTCGTAGACCAGGGATGTGTGTGAACAGACTTTCGGGAGACTGAGAATGATATCTACGTACCATTAGTGACGTCCGCGTATAATATCGCCTAGACTCACAGAGCTCCATGCCCGACACCACCACATGGCATTCGAACCGTCAGTCCTCCAACATGCCTTCCCTCAGCACCATCTCTATATCTAAACTTCGCAGCTTCATTAACCAATTGATCAAAAGCCGGATACACATAATCCGCAAACTGAATTTCAGCCACAGCCTTCATCCCTTCCGCAGCAGCACCAATCGCAAATCCTACAATACCCTGTTCACTCAATGGTGTATTGAAAACTCTCTCACTCCCATAGTTCTCTGCAAGCTTCATACTGCATCGAAAGACCCCACCAAAAGCAACATCTTCGCCGAAGAGTATAACCGAATCGTCCTCAGCTAGAGAAAGGGAGAGAGCATCGTTGATCGATTGAAAGAGGTTCATTCGCTTTGTAGTTCCATTCCGTACTTCGGGAGAGAGTTCAGGGTTCTGTAGAGCAGATTGGGAACTGTGGGCGAGAAGCGGGGTTGTGGAGTAGTCTGTGGGGATGTTCAGGCGGGCATTTGGAGGAAGTGTTGAGTAGAGACGGGGCATTTGTGTCATCAAAACATTGTTGATGAGAGGTTTTGAGGAGGTTATCCCTCGTCCATACATTCTAGCTATTAACGGCATGTTGTGTATGTCGCACAACAGAATACAAGAAGGTATTCATGGTTGATGGTTGTAGGTTGAATTGAGGGGTGTTAGAAGGTCATGCATAGCCGATGCTACCCGCCCTGCCATCTTATCTGGAGATGAGCATTTTAAGTCTCATGCAAAATTCGAAAAAGTCAAGAAAGAGAGGGAAAAAAGAGACAAAAGGAAGAAATCTGAAAAATTCACAATGGACTATTGTGAAACGGCAAATTTCGGCGGTCTCAAAATCTATCTACTGAGTATGCTGGGACATCATATACGCATCCACATGGTGTGTCGCTTTTCAGGATATTGACTCGGCGATAGTTGCCCCGCCAACGTTTGAAAGTAAATTCAAGTGGATGCATCTAGAAAGACACGCAATGGCGTCGTCAATGCCAGCAAGCCATTCAGGTTCTTGTACAATATTCATGTTTCTTATTTATAGCGAATTGTTTTGAAATTTAGACGCAAAGCACAGTTCGCCGAATAGCGACAGCGAAAGATATGGCTCCTCGAGAATCGCCGCGTCCACCACGAAAACGCCATCGCCATCACAATGACAAAAGGAGGTCGCAGGGTGGGACGCCGAGGAGATCGAGACATGAAGCAACATCTTCTCATCCAGACTCACAGGCATTATCTGCAGATTCGTTAGCAAAGCTCAATCAACTCAATCAACGGCAGAGAACAGAACCTCAAGAAGTTACACCGAAGAAAACAAGGCGGAAACGAGAAAGAGAAGTAGTTGATGAACAAATTGTGGTGGAGAGGAGTAGGAAACAACATAAGAGAAAAAAGCGGAGGGTAGTCAGTGGAGCTCTACTGGAAGAAGGAAACGGAGAGAAGCTGAGAGGATTGAGAGGTGGGGCCAGGTCAGAAGAGCAGTACCAAGAGGCAGGAAATCGAAAAAAGAAGTTCTGTAGGTCAACATCCTACTGTAAAAGTCGTGACAGGATACTAATTTGTCAAAAGGGATAATTGGTGTGGTTGCTTTGGTGGTATTGATCATTATAATTGTTGTCGCCGTGGTGGTGAGCAAGAAGAAGAGTGGAGGAAGCTCAAACTCGAGCTCAAATTCAACAAGCGAAGCCGGTAAACCATCGAACTCGAATCTCAACGGAATTGACGAGTCGAGTATTCCGGCTGGGGCGAAAGGGACAGACCTTGACCCATTTTCTTGGTATGATACGACAGACTTCAATGTCACTTATACAAATGAGACGGTGGGAGATCTTCCAATCATGGGGTTGAATTCTACTTGGGATGATTCGACGACTGCAAATCCAAATGTTCCAGCAATTGGATCTGCTTGGGGATCATACGAAGATAGGCCAGCGCGAGGGGTGAATATTGGAGGATGGCTTTCTCTGGAACCTTTCATCACTCCATCACTCTTCAGCGGCGGTATTGTTGATGAATACACCTTGACTCAATCGCTAGGAACAAATGCAAAAGCAACTCTGGAAAAGCATTACGCTACCTTTGTGAGCGAGCAAACGTTCAAAGATATAGCTGATGCTGGGCTTGATCATGTACGAATACCATTTTCGTACTGGGCTGTGGTCACCTACGACGGTGATCCATATGTCTACAGGACTTCTTGGAGATACTTGTTACGCGGCATTGAGTGGGCGCGGAAATATGGACTTCGGATCAATTTGGATGTTCATGGACTACCTGGCAGCCAGAATGGATGGAATCATAGCGGGCGTTTAGGACCCATTGGATGGCTAAATGGTACAGATGGCACTCTTAATGCACAAAGATCACTCGACCTCCACGACCGACTCTCAAAATTCTTTGCCCAGGATCGTTACAAGAACATCATCGCCTTCTACGGTTTGTGTAATGAGCCAAAAATGACCGCTCTCAAGACCTCAGACGTGTTAGATTGGACCACCAGCGCTTTCACCACAGTCCGCAATAACGGCATTGACGCCTATGTCGTCTTTGGCGACGGCTTCATGGGCCTCGCTAATTGGCAGGGCAAATTACAAGGCAACAGCGGCCTAATCCTTGATGTACACCAATATGTAATTTTCAATGCGGATCAGATAGCCTACAACCACAACAAGAAAGTCACCTATGTCTGCAGCGATACTGGTGGCGGATGGATCCAGCAGTCTGAGCAGAGCATGAATGTCGCCACTGGTTTTGGGCCCACCATCTTCGCTGAATGGTCGCAAGCCGACACAGACTGCGCACCAAACTTGAACAATGTTGGCGCCGGCACTCGCTGGGAAGGAAACTACGACATCGGCGATTCGAGCACCACAGTATCGTCTCCTGACTGCCCCACTAAGAACTCTCAGTGCTCGTGTGACAGCGCGAACGCGGATCCAAGTACGTATAGTGATACGTACAAGCAATTCTTACAGATGTTTGCCGAGGCGCAAATGGCGAGTTTTGAGAAGGGTTGGGGATGGTTCTACTGGACTTGGGTTACAGAGGATGCGACGCAGTGGAGTTATCAATTGGGTATGGCAGCTGGTATACTGCCTAAGAAAGCGTATGCGCCTGATTTCAACTGTTCTTCAACCGTCCCGAGTTTTTCGGGCTTGCTGGAGACTTATTGACGAAGGTTGGTATATATGATGAATTGAATGCGATGTAAAAATTGATGTTTAGGTCTAAATAAGGGGATAGGTATGGCAGCTAGATGGCGTTTGGGAATCAAGGAGTTCTGTTGGATAATCATGTGGCTAGCTATTTAAATCAAATACTGCTTCGGCTTCTTACGAAAATTAATGATTCTATATCAGTATGAGACAAACATCATACCCCTGAATTAGCTACTCTCATTGCTATGGCATATATACATATGGCTTTACAGCAGGCATCTTTGTTTCGAAGAACGCTCCCCTTTTCGCATCGCTTAACCCCATTCTCCGCTTTTCTCGCATCGCCTTATCCGTCGTATCTTTGCTTATAAATTTGCCCGAGCAATTTACAGCTTTTCTTTCCTCTCTCTCAGATGATGCAAGGTTCTTGGATTTACAGAGAGCTACTTGACGCAGACTATATGCGCAATGGAAAAAGGCGCCTACTCCGTATAGGCGGTTAGAAGAGAGTTTCTGTGCCGCTAAGGTAAAAAGTGGCCTGTGCACTTCCAAATTTGGCTTTATATCGCTTCAAATATTTTTGTTGTCTGATTGGATCCATATTACATTTTGAATTTAGACTCGTTTAATCCGCAACTCTTCGAAGATTTTCACAAGTCCTAATAACGATCTACAATTTGTAGGTTTACTGGAACTTGACTTTCTATTTATATATATGCTTAGCCCCTAAAGTCTTGGCAGCTTGCGGCACAGTTTGTGATGGCAGGACATGATTTGACGTCTTGTACGAGCTGGCTTATGTAGCCGCCACCGTTCAAGCAATGCTCCTTTGAATAAGGCTGCACCGAGCTACCTTGAATATATCTTTACTGAATCTACACATCTCGTCGGTTGTTCGTGGATGATTGATAATCAGAGACGGAACAGGACCATAACATAACCAGATTGCGCTGGTTCAAACAGTTCAAACAGTTCAAACATGCCCGGCATGGAGAGATTATCACGACGACCGCTATCAGCACCAGCTCCTACCGATGTTTCTTTACTCGACCATTCAAGCCAAATGTACAAGAGTATTCCCACCAGCAACATTGAAATGCATCCTATATCGGACGACGATGGCCCCGGCACCAGTCCATCCGGTGTGTCTGGCTACCAAGTGTCGAGGGAATGGAAGCCTACAATGCTGCGCAGAGGCCCGGGTATGCTCCTGGTTTTGTCGTGTGCGGCACTCGTAGGCCTGCTCGAGGGTTTCGACGTTATTGCTCGTCACCGTCGAGGCTTCGATGCGGAAAATAAGACTTCGGTCCGTTTGGCCCGCTACCTTCCTACTGTCGCTGTGATTATGCTTGGATTTGCCTGGAAATCGCTTGTTCAAGATCTCAAACTTGTTACACCATTTTCAGCCATGTCATCAAATTGGACAGAGTCACGGAAATCGGTATTGCTGGACTACGTCGATCCTCTTGAACCCAGATCCGTTTGGACCTCCTTTAATTATCGGCATTGGGCCATGTCCCTCAGCCTATTAGTTGGTCTACTCTGCGGAATTCTGGTACCATGTAAGGATATCTATCTACACCCATTTATCCCTGCATGATGAAATTTCGCAGACAAACTCAATTTGGGTTTGGTATATCACTAACGCACAGTCTTCCAGTGGCAAATTCTTTGACTTTCGTCAGTCTTTATATGCCAGTAAACCGACATACTACTATCACTCAAAATTCGCGGTTTTCATTACCTGGGGCTTTATCAGATAACAACGGTACTCTAACCATACCTTGGACCTACCAAGGAAGTCAACCCTACGCAGCAGTAACTTCTTCTCGGCAACCTAATGGGAAAAATGCTCCGTGGACTTCCGATGATTTTGCATTTGAATCTTTCGATATCGTGCCCTGGTCAAAAGCAAATACCACCATCTCCGCGACGGTACAGGCATTCAATGCTACTTTTGAATGCTCCAGGATGGCTTTACATCTCTCCAACACATCAACAGGGTTTTACTTGTACGCTAACCAAGATGACCTCTCCAAAGCACAATGCCACTCGCCATTTAATCTGGCGATCCCAGAAGCCAATAGCAATATCACATCAGATCTAGGCTTCCTGAATGTTACCGACTGCTCTGAGGATGGTACGGATATACGAATGCTTGCCACGGTGGTCGTCAATCCTCCAGATTATACGGTTCTCTACGAAAACCACAAAGCGAACACAACAGCTGCCACTCTTTTATGTAAGCCGCATTATTTCAGTTATGACGCCGAAATTCGCGCGAATGGAACTACCGGTGACATCTTGGATTTCAATATATCTAAAGAGGCCCCACAAAGTGTAAATATCAGTACAACCCTTCCAGTCATTCTTACTTATCTAAACAATCCTCGTAAGTAGAGAGCTCCGGGTACGTACCTACATTTCTGAGGTCATAAGCTGACTTTCAAGTACGCTAGTGGATGAGAGTTCCCAGTCAGCATACGTGCTTGTTAAAAATGGTCCATATGCTAGCTTTCAGGTGCCACAAGCAACATTCAAGAATTACACATATTATGCGTCAGGATATATTTCATCTGGGACCTCGAGCATGGACCCTTTTTTTGAGCAATTATTTAGTTCCGGCCGTACTGCTTCGGAGTATATTGCTAATCCCCTTCTCTTCGAGTCAGAGATGTCAGTTCTTGGAAACACCCTCTTGACACAGATCGTCAGTTCGTTTGCGAGGGCGAACGTCTCACTTCCGCTAGATGGGTATGTCACTCTGCATGAGTCAAGACTTCTTGTTAGAGCTGGTGCATTGAGGGCCATGCAAGGCATTGTTGCATTCATGGGAATTGTTGTTATTCTATGTTGTACGGTCTTGCGGCCACAAACTCGACTAACCGAAGACCCCGGTAACCTTGCGGCGATATCAGTAATTCTCAGTACCTCGGAAACTTCGATAGAGAGGAAACTTGCAAAGGAAGTTATGTCAGGCACACTTGCATCGAAAGAAGCATTGGATGGCTCACAGTGGCTGCTGTCGCATTCTGAGAGCGGGCATGCTGTAATTCAATCGGCAGACACTAGGGAAGGGCAACTTAGTGGGGCTCAAGAGGTCAGTCTTTTTCTTCTGGTAAAGTCCAACAAGTGCATGTGAACGCAAGACGGCACTTCTCTACCATCTCAATAGCGGCAGATGAGAAGAGGTCTTACATACAGTGGCTAGAGAGCGACCCTGGTTATTAGTGTACCGCTTGTAATACCTACAGCCAAGCCTTTGCTTGCCCCGTAACTATGGTGGCTTTTATTACGAATCCTGAGATTCAAATCAAGTCAGAGCTGACGTTTGTGATCAGGAGAAGCTACGGGAAGACGTAAAGCCAGAAGGTTATCAGCCATTTGCATTTCGTCTATACGCTATGATTATGCTAGCGGCGGCGATTTGTGCGGTCATCATTAGCCTCGCTGTTCTGTTGAGATTCTCTAGAGAAACAGGTGGATTTGTGGCATCAACATCGGGTGTATCAGCGGCATGGTCGTTCATTCCCTCTTTGATTCTCGTGCTCCTTGGATACTGGTAGGCATATTCTCTACCGGAATGTCGATTCCCTATGGGAGCTGAGGGGCCTCGGAGCTGTTTCAAGAGCCCATATGCAATCTCCCGTTACAGCTCTCAAACTCTGCGGCCCTAAAATATTTAACCTTTAACTATGCTAATTGGTTGGGATAGGCTTGCAAGTGTTTACGGCGTTCTACAAACGATGACTCCATATCTTGCTTTACGAAACCCTTCTGGATCTAGGACCCTTCAATCAAGCAACCACAGCTCCGTTTTGTTAACACCAATCTATGCAATTCTCCGCTTTGGAAGCGTTGCTCTAGCAGTAAGCTCGATTATTGCTGTTTCTTTCCCGGCAGTCAAAATCTTAGCTGCAGGTTTATACGTAACGACGGGCTCTACTGTGCTACACCAAGTCCAAGCGACGATCGACACCAGCATTACAGACAGGTTCGAGGCTATGTATGACGAATTTCCCGCGGTAACTAGTGTAACCGATGATAGCGATAGAATTACAGCACAGGTCGATTCGATGGTTAAGCAAGCGTCGGATTTCGCTGAGTGGATTACAATTCCAGATTTCGGGGTGTTACCAAGAGCCGGCACTCTAGACAATCTTGTGTTCAGCAACTTGACGCAGTTAACCTCGAAATACGACACACACGACACGGCCGGGGACATGGTTGTCTTGAGGATCCCAGCCATCGCCGTCAATGTGACCTGCTCAGCATGTAAGTAAAACCTTTGTTTGTATCGCTTCCTCAATAGGGCTGTGTTACTACTCCCAAAATATGTTCTATCCTTCTCGATTCTTGCGATTTACAAGAAATCAAACATGGTACTAATTTGTCGTAGTGGGACCGGAGAATTTTGCCACTTGGGTCACAGACGAAAGTTCGAGCGGGGCGAACTACACCACATTTGACTTCACCACAAAGTGCCAAACTTCGGCCTGTAATAACTCGGTCGATAATGTCAGTCTTGGTTTTGGCTCCCTAGGTAATGCATGGCAAAAGTCTGGATATAAAGGGTCTACAAGCTCTGGCTCTACTGTCTCTCACCGTTATCAAGGGGCTGCGTCGGTCGGAGGTTTAGTCAAACTTGGAAATCTCACTGCATTCGACACACCCTATTTACTTACGCTCGGAGATTTCCCCACTTTCAACGATCCATTTGTCAACCTGACAAAGATTTCAAATACATCGACTCTACTTCTGCCTGGAATGTTCAATGCAACCGTATCACTACAACAAGTAGCAGTCGTTTGCAACAAGGCTTTCTGGGAGGTTGATGTCGACGTCGAAATCACTAGAAGTGTCAAATCTGGCGTTGGCGGCACCACAATTCTACCATGGAGTATTTCCGGGTACGACAAGGGGTCTATTGAGTACAAACGACAGTACAGAAATGCCACGCCACCATGGGCATACCCAAAACAGACTATCCGAAGCCAATATAACGCCGACGAAGATAGCTTGATCAACAGCGACGCGCTATGGCCCACGCCGCCCAAGAGCACCAATGTCTACGAGCTCCTAGCCGCTTACCAACAGTTCCATGTCGGCAATCTCAGCGGGCTCATGGACCCTGCACAATTAGCTACGGCTGTAGAAAACGTCTGGACGTCATACGCTGCGCAGATGCTCACAGAACTGCGGCCCCACGCGTTGGCAAATGCATCAGCAAGCAGTACGCAGATTATGTCTGGCAAGCTATATACTCCTGTAATGCGCATCAAACAGGACACTAGTATCACGGTTGCAGTTTGTACGCTGCTTTTCTTGATGCTAGGCGGCTTGGTTTACATCTTTGTCACCTTTCAGCGGGAGAGCTTGATGGCGAGGCCGCCGAGCAGTATCGCGGCACAGATGTCGCTGCTAGCCGGCAGCGAGTTGGTGAAACAGTTGAGACAGGATGGGGTTCGCTCTGTCGCTGAGGCGGGCTTGTGGCGGGAGAGGTTCCGCTTAGGGTGGTGGCCGGGACACGATGCGTCTACTGGGGAAGCGACATGGAGGTGGGGTATCGATGTTGTTAGGGACGAAAAGCCGCCCCGGTGATTGAACAGTGGAGATACGAGAGTTTGAATAGAATGACTCTTGATAGTTCACCGCCAGGATTCCAAGAACCGTAGATAAGATGCACTTTGCTACATATTCGCTTCCCTATCTTCCCCTTTTCATCCTCGCTTAATCATGTACTAGATGGTCAATCGAAACTACTGCCACCACGTCATAGCTTTGGTTGCCATGAGTCTTGATTATCCGTGAGAAAAGACAACGAATGATCAATTTGCGTTCTGCTATCTATCCTACTTAAACTATACCTTCTGGGGAGAAGATTCAGGTGTCGCGACTTCGAATCATGCCAGGGAAAGGAGGAATAAATAGTTAATCAAAGAGAGTAATCATGCATAGAGCAACCGCTAAGGGCAATGGTTTCAAGCACATTCAATTGATGTATCTAGGGCAAGGAAATGATAAGACTAGTCGATTAATCTTACACATAATAAATAATTCAACAACCTATTGGGTATAATTTGATCTTCCACCACACTTCGCAGCACTTATGCCTTGGGCAGACTCTCAACTGCCGAAACGAACGTCTCAAGCGGTGGTCTCTCCGCACTCACCACCTCTCCATTCTCAACCACCTGCGCTCCTGCTTCAGAAGGTACAGAAGCGGCATTAACATTCTCGTTTTCTCTCCCCCTCGCACTTCCGTCAACCGAGGTTCTGATCGTAGCCCCAGGAGCCTCATTCTTCACTCCACTATCCTTCACGCCCTGAATCCGTACATCATCCGCAGGAGGAACGCCGGAAGAGCTGGTCAAAGTCGTCATACTGGCCGTAGAATTATGACCCTTCAAGGTGAATGGGAAGGCAATACCACCAGCCTTTGGACGCTTGCGTTCGAAGTCATCTTGTTCGTTCGTTGGAACCCTGACGACGATCGATGGAGTGCTGGGAGCTTCGTTATTGGTAGAGCTAGCCATAAAGTTCGGAACAAGGTTCGGGTCGCTGGGTTCGCCGGCTTCGGCTTTCTTTGCAAACAATACTGAAGCAGGAGTATTCTCATCCACTCCGTCCTCCACATCGGCTTGATGTTGGTCTTTAACAATGCGCCTGCGAGATCTGCTGCGGCTGTAATTCGACTTCTCGAGCTTCTTTCCATGACTTGCCTTGGTGTCATCCAATGGCCTTGCACCCACCCCATCAGCGGCAGTAGTAAGCGCAGTTTCAGACTCCCTGTCAGCTTCTTGTTCTCGCTCGATGGTTGTCTCGTCGTGCCTGCTGCCCCAAAGAGCCCACAAGCTCATTCCCATGCTTCGTGTCTTCTTCTCTTCCTTAAGATTTTCTCCCGTCCTTATCCTACCAGCCAAGGCAGAAGGCGGTGGTACTTCTCCATCACCAAACCCTTGGTACCCTTTCGCCATCTCCTTGGCTCTCTTCTTCTGGATCTTCCTCTTCGATGACGCAAATTTTGTGTCCCATTCCATCTTTGCTGTCATCCATTTCTTGACTGGACCTTGCTTGATGACACCGATATCACTAGAAGCCATTTTACATCCTGGCAGCTCGGATGCAGGTTCAAGCTCAGATGTGTTTCCATGTCTGTCGACTCGCTGACGGATCATATGGCTTTTAAATGGCGGGAGAGCATCTCCAGCCTTGCCCACTTGACCTGTCGCTGATGTCGCTAAATTTTTGGCCTGCTACTTGGTTAACGAATATGCGGATACCTTTTTAGGAGCTCATTACCTTCTCGTCGATTGCCTCGTCTTCATCGTCCGAGGAGCGGGAAATAATGGAAACATCGTCATCGTCCAGGATTTCGATTTCAGTATCCTGTGCTCTTGCCAAAGCCCACGCTCCGAATTGGGCAATTGATCGATACATATATTTCGCAGGGCGAGTGAAACTCAGGGTAGGTGCCACATGACAGAGATCGTCCCAAATTTGCAATTGCACATCGGTAGGCTTCCAGCGATTAACCTGATTCCTGTTATGATCGTGCGGACTCTCGTCCAGGAACGCGTCACCTGGCGGGTATTTTGTTGGGTTTGCTGCTTTGTGAGCTAGGTATATTTGCTCGTCTCTGAGCATTTCGCCTCCTCCAACCATGATGAGCAAGGGCGGTAGCCCTCCAAGAGATGGTTGTAGAACCGGGGAGACTAGAGGATGAGACATGAGCTGATTCGAAGCATACATCTGGATTTGGTCTTTGATTTCGACCAACTTCCCATCGATCATGATTGACAACTCATGACCAGGACCAGGAACAGTATTAGCAGCTGGTCCAGTACCATCATTTGTGGCAGTACCAGTTGCGGCTGTGTCATTTTGAGTGCCAGCATCTGGGTGTTGATTTACATGGAACCCCTGGACCGCATCTGCTTCGCTTTCTTGGGGAAAAGAAACGTGCTCGTTAGTCACCAATTTCTTTACGATTTGTTCTTCCATCGCCAACATGTCGTCGGTATTTGGAGGAGGCCATGAGGGCGACGGCTTTTGATGAAATCCATGTGGAGGAATATAGTCCAATGGGTTATCGCCTGCAACACTAGGGAACGAATGTGTCAGGTCGACCCAAGGTGATATAAGGACGGCTCCGGCTGGTAGTGGAATGCCCCGATCTCGCATTACCACCAACATGCTATCTACATTAGCTGGAAATCCAATAATATGCTCATACAGCACCCACCTTAATACCATACCCCCTCCAGCAGAGTCTCCGGCCAGAATGATTGTTGTAGGATCCTGAACGGTGAGGAGATATAGGTATGCAGCCAAACAATCATGGAGCCCGCAGGGAAAGGGGAATTGAGGAGCTAATCGGTACCGCGCTGTATTATATCAGAATTGACTCGAGCTTCACAAGTTCACAATACTCACTATAAATGGTTAGTCCTATAAAGCCTCACAGTTCCAGGAGACTTACCGAGCAAACACTCTAGCTTTCAGCTTTCTGGCATGTCTCTGCATCTGGTATCTATGCTCATCCACACTTCCGAAGAAGTACGCGCCTCCGTGCACATACAGCATCACCCTCTTCCCCGGATCACTCATGCGTTTCCTTTCCTGATAATCGGCTTTCATCTCAATCCACTCAGCCTTCAAATCACCCCCCGGTCTGCGCCATTGCCACCAAGTCTTCCCGCCAACTTTCTCAATGCCATGGTGCCCCAATTGTTCTTGTATAGCTTCCGCTGCCTTTGTGATGTACTCCTGCTCGATCTTGACCTCGTCTACCTTGACCCACGTAGGATGAGGTACCCATTGGGACGTGAAGCGCTGGACATCTTCGACGGTGTGGTGGGACGCGTAGAGCAAGAATCTCCTGATCAGGTTGAGGCCCTCGTCGTAGGAAATCTGCGCCGTGGGTTTCTGCGCGCGTGTTTTGCGATTGAGATACTGTTCCGTTAGCATTTGCTGTCTGGATTGCGAATTGAGATACTCACATGGTTAATGAAGGTTTGAATGACAGCGGGAGTCACGGCAGAACCGACTGTTGCTGTATTAAACACCATTGTTGCTCTCCTTTCTTCGAAGGAAGGGCGCTGCAGTGATGTAAAATGGTGTACTTTGTACAAACAAACAAGCAAGCAAGCAAATGACAACAAGAGATAACCGGTGAATCAGTTGGTATTACACATTAATGAAGAGTAGGAAGAAGACACAGGATCCTTCATCAAGCAATAAGTACCGGTTCTCAGTAATACGACTAGATCACTCCTTTCTTATTTCAGTTAGGATGAGAGACAGCATCCCCAAGTTCACTCTCCACACCCACGTCATCATCCCAAGCGAGGAAGTGACATGGGTGGGCCCTTGCCCTTGCCCTTTCCCTTTCCCTTTCCCTTGTCGGTAAATCTTTATGCCCGCATAATTTCTTGACGGCGCGAGGCGTGGGGCATGCACAAAACTTTTATATTCGCCCTCTAAATATCAACCCCTCATTCAACCACCATGGCATCCGCGACAGAGCTTCCTGGCCCTATGGAAGTCAGCGAAAGCAGTACTACGCAAGGTGCGCCTTCGCCCGGTAAGTTCTCTCTGAATGCCTTTTCAAAAGAAACATTGTGAGGCTGATTTACAACAAAGCAAAATGCCAAGCTCAATTCGAACTCGGCACCACCCTCTCCCTCTTCCTCTGGCCCTCCCTCTCCCTCGCCGTCTCCAACAACTGGGGCGGAGCCGATAGCGCCGACAAGCGCGAATGGTTCGCGCAAACCACCATCGACGTCCTGAACGACGAACCAGACGCAGACACGGAATGGCTAGAGACGTTCCTGTTGAATGTGATGCTGGACGAGTTTGAGGTTAATGTGGATGATGAGAGTGCGTTTGAGGTTGCGGAGCAAGTGCTGAGGATCAGGAAAAACTGTGGCAGGGGCGCGTTTGGTGAGGTGGAAGCGCTGAATGGGAAGTGGCAGGCGAAGGGCGGGCAGAAGATGGGGGATATGTTTGTCAAGAAGGAGAGGGATGAGAGGGAGGATGAGACAAGTGGGAGTGAGGATGAGGACGAGGACGAAGAGGGAGGGGTGGATGTTGAGATGGAAGACGCGCCGCAGTTGGTGAGGGCGAAAGAGCCTGATGTGCCTCAGGTGGATGAGGATGGGTTTACGAAGGTTACTAAGAAGAAGAGGTAAAATTTTGATAGAGGTGGAACATCTAGAGGGATATTGGCGTTGAATTGTTGCATGGAATGGGTGGCGTTGGGAGGATATCAAAATTGGGCCATTGTCCACAACAAATAGAGATATCTTGAGAAAGGTCTCAAGTCTGTACCTGTAGCACTTCGCTGGTACCGCAATGAATTTTCGGTGCTGTTTGCTAAGTTCGAAATCATGAATACTGTGCTTGCCGATTGCGAACAGTTGCAGTATCCGCATCTAGTTCTAAGCACCACCAAAAATAGTCAGCTTACAATGATTCCTCCCACAAGCCGAAGCTCAAGAGCCTCCGGCTTAGGTGGTCTCAAGTAAGAGGATCGTTTGACCCCCATTGACCTCCCCCAAGTAACCTCAACCCACGGCCCCATGAAGAACTTCGTCCTATAGCTAATTTGCAAAATATGGCTACCAACAGCCTCTGCACGAATCCCGCGGTCTAGACATGCGGGATTTCTGGACCTGGTCTAGGTCCGCCGGGAATGACCAGCAAAGAAAAGCCCCCGAAAACAATCCATAGAAGCTGAACTGATCTGTCGAAACTGATGCATAGCGCTCTGGGCAGTGTCAAGCCTCGCGGGTTCATTTCATCAAAGCCGTCAATGCATCAGCGCGCCGCGCCGCCTTCGAGGTTTGATTGAAAGAGAATCCAAAGAGCGAGTCCAAATTCCTGGGAGTTTTCAGAGCAAGGGTAGGTAGGCTGGGGCGGACGCTGTATAACAGAGAGAATGCAGATCGGGTCATTAAATAGGGATGAACGGTTGGGTTCTTTGGAACCCAGAAGCAAACCATACCATTTGGAAGTTTTGCATGGTGGTGAGTCTGCATGGGAAACAGGATTCCGCTATTCAGACAGGCTTGCAGGAAATGAATGGCTTGAGGACGGGAAGATAGATTATAAAGCTTTGTGTGATTGATAGATGGGGAATACGGGCTTGGGTATGGAATGGCTGGATAATGACTTGAAGCAGGTGACGGAGAGATGGGCTTGGCGATAATATAGAAGTGTAGTGATTGATCGATGAAGGATCAAAGAGAGCGAATCATGGGAGACTTCCTTGTTGACTTTTGATAACTCCAGTAAAAGTATAATGCAATGCAGATAAAATGATTCTGGGGTTCCTTCCGTACTCGAGTACCATGTGATTGCTTGGAAGCCATAATAGGAAAGCATTCTGCGAATCAAAGGCTCTCAACTTTGAGAAAAAGATTCGGTTTCACTGGAACGGTTGTGAATGGAAATGCGCCAAGGGACGGGCAATATATCGACGGAGAAATACGTATGCTCACGTCGGACTAATATTAAGTAAGTAATTGAGAGGATGGAATCAAAAACATGTGAATAGGATCCAGAACGGCGGGGATGGATGGGCTGAGCTATTCCGCCATGTTCCGTCCCGAAGGCGTTGGTGGAAAAGGGAGCGGGAGCCAATCCCAGGGCAGTGGATGGCGAGCATTGATGTAATGCGGGGAGAGAGGAGGGGCTGAAGGGTAAAGTCGGGGACCAGTTGTATAGGAAAGATACCTAGGTACTTACTACAAAGCATACATCCGTCAACCATGCAGATATAGATACGTAGATACGGTAGGGTACTGTACGGTAGGGTACTGTATGGTATTCCCATTCCCATTCCCATTCCCGATGCTGTTGTCTCTTTGAGCCGCAGTGCTCGCGTGACGATTCCAGCTGTTTCAGTCGGCGTATCTGCTGCATCTGTGCCTGTGTCTGTGTCTGTGTCTTTGTCTGCGTCTGCATCTGCATCTGCATCTGTTTAAAAGCTTGCTTCCTTTGTGCGTCTGCAGTCTGCGTGTGATGTAACCCGATTTCTTTACTTGTTACTTGTACAGTACTGTATAACCCGGTAAATACATGTGTAAGGTTATCGTAAGGGCATCGCATCGGCACTAATTCGTACATCTGCAATCTCGCTTGATCTACCTAGGTATCTACTCTACTCTACTCTACTACATACCTTTTGCCTTGCCTTACCTTACCTTGCCAATAACAAGCTTCCGCTCATGCGCGAACTCTACGGAGGTACAATCGATTAGCTGATTAGCTGGATAGACCTTGAAACTCACTGTTCAGATGCATCTTCTCCGTATTCCTCCGTATCCCTCCGAACTTCTCTGCCGTGTTGTTTTCGAGCTGTCGTGCAAAGCCCCATTTGGCGGGGATTGGTTGGCCTGCAGTCCGCTCTGATTGGCCCACCCCAGTCCTGGCTCTAACTCCCTCGGCCTTGGACGCTTCCTAAACACGCTCCTAGACTTCTTCCATCATACAAACCTTCCAGCCAGACCCGATCCCTTATCCATAGCCGAACTAACATCAGGATGGCCACGTCTTTAAATAACTCCAAGGACCCCGTCGAAAGATCCCATTCCCCATATCAAGATCCTCGCACACTCGGTCCCAAATCCAAGATTCTTGCAACCAGAACCTCCAATTTCCACTCTACCTCTCTCAGAACAATGGTCACCAATACAGTCAACAAGACAGCTCTTCACCCTAGTGGTGTCCAGTACGTTCTTCTACTCTACCAGCTCTGTCTACACCAAAAAACGACCTTGCTGCCTTTTGCATTCAAGAGAAGTAAACTAACATTCCTGACAGGCCCTCAAAAGAGCACACTGAGCTCGAGGAAGAATTGCATGAAAAGGCACATATCGACTATGATCGTGTAGCAATTGTAAGCATCTGCACATTCCTGCCCAATTGTAAGCTTCCATAATTAACCAATCCCTCCCAGGTACCCAACCCAAGTGTTGCAGCTCTCTACGAAGATGCCCTCGTCTACGAAACTGGGTCTGCCATGACCTCGACCGGTGCCCTCACCGCATACTCGGGAGCAAAGACTGGTCGATCGCCGTTAGATAAACGTGTTGTCAAGGAACCATCATCAGAGAATGAGATCTGGTGGGGGTAAGTGGTCAAAGAATTATCCCTCAATCTGTGCTACCTTTCTAACACTGATACAGACCTGTGAACAAGCCGATGACGCCTGAGGTAAGACCATTCTGGTATCTCGAACGCTACAAAATTTCCTTCCATTAGACCGGTACCTTGCATTCTATCCCAGCAAAAAGCCCTTTTCTCGTGACAATTTCCTGGTCGAATGCATCCATCTATTAGCTTTTTCTTTCATCGTTACAACCTCTCTTCCCCAAATTTTGGGATGAGTTCCTGTATCACCGGCTTCCTTTCATCCTCCCTTTTCAGAGACGCCACTGTGAGGGGAAGCCGACTATAGCAGCCGACCATAGCCTCGCATCAACCCCGCATTTTGGTCGTGGTGCACTGTTATGTCATTGTGCTTGGCGTCCCCGCATCACGTGCCAACCCTCCATTACTTTTCTCTCTTCCCTAAAGGTTGGGAACATGACGCTGACTATCTATATTAGGTCTGGAAAATCAACAGAGAACGTGCTATTGATTACCTAAACACAAGAAACCGCATCTATGTAATCGACGGTTTTGCAGGATGGGATGAGAAGTACCGGATCAAGGTCCGGGTTGTCTGCGCTCGTGCCTACCATGCTCTCTTCATGCGCAACATGCTCATTCGACCTAGTCGGAAAGAGCTCGAGCACTTCCACCCCGACTACACCATTTACAATGCCGGATCATTCCCCGCAAACAGATATACCGAGGGTATGACCTCTGGGACCTCGGTAGCCATCAACTTCGCGGAAAAGGAGATGGTCATTCTCGGAACCGAATACGCCGGTGAGATGAAGAAGGGCGTCTTCACAGTTCTCTTCTATGAGATGCCTGTCAAGCACAATGTCCTCACCCTTCACTCTTCTGCCAATGAGGGCAAGGATGGTGATGTTACCGTTTTCTTCGGTCTTTCTGGTACTGGCAAGACCACTCTCTCAGCCGACCCCCAGCGTATGCTGATTGGTGATGACGAGCACTGCTGGAGTGACCGTGGTGTCTTCAATATTGAAGGCGGCTGCTACGCCAAGTGTGTCGGTCTCTCAGCCGAGAAGGAGCCTGATATTTTCAACGCTATCAAGTTCGGCTCTGTACTCGAGAATGTTGTTTTCAGTCCAGAGACCCGTCTTGTTGACTATGACGACACAACTCTCACCGAGAACACTCGATGCGCGTATCCTATTGAGTATATCGACAATGCCAAAATTCCTTGCTTGTCAACAAACCACCCCAGCAACATCATTCTCCTCACCTGTGATGCACGTGGTGTCCTCCCACCTATCTCGAAGCTTGACTCGGCTCAAACTATGTTCCATTTCATTTCTGGTTACACCTCGAAGATGGCAGGCACAGAGGATGGTGTAACGGAACCTCAAGCCACATTCTCTTCTTGCTTTGCGCAACCATTCTTGGCTCTGCACCCCATGCGATACGCCAAGATGCTAGCGGAGAAGATCGAGCAGCACAAGGCTAATGCTTGGTTACTGAACACCGGATGGGTTGGTGCTGGTGCTACCAGCGGTGGCAAACGTTGCCCGTAAGTAGAATTGAGTCTCGGACCTGAAAACAATGCTAACAAATGACAGACTCAAATACACACGTGCCATTCTTGACGCCATCCACTCGGGCGAGCTCTCAAAGGTGGAGTTCGAGACCTACGAGACTTTCAACCTTGCTGTACCTAAGACCTGCCCTGGTGTACCCGCAGAGCTCCTGAACCCAAGTAACGCCTGGACTCAAGGAGCTGATAGCTTCAAGCAAGAGGTCACTAAGCTCGGTAGTCTTTTTGTTGAAAACTTCAAGAAGTACAAGTCTGAGGCTACAGAGGACGTCATTAAGGCAGGTCCAGATTTGACTACAGGTCCTGAATATGCCAGCAAGGCGGAGGAAATGCAAGATAAGCAGTACTACATGTAAGTGGGTCATGGCTCGAGTCGATAGGGGGCAATACAAATTGCATGGCGTTACAGTTTGTCCTATTGTAGTATATTCTAGTCAGCGACACAAGTACGCAAGACATTGAGGATACATAAATTGAAGAACTTGAAGAACATTTTGGCGCCAATTGAAGTGATTATCAACGTTTGACAAGTGGAGATGTGAAAGAGATCACGCAGGAACGAGATGTTCACTCTTAGTAGTTTGGCCGAACAAAACATCCGCATGTAGCACAAGAAAGCATTGGAACGAATGCACAACACATGACATGACATTGATGAATATGAATATGAATATGAATACAGTAGAATTGATATTCCTTACATAAAACGTCCATGGCCAATGAGCAAGTTGGTGGAGTCGCGGAAACCCTCCGAAATCGCGCTACAGCCCACTAACTAACTACACCACCAGCCAGCGCATCTCAACAATGACTAGCCCAACGACAGCGACAACAAGCAAGCAAACACATTGGACTGCACTCCACTGCAACCCAACCCAACCCAACCCTACCCAACCAACGCGTGCTGTAGAGGCTTAATTGTACCTCGCGGAACGCCGAATATGCCGTCGGAACACATGCAGCAGTCGCAATCGCAAGCGCAGACTCGCCCTGCTATCGGGGGGCATCGATCAACAAGTTCCATCCATTCCCAGACCGACTCGCCCGCTGCCAGCCCACCGCAGTCTGGCAAGCCCAAGACCCAGAAGCATGTAGTTCACGGCGGGCGCGCATATGGGCATACAAGAGTACCTTCAGGCAAGGCGCTGCATAAGCTTACCAAAGTGCACGGCAATGGCAATGAGGGCTCGACTACGGATCTGAAGAAACTGGGAAAGAACTCGTCTTCCTCGACGAACTTGAAAAAGAACTCCTCGCACGCCAATTTAAAGCGCAATCGTTCGTACGCCGACGTCCCTAAGCGACCAAAGTCATCAGGAGAGGTTGCAAAGAGGCCGACATCAGTCCACTTTGAGATTGGCGATCAGGACGTGAATGGTGAGAGCAAGAGGGGGGAGGCGGAGGTAGAGATTGAGGATGCCTGGGAAGAAGCAAGCTCCTCTGCATCCCCAGCCTTGTCGCGCGCTCACTCACGCAACGGCCACTCCACAACCACCTCATCCTCCAAACCCAGCGCCAACAATTCACGCCCACAAACCCCATCACCCCTCGTTCAATCCCCTGGTCCGCACTCGAATGGCCCTCCACCTCCACGTTCCCCAGCAGACGCAAAAGTCATTACCGAACGCCTGTTAAATCGCATCCCATCACATAACACCACAACGACAAAAATGTCACACACCCTCGCGACCGCAACGCCATCGAGCCACTCTCCCCCCTTATCCACGCCCAAAACAGAACCCTCCAGCTCCGCCGACCTCACCTCCCGCTTCGTCGACTCTTCAACCCCAACCCCCACACCACCAATCTCCACGCCCCCTTCTTTCCCCAAACCATCCACTACCGCCGAGCCCAGACGCGCCCAAAGCATGGCAAACCTCTCCCGCAACTCCTCCACCTCCTCCATCTCCTCTACTAGCGCCTTAAAACCGCGCTCCCGCAAACCGGCATCCACCAAGCACAAACCCAAATCTACAACAGACAACCCACCCCGGCAATCACGCACGGAACAGAAAATGTGGCTACAGCGCCAATCATCCATCCACGAGCCCATCACCCCCGTCGGCTACGAAGGCCTCGATCCCCGCATCAAGCTGCAGTTGGAGCGGACAGGGCTGGAGTACTTGGGCGTCAGGCGGTATCGGGATCCTGTTGGGCAGGCAGTGAAGCGTTTGAGGCAAATACCGGGGATAGAGAAGTATCAACGGATTCCTGTGGCTGCGCAGAGGGAGGGAGGGAGTCCCAGGAAGCGGCTTGGGAATGGGAATGGGGATTATGGCTTAAGTCAGAGCTTGAAGGAGGGCAGGGGTGGTAGGGGGAAGGGGGGAAGTTACGAGGGGCAGGAACAGGGTGGAGTAGGGGCAGGGAGTGTGGATACCGTCGCTGGGGATACTGGGGATGAGGGTGTTGGTGCTGTGCTGAGGAGTTTGTGGGAGAAGAATTATGATTTGAGCACCAGTGCCGACTGACACCCTCCGCCCCCCGTTTGTTTTATACTTAGCAGCGTGTATGGCGTATAATAGCTGAGCCGAGCCGGGCTCGGCTCGGATGGTTGTGGGAATAGCAATAGCGCAGCATGTTTACTTGGAAGGCGTTTTATTCGGACGGGATGGGTATAAACTAGGACATCACTTAGACGGATCTTTCTCACGACGAGCAAGCGAATAACTAACTAGTTTACTTTACGATGAATTGAAAATTCGTATCACGTTCTCACTGCACTTGTAACGAAGTCTATTTATCAATTAATACTTAGTGTTGATTAAGAAATTCATCCCTCGTTTTCACTTCTACTCTACCAAAGACATCTACCTATTCTACTGTATCCATCTATCTCAACGGCGACCCCCCCAACCCACTCCCCTTCCCCGGCGTCCAGCCACTAGACCCAAAATTCGAGCCTCCAGTTCCCGCACTACCAGGCGCAAGGCCAACAGGCCTCCTAATCGGCGTCGTGGGCCCACTCGCACTCCCTAGACCCTCACCCCCACCCCCACCCCCACCGCCTGCAGCCAAAATCGGCGGCGTCTGCGTGCGTTCAATGAGCAGGCCATCCTTCTTCGCCGCAGGAGGTTTATAGTTCAACTCCCTGCCCGTGCGATAGATATCCCCTA
Organism: Gremmenia infestans; assembly: GCA_032629725.1. Lineage (NCBI taxonomy): Eukaryota > Fungi > Ascomycota > Leotiomycetes > Helotiales > Hamatocanthoscyphaceae > Gremmenia > Gremmenia infestans. Next base: position 752,881 of record JAFEVB010000008.1, read on the forward strand.
GAATCGTGTCCAGGATCCCTGCATCCTGGTACTCCTCCCACTTGCGATACAGCTTCAGCGCAGTCCGCGCATCCTCAATACTGTCATGCGTCTCCAGCTGGATATCCTCCTTCAGAAGATACCAAGCCAAGAACGCAAGGGACAATTTGCGCAACCGTGCTTTGACGAAGAAGAGGTCGATAGTGTCGATGACCTGTGCGCGCGGGACATGGATGTTCGTCACTCGGAAATCCTGCTTGAGACCGTGGCCGAGGAATTTGCAGCCGCTGTTCAGCAGGATCCAGAGTTTCTTGTATGCGACTTTCAGTGGGACGAGGTTGTGTTTCGAGAGCCGGGGATCGAGGTCGCCGTGAACGATACCAGAGTAGGAGGTTAGGTAGTCGACGATAGGTTCTTTGGAGGCGATGTAGTCGTCGATGAAGGGGAGGCCTTGATCTTCGCCTGCGCCGCGCACGACCGAGACCCGGGCTAGGGCATACACTATGGGGCGGATGGTCTCGCGTTCGCCGTCCGAGTTCATTTCGATTTCGGGTTGGCGGACGGCGACAAATTCCGTGTCGAGAGCTATGATGGTGCCCTCGGCGGGTGCCTCTTGTGGGGTTAGGGAACGGTATGTTCGTTCGCCTGGGTTCATGCTATTCGGAGATCAATACTCTGGGATCTTTAAGGCATTATGGATGGACGTACTTGTGATCTAAATAAAGCAGAGAGGTATCCAAGTTCTGCTTCCACGAATTGTCTATTCTGTTGTTGAATTGCTTCGCCTGGTATGCGATTACCGATGGGACTTTCCAGGACGTATTGAAGGTAAGAGCTTCTTTTGCCTGCATCGGCCGGACCAAAAAGTCATTGAAGAGATGCCATTGGCTCTCTTCTGGTGCCGTTGGCTGTGAGTGTGCCACTATGAAATATTAGTAGTTACCATCTGAATGCAAAGAGGAACTTACCGTTTACTAATGAGACGAGATGTGATTTTTGATGTTGCCCACTGTCAATATCGGCGGCAAGACCAACGAGAGAGTAGACAACCATATTATGTACCCCACGTTGTAGGTGGAGTTTGAGATCGTCTCCTTGGTAGCAAAAGAACTGCCCTTGGTCTACTATGACCCCTATTTCTTCGGGCAGCCAGCCAGGTGTTGACCATAGTTGCTTAGCATCAGGTGTTGTGATAGCAGCATTCAGCATGAGAACAGGCGGAACACTGTGTATTGTTTTGCGCGTTGCAAGATTCTGGTATCGTTGACACCTGCTGCACCATCCTCGGCCTGTACTTTCACGCTCGACACTTATTTTGAGAATCTGACAGAAGGACATTTTTGGTGCTCGGCTATTTCTTACAGCGAGTTTCTGGGAACGTTAGCTTGTTTAATTCATATCGGATGAGATAATAGTACCGGTGGGGGATAAATCAAGTCATTGACGAATGTAGTCCCAGGTCGCGTATGCTCATTTCTACAACTCGCACACCGGATCGCAGTAGTAGCGGCAGTAGCCAGGATCTAATATCGTCAGCAAACGAGATCAAAGAGAAAGTGACTCGACAGAGGCATACACGGTCCAAAGCAGGAGAATAAGGGGGTAAGCTCCTAAAGTCCTGAGCTATTCTGTCCAACAAAAATCGATTGAGACCTTGAAGCATTACTGTTAGAGACGACCCAGGGGCGTCTTCTTCCAATAGACCAAGTGGGCCAGCTAGATGTATTTTTTTTTAGCAATAAATACCCGTTCAAGAATAAATCTCATACCTTGAGGATGATTACTGAAAGTCTTCAACATATTTGTCGCCTGGCATATAGAGCCTTCGGCTTTCTCTAACATGTCAAATAGAAAGCCCATTTCGCATAATAGACATAGATCATTAATGCACCCGGTTGCGGTATGCTGCAATGCGGCATTCCGTATCAAGGGTGTGAAATGCATGACCTGCAATAGTGGATTTGCGTATGAATTCGAGATATGGATCTCGAGTCCAGAATACGCTGTTTTGTTGTAAAAACTGCAAACAGTTAGTGATGCATTTCCTGCCTGTAAAGCAGTCATACCCAAAGTCAAAATCATCGACTCCAAACTTGCTGTATTTAATCTCAACATTCCGGTACATTACCGGGACCTCTGCCTTTAGACTCAACAACTCAGTGGCTCCAATCGAATCAGCTACATCACTTATTCGTCGCTCTGACGAGGCAACCTCGTTGGCAGACTCTCGGGCCTTTTCACTTAGAAATTTAGGAGCCTGCAAACTCGCCGCCGTTTTCTCCGTTGTCCGAGTATTCTCAATTTGGTTTCTTCTCGCGTTTCTGGTGTTTGGAGCATAATCAAACCAATCCGCTCTTTTCAGAGACGACACGACCTGCGGCTCAAGCTTTGAAGGTGGTGCCCCAACTTCAAAGATCATATGACTTGGCCAAGCAGACAACAATTGTTCTCGGTAATATGGCATACCGATGGTATTTAGAGGCCTGCTTTTGATCAGTATTGCAAGAAACCCATGAGGAGAACACTTACGTGCCGCGAGTCCAGTCTACTTGTTGTTGCGTTTCTTCTGCATCGGCAAATTCTACTGGGTTACTGAGTTCTGCAAAGCGAATTCTGGATGGGGACCCCCAAAGATGCATATAGCACTCTCCATCGGCGAGACAGATTGCCTCTCCCGAAGGAGCAATTTCTACCATAGTCAAATGTGAGGAAAATACGTTTGCTTGTCTTACGTTGCTAGTATGGACATTCATAAGGTCCACAATATGCATTTGACCAAGCTGGGATACAACAATACTTGTCGTCGACATCCTTGGGTGCATCCGGACAAAGGCTGCTCCAGCAGGAAAAGGAATCGGCGGTAGAGAAACCATATTTTTCAAATCAAAGACATTTACTAGCGGGTCATGCATGTACGACTGCTGATTTCCTCCTCTAAAGGAGTATCCGCAAGTGACAATGAAATCGTGCTGGGCATCCATATCATTGATGAGAGACGCATGAGCATTCCAAGTCCTGACGATACTGAAGGTTGTCGAATCGAGGATATTGATCGAACCGCTCTGCGTGGCAGCACATATATATCGACTTCGCTTCATTTTCGTATACCGATCGCCCGTAGGTATCTGCAGGTTCAGCAAGGCACATCTTAATTTTCAGAGCTTCCACTACCTGTTTTGTAACAGTTCCCTTTTCCACATCTATCACAAACATCTGATCCTGTAGCCCAGCCACAAGTATCTCGGACGTGCCTTTGGACGTGTAGCTCATACAGTGAAGGTCTTTCATATCATCATGACTATACAGACGGCATATCAGCCTTGCACAGTTTATAGGGACTCGAGGGGCCGTACATTATGTGCCATAATGGAGGACCACGCCGTAATCCCATGTGTATACTCCTCGCACAGAGTGCAATGACTCCTTTCTCGTGTATGAGCAGTTGCCTCACAGGCCCTTCCCCTGCCTTAAAAGATGTATATCGCGTAAGTTCGGTGCTATAGAAGCTCGAGACTCGACCGTACTCGTTCCCAACCCAGAGCAGCTCTTGGGAAGTGTCGAAGGTCATTGTTTGGGCTTGCGAAGGGATGGCATTCTGTCCCGGTGGGAGGAGCAGACGCCCGACCTGGTAGGTAGATTTTCAGCATTTTGCTACATGGACCTGGGATTTCCAACCATGATGTCCTCGAGGCTGCCCCGCTTACTTGGGCTTTGCGGCAAAGCTCTCAAGGGCATTGGGGTCGAGTTCTTTCAGGAACAGACTTACTTCCTCCCAGTCGCCATCCATCTAGTTTATCGAATGATCGCTACCAATCCATGGTTATGTGGGATAAAAATGAAGTTGTTCCATGAAATTAATACCAACCAAGCCATCTATCAGGCTCTCGTTCTCAATGCGATATGGCAGAAATGTACCCGCTGGCAGATCCGGCTAGCGTATTGCTAGGCGGTGAATGTTGCCCTTGCGCTCGCGCTCGCTACCTAGATAGGTACCTTAGGCTTATGTTCCTTTCAAACCTCAAACACCATCCTATGCATGCGTCAGCTCCATGTCTCACCATGGTAGGCATGCGTGCATCCCTCTCCAGGCCAAGTCATTGAATCACTCATAAATTTACAGTCTCTCTCGCGTTTTCCTGTTTCCATTGATTTTCTCCTTTTCTCCTACTCATCTGCCGCCCATCATGATGATGAATTCCTATGACTCGGCCTTTCTGGTCCTTATAAGTGCTTGTGGTCTATTGACATGGCAGCAATATAACAAGAAGAATGAAACGTCACCAGATGACAAGGTTCTGACGCAGCAAAATGCGATTACCCCTCGAGCGAAAGCAGAAGCTTCCCAATTTAAGAGGCTATTTCTTGCTGTGTATAGTTTGGTGATGGCTTCAGATTGGCTTCAAGGTATGCTTGCCTTCATACTGCTCTCCGAGGACTAGCTTGCCAAGTTTCTTTCGAAAAAGCTTCAATTTTCACCCGCTCACCTGTTATTGAGGCCCATATGTGTATAGTCTGTATAAAGACCAATTCGGCCTCCAAGAAAGAATAGTCGGCCTCCTTTTCGTTACAGGTTTCCTCTCTGGTGCTATCTCAGGCTATTTTGTTGGTCAATTCGCCGACAAGCATGGCCGCCGAACAGCGTGTCTAATGTTCTGTGTCACCTATTCCGTATCATGTTTCTCAACACTCGTCCCCAGCTTACCCGTCCTATTCTTCGGGCGAGTTTTCGGTGGCTTGAGCACCAGTGTTATGTACAGTGCTTTCGAGAGCTGGATGGTGACCGAGTTCCACAAACGCCGCATCGACCAAGCGGGGACGAGTCTAAGCAGTATATTCGGGATCATGACAACTTTGAATAGCATTGTTGCTATTCTGTCAGGCGTGTTCAGCGAATGGCTTGTGGAAGTTACGCATACGAAGAGAGCTCCATTCATGGCGAGTGCTGGATTACTGTTTATTGCCTTTTGGATAATATGGGCATACTGGGTACACCCCCCCTTTCCCCCTATCCTTCCTTTCCTGATTCTGTCTTGCCTTCATTACTTTCAATATAGCTAACCAGACCCCCAGAGTGAAAATTACGGCAACAGTCACGATGTTGACCCCAACCCAGCAAACCTCACCCCCCAACTCCCACCCACCCAAAGCATCCTTAAAACAATCCTAACTGACAAACGTATCCTAACGCTCGGTCTAGCCAGTTGCTTCTTCGAAGGCAGCATGTACCTCTTCGTATTTTTCTGGACGCCGGCCCTAAAAGTGGCCTCCAACCCCTCCACCCTCTCCCTGCCCCTCGGCATGATCTTCGCCTCCTTCATGGCCAGCGTAATGCTCGGCTCGCTTCTCTTCAACCTACTCATCTCCAAATACCAACTCTTGTCACCCTCCCGCCTGCTCACCATCATCTTCGCCACGGCTTCCAGTTCGCTGCTCACGCCGTTGCTGAGTAGGAACGAGAGTTTGACGTTCTGGAGTTTCTGTGTTTTTGAGTTGTGTGTGGGCATGTATTGGCCTAGCGTAGGGTATTTGAAGGGCAGATTTGTGGAGGATGGGGTTCGGGCGCGGGTGTATGGGATGTTGAGGATTCCGTTGAATGTTTTTGTAGTGGTTGCGCTGGGAGTAATGAGGGAGGGGGAGGCATATAGGAATGCGGTGTTCTTGGTTTGTAGTGGGTTGTTGGTAGTCACTTCAGGGATATTTTATTGGATTGTTGGGGAGTGAGGGAAGATGGATAGACAAATGGGTAAAATTTATAGAAAGAGGTAAGATAGAACACTCGGGGTAGATGCCAGGTCAGAGAAAACTGGTTTTTCGCCTGTCATGAAGCTGGGAGCAAATTTGCTTAGAGACGGGGAATGTACCCCTTAGAATAGTAAAACTTGAATAGGCCTTACCGAGTCCATGGGGACAAGGTTGAAAAGTTCCGATTCGAAGAAATGAATGAAAACCTCCAGACTTATTGAACTTCATGTCGCTATCTGCCTGATTGCCTTAGAAAACAAAGTATTCTCTGTATAAATTCAAACTTCAGATATCTGCTGCATTGTGTCTTTGTAAAACAGCAGTTCAGTTCCCGGCATATTAGCAGATAGTCATCCTCCAATTCAAAAACCCTCGTCATCTCAAAGTAAGATGGGATGTATCTTGATTAATATCAACCTAATGCAGCGCTATAAACAATCTGCCCGCAAAAAGGCTCCATCAATGCAACAAAGGCGCCAGAACAAATCCTATGGAGCTCCTATATCCATTGCCAAACCCCGTATCCATATGAACACCGAAACAGTATGCGTGAAAAGTAAAATTCCCATGTTCAGTTCTCCCGCCTAGCACATCTTGGTTTCCTAAACCTCCTCCATCTGCCCAGCCGGCTCGTCATCGTCGTCGTCCCCAAAGCTGCCTACGGATGACATGTCATCGTCGTCGTCTGATTCGGCTCCAGCTTCGTCCGCGGCATCTTTGCTGGCGTACTTTATTACATATTCTACCCAAATATCAGCCTTTTTCTAGACCCCACCTACGTCCAATAAAATAGGGGAAAGTAGCCTACCCTTCACCTTCGCCTCATACGCTTTCGGCTCCCTCATCAGCAGCGCAGCCGCTTCCCCATTCAATGGATCTGTCGGGTTCGGGTACCGCAACAGCTGCGGTAGAAATACCTCGAATATATTAATCATATCGAACATCGGCGACCAAGTCTGGTTGATGACATCGAGGCACACGGAGCCGGATCTAGATGGGCGCTGTTAGTTATTTCTAGATCTGTGTGCGGGGCAGAACGTACAACTCGTCAATATTGGGGTGAAAGATGCGGTTGACGAAGCCGATGGAGGGCGATTTGTAGGGGTATGCGTCTGGGAGTTCGACGTGCACTTTCCAGAGACCGCCTTGGAAGGGTGCTGAATTTATTCGTTAGAATGATGTTTCGACTATGGGTATAGAGGAGAGGACTAACTTTCTTCTGGGCCCTTGAATCGGACGTAGAACTCTTGCCTATATCCCGTTTGTAAATTACCCCTCCTTTATTCGATCGAAGGCCAGAAACGTACACTACACGCAGAGCTTATTAGCAAAAGCTTTCATATATTTCCTGCAGACACCGGACTCACTGTTATCGTTCACCAGAGTGACCTCATAATCGCTCATCAGCCTGCCAGATAGTAAGTACGGGTCAGTTCGGCAGGTGGTGGCGGTGGGCGTACATCCTATTAAATCATCTATTAGCAAGAGCCCCCTTTCTTTGCAGATTTTCCGTTATACTTACTTCATAACCTGCAGGAATAAACCCTACGGTCAGTATTCATGACTCGCAGATCCATTTTCCATGCTTCACTCACATCAGTCTCGATTCGTCTCCTGGGACTAGACATCTTGTCGGTTCTCTCTCGGGGTTTTGCTATGCTGTGCGCACACGGTGTCGGACTGAGGCTTGTCTCGGGTGTATGGAGGGTATCTTCCCCTTGTCTTAAAGGCTGCGAGGTACTTGTATATGGCGGTTTGAATTGGTGAGTGTGAAATGAAGGTTGGAGGTGGAGGGGTTGGGCGGATACTAATAGGTTGGGGCCGGGTCGGGTCAAATGACGAACTATCGCGTTACGATAAGACAAGGCCCTCCTTTTTATCGGCTTTTACTAGCGTGGAGTACTGTACCTGAGCGAATACCTGAGCGAATTGTATTGGCGGTTCTTTTATTTGCTTTGTTTCGATTTTCTTTGTCTTCGCGACGCTCTTGGACTTAATATGGGCAATAGAAGGAACGAACGATCAGTTCCTTCAAAAGAATTGAAAGCTGTAGTTCTTTCAGTCACTTCGTTATATGCAAGGGTGGGTTAGTCATCGTCATTCACAGAATCACAGTCAGGTGCAGCAATTCAGATCATGAATAGAAAGGAATAGGCCTGGAAAATCCTGCTAGGATTTCAAGGCTCAACTTCAGGAGAAATATTTTCAATGTACGCATTCCGGAGTCACAGGTGACGGTTTATTACCCAAGAATAACACCATCTATAAAGCCGGATGCACAAGCTTAAATTTCTAGGTGGGATAATATTACAGATCTACTCGTATTCAGATTGCTAGAGTATGCAATGCTAACTTTGAGGATAAGCAAGACACACAAACCATCATTTTGCCAAATGACCTTCTTCCAACGAGTTGCGTTTGTTGTTGCTCTCTTCTTTGACCATTAGAGAGACGTCTCGTGACCCTAAGACTAAGAAGGTGTTAGCCTCTTCCTTCTGAGAATTCCCCGAGCCCGAGGTCCGATCTGACAACCTCAAGAATGTCAGTATGAGAAACACAGCGTGGGACTCATCACGACTTGATAAAATCATTTTCCCAACCCAACAATGGCCATGTTTGCTATGTTCTCCTATAAAATTGCTTTGACTCATCCTAACTATAGTCTTCCAAGCAACAACAACCACGCTTTTACGCCATGTCTCGATCAATTTCTATCGTGAATAGGTCTCGTGCGCTTCTTTCTCAGTATACTCGACCAGCTTCATTCGCAGCCAGACCTTTGCTGTCGCAATGTCAGGACAGGTTAAGCTCTCATTCGCCCATGGGATCCTCGGAACCAGCTCATCGAAAGAAGGTCACCCTCAATTCAATACGAACATTGTATAAGAAGGGTGAACCTATAACGGTCCTCACAGCCCACGACTTTCCCAGTGGCCATGTTGCCGATGCAGCGGGAATGGAAATAGTTCTCGTTGGGGATAGTTTAGCCATGGTGGCAATGGGCATGGAAGATACCAGCGAAGTCATCTTGGAAGAAATGCTTTTGCATTGTCGCTCAGTATCCCGCGCAGCAAAGACCTCTTTTGTTGCAAGTCACCCCGCCCTCACCCCGCGCTCCTGCGACCGAATCAAAATCTAACCAAAGACCTCAGGTTGGCGACCTGCCTATGGGATCATATGAAATCTCTCCTGAGCAAGCTCTAGAAACTGCCATCAAATTCGTCAAAGAAGGCCGTGTTCAAGGTGTCAAGCTCGAAGGTGGAATCGAAATGGCACCCACAATCAAGAAGCTCACCACGGCCGGTATCCCGGTCTTGGGACACATTGGCCTCACACCCCAACGCCAAAATGCTCTCGGTGGATTCCGCGTACAAGGCAAGACCTCGGCCGGCGCGTTGAAAGTGCTGGAAGATGCCCTGGCCGTACAGGAAGCTGGTTGTTTCGCCATGGTCGTCGAAGCGGTGCCAGCAGAAGTCGCAGCACTCATAACCAGAAAGCTCTCCGTCCCTACAATCGGTATTGGTGCTGGAAATGGATGCTCTGGCCAGGTGCTGGTCCAAATAGACATGACTGGCAATTTCCCACCTGGACGCTTCATTTCTAAATTTGTGAAGCAATACGGAGATGTGTGGGGCGAGAGCTTGAAGGCTATTGAGACGTATAGGGATGAGACCAAGAGCCGTGCCTATCCGGCACCAGAACATACATATCCGATTTCAAAGGAGGAGCTTGCTGAATTTGAGCGCATCTTAGATGGAAAGTCCGTTTGATCTGTATACCATGTTTCTTTTCTGAGCGTTTTCGTGGAAGTCGTAGAAGCAATAGAGCGAGCTTTTGATAGCGCGATTGAATAGATTCTCTCTGTCCCTCAACCAAAAGCTGGCGTCATCGAATAAGTGACAATAAGCTGGTCCTTTGAATCCTTGAAACACTATCCCCAAACATCGTCAGCAAACCATGAAAGGTATCAAAAACAGGAAAATATGCACTCACCCTATGTAAATTCCCCACCACCTCATCCAGCGCTGGCGCAAATGTAGAATTAACATACAAAAACACGCTATCCCTCTCGTTCACCTTCAACTTCCTCCTCAGATACGCAACCACCGTCTCGAACCTCTGAGTACTACTTATCCGGCATACTTTCTGGTCTAGGGATGGCGCAGATCCGACGGCTTTGAAATGCACGGTTACTTTGGGCTTGGGGAAGTCGCCGGCGGTCGAGAGCGCTGAGGCTGCGTCGCGGGGTAGGGAGGTGAGGATCATGGAAGAGGCCATAGTTAGGGGGAGGTCGGGCTCGTTGTGTGAGGAGTCGGGGATGGCGGATTGGGGGTCAGAGGAGGCCATTTTTGCGCTTTTGTTTGGGAGGATGTTGTGGAAGATCCTGAGCTCTTGGTGAGTAAGGTGGGTGATGTGACAAGGCTGCGAGTTGGGGAAGTTGCGAGAGAAGGCTAGCGACATGTGACATACGACTCAAAAAGTATGTAAAATCTGAATCTGAATGTATTGTTGTTCTATTTATACAGTTTTTGTACAGTTTACTGTACATTATTGCATGCATTATTGCATGCATTAATCATCAATCCCGCAATGCTTCAATATCCACGACCTCCTTCACCGCTTCCGTTGTCAAGACCAGAGGTGAATCATCCTGAACACAGACGCTGTCCTCAATTCTGATGCCTATTCCTCTAAAATGCGCTGGCCAACGCTCATCGTCTGGAACATATATTCCTGGCTCCACAGTCACGCAGTGACCAGCTTTGAGAGGTACTGTTCGAGGATAGCCTGGGCAATCATGTACATCCAGCCCAACATAATGACCGACGTGGTGAGGGAAGAGTGTTTCCAAAGCGTTGCCTGACATATTGAATCCGAGTCGTTTTAAAGAATCCTTCAATCCAAACTCAGTAATTTGGTGGATCTTATCTAACGTCACATTTGCACTTTCTCTACACAGAGAAACGCTGCTCCTTTGGACCCCAAGGATTGCCTCATAAAGGTCTCTCTGAGGGTCGGTGAACTTCCCGTTGATCGGCCAGGTTCTTGTAATGTCGGCAATGTAGCCTCCGTACTCTCCACCAGCATCGACCAGAACCATTTCGCCATCTTTGAGAACGTCGTTATTTCGGACATAATGTATGCTTAACGAGTTCTGCCCTCCTGCGATGACCGGAATATAGGCAGTAGCTTCACAACCTCCGATCTTAAAATCATAATCAAAGAAAGCACCAAGATCTTTCTCTTTGGTCCATTGCTGACGCATGGCATTTGTGAATGATCTTCCAGATATCTTTCCCGCCATCCGCATGTTAGCAATTTCCGTTTCGCTTTTAAGTATTCGTAATTCATTCATCAGAGGCCTTAGTGGCTTCACCTTGCGGTCCTTGAGCATCTTCTGGAAGTCATTTGGGGGTGCTTCTTGGTTTCGAAAGAACAGGCCGAGTCCAGAACATTTGGCCATGTCCGTGTAGACCTCACTGGCGGCTGAGATGATCGGTGGGAGCAAGGAATGTAATTTGTTGATATCTGCTGACTATAGTCATGTCAGCATCGTCTACATGATTGTCCAACGAGAGAAGGACCTCATCTGCATTGAAGACATCCAATGCCGCTTGTTCTCCTGACCTAGCACCATCCCATTGTTCCGCCTTCGCATCTTTCGGTCGGAGGAAAAGATGAAAAATATAGTCTGATCCGGATCCAATTTTCTGTATAACTGCTACCGCTTCGGGTTCATTGAATCCAGTGAGGTATAGAAAGTTTGGCTCTTGGTGAAATTCGTAGAAAACTGCTCCGGAACGGTATTTGGTATCTGATGATGCTAGTATTGCTATACCATTTGGGGGGAGGCTCGCAGCAAGTTTCGACCGTCGATCCGCGTATTCCTGTGCAGTAATTCCTGGAGTGACTGACAAGAGCCTATCAGCAGAGATTTTGTAGACAGCCCACAAGCTGATACATACTTTCCCCCGCCCTCAGCAGATGTGGATGGGTCTCATGGACTGGCTGACCAAATTGTAGCTCTGCTGCTGATATCGCAGCGTATGTTCTTCTGGAGGGGCCAGTCGCACGGCACCTTAATCCCAAACTGGATGTAGTTGGACGTGTGCTATGGGGTTGTATTTCTGCAGTGGTATTCGTAACATACGATCTGCTCGAGGCCCGCAGCGTTGCGTTTCGCGGGGCAATTGCAGCGCATTGCAGACACTTGGACGCCTGCTTCAATTGCTGCAGAGCAGACTTCCTTGCCTGCATACTGTAATGCAAAGACTGTCTGTGATGTGATACTAACAGTCAAGTTTGAGATGATCGCATCGGGGTCATCTAGGTGTTTGTTCGTATGTACTTCTAAGCATAACTTGCAGGACGGAGTACACAAATATAAATGTTATGCATACAAGTACAGTAGCACGAGTAGAGTAGCAAATCAGCACTAGGCGGGTTGCTGTGGAGGAGAAGGCGCGTTCTGAAAGCGGGTCCAACCGCCAACCGCTCCAAGAGACTCAAGCTTTTGTTGACAGCTCCAAACATTCAGCACCCAACCTCAAGGTATTCCCAAATACTCTTCAGCTTTATCCCCACCACGCTCCTTGACCTGTGCACTCACGGCCTGCACTGAGTTGTCTGAACGAGGATACCATCATCTATTCCCAATGCCTTTATAAACCTCGTCCGAAGCTGCTTGGACGTGTTTGATCGCGTGCACACCCCACTCCTTCCCCCCCAAGTCTCTGGGTGCCAGAGGATTCGAGATACTTTCTTATGGCAGCAGTATCGATATCACCATTGCCTCAAACTCTGTCCACTATGTCCACTCGGAGAGTCCCTCTGTCGAATAATCCCAATGCCGCCAATTCGCCATATCGCGCCTTGCAAAGCGCTGCCGCTAAGCAGAAACGATCCTATGCCACCATACAACGCGAAGATGCATACGGACAACCTCCACCAGCAAAGAAGCAGATGCTGGATGTTCATCAGGTCTTGAGAACACCACCACGCCAGCAGAGTGCCCAGTCCTCCGTCGAAGGTCGAGTGTTTACCAGGAAGTCCAATGCCTCGCAACAGTCCTCTTTCGAACGCAAACTAGTTGCAGCTAGAGACAAGCCTATCCAGCAGCAGGTAGTTACAAAGGCAGACAGGACATCGGAGGAGAATCTAGACACGATAAGGCAATGGCAGAAGCACTATCGGAAGATCTTCCCGACGTTTGTCTTCTATTTCGAGAGTATACCCGAGGATGTTCGTCTGAAGTACACAAAGCAAGTGATTGCTCTCGGTGCAGTAAGTAGTTTTTTACTAGGCAGGTCACCAACAAAGCATTTCTAACAACCTGTGTAGCGGGAAGAAAAGTTCTTTTCCAATGCCGTTACTCACGTTGTAACTACTCGAACCCCTCCAGCAGCAACCAGCCCAGCAGACGCAGCTGTAGCATCCTCCACTACGAACGAATCTACATCACAAAACAGCCAACCTCAGACTATTAATCCTTCTTTGCTTGACAGGTCATCTGAGACTACCAATGTACATTCAGAATCCTTTGGGACAAAAGGAAAATTCACATTCGAAGCACCTATTAGCAGAAGACTAGGACCTCAAGGCCATGAAGCCGAAGTCAAGAAACAGCACACACGTAATGCGGACGTGTTACACCGAGCCCGAGAATTGGGCATGAAGATATGGGCCCTTGAAAAATTACAACGAATGATGACGACTATGTTTGATACGGACACTGGTTACCAGACAGCCCACGGGCATAATACCAGGAGTAACGCAGTACAGTCGACCAATGATCCTCGAAACACAGCGGACCTGCAACAGCTTCTGAGAAACGAGAGAATAAACGGACCTTCAGATCGAGACCCGACTGTGGTTACCAAGGAACTGAGTTTGTTTAAAGGACCTTTTATTTATGTTCACGATATTGATGAGAAACAACGGCCGATCATGGTACGAGAATATGCTAAAGTCTCGCACAAAGAGGACGGCGATTGGCCACAGTTCCGGAGCGTGGCTAATGGCAAATGTCCATTTGTTGAAGAGGTTGATTATAGTAGGCGGGAAGCCGAGAAGGAGAAAGAATTGATCCGGCTTCAAAAGCAGCAGGAGAAAGAAAAGTCTATGGTTCCAAGGACTAGAGCTGCAGCAGCTGAAGCTTCCAAGATGCAACCACCAAGGGCCATTACTGGCAAGCGGGGTTTGTCCGAAATGGAAGACAGCGGGAACAGGAACATCACAGTCTCAACGAGACAATCCAATCCTTTTGCGCCTTCAAAGGCCTCTGTCCCCCATCGAACAGACTCTGAAGCTTCATCTCGAGGAAATCAAAATGCTTTTGTCAGCCGTGCTGGAGCGGGACGCCTCTTTGGTGGAGAGCCTGTTGCATCAGGGGTGCAACCTTCGAACATCACTTCGGCGATCCGGTCACAAATGATCTCGTCAACAGCAGCTCAACCAGGAGCAAAGGCTGGAACCAGTAAGGAAGTCCATGGATTGCAGAGGAAAGTGCTCGAAAAAAACAGTGGCGGACCAGGCTCGCATGGATTGACCAGCTCGCACCGTATGACAGATCTCAATGCTACTGTCAGAGAAGAAACCAGACCATTGAGGCGCAAGGAGAAACTCGAACTTATTCATGAAGACACGAATCCTTCCGAGGCTGAAGACAATGCGAGGAAGATTGAGGCTACTCGCAAGGCAAAGGCTGTGCAGCAGAGGAAGATAGAGAAAAGAGATCCAAAGCCAGGATACTGTGAAAACTGCCAGGATAAGTTCGAAGACTTCGACGAGGTATGGTTCTTCCGCATTCTTATATTGGTACTGTCTCTAACATAAACCATAGCACGTCTTGTCTCGAAAGCACAGGCGATTTGCTGAAAAGGTCGAGAACTGGAAGGATCTGGATGCTCTACTGAGCCAGCTCGGTCGACCTCTGCGAGAAGCCCAAGAGGACGACTATTAATTTTGTAACCATATTTGGCTCTCGGCAATCTAAATATACTGTCTCTGTGTTGCACTGTTTCTCGTCATCAAAGACGCCATCAACAAGCCCCGTTATCGATACTCCCTCGGCTGTTCCACCTTGTGCTGCCTCTCTCTTCAAGGCCATTTCATTGTGTTCATTCCTATGGCTTGTGAATGCGGGAGCAAAGCAGACTACTCTATCAACACGCTACAGGACATAATTTCTGGCTTTGTACTTTTGGCTTTTGCTTTCGATTGTTTTTTACTTTGCGAATACCATTCTTCAACGCATTTCAGCCTGGCTTGTGTGCATTCGGGGCAGGAGCGGGCATTTTGGGGCTTGCATTTACATGGGCGTTACCCATTGACGCGTGGACTGGAATGTTATCATGTAACGAATGGCTGTCTGACTAACAAGAGTCCGGGCTATAGGTCTTGGGAAAGGCTGTTTATTAGTATCTCTGCAGTTGTACATATGTGATTGCTTTCACAGAAGGAACTACTAGAACTAATTTAACATTGCATGTTCTAGACTCCCCCGTGTGAAGTTTGTGTTTGGATTATCCCTGAAATAACACTCGAGCCTTATCCGCTGCAACGAGCCGGACCCCATTTCATATCAGAAGTCTAAGAGTATGATTCAAGCCCTGATGAGAACACCATGACTCGTGTCATACGAGACGCGAGTAGATACCTACTCGTGTGTAGAGTAGGCCTAGTCTAAGGGGAGTGCTTACTAAAGTGGCAGCTGAGGTCGGTATCTGTTCCGTGCGGTCAAGGCAATCTAGGCTTCCTCCTCCACGCTTCAATCACACGCTACAAGACTAGCTTTCCGACTTAAGGTGAAAATAGGTCATCCCTCTCAACACTTACCAATTTTAATTTAGAAAAAAAAGACATCTTCTTTTTCGGGCGCATAAAAGACCCTTTTTCCAACATTTCTGGGCTGCCCAGAAGAGTTGCTACACCCCAAACGAGTTAATATGGGAGCAGCCACATGGCACGCAACTTCTGCAGGAGCAGTCAGCTCTCGAGCAGGCAGTCTCGCTTAAGGCCGAGTCAAGACATAGATAGGTACATGATAAGACGCGGTACCGGGTCGTAAAGGAGGTGTGCGAAAATAGCATATTATTATTTGGGAGCCGCGGGAAGGCCGGCGTTCAATTGGATGTGAGATTGGATTAGGAAGCTTAAGCTTACCAGCGTTACTGCACGCTCTAAAGTGAACTGCGGAGAAAACGGAGAAGACAGAAAGGAGAAAAGAAAAACGGGAGGATATCGTGAGATGGAGGAACTCCGGAGTACGGCGTGGCGGTTAATAGTGAGAAAGCCACGTGGGAATCCTCACCGAGGCTCACAACATGTTCCAGACAGAGTGTACGGAGTAAGTGTGGCGTTTTTCTTTGGAGACTCGTTCTAGAAGGGAAGCTGAACCTTCTATTAACTTTCCGTGCTTGGAGGGACTGCAGGTACGCGGCGACGAGGTGTTTGAGATGATGTCCTGATGCCCTTGCAGTCGATCGTCACGTACAGGTGGCTGCTGTTGCTTTGGGGAAGAAAAGGCGACGGTGGGTGTTATTCGGAGGTTTAATGGCGTGTTGCTCCTTTGAATAAGAAGCACATGGCAATTGATAGTAGTAAGTAGTCGAGATCGCGTTTATCGCGCGTTCTCGGCGGCAGGTTGAGTTACTATTATCATCGTAGATATCAAAGGCGTTTTGGCACCGAGATTTTGTAATGGATTTGGATTACTGTAACCACTCCTGAAAATCCTTCGCATTTCAACCAACAGTCGTGACGTTGAACAACCACCTACTTCTCAGCACGAGTAGATCTCGATGAAGATCATACGAACTGCAGTGCAATCCTCAAATTCCTTCGTCATCTGACCTTTCCCAGTCTCGTCTCAGCCTGAATATGGATATCCACGGAGTAGATCCGACCTCCTCAAATTATTGACGAGGAGTCAGATATACGCACCTGAAACAGCTAGGGTTAGTCTCAGCAAACTGGCCAAGATCTGGTTTTCAAAGAGATCTGCATCTTGCCCCCAAGGATTAGGGTGTCCATCCGAGTCTATGTAGCAGGGATGAACGGAGAATAAGATCAAGCCGACTCGGCCTATGCTTACTCGCAGAGCAGAGCAGAGACAGAGAAAGTACACAACTTTAGCACAAGAACTTCAAGAACAAGAATGCAAAAAATGTTGAAATGCGCTTGTGGCATTTGACAGGATACAAAATAGGGTTTGATCAGAGAACTGATGAATCCTAAACAAATATCAATAAGGTTACCTCCGTAGGCAGTTGTACTGCGTATGTATAACGCACAGGAAGTATACCAGTACTTCCCCGAACGGTCCGAACATGGATATTGCTCCTGTCCGATGTAGGTGAGGTGATGATTGACGAGTTCCATGAGCTGTACAGTACTGTAAGTAGCTGGGTAAGGTTATATCTGACGCAGTCTCTACGTACTCTCTCATATCGGCCCTCCCTGATACGACGAGCTCTCTGGAATAGGGGCTCCTGGGGTAAGGGGTTGTACAGTATCCGTTAACCGTGATAGCGTAGGAGATCCTAATTCCATAAACCTCAGTTTTTGACGTCTCGCAGGGGCATCTCTTGATGAGATGAGATTGACAAGCCTTCTAGAAAAAGGAATTCCTTTCTGACTGTGTCCTCCTATCCTAATTATGTACTCTAGGACCCCTCCCCTGGTGGAGGCGATCGAAATCATGGCGTTTTCTAGCGGACTTCTAGGTCTCGAATCGGGTTACCCTCATGCTTGCCATGCGTTGCCCATGTTCCTCTCGTTTCCGCCCATGTGCTTAGTCCCTGCGAAAGGTCACTGGCCGTCCCATTCGCTACTATGGACAGGGACTCTATGAAGCTGTCCACTTGTTCAGTGCCCACAGCGGGCCAATCCCTCTGGGCTGGCCCTATGCGAGCTTTATAAAGCGACATGCCTGTCCCAGGGTGTTTGACTCTCATTTTCGGCTGTTCAGGACCAAGAACCATCATCTGCAACTTGGAGAGAAAAAGGAGAGAGAGAGGGGAGCGGAGCATCCATTATATCGTAATACGACAGAAACAACGACCCGACCCGACTAGCTACAGGCGGGAAAAAGGAAGGAGTGAAGTGAAGTCTCAGCATAGGCCGCTGGAAGAACGTTCCTCAATTCAAGGTCAATCAACAACCCCTTTGATCAACACTCGGATTCTATTCTGGTCGTGTGGCCTTGCCACCGCCATAATTCCGCCATAATTTCATTTCAGCAACACGGCCAACGGCATTTTTGTGTCTCAATCTTGATTGAAAAAGCATAGAAAAACGTCGCTGCACAGCACTACACAATTCCTTATCGCTTGCTTATTTGCGTTGTTGAGGTTGTACTCCATACGGGCAATTGCAACCTCGAGATCGGCACCTTGCTCGCTTGCTAGCTACATTCACTCTTGCCTCCAAAAGCAACTCTCCTTGACTCCGCATGATCAATTGTCCTGCATCTACTAATATGCCTGTTGGCAACGATACTATTCAATTATTCTTCAGATAGACAGATCATTCGATTTCACCGCGCCAATGGGGAATGGTCAAGGCAAGCCCGTGTGCTTTTCTGATGAAGGTACGTGGGGCTCTACGAAGAACTGTAGCCAGCAGCAAACTTCAATCATGCACGCCGCTGCGGTGGTCTATTATGCTTGTGTTCCCGAGTCCAGCTAATCATTGTGTGGTCTTGCAGTGAACCTGAACCACTTCCGGCTGTTACGAGTTGTAGGAAAGGGCGCCTTTGGGAAGGTTCGAATCGTGGAGCGGAAAGATACTGGATTGACCTTCGCACTGAAGTACATCCGCAAAGATGAAGGTTGGGCTTTCAACTTCTGCGTCTACAAAAGATACTGATGGATTATTATGCAGTTGTTAGATCGGAAAGCGTGCGGAATATATTGCGAGAGCGGCGGATGTTGGAGTCCTTGAATTACCAATTCATCTGCAATATGCGATATAGTTTTCAGGACATCGAATACATGTAAGCAGTCGAAAAGCTCTAGCTTCGATCTCCGCTAATCTGGACCCGTTAGGTATCTTGTAGTCGATTTGATGAGTGGTGGAGATTTACGATTCCACATCTCGCGAAAGACGTTCACCGAGGACGCTGTTCGATTTTGGATTGCAGAGCTGGGTTGTGCTTTACGATATATCCATGGACAGGGAATAATACACAGAGACATCAAGCCGGATAATGTTCTACTGGATTCCGAAGGGCATATACATTTGGCAGACTTTGTCAGTCAACCTCCTGCTATACTTGAAGAGAGGACGCCTACTAACTTCTAGCAGAATGTTGCATCGGATTATGTAGGGAAGGCTCTTACTAGCAAGTCTGGCACTCTAGCATACCTTTCACCTGAAGTCTACTCAGGTACCGGGTACGGACCGGGAGCGGATTGGTGGTCACTAGGCGTTTTGTTTTATGAGTGCATTTACAATAAGGTATGTACTGTGAAAATGCTGCTATCCATTTGGCTGACATGTTCTTTCTAGCGGCCATTCGAGGGAAGCACGCAAAGTGCTTTGTCCGCAGCAATCAAAAAGGCCAACCCCAATTTCCCCGTTACCGCACCACCAGTCTCAATGCCATGTTTGCATGCAATTAGTTCCGCACTTGAGGAGGATCCTAAAAAACGTATGGGGTCGATGAGTTTCGAGAGCTTCACCGATAATCCATTCTTCAGATGTTTAGATTTTGAGGCTCTAGAGAAGAAGGAAATCGAGCCTGTCTTCGTCCCAAATGCGGAGAAGACGAATTTCGATGCCACCTACGATCTTGAGGAGCTTCTATTAGAAGAAGCACCTTTAGAAGCTCGAGCCCGGAGACAGAAGCCGAGAGAGGAGCTCAAGGACAATGCAACGGACAAGGAAATCAGAGAGGATGAATTATACAAGATGATAGAAGCTCAGTTCTTGCCGTTCGATTACACAACTGCAGCCTACGAGAGGTTTGTACCATACCTTCCCTACCAGTCCTCCAACTAACCATAGATAGATATGCTGGAGCATTAGATGCGAACTCTTCACCCGGCGACACTCCACATACGCATTCGCCTCCAACTACGCAGCCGCCACCAGTACCACAAAGCAAATCCGAAGGAAGTCCCCTTGCCAGTACTACGTCCCAAGGATCAGCTCCCAGATCTATAGATGACCGACCATCTTCAAGAAAAGGAAAGCTCACTAAATCTTTGTCGAAATCACAACCATCTTCGCCGTCAGATTCCCCACCTGGCCAATCACACCTACAACCCAACGGGCAACAACGACAAAACGTAATGGCGTCTCAACCAACCTCACATCCCCGACCAAACAACCACCGACACGCTTCCTCAAGATCCGAAATAGGCGTAGCCGCACCACTTTCACCCTATCAGGCCTCCTACAACCGACAACACCGCCCCTCAGGCACAAGAAAGGAGTCCCAAGGCGGCGGAGTACAAGTTGTCCTCGGTGAGGGTGGAAGCTGGTCCGAGCTAGCGAGAAAGGATGCTACATTACCAGCAGACGCCAACTTAATTGAAGCAGCGCAGAAACCAACGGGCATGCTCGGTTTCTTGAACAGAAAGCGAGGCAGAGGCCACAGTCCCAAACCACAAGAGCGCGGGATTCTGGGCAAGGAAGGCGCGAGGGTTGTCATTAGCAATGGTGTTTTATAACAATCAACTCCCCCCCAGTCGCAACCCAAAGGAAAGAGCTCTGCGAAGAGTTTTGGCGAGCGAAGCTGGGGAAGAAAAGATAAAGCTTAAGGCTTGAGAACAGACGGAGAGATGAACAAAGAATAGGTTGGAGATCCTCTCACGAGGGGAAAATATGGGATGGTGGATCATTGCGCTTCTGTTTGATGGGATGTGAAATTGGTCGTCATTTATGGCATCTGCATTGTAATAACACAGCGAGCGGGAGTCGTTTGATTTTCTTTCCATCACGTTCACGGCGCATACGCATACGCCTACGCATAGTCATGTCGAGGCTTTTCTGATGAAGAGGAAAGAAGTGACGACAGACAGGAGGAAGAATTACTAGCTAATTTGCTTAGCGGACCGGAATCACTTTGGGCGGGTAGGTGGCCGTAGGTACGTGATACCAGAGGTTGAATTAGATGATGGGTATTGGTGTTCTTGTAGATATGATGCCAAATATCAGTTGCTATTCGTAGATTTATTTTATTTAATGTGTGTGTCCTGAGGGGCGTTGTATTTGCTACCTAGGCAGAGATACTAATTAATAATACTCGTATGTTAGCTTCATTCATTGATTTACCTCATAGCTCTTCGGGTTCTTCATAAACGAACAACATCTCAATCAGAGTTATAGTTCTTTCAAGTAGGAATAGGTCATATATACTCTATCTAATTCTAGAAGCACTTATTCATTCCTTGGACTTCTTTCCCCCCCTCTGATTCTTTCCTTTTACCTAACCTCTTACACCTACACACCCTATCTACCTACCTACCTATCTATCTTCAAATACACATTCAGGTTCCCTTATTCCTCCCCCGTACCTTCTTTGTCCGTAACACAACACAACATATAAACATATAAACACACCATCCATACCCATACCCATATCCCTATCCCTATCCCTCCTCAAATCCTCAATACACCTCTATCCCCACCACCACGCACCTTACTTCCTCCTCTCCTTCCCTAAAACTCCCACATCCATTACCCACCACAGTACAACCAAGACCCCAAACATGTCCTTTAATAATGCATACCGTACCTTTTATCTACTGTGATACTTCCCATGAAAAGCGAACTGGTAGATAGATAGGTAGATAGAATGTAACAGCGCTTCTTGAGAAATAAAATAGGTTCGCTGGTTAATCAATTTGTTGGTTGGTTGGGCTTGGGAGAGGAATGAAGGGGTATAACGAAGGGGCAGGGCGGGAATGATGGATGTCATTTGAGAAATTGAGAGTATGTATGTTTTATTTTATTATGATTGCTATCTACCTTGTGCTTTATCGATCGAGAAGGGATTCTATTTCTCGCTCTTGCTCGTGGGTGTTTCAATTCATTCGGGATGAGAATTTATACTCACACATGATGTAAGTGAGGGAGGGGTAAATACATATGTACATACATACATACATCTTAGAGATCCCTTAAAATTAGAGGTTGTATAAGATGTGGGGAAAGCTGGTCGGGCTGCAGACTTGGAATTAGGTCTAATGACTCAACTCACTACTGCCGATTCGAGCTTCTGACGAGAGGAGAGTAGTGAAGAGACGTGTCTGATATTTCTGTAATGTAGCATAAAGTGTAGATGACGAATCAAGTACAATAGAAACCATCAACTCCGAAAGCCAAACCCCAATCCAAATACATAAAGCATCATAAAAAGTCCCCCAATCCCACACCAATTACCCCTTCAAATAGAAGTGTTAATTCGGTCGACGCCTTGTCAATTGTGCAATTCATTTCTCCATACCCCGAGGCGAGATGCACAGGCCGTTTTAATATTGCGCCAATCCTAAAAACCAATGTGTTGTTGACATGCGCTTCTAAACCTTGCTAGCAGCCTTGCCAGCCTTGTTGCTGTCCACGTATGAATTCATAATCTTGTTAAAATCCGATTCGTTGACCACGGCGCCAGTTTCGGAGCACTTGGCTTTCTTTTGTAGATCCTTGCATAGGACATCGAGATCGAACTCGCCTTCCTTAACCTTGGGGCATGCTTGTAGACGATCCCTAAGTAGGTGCGTTAGAGATGGTTAATAGGCTATTCGGGAATGGGTCTTACCAGATTGTGTTACAGGTCAACAGCTTAGAAGTATCCTCGCCAGGGACAACCTCGTCATCTTCGTTCTGCTTCTCGTCAATTTGCGCCACGAGGTCTTTCTTGGCTGGAGCAGGGCTTGGTTCGGCATTGAACGGGCTGTTGAAATCAGGCATGGCGAAGGCGTCGGTGAAGAAGCTGTCCCCGAAGTTGTCACCCGAGAGAATGTTCTCCTGTGGCTCGCGGTAATCGCCGAAAAGTTGTGGGTCGAATTGGTTGCCATTCTGTTGGGCGAACCAGTCGATGCCATTGATGTCGAGGGAAGGAGTATCAAGGTTTCCTGGGGAAGGTTCAGACAGGGTACGGGGGATGGGATTGTTTGGATTGCCGCAAGCCATGTTGAGCTTATCGCAGAAGGTGAGCTCACCTGGGCCGAGCGTAGTATTTGGACAGTGTTCCTCTCCGATTGTAGTCAATGTAGGATCAGCAGTTTTGTTGTAGACTGGCGATTGCATAGAAGATGGTTCAGGAGAGGTACCACAAGACGAGCTTGGACCTTGGTTTGAATTTGAGGATGCCGAAGGTGAGCTGTATGAGGTGTTGTGCCCGGTGCTCCCGTTACCATTGGCGGAATCTGTGCTTGATCTAGAGCCATTCGACGTGTTGATAGCGTTGCCAAAGAAATCATATTCCGGACTCTTCCCCACAGTCTCAAGTATTGAGGGGCTGAAAAGACCGGAAAGACTAGACATATCACCGTTGTCAAGCTTAGAAGGCGACTGGGTCAAGCCAGCCTTTGAACCATTGCTTGCTGTGTACTGCAATGACTGGTTCCGCGGGCTGACTGAGTCCTTGTCAGTAGGACTAGGCATATTAGTCTTTGGTGCTGTAGCAGTCGGTGAAGCCGATTGTCTGGCGCCATTAAGGATGGAGGTTTGAGCTGGAAGAGTGCCTGGAAAGCGGCCAAATCTAGGAAACTCAAACTGAAAGTTGACGTCGTTGGGGTTGCTGAGGCCTCCATTCAGACCCTTACCGGCAAGGTATGGTGGAAGTCCATTGTTCAAGGATGAGCTCCGGGCGATTCCTCCGTTGGTGGAGACCCTCTTGCGATACTCGACCAATTCCACCGTCATCTTGTCTACTTGTGCACGTAGAATACTATTTTCGTGGTTGGCAGACTCTGAAGCCTTCTGAAGGTCTTCAACCTTTGTCTCTAGATCCTTAAGGTGCTTCTCCTTGCGCTCCCGGAATGCTCGTTGAGCGGCACGGTTCTGAGCTTTGCGCTTCTATGAGAGAGCATCAGTTTCTAGTGCGATATGACGGAGACTATCGAGGGAACTCACAGAAGTAGGCTCGGACGTCAAAGGCTTTCTTCCGGGCTTCTTGGATGATTTCTCGTCGCTTTCTCTGCGTTTTCCACCTCCTTCCTCATCCTCGCCACCGTCATCATCAGGATGGCTTCGCTTATCATGTGTATCTGCATCGCCATCGGACGAGCTTCCTGGCAAGTTTCCAATCATTTGTCCTTGAGAGTCGTTGCTGAAATCATAGTCGAAGCTTCCATCTCCATCAAACTCGTAATCGTAGTCAACAAAAGGGCTATCCTCAAAGCCGTTCACAGTTGCTGAACCGGGAGCCTGCAACGGCGACTCGGTAAAGGAGCCGGGAGCCATTGAGAACTGGTTGTCGGTCTTGGTTCTAGGGCTTTCTGTGGGTTTGGAGTTCTTGGTGTTGGAATTGAGAGCTGCAAAGAGAAGTTGTTCTTGTCGGGCGGAGAGCGTAAAGTTAGGGTTGATTGTCTTTGGCTGAGACGCGGTATCCATGTAGTACTTAGCTGCGAGATAGGCAGATAAGCTTGTATTGAACGAGGTTGTGCGTTCAATTGAGACGCATTCCCTACACGTAGTTGACCGGAGGAGAAGAGGAAAAGGTGTTGTTGGTTGCAAGGTTTACGTAGATGTTTTTCTTTGGAGGTTGGAGTGGCGGAAGCAGCAAAGGCCCAAAGGCAAAGCGCAATTGTGTAGCGGGGGTATGTCAAGCCGAGAGCCCCTAGTACTTACTCGTACAGTGCAGTGCAGTGCAGTGCTCTGCGGGATGATGACTCTGGGGGATTTACCTGTAGATGTGGGTTTCGTGGCCTCAAATAATATGTATGAGGTGGAATTTCTTGCCTGATTTTGCTAGTTCTTAGGACTAACTATTCCTACTCAGCATTGAATGGCGTGCATGGGTGGGGTGTTCGAGTCTTTCGA
Source organism: Gremmenia infestans (assembly GCA_032629725.1). Classification (NCBI taxonomy): domain Eukaryota; kingdom Fungi; phylum Ascomycota; class Leotiomycetes; order Helotiales; family Hamatocanthoscyphaceae; genus Gremmenia; species Gremmenia infestans. The sequence continues at coordinate 777,598 of JAFEVB010000008.1, forward strand.
GAGGGTCGAGATGGATTTTAGTTAGGAGGGGTGCGATGTGATTATCAAGCAGTGGTGCAGGGGTACGGTACAGTACGTATGGAATTTACTGTAGAACTTAGAAGAAGTGGAAGTCTCCCGCCCTTCTACTTTTATTTTATCTCGTCTGATATCATGTGAATGCATCGCATCCTAATTGACCTACCAGCCAACCAATTTGTTCATCTGCTCATCTGCCCATCTGCTCATACGGCTCTGCTCTAAATCCGATGACTCAGGCCTGCTCGATATATACTCGTAGTAGGAGCTGTCAGCTGCTAGTACCAAGGTACTTCGTAGAGAGCCTATACTTGCTATATATATGGCAATAATCTAACTCCGTCCCGAGTGGCAAAGGCAAACTCCGAGTAAATTTACAAGTTTACCAGGCCAGGTTCGGTATAAAGGGTATATCTCCGCCAACCCGTCCCGTTTCATGAATCTCGGACTTAGGGCGGCAGGAGAGTTAATCAACAAGAGAATAGTAACAGAGTTTTCAACAATCAATACATCCCTAAGTCGTACAGTTATATACTCAAGATATTCGTATACTACCGAGTACTTGGGGAAACTTAGATCCTCAAAGATGATTTCAGGACTTATCGCACGTGATACCCCTCTTCTGGAACTGCCGCTCACAAACAACGCTAAACCATTTCGGGTCATGGCGGAGCCGGTGAGCGTTGATGATCGCTCCATTGCTGCACCACAAGAACAGAGGTACGGAGTAGAGCGCCTTATATCACCTATCAACCCATAAATCCAAAAAACCACCTAGCAATGGATTTCGCATATGACCATATCCAGGAGGAAGCTCTGTCCCCAGAGGAGGCGAAGAACAGGCAAGAACAGCCGCCCGATAACTCTCTCAATACCGACTTCCAGGAAGCATACAAAGCTATCTCTGCCAGTCCATGGGGTGCCAAACTCGGAGGTTTCTTTGGAAGTGTAGTCAAGCAGGCATGTTCTATGCAGCACTTCGGCTTGAGATTGGTTGGCTAATCAATTAAAAGGGCGAATCTGTCTACAAGGAAGCCTCCCAAGAACTCTCTGCCGTAGGGGAAGAGGCATCTAAAGGCCTTGGTGATCTCCGATCAAACCTTATCAGTCGTACACGAGGCCTCTCCGTAGCTCAGAATCATACCGGTGAACAGTCCACAACAGGGAAGGCTGGCGAGAAAGGGGTTACAACAGACGACGCTCTTAAGGAATCCGAGAGTGTCTTGGACAGACTACGCACTGAGGCTTCCAAACGATTGAAAGACATACAGAAAGCGGAGGATGCTGCAGATGAGGCGCTATTGAAGTTTGGAACAAATATTAGCAACTTCCTAAAAGATGCTGTGAGCATTGCACCCCCTTCTGAGAGTTCAGATGGGAAAGGCAGCACGGTCTTGTTTGAGAGTAAGGATGCGTCTGGAAAGCGGGTGATTCACACTACTCGATTCGATGCTCAACTCCATGCTATACATTCATCGACGGACAGCTTTACCAAGGACCCAGTTAGTGAAGAATACGATTCTTGGACTAAGACTTTCAACGTAGAGAGCAAGACGGAGGATATCAGCAAGGATTTGGAGAAATTCAGCGGATTGAGAGCTTCCATGGAGAAGCTTGTGCCTAATACCGTCACATATGCGGATTTCTGGAAGCGGTACTACTTCCTCAGACATAGCATCGAAACCGCCGAAGCTCGGAGACGAGACTTACTCAAAGGTATGGAATTTCCTCCCTGATTATCAAAATTATACTAACAGATACAGGTGCAGCTGCTTCCGCAGAAGAAGAAGTTGGCTGGGACGAGGACTCTGACGATGGAGCTACACCCGTCAAACCCACCAAAGTCAAGGAAGCAGGCAGGCCCGTATCCGCCGAATCATCTACAACACTCCACCCAACAATCCAACCTTCAGGAAATACATTTCTAAAGCCAGAGGAATCTCGCAAATCGCATGATGAGAAGTCTCAAGCAGACAGTGATGGTAGCTATGATGTTGTTGGTGCCGCTTCTGGTGCTCCGAGTCGCGCCCCTGGTAGTCCTAAGGAATCACGAAAAGGTGATGACAGCGAGGATGAGGATTGGGAATAGTCTGATGGTGTTTGTTTGTTCATAGGCGTTTTGAGCTGTGTCATGAGCTACATCCGATGACTTTCATGGCGTTTTGATGGTTTTCGAGCGGGTTCGATTCTCTACGTTGACTGTAGAAACGTAATGCACCTTTGATATCCCCTAGAATTGATTCTATGCTGTTGGGTTTCTGGAACACTAAACCATCACTCATTGCAATGTAGAATCTCGATAAGTGATCTGAAGAGTCCAAAAGGTGTACCTGGAAGTTTCCCCTGCCAAGACCATTCCGCTTCGAGTGCATGTAAAAATCCCTACTTGTATATATATAGAAATATTTTATTTCAATGCATGAATAAGGAAGCACCGCATCGTTGTAATGCAGAAAGAAGCATATCATATCATATCTCACAAAGCATTTGAAAATAACTGTAAGTTTCATTCATAATACTGTATGTAATGTTCTTCCATTTTCGATATTTGAAACAAAGTATGGAGAGAAATGCGACCAACAATTTATCTGTCTCTTTACTACAGTAAGTACCCCGGGATCAAAATATCCTGGATAATCCATAAGGAGCATAACTTCTTGCCGTATTCCTTTTCGAGTATTATTACTTTTCCAACTCCCGTATCAATCAATCAAATCCAAAACTTCGCGGTGGGGTATCATATGTCAAGAAAAACCAATCATCAATCAAACCTCATTAGATGAAGCACCAACCCAACATCACGCATCCTCCTCGTTCGGCGTCATGATTTCACCAACCAACATACAATTCTCCTCTCTCAATCCTCCTTCCTCCATCGTCGGATATCTTTCCCACAAGCTATTACTCATCACCACTTGCTTCCTCAATCCCAAAATAAACTCTCCGACTCCCCAACCCACCCACACCAACACAAATAATCAAGTCAAGCAAACATACATCAATCATTCCTTGGCATTCCCACCCCCGTTCAACATCTTCCTCACTACCCCCGCTACACTAAACCCCCCGAAAAGCCACTCGTCGCTATGCCGTCCACACGCCGTATACACGTTCGTCTTCCCCTCGTTACTATGCCTTCTCTTCCCTTCCATCCTTCCACTTGCACCACTCGGGACCATACTCCCTGGCTCGGTGGATCGCCGTTGAGTAGGTAGGGGTGCATAGGCTGGATGTGGATGTGGAGAATTGAATGACGGTTCGCTGACTGTACGGAGTGGTGGAAACGGGGGGGTTGGGTTTGACGACGAGGTGTATAGCGGTGTGGATGTTGATGTGGTGGAGCTGGGCGTGTAAGGGGATTTTGAGGTAGTTGTAGATGTGGATGGGTAGGGGGTTTTGGAGGAGATGGAGGCGTATGTGCAGGATGCAGATACTTGATGGCGTGGTGTGGATGTGGTGATTGAGAGCGGGGGAGCACCGGGGCGGGATGCTGAGGGTGAGGAGGAGGTTGTGTAGGAGGGAGACATTGTTCTTCCCGTTGTTGTAGTGTGGTTTGAATGAAAATTGTGGACTGTTTATAAAGGGATAATAAATGCAGTGATTTTTATCGTCGTATCTGTTGGAAGATAATGATAATGATGATATTAAATCAATTCAGCTTGAAGTCAACTCAATAGACTCGTCGGATTATGCGTGATAATGATAGCAAGCGCAGAAGCATTGTAAGTAAGCTGGATACGGAGCCAAACGAAGAAGAACTTGGAATCGGAACAAGGGATACTATGGGTTTTATAAACGCAACTAGTCAGTGTATGGAGAAGAAGCAGAAGAAGAAGGAAAAAAAGTTGGTTGCCTGTTTCGTGAACCGCACCGTACTTGCACCATGCATCAGATCAGTCAAGGAGGCGAGGGGTTGCTGACTGCATACTGTTACTTGTATGCTGATTTGTTGGTTGCGAGACACGTTGGGCTGCAGACACTGCTGTGTATTTGGAGAAGACGCGTCAGGTGTGCAGGAGCATGGAGAGAGATATCTTTGTGATTGGAGAGTGATATTGGTGACATGGTAACGTAGTTGAGTAAGCAATGTTTATATAAATATATATATCGTATATATATCGTATATATATCGTATATATATCGTATATATATCGTATATATATCGTATATATATACCCTTGCGTGGGAAGAAAGACAACGTGAATCAGGCATAATCCCCTGCAATGTCTGTATGTCACGGTTAAAGTGTTTGTTAGTTGCACTGAAACGAGAACCAGTCCAGTCTAGACTTGGCTGATCTGAGTCCTGCTTGTGTAACAAGGCCGCGTGCATGACAAACGTGCGGGGTACAATTCTGCCTGGATACCCCTCATGCGGTATCATTGATTGAGGATATATATTGCGGCTCCTGTGACTTCTTGCAATCTATCGAAAAGGAACAGTTTGCTAGAGAGATAGAGAGTAGTAGAAGTCTATTAATTCAATATATTTTAGTGCTATTTAGGAAGAAGTCATATCCAATCGGCGATCCTAGGAATATAACCAACACCGGCTCCTCCCAGTCCCTATAGCCATCTCTTGAAGACTTTTAGCTGTATCCTCTTCGTAATCTCCACCGCCGCAGCATAAAACGCCATTTGCGCAACCAAGAAACCGAGGAATGTATTGACTGGCCGCGTAAAATGCATCGCATTTGCAATGGGGGGTACAGTATATACGGAAGAGAAAACCCAAAACCCAGAACAAGGATCAAACTAAGCACAAGAAGTTTGGTCGGACAACTTTGAATGATCGGAACATTGGCAGTGCGGAGAAGATGTATCATGACTACTTGTGTCAGGAGTTCTTGAAGAAACCAATACGTTTCAAAGGTTCTAACAGCGGTCTCATTGTGCGGATCTCAAAGAGCTTGTAGAAGAACCAGTTGATACAAAAGGTAGCGACCTCGACGAGGCTGCTTAGTGAATCGTGAATGGCAATGAAGCGGAGGAGATCCCAGACACTGAAGATGTTGCCGAAATTCGAGGAGAACACCACCTCGATGTATTTGATACTAGACATGATTAGTTTGACCTAAGACTAAGGGACGAGGAGACTAATTTTTAATGTGCCAGGCGTTGTGGGACATCAAAAGTCAACGACGGTGAGCATAGGGCCTTTTCTATAGATAAGGCCGTCAAATTCTGTATGAGTTAATAAGAACTTCAAACAAACATCGTGTTAGAAGAGTGATCAATGCCTTGGGTAGTTCGTCCAACGATAACAGAGTCGACAATGATAGAGAGCTCCTTCCTCGTCAGAATAATGTCAGCACAATCTTTCGCAACGTTCCCTCCGGTGTCGACGAAAATCCCAGCACCTGCGAACCGAAGAGTAACGCAGTCACTGATACCATCTCCTAACATTCCAATACCTCGCCATGCTTCTCTCTGAGACTAGCAAGTACTTGACCTTTCTGACTCGGTGTGAGCTTCGCAAGGACTTTGCAATGCCTGACCACAGCATGAAACTCGGAATCCCCTAACCTGGCGAGATCTGGGCCTGAAATTGCCTGGATATATTCCTCCGGATAGTCTCTAACGACCTCGAGGTCTCGACTTATCTTCAATGCCACACCCATATTATCTCCAGCAAGGACCCTGACATCAATCCCGAGCTCCTGCAAGCGGGCCATAGAGAAATACCTACCATCACCTGTTCTTATGACTATGGCAAACCCACTTCCTGAAAGGACACTGGTACCCATAAGCAAGATGTTATATTACCCAAGGATACAGCTGTCCTTATTTGCTACTGGGTAGCTAGAGCCTTTCCGTTGCGGCTTATTCTTCCAGTTAAACCTGCATTAAGTCAGCAAAAGAAATATAAATCAGCGAACACATGTGATGGAGCTGGCCTTGATTGACCGATGGACAGATTAGAAGCATCAAAACTTCTGCAATCTGCTGGAACCGTATTGCCTGCGTCGATGAACATCAAGTCTCCGGGAATAAGGTCTTTCTGGTCCACGCTAATTTCGATAGATTCCCCTTCAAAATCTCGCATTCGTACTCGAAAGCCGAACTGTGCCCCATCTTAAAGCTTGACCGCAGCCACAGCACTACGATTTTCTTGCCAAAATCTTGTAATGCAACCCATCATAATCATTAAAACAATGGATCCGAATGTTGCGGATTGTGGAGGAGGAATGGCAAGATTGACGATTGCAGTGACTACTAAGATGCTATTGAACTAGTCTAGCAAGGCAGCGACGAGCGGCTGCCACTAGGTTGGGGACTTCTTGGAAGATAGTACGTTTTACCCGCACTTACTGAGACGCATAGCAGCCTCTCCCGCATCGAGACCAGATTTGCTGATGCCGAGAATATCCAGAGAATAATTAATGGACGCGGAAGCCAGCATAGGAAGAATTGTTTCGCAAGGGGCCTTGCTTGCAGAGGAAACTTTGAACCATCCTTGAGATTCTGATTTGCTTAACAGGGAATCGTAGATATATAGTTGTTATATATCGTCTCCTGACTTGTAAGGTATATTCGAAACTAGAGTGATGAAGGTCTTGATGGAGCATAGGACAGTTTATTCGAGGAATATGTAGGTAAATTGAACAGAGTGCGAAGAACCAGTGTCGAAATTTCAGAAGTGACGTGATGCCGTGAAGCAGAATGTGTAAGTGTATGGCATAGTTAATTTGGGAAGATGGTGTCTCTGGAATCAAAGCTTTCTAGGTAGACTACTTGAAGCCAAATTAGGGGGTACCAAATAATTTAAATGAAGCTAGCCGCTTTCCACATTATATCGATCGATATGGGTTTGGCCACTAACACTTCAAGGTGCTGGGAAGTAGCAGAGGACTTGATTCGACATACAGAAAATGAAATGGTTCCTACCTTACTCATGATCAATCATCAGTGCAGAGACTGCGCAATTCATTTATATTCCTATTTAGTCTTCTTGTCTGTATTTAGTTCCTTCGTGGTGTCATTGCGGTTTCCCTCTGGCCACGCCACTTGGCAAGGTCGTTGAATTTACCCTCGATTCAAGGACTAAATCTCACGCTTAAAGGTAATGTATTTTCGCTGCGATAGTCAAAAATAAGAGCCTGCAACGCTTTCAGGTGTAGCATCTGGAGGGCGTTTTGCGCTTGCTTTTTCATATATCTGAGCTTGAGCCAAAAGAACGCATCTCAGCCCTTCTCAAGCCTTCTCGAAGCATCTGTCTCTCACATCGAAGGCATTTATCCCATCGGATGACATTTTGTAGCGGTAGTACATGATACACGAATAAATTTTGCCCATAAATGCAATTGGAAATAGTTTGTACAAGCTCTGGTCAAGGAGCGCTAGGTTGGCTAGTCTTCGACATCAAAAGACCATCGAGGCAGGAGCATGAGAACGAGATGCTATCAAGTCCCTATCTGCAAGAATGAAACTGTGATGAAAATGTGAAGGTGCTCCTCCTTTTAAAAATCTAGATACATGAGATTGAAGGTTTTTGGAAAAAACTTAGCCTGGAACTCGCGAGACTGTAACCTAGGATGTCAGGCCACATTAGCTAGATCACCTCAACTCGCGTCGTCGTGCATCCAAAAAAAGTTCAGCAGCAGCAAAATTGGGCCATTGAGCGGCGCCAACACAACATTCATACTCTAGAGTGATGAGTGTCTCAAGACCTGCAAGATGTTTTTTCCCGGCCCCCTCGATACCGACAATACGGCCTCGCATTCGCTGTCGAAACCTTCATTCATCCCCTAACCTCTGCGAAAGACGAAAGCCCAGATATGCCAGCATCAAAGCCTCCGATATGGGCCTTGTCTCCAAGCCAGCAGCTCAAGATCTCTTCAAGCGTTATGACGCCGGAGAGAAGGCTGCTCTTGCCAAAAGGTACACGCCTGCGCAAATGGAAGCTATCGAAGCTGCGGAAGAGGCAATCGACCCCGACGACCTCAGCGAGCGGGGTGTGATACGTACGGACTGGGGAAGTCTCGATTATCTCGATGACTTCAGTCAGATGCAGCCGACGATAGACAAGAAGATTAAGAGGGAGGGCCCTGTTGATCCAAAGGAGAGGCTTATGACGCCAGAGGAGTACGCCCAGCATCACAAGGACTATTTCATGAAGATTATGGACGAGAACGAAGTGCCGCTTGATTTCGATCGCACAGATCCAGAACAGCACAAGAAGCTCCGTCCAAATCGACTCGATTTTTTCAAATCATGGGACCAGGTTCCAGACCTCATAGGTTCAAATGGCCCTTTGAAGAGCGAGTCTATGCTTGCACCAGGAATTCCTCGCAATTTCGAGTCAGCTGTAGATCCAGAGGCTGAGACGAAGGTCGAAGAGGAAGATTCGAGAGATCCAGATGGAAGATACGATCTTCTAAGGAAACAGACGGGCTTGAGCTTGGAACAAATTTCCAAATACAATGTGAAGATATTGGTCAAACATCGCGTTGTCAACCAAACCCGTTTGGGCAAGATCCAAAGTATGTACGTTCTTGCAATTGCTGGGAATGGGAATGGCAGGTTGGGGCTGGGACAATCAAAGGGACAAGAACTTGAAGATGTCATGATGAATGCACGAATTCAAGCTATTCGAAACATGCAACCAATTCCCCGATATGAAGAACGCACGATCTATGGAGAAGTGGAGGGGAAGGTTTCTGCTTCCGAGGTGAAGCTTATGTCCAGACCACCAGGTACGTCTCTTTCTCAATAGAGCATCGTGTAGAAGCTAATACGTTCTAGGATTTGGTCTGCGCTGCCAGCACCTTATATTCGAAATGGCTCGAGCCGCCGGTATCCAGGACCTCGCCGCCAGAGTCCCACGCTCGCGAAACAAGATGAACACTGTCAAGGCAACATACGAGGCAATGATGAAGCAGAGGATCCCAGACGAGGTCGCGCGTGGGAGAGGGAAGAAGCTTGTAGATGTACGGAAGGTGTATTATGCAGGTCGTGCATAAATTGTATAGTTTGAAAGGACTCGTGTATGAGTAGGAGTTGCATAGACAGGCGCAGTATATATAGCATGAAGCACAGCCAAGACAATTCGTTGTCCTGCAATCACCAACTCTCTTCTATTTACATACATATCATCCCGGGTATCTTCCAAACGCCGTAGTTTCCTGTGCTTCGTTGCTTCGTGGCCCAGTAGGGGGGTTCTCCCTGTTCTTAAGCTTGTATGCCTCATTCCTTCACATATGCCACCCTACCCCATCATCTATCTACGCCTCCCTCAACCCTCCTGCCCCCCAACCTGATCCCCCGAATATATCTCCTGCTGCAACACAATGCTATACACACTCGCCTTGAGCAGCGTAAACACCAAACTCGTCTTCCTCTCCAACTGCCTCAGCCCATCCAGAATTTCCGCCGTAGGTTTACCGGCCATCGTATCGAGCAGGCTTGCAAACTAATTCATCACAGTGCCTATTAACAAACATTCCATTTTCAACATTCGCCAACCAAATGAAGAGGGTTTAGGGAGCGAAGGAGGTGGATGTGGATTGTGCGTAACGTCCGTACCTTTTTCATATTCTCTGCGAGCCGCTCATACTCGTCCAGAACGTCTTGTTCGAGCGGGGAAAGGTCTTCATGGGGCGTTGTAGCGGACGCGGTTGTGGAGTCGGTGGACTCCATGATTAGAGAGATTTGAGGGCAATTCTTCACAGATTTGGTTCTGTAGCTTTGGCAGGGCCGGGATGTTTGTTAGGTAGATTTTGGGCTCTTGAGAGGACGGCGTTGGGAAGTTTGACGCACGCGTCTGTCCTTGAGAGTCGCGTTGATTTGAGGTGGGGTGGTCTTCCACGTGACATCACAGAATCCATAGGAAACAAACAAGACAATGATGATGAGTGACTTTTCGCGTGAAGATTTACTTCGTAGGTCTCGTTATATAACAGATGATACTCTAAATTCCTTTGCCCAATTTCTGGATAGTATTACACTCCACCACTCCAACAATCCAAAGGATAAACGCCACGCGCGACCCCCTCCGCCCACCGAGACCCAAGAAAAGAACATCATTCAAGAATTTGCAACTCGTCCAAAATACTCTGGTCCTGAATCATGTTCTCTATGACATCCTCATCAGTAAGAGTGGGCCAGTATCCATTCTCCACCAACTTTTTCTTGGCCGCGAAGATGTCCTGCGCTACTCCCTTGACCTGCCGAAAAGCTCTGCCAGCAGAAGGCCAGACTTGCCATAGAGTTTTCAACGCTCCTGTGTTGAGACGTAGCTGCTGCCTGAGATCTTCGTCATGGGTGAACGGCATGAGTAATGACCAGCAGGACAGATGCACAATCGATCCAAGTGTAACGACGCAGGTGAAGAAGTGCGTGTGCTTAAGCAAAGGAACTGGAATCGTGATAAGCTTAGATATGTCTTGCGCGGCCTGAACAGTCTTCGCGGCGTGTATATTGTATGATTCCCCTGGGATGATTTCTTTATGAGGCGCGCATGATGTGACATCTTTGGCTACATTGGAATCCAGTTCAGAAAGCTCTCTATGAAGCTGGACAGTTGTTCTGTTTTACAGTCAGTTCAAGGTCCTCAATCAAGTGACTTTTATACTAACGCTGCTGTAATCATGTGAGCCTGAAACAACATCTCGTCGAGCACCCCATCTTTACTTATGCAAGTCCTCTTTGGTTCCGGTAGATGGAGTCTCCAGTTGACCAGATGAGCATCAAGTCTATGCACAGCGGGTGAATCTAGTGGGGCACCACTCAGTTTTACCGTGAGAATCCTGCCAAGATTTCGAATTGCAGCTAGCCTGTAAGCATATGAAGAGAAGCTGAAGTCTTTACCGTCAAATGATTCGTCTTCAAAATCCCCAACTGAGCGTGCTTGAGGAATAACCTTCACTTACATTAGTATGTCGTTCTTCCGAAGGGATCAAATTTGCATACCCCAGAGAGATATTCGCATTCTTCGCATGGTAAGAGGACATCGGCAACAACATCCTTCATTCGAAAAAAGCTCTTCTGATGAACCCCAGCGATCATCCCATCGACGAGGAATAGCTCCCAATAAGTTCGGCGCCAGCTCTCTTCTAATACTGGCGAACCGTTTGAGTTTAGAAAAGCAAAGTTGCGATTATTCATGCCAATATCCAAAGCGATATCCTCAGCATCGGTGAGGATCTGCAGCGCCTTCTCCTGCTGGGTATTTCCATCGAGACCAATTGCAAGGATCAACATGGCCTGGACCCTGAAAGCATCGTTGGCATAGTCTGCATTATAGACAGAGCGTTCAGCCTCTGCTTCTAGGGCTGTGGTCGGTGCTTGTGAAACGTAACATGAGCCGACATATCGCATTGCAGCTTCCAGCTGGTCAACCGCCCTCTCTCTCCTCAGGGCCATAAAGTTTGCTCGAGGAAGCATGAAGGGATGCGTGGGCCAGAAATGGTAGAAGAACGCTTCGATACATCTTTCTCGAAGGTCCAAGCCAGAGGAAAGCGGTCTTGGACTGTATGTAGCTAGATCTGGGTTTACTTCAAATATCTGCAAATCCGTATTACCTGATAGCAAGTGGTGGTCTGGTGGGGTAGGCAGGCCAGTCGGGACATTTGGAGGGGCTCTTGAAGTTGCAGTTGGTGGGGTTATCAAGGGACATGCTGGCAGCGCACCGGGTATCGGTATAGATGAGGCCTTGCCCTGCAGTCCGATCTTGCGCGGGCCCTTGAAACCGCGTCGGCTTCTCACGTAAAGACACTCGAAGCCGTTGGAAGAACACCTTGTGCACGGGCTCAGGCCATCACACTTCAAGTGCTTGGATCGACATGGCACGCAGGCCGAGGGCACAGTGACCCTTTCCCGTTCCTTGCTATTATTATTAAGCTGGTCGTTGTTTTGAAGGGAGACTGAGTTCTGTTGTACGTTCTGGGGGTCGATTGGCGAGGAGCTCTGATCCGAGCCTAAGCTCGCAGCCTGCCCTTGCCCGGCGGGTGTCTCTAGAGGGTTATTTGAATCCATCGCGGCTGAATTGGGAGCACTACTCGGGATACTGGTCGGCGACCAAGACGTATAACGAATGGTGCTTGAGTCGCTTGACGAGAAGGGGAAGGGTTGGGTTGTCGTTGGGAAGTTGAGGGCAGAATGGTACGACGCATGAATACGCATCGAATGATATTGCAGCATTGGTCTTGACCCTGCACGAAAAGGCATGCAAGGTCCCCCACATCGGCGACGTTCTCTTCACACGCCCTAGCATGCTATAGAGGCACCGCAAACGGGTATATATGGGGTTGGCCGGACCGTTGCCATCGTTCGCAGCCACCTCTAAACTTTAAATGTAACTCTAAATACACGATAGTTCTCTCTCGTTTCATTCCAGATACAAAGGTCTAAAGGTCCGAAACATAAGGTACGGCAATTGAAACAAATTATGGTAGCTTTCTTGACCACCAGAATACTCACCTCACCGTCTGTCAACTCAAGCAAGCCTACTGCATACCCACCATACATAAGTGGCACGTTCATATAGTATATACATGTCGGTTTGAGACTAGACCAAGTCGCCGAGAAGTGAGGCTGAAGTCTTGTTAGCTACCGTTACTTAGGTATGCAAAACGGGCACGGAGTACACCTGGCTCAACACTCCTTCCTACCTTAACATCCCATATCAATTGCTGAATCTTCGGCGTAAAAGCATAACACCCGACATACTTCTTATATCAATTGAAAACAAAACTTACTGCCAAACACAAAAGGCGCCCACTTTGCCAAGTGGAAAGAACAAATTGTGATTTGGCAAATAGGAAGTGTAAAAACCCCTTTAATGCAGGCTTGCTAGGGGTTTCTCCTGCGGTCAGCTACGGCTGGCTCCAAGGTTTTTTATTTTTGTATTTGAAATCCTTATATGTATTTCAAATATTTTATATATTATGAATACTGTATATGGTAATGATCTAAGACCTGCGTTACACGGTCCATACTAGTACTGCGAACATCCCTTCTGGTAACCTGGGTGCCGTCCGCGTCTCAATGGTGGCAGCTGTGCCGATTACACACGGCATCTTTGGCAGGTGTTTATAGCAATTAATAGCAAGCACAATTACCTCTATATGCATCTATTACCTGAGATATGGACCAAGACTGCAAGGTGTAATGAGTGAAATAAAACGAAGGAGAGAAGAAAGAGTACTGGTGCGATTGCGATTGCGAGTGCGAGTGCGAGTACGAAGTGAAGAAAAGCGGGGTCCTGAACCCTGACGCGCTTGCATCAGCGGCTCGTCACTGATGTCGTGCTCTAAGAGCTGTTAAGTAAACACCACACCATACACCTCCCTTCCCATCCTCACTCACTCCTTTGTACATAGGTGTTCGTATACATTTCTTATGCCATCTCCACGATAGTAGGTACGGTCCTCAAACACCCCACAATGGCCTCATCCCAGACGCCCCTCCTCACAAACGATGATGACTCCTCCATCTCCTCCTCGACCATTGCCCGAAAAGCACAATCCAGACAACGAGACATAACCCGCTATGTGGCTTTCTCCTCCGCTATCCTGTCCTGCCTCTGCGCGGGTTCGATAACCGCGTATTCGCTCTACGGGCACTTGTTCCAGGAACGACTCCGGTACACGCAGCTGCAGGTCAACATCGTGATTATCGCAGCCGAACTAGCTCTCTATCTACCAGTACCGTTATTTGGATATCTCTGTGATCGTGTTGGACCCGCGCCGCTATCATTTGCGGCCTCGGTTATGTTTGGTCTTGGATATCTGCTTGCGGCGTTGACATACAGAAGTGGGGCGAAAGATATTATGGGATATACACATGAGAGGGGCTGGCCACTTTGGGTGATGGTTGTAGCTTTTGTGATTATTGGCTTGGCGACTACGGCTATGTATATCAGTGCCGTTACTACTTGTGCGAAGAATTTTGGCCGGGGGAAATATAGAGGGTTGGCCTTGGCTTCTCCCATTGCTGCGTTCGGGCTCTCCGGGATGTGGCAAAGCCAGGTTGGGAGTCGGATTTTATATGAGAGGAAGTTCGACGGGAGTAGGGGCGATGTGGATGTGTTCAAGTTCTTCTTGTTTTTGTCTATCACGCTGGTTGTGGTGGGCTTGCTTGGGACATTTACATTGAAGGTTGTAGATGAAGATGAGTTGATTGATGAAGCTGTGGAGGAGCTTGAGAGGAGCGGTCTTCTGGAGGATAGTGAGTTCTTTAGACGAGGAGAAGACAGGGGTTATGGCTCTATTGAGAGTGGTGACGAAGAGGCTGAAGAAGCTCGCCGAGTTGAAGAGGCAAAAGCTCTGGAAGAGGAAGAGGCTCGGAAAAAGACCTGGCTTTTAAATGAGGAGACCCGTCGGTTTTTGAAAGACAAAACCATGTGGTGCCTCGCTGCGAGCTTCTTCTTCATCTCTGGTACGTTATTTCTGATCTATAATCTTACTTAATTCTAACAATTTCTAGGCCCCGGGGAAGCATTCCTCACCAACTTGGGTACCATAATTGGCACCCTATACCCTCCCGGCCGCGACCCAACCCGTATCCCAACCTCAGCCGCCACCCATGTCTCCATCGTAGCAATCACCTCAACCATAGCACGTATTCTCTTCGGATCCCTGACCGACGTCCTCGCTCCGACAACGGTAGGCCACCACTACGGCTCCGTCTCTAACTCACTCTCCTCGCTGCCCCCACGCCCGCTCAACAGACCCTTCGCCATCTCCCGCATAGCATTCCTCCTCGGCACGGCCCTCCTGCTCTCCCTCGGCGATGTGATTCTCGCCTCGGGCGCTATCCAAAACCACGGCGAGCGCTTCTGGATCGTGTCTACGCTCATCGGCTCGGGCTACGGCGCGATATTCAGCCTCACCCCCCTGATAATCACCGTGATCTGGGGCGTCGAGAACTTTGGTACGAATTGGGGCATCGTGGCTATGGTTCCTGCATTGGGAGCTACGGTGTGGGGAGTTGTGTATTCTACTGTTTATCAGTGGGCCGCGACGATCCCTTCGTATAGCCAGGATGATGCGGAGGATGTGTTGTGCTATGGGAAGAGGTGCTACACGAGTACGTTTTGGGGCATGGCGGCGAGTGTGTGGATCGGGTGTGCGCTTTTGGTGTATGCGTGGAAGGGGAGGGATGGGTGGAGTAGGAGGGGAATTGCAGTATAAAGACTCTGTGATATATGGATACTGCATACCTTTTAGTGTACATACTAGTGCAGATCAAATCATTACTCAAATATCCCCTCTCTTCTGAGTGTCTGTCATATTACCACTGCGCACGGTAAGGGGTTCTATAGTCCGATACTCGACTCGTTAAGATTTTCCCGGTTCCCATATTCCATATTTCCAGTCACTAGTCCCTTTTAACCCAGTACTCTACCCACGTTCAGCGGGAGAAAAGGGAAGAACAAGCCCAAGGACGGTCAAGTTCGAAGGAATCTAAACGGTTTGGATAATACATCTTAATATCGGCATAAGCTTATTTATCCTATTGAGGTGTTTGTCATAACGCTGGAGTTGAGTGCTATCGCTATCAAACTCTGTCTGAGCTTCCTTCCGCTTAAGCATTGACGCCTGCCCTTCAGAGGCAACAATAATAATCCTCCCTAATCATTAAGCTTCAATCCTCATGATCAAAGCATCCAATAGTAGTCGTCGCTATCATACAGAATCATACATAATACAAGGTGTCGCTGAAAACGAAAGGCAGTAAGAAAAAATGTATACATTCGTGAGAGTTCATCAATCAATCAATACCATTCCCCGGCTCAATGCCCAGAACCAAGCAACATGCGCCTATTCTTCCTTACTAAAGCAATGAGCTTCTTCTCGATGATCTCCGCCTCCTTCCTTGCCGCTTGCATTGCGGTCTCTGCTTCCGGAAGGCTCAGCAGCGATACATTGCCCAGAGGTCGACCGCTGTCGCCGTCTCTGCCGACTGCGAAATGCGCCGTCATGCTGTCAAGGCCATTGGCTAATATACCTGCCTGATCATGTGCATCACTATTGGCGTCACCGTGTTGGTGAGTGCTCCACGATGGAAAGCCAGCGCTGTCGGTAGAGCGAGTCAACTCCGCATCCAAAGCATTGGCGTTCAAGGCCTTCTCGAGTTGCGAGTTGGTGGAAAGTGAGGGCAGGACGTATTGGTTGATATAGCTGAGTGCCTCGTCGCGTTGGATCTTGCTGACAGGATCAAGTGGGGATACGGTGCCGGCGGGAGCAGGGAAGAATGATGGAGGGCCATTGGGAACTGCGCGACCTCCAATGAGCGTGAAGCCATTGTTGGCGTTGTGTTTGGTGGATACGAAAGCCGTGGCTCCTGCTTCTTCGGCAAGACGAGCCTGAAGCTGCAAGTACCGATCCTCTTCTTCGGCGGTGAGGTTGCGTACATAATCTCCATTGGGAGTGAGCAGAATGCGAGTTGGGCCGTCACCATTTTTCCGAACTGGCTTGCCCGCAAATAAGGCTGCTCGGTCTTCCGTAGTAATGGTCAACTTTTGGCCTTGGGCCTGGATTTCCACGTCGTGATGGGATCGGGCGCTTGTTCCGGGCTTTTCCTTCAAAATTGCAAGTTGAGCAGCGTCTGAGATCTCGCCGGAAGTAGTAAGCTCTTGTAGCACTGAGGCTGGAGTTGGAATGGGTTTGTCGGTAGTGGTTCCTTCTTCTTCGACCTCGGCTGGTGGAGGCGCAGGTACAGGCTCTGGCGTTGTATTTGTTACAGATGCCGAGGTTCGACCTTTGGCTTTGCCCTTGGTTTTCGCGTCATGCCCTCGTGACGCTTTAGCAATCTCGGATTCGATCGAAGACTGCTGTTCTTGACTGTGAGTCTGCTCGGTAGGTGAAGCCTTGGTGATCTGCTCTGCTGATGTGGATGCAGTATCTACAGGGCTAGGCGATGGTGGCCGGCTAGCCGCAGGTGTAGAACCTCCTGCGGCGCTGGAGATAATCCGATCTTTTTTCTGCTTTCTCTTCCTCCCCATGATTGGGCCAATTTCCTCAACCTTAGGCTCCTGTTCGGCAGCAGCTACCTCCATATCAAGCCTGTCCTTCTTTTTCTGCTCAACCTGTTTCTTTCGCGCGCTTCTCGTGGTTGTTTTAAGAGGAGCAGAACCAATCTTGGATGGCGGGGGAGAGTTTGCTCTTGACATAGAAGTAGATGTGATCGATGCGTTGTCTGATATCATCTCGCTTGTGGGCGTGCCAGGACGTTCATGTCTGGACATTGATGCAAGACTTGGTTGACGAGACGATGGCAATTGTGATGGAAAGTTTGATGTAATGGAAAATGGCGTGGCGCTTCCAGCGGTTGGAGTATCTGACTTCACCGTGGACGCAATCCGTAGGGGTTTTGAAGCATTTCTTGAGACAGGCGACTGGGTCGAAGAGGCAGATAAAGTGCTAGGAGGTAACGGCGGAAATCCCGCTCCGGAAGGAGCGTGAGCAGGCACATCTGTGGGTATCTTGGTTGGGACCTTGGAAGGTACTACGACACTAAGAGGTGTAGTACGTCTATCACTTTTGGAAGGTGTTTGAGCAGTCGCTGGGGTTATCGACGACTGTTTCTTACTAGTGGTGGTAGATGCTGGCTTTGGGTTTATCTTGCTGGGCGTGGGCGTTGGCGTCAATGGAACTTTTGCCTTCTCACTCCCCAAAGCTGGATATTCTTCGGCTTGAACAGCTGGCTGAGAGGATTGAGATGCAATTTCCTTCGTCAAGCCCTTCTGTGTGGCAAGCTGTCTCAGCTCTTGTTTCGCTTGAGATGCTGCAGGTGAAGAGCTTTCCGGGATTGCAACACTTGCGAGAGGTGTCGTAGACGGTGGAACAAATGGAGCAGACGTGGCAAGGATACGTGATGGGATTTTTGTAGGCGCTTCATGAAAATTCGAAAGGCGATGTTGAGGGAGGAACCCAGGAGGTACAGATGGTGTTGACGACCGTGATGCATCCAAAACATTTGGGTAGGATCCGTAGTCATCGGCCGTATCATCGGCGACTAGAGCATCGACTTCTGCTGAAGTTGCTTCGTCGAGGCTTGGGTCTTCTATGGCAAAGAAAGTCAGCTCGATGTATCTTCAAAGTGGATCTTCCAATAATGCAATAGTGATAACCTCCAACCACCGACTGATACACAGGGCTTGACTAGAATACATTGTCACATCACAGGTCCATCATCGTCTTCGAACTCAGGAGATACTACTGATGGCACAGAATATGTGAGAATGCTATATTGACCTGCCGCCACGGCAAGGGTTCGGGGACTATAACGTACATGAAAGAGGGTCCCGATGAAGACGATGATGGAGTTCTCGATGCGACCTTTTGTCGTGCCTGCCAGCATGTCTGCGCCCAAAAATTAAACAAATAAATAGGAGAGCAATCCCTTGACATCCCCAGTGTCCAATCGCAAATTGACGCCAGAGCCTAAGCTTCCATCTTGGAGCCTTTCCTATGCTCGCTAAAACAAGAATGCATATGAAGCCATGCAACGCCTGAAATGGGTTTGCCCACGCAACCCGAAATGAAAAGCAGTATCTACAATGCCCTGTGTAACGCCCTTTCTCGATATCACCACCTCGGGTATCCCGCACCACCATACATCATGTTCGAATTGTACCCACCTTGAGCCTGAGATCCAAACAGTCCGCCCGGCCCGACTCCGGCATTGCTCTGTTGCTGGTGTTGCATTCTCGCCTGTAAGATACTCGGGTCCGCAAGATCGACTAGGCCACCCCCTCCAGAGGAGGAAGTGTTAGCATGTCTGTGCTTCTTTCCCTTCTTCTTCTGCTTTTGACTGTAGTCATGGAAAGCTCCAGGCTGAGAACCATAGAGCGATGCCAGGCCTGAAGCAGGAGCTGGAGTGGAGGAGGCAGATGGGTACTGTTGAAGAAAAGAAGGAAACATAAACTCACGCTTGCCTGTATCATGGGATTGCCCAGCACCAACATTGCTACGGCCTCGAAAAATATCCTGGAGCATTTCGTTCTCATTGCCTTTTGGCACCCTATTAAAAGCGGAAGCACCGCCCATCGAACCACCAAACCCGTGGTTTTGACCAAACCCAGCAGGAGGGGTTCCTGCTGATTTAAGACCAGGTGGAGGCGGCATGGAACTGCCGTAGAATTGACTGCCTTGGGTGTGATTCACGGACGGCATCATTGATGACTGTTGTGCCATCAATTTTGGATTTGCTGATGGTTTGATGGACGGCAACGATGGATTTTCGTTTGAGAAGTTAAATCGGCTTGACTGTCTGTTGTGACCTTGTTGCTGGAACAACCCAGCGCTTTGATTTGACTGACCTCCCATTCCAGGAGAAAACTGGTCCGCAAAACTAGATGAAGGGTTTTGATTGTTCAGAAGCAAGTCCCTTTGCTGGAGTGTCAAGGTGCGGCCGTTTATTGAGCTGAGATTGCTGAGGTTACGAGGAAAGACTAGACCTGGAGCCCCGGGGCCGTTGTTGATTCGTTGAATTGGGAGCTGAGCACTGGGGCGTCTTTGAAAGCCTTGCGGGATCTCACGTCCACTATCCTCCGGTTCCCCACCAAGTTGCAAACTACCACTTTCAGGCTCCTCTTCTTCTAATGGTTCTGCGGTTGAGCGGATGTCTGACAGTGATTCTTGTTCAATATTGAGTCTCGCCTCCTCCTCATTTTGCTCTCGCATAGCCCTACGCTTTGCGCCACCATTGGTATCGAACAGTGGCGGAAATGGTAGTTCTGGGATCGAGATGGTCTGTATGGAGGGAAGTGATGTGATCGCTAGCAAGAGTTCCGCGAACTCTTGGTTCTTGTGCGGTCGCGGTGATGACGATTCAGTTTCCGATACCGGGGCAGGATTTGAGGGTTCAGGTACGGCTTCCTCAACAGGAGCTGGCTCCTCCATAACCTCAGCTGTCGCAGGCATTGCTTGCGAGGCTGCCGGACTTGAAGTAGCACCACTCGTGGCGTGGCTTCCTCTTCGGCTGCGTTGCTGCATGCCTTTGTTTGCCCAGCTTGCAGAAGACGGTAGGGCCGAGCCATCACCGCTATCCGATCCATCCTTACTCAATTCTCTATGCATCGGCTGCGCCGCAGCAGCTACGGGTTGCATATGCTGTAAAGGTGCTTGACGTGAGGAAGAGGCTGTGGTAGGGAGAGGTCGTTGTGTATTAACGCTGTTAATTGAAGATAAATCTTGTCGAGAATAGCTATCATCATTGTCGCCAGGTTCGTGAAGGAACATACAGTTCTTATTAGTGCAAGTCTCGTTCCTAAGGTATGCCGAGCAGTATTTCGTAGTCCCTAAAGATGCCCGCAACGTTCGGTCGTTGTTCTGTGAGTTGTTTATTGCAGCTATACATCGTTGTGCCTCCTCTTTCGTTGAAAAGGTAACATAAACGCCCACATTAGACGCATCAGTCGGTCTAGTCTTGTTGGTGACTGCGACCTTAATGACATCTCCATATTGGCCAAAGTACGACGGGCCTCTGAGGGAATCCAAAAGTGAATCTTTACCAGAAGTAGGGTTCAGTCCCGTTACGTAAACCAGGTTTTTCTGAACAACTCGGAGGCCCGAAAGATGTTTTCGGTTTAGACTCTCGACCTCTCGCTTTTGTGCCTCTTTTTGTCGTTGTTCGGCCTTCTTTTTTGCGTTCTTTTGGATGTTCGCTTTGAATTGTGCTACCCTTTTGGACAGTCAGTACAAAGCAAGGACCTGGACGAAAGGACATACTCTTCGGGTGTGACCACCTTCCATTCTATTGTCTTCTCATCATAGGGTCTTCGACATGCAGGACATAGGCCGTTCATATTATTCTTGATATTGTTGAAACAAAACTGGCAGACCTGTGGCAAATGTCAGAAATTGGGCAATGTCGGGATCTGAGGGGTAGAGATGCGTACCTGGTACCCGCAGGGACACGGTCGAAAGTTCTTGTCGGAAAGATCGAACTCTTCCACGCAGAGGGGGCTGTTGTACGCATGATTAACGAGGGCTGGAGATGAACGGAGGCAAGCTCCAGGAAGCCCAAGACGAGGGTAAAGAGGTAGAAGACTTACCAGGTATCATCCTCCTCATCGATGAACATGTCTTGGGGCGCCATCTTGGGCGGTTGGAGAGGTTCAGAGATGCGCTGAGGCGGTCTGGGGAAGGGTGTGTCGTTTAATGCAAAGGCTAGGAATGGCGCGCCTGAAAATGCTTGAGACGGCGCGTCGGAAGAGAGAATGTGAATTATATGTAGATAATAGGGACGTTTCGCCTCTATAGATGCATGCACAAGGGCGGGCGTGGACGGTTTATGCGGTGGTGGTGTACAGAGAAGGAGGAGGGGACTGCAAGAAATGATGGGCGACGTGAAGAAGTAGGAGAGTCGAGAGAATGGGAAAGGGTGAGCCAGGAAATCATAAATGGACGCTAACACAGATATGGCTAGAGCCGAATGTCGACCAATGACGATGGACACGAGGCGAATTAACGAGCAAGATGAAGATGAGCTTAACCTCAAGAGCCTTGACTTCGAACATCCATTGTATTTGTCCCTGCAATTGCGCCACATCCACCACCTCTCACAACTCCATGACGGCAATGAGGGTGGCTAATCGTCGCGCGCTGGGCTCGGCCTTCAGTGCCACCAGGAATGTCTTCATTCGCCGCAGCGAGAGCAACACCTATACTCGCGCCTTCACTTCTTCTCAAGCTGCTCGGGTTGTAGTCTCTCAGGATACCCCCAACCTGCGACACGCCCAGAGAGATCCGGACCCTCCAGGAGGACTTCACAGAGCCCCGGTTAATCCCGCCGACAAGTATGCGGTAAAGGCAGACGAGATGCATCGGTATGGATCATGGCTCATGGGTTGTATGCCAAAGTACATTCAGCAATTCTCTGTGTGGAAGGACGAGCTGGTCATCTATATCTCTCCATCTGGAGTAATCCCCGTGTTCTCATTTCTCAAATGTAGGTGTCCAGTTATTCCAATCCCGTCCTCTTCTCCAATCCCGTCAGAAGAGGGTGCTAACAAGATTCCAGACAACACTTCTGCGGAGTTCACTCAAGTATCGGATATCACTGCTGTCGACTTTCCCACCCGAGACCAGCGATTCGAAGTCGTCTATAACATGCTGAGTGTGCGCCACAACTCTCGAATCCGGGTCAAGACATATGCGGACGAGGCATCTCCGGTCCCGAGTATTACAAGCCTGTACGATGGAGCGAACTGGTATGAACGAGAGGTTTATGACCTATTTGGAGTATTCTTTGTTGGACATCCAGACCTTCGACGGATCATGACGGACTACGGCTTTGACGGCCATCCATTACGAAAAGACTTCCCTTTGACGGGGTACACGGAAATTAGATACGATGAAGAGAAGAAGAGGATTGTTGTGGAACCTTTGGAGTTGACACAAGCGTTCCGGAACTTTGAGGGTGGTTCAGCCGCATGGGAGGTATGTTTCACAGCTCGGATTAGTGGTAATGGTATACTGACATCCTACAGCAAGTTGGGGCTGGTGTGGATAGAAAGCCCGGATCCTTCAAGCTGCCTACGCCGAAACCCGAAGAAAAGAAGGAAGAGCCAAAGAAATAGATTCCATGTCATGCTTGTACATAAATGTTTTATACGAAGCCGAGTTTCCAAAGTTGTAAAGACGATGAGCCTACGACATGCGATCTTTTAAAGTGCTTTTAATACTCTCAATGGGTTTAATCCCGGATTGTATTGTTGTTACATGCTATCGAGGCACTCTGATTCAAAGCAGAGTCCTTTATGTCATGTTCGAGTAACTGCCCATGCTTTGGTTCTTGATCGCCCGAAAAGATGACTTGTGAGCAATACGTCTGAATTAACTTTCCTTATTCTGTTTTGGTGAAGCGCCTTTCTCTCGTCCTCCCACTATGGATATCTCATCGTCTTAATCTATAATCCATGCGATATAGACAACAACCTCCCATTGCCTAAATTTTACATTAGGCTAGGTAGCCGTCGCTAGAGCACACTGAGGTCAAGGCTTCGCTCCCCTTGCACATCACGCTCTATTCCTGCATTATATTTCCAAACGATTTTCCCCTATGCTTCCTACTGAAATTAATGCATACCATGCAGTGATATCATCCTCCGCATGAAGTTCATGCTTTCCATGGGACTGCACGACTGCGTCAACTTTATATCCTAAAAGTCCAAAGGGTTCGTTTTCGTTGCACATCACAGCACTACGCTAGCACTCTCTTTTGGCATGATGTGAACTTTACATTCCACTGCATATTCCATCTTTAAAAAGGGGGGTCGATTTCCTCGCATATGTGATTAGAGTTTTCTTTCAACCTCCCACTTTCACAATACTGCCTGTGATCAGTTTCTAGCAATTCACTTTCTTTAAGTCTTATTGCCAGCGCTAGTGTCTTATTTCTCCTTTCCGCGTATCCCAAATTCAGCCTATTTGCTAGAGGTGAGGGCTCAAAAAACCGAAATAGCATCCTTTTTTACGCTAGCCGAAATAGAAAAATCTAATTAGCTTAGAAAGGTACGGTGGAGTGGTAGGAGCATTTTCTATACGTCTTAGTCATCTCTACTATAGGCATAATTAAGCATCCTCTCTCACTTTCTCTGTCATGTTTCCCCAGCCCATCACTGGGCTTAAACCTTGGCTCTCGCTACGACAAACTTCCTTTGCGAAACTTACTGTACAAATATCTCTTTCGAATGGTGGAGGGAGAACATTGGCTAGATGGGCACGTGCTCGGCGCCTTTATGGCTGAATTTTGGCTTCTGGGCTTGGTGTATATTACTTGTAAGTTACCTAGCTACCTAGTCACGCCCCAATGCTCTTCGAAGTAAAACGGGCTCTTTGATTTTACCCTACCCCCTTCTATTATGTTTCGTCTGATATACTCTAACTGCTTCTTATATACTTCCTAAACTGGAAATATAAGCTCCTTGTACTTCTGAAACCTTCTTGAATAGGAAAAAACTAACTCCCCCATGTTCTAGTGCCAGTTGCCGACTGAACTAGCGCTAAGTCACATGACTAGAAAGGCTCAGTCATATTATCCACATATCAGGTAAGGTTTTATTTATAATTAACAGTCCTTCAAATCTACCTACCTAGGAAATACCGTTAAATACTACACTACACTATAGGAGTCAAAACGTACGCTGGTTGGAAAATGGTCGAAATGCTAAATCTATTGACTCCTGTAGGTAGCTTACTCTATAAGAGAACCGCGAACCGCAGACACAAAAAGCGGCGCTTGCTTTATCCTCTTATCATAAATGTCCCACGCTATATGGCACATTATAAATTGTACGACACAACAAGCGGCGCTTACCTTATCCTCTTGTTATAAATGTCCTACGCTATATGGCACATTATAAATTGTACAGGGCACGCCGCTTTTTTCATGTCTCCTGCTTTTTATACAGACGGTCCCAATCGCCTAGAGGTTGGAGGTTGGAGAAGCGATGCAGAGTGAGATAGTATGGGGGTGCAGGCCTACATGACTATAAGTTTTGGCGTAGATAATGACCGGCTGCGAGAATCTTTCAGGCCTATAGAACTTTCACAAATGTCAAGTAAGTAGAAAGCAAGGTGTTTTGGTAACTATCATTAAGTACTTTGGTATCAAGCTAAGTCTATACGCCAGTGCATCTGTTTCATCATTTTATCATCTTCAATACCATGACCATTAATACGGCTCCTCTAAAATCACTGTCTCAAGTGCTTCTCGTCTACACCAGCCTCCGTAGCCTTGCTCTCAGCCTCCACATCCGAGTTCCTGTTCGACAGAGGAGTCGACGCATTGGTCTCGTTGTCATACAAATCATCATTGAGGACATACTCTTCGTGATCCAAGTCCTTGTAAATGTATAAGAAGACCCAGGCGGAGACGAAACCAACGATCGAAGGTCCGGCAAAGGCCCAGACGATGTGGGGATCGCTGATTGCAGGTGCAGTGGCCAAGTTGATGGCGTACTGGATAGCGGACATGAAGCAGTTGACGGCCGAGATAAGACCTCTCATGTTCTTAGGGGCACGGGAGTAGGCAATTCCATAAGCAGTAACGTTGACGAGAATCTCGCACAGCGCAGTGATCGAGAGGGGAAGAGCAGTCCACCAGATGGAGATGGGTGAAACAAGGGAGACACCATCAGCATCAACGCAGGTGAGACTAGAGGCGTGGTCACCGCAAGGTCCAGTAGTGTAAGCATAGTGAGTGATGATAGCCCAGCCAATTGAACCAATCGAGCAAATCAACATCCCAAGGAACATTCTCATGATGGGTCCGAATTTAATGCGGTACTTTCGAAGCAGAGGATACAGGCCATAGTTGAAGACTGGAACACCGAGAAGAATGACAAGAGGATTGAAGTTCGAAATAACGTCGTTTGGTACACCGTTTGTTGTCAACATGACTGAGAGGGCATCGCTCGCACTAGAACATGGGGGAGTTAGTTATTTCCTATTCAAGAAGGTTTCAGGAGTAGAAGGAGCTTATGTTTCCAGTTTAGGAAGTATATAAGGAGTAGTTGGAGTATATAAGACGAAACATGATAGAAGGGTAAAATCAAAGAGTAAACTGACCCGCCGACCCCACCGTCATTTATAAAAAATATCGGGGTGAAGAGGAAGATCCCACAAGCCTGGAAAGTTCTTTCAACATCCGAGATGAACAAGTCGGACCAGGGAACGGAGATGGGGTGGCTGCTCTCTGCAATTACAGAAGGCTTGGCGTGATTAAAGAAACCCTTTCGACCAATTGACTTTAGGCCGCCTCGTCTTAGACAGATACCGAGGATCTTGAAGATGTTGCCTAAATCACTTCCGCCGGGTTTGTGAAGGATCAATCGAGGGTGTAGATACCACAGAAGAGGAGGCAGTAGGAAGTAGATGATACCAGGAAGTAGGAAAGCAGGCCAGAATGCGACCAGCTTGGCGAGGTAGGCAGTAGGTACACTAGATCACGGGGCAGTTAGTTATTTCCTCTTCAAGAGTGATTTAAGAGCAGAATATAAGCAATTTCCCTTTTTAGGAAGTATGTAAGGAGTGGTTGGAGTACATGAGACGAAACATGGTAGAAGGGGGTAGGGTAAATCAAAGAGTAAACTTGCCCCATGAAACCGCCGAGATTAATCAGTAGGTAGAACCAAAGCATGATTCTGTAAGTTTCCAGTCAGTATTGCCAAAACAGGACCTGGGAGTCGAAAATGCATACCTTTCGGTCGTCGCTCCGGGATCGATAACGACCTTCTCGCCAGTTTTAAGCGTCGTGGTGACCGGCTTCTTGTGTGGATTTTGATCCAGAAGGACGACGGAAATACAGGGTTTGAAGAGCGCTAACCATAGGTTAGTCAAAGGCGTCTGCAACCTTCGGAAGACAAGTAGCACTTACCAGAACCTATAGCCAAGATGTATACCGAGATCATGAAAGGGGCATATGCGTTTCCAGCTTGGAGTACCGAAGGGATAGCAGCAATAACCATAATGACGTGACCGAGACCGCAGATTGCAATACCGACACAGATAGTTCTGAAGCGTCCCCACTTGGCATCAGCGAGCCACCCGCCAAACATGGGCTATTGTTCCTTGTTAGCAAGTGCTTGGAGGGAGAAGAGTCGAGGAACTGATCATACCAGTCCATAGACGAGGAAGGAGAACGAAGACACAACAGCGGCAGCGACGACAGTGCCTTTTCCTAAAGCACCGGCAGTCTGTTGGGTTCCTCTGGGAGGGGCTCCACCACCGTTGCCTCCAGCGGGCAGAGGTCGATTGACGAAGTTGCTGAAAACTTGCTTGACACCGTAGAAGGAACCTCGCTCAGCGAACTCGACGATGCAGAGCAGGTATGCGGTTATTGGGATGGATCCAGCAACTCGGCGGAGAGTGCTCAAATCCTCTTCGGTCGAAGGTACGGCATCACCTATCTCAGCGCCATGTTGGTTGTAAGGATCGGCGTGGAACATAGGTCCCTTTTCAGCAAAGGCAGGAGGGGCCTCGGATCCGACAACGACCTGCGCCTCTTCGAGGACGTGAGTACCCATTGTGATTGATGGATGGAAACGTCAAATGGTTGAAATTGACAAGGAGTGCAGATGAATCAGGGAAGGTAGAGAGGAGATATATATATATACATATATCTATCTGGACCCTGCTACCTGCTAGACAACCGACCCGAACTTCTGGGAGTGAATCTGGGAGTGAATTGACGTGGGTGGGCTGGTCTAGACGGGTTGCACTGGTGGGCAACGGCGCATGCAGATGCAAATTCTGATAGATGCATTGTCAAGTTACACTGTGAATAGTACATTGCTTCCCAACCTGGACTCGACTCCGATAAGACGTGACTGGGAAAAGATGGCGACAGATCTGACTAAGTTGGTGTACCACACTCAAAGAAGCAGCTCACAAGTGAATCTCGAAATGCCAAGCAACAAACTCTTATCCCTGCTCCTGCTACTGGCGTGCGTCGGCCGGCAGAGTCTTGGCGGGGGCGTGGGGCCGCTTAGCGATACTGTAGGAATATACGTACTGAGTTTGAAAGTAATTGCTGTGATGTGACTGGTGGAGTGGCTCAAGAGTAGCTCAGACGCGCGCTAAAGAAGTGGAAGCATGGTCAGTGCGGATAATCGGGTGGAGCCAAGAAGACGGCCTACCTGAGAATGGGAGTCTAGAAGATGCATAGAAGGTCAAGCTTCGATGCTTATACCGCGCTATCGTTGCCACTAGTCCCCGAGGCCTGCTCAGAGCCCAATGGGAAAGCGCAACAAGATGCCTAGGAAAGGCACACCTCGCGATCTTATCTTTGAAATCTCGCAGGTCGGTTTCTGGCTACACTCGGCCTACTAGAACCAAAGCACGGGCCACCAAAGCAGATAATAACTTATGGAAAGATGAGAATGGGAATGAGAATGAGATCTAGGCTCACAATTTACGAAGTATAGTAAGATAGGTAGGTGTTGGTTGTAATCTATTAATTCGTATGGTGTTTTATGGCCATCTCTTGCAGTGGATAGAGAAAGCGGCACCAATTATAATGTGCCAGGAACATTAAAAGTCGATAAGAATAGGTGGCATAAAGAAACAACAGCAGTCACCTTACGGAGTAACAGTGCAGTCGCACAGAGCGGCACAAGGCGAGTCGCGCAGTACAGTACAATCGTGGCGGAAACAAACTTCCAGCCTCCTGCGTCGGTGTGCCGCTTTCCTGGGGCGGGAAGCATATGGAAGGCTAATCTCAGCCCGCGACTCGGCAACTTGTATCAATGGAGAAGGTGCATTTGCAACGTAGCATTAAAAGTCCTTCCTATCGGAAACAGTACCAGCCGCTTCTTATTGAATCTGACATGAACTGGCAGGCACTGAGTGAGTAGGCGTGATTTGCGGGGATAATGAGGAAATCCCCAGCTCGATTCCTAAGGCAAATCATTACTCTGATTACGGGAATACAATATGAGATGTCCTAAATCGAAATGAGGCAAACACTAGTATTCATACAATTATGACAAGGTCAAGACGGCAGGTGAGGTTGAATTTGACTGAAAAGTCGAATAGACTGGTAAATACGCAGCCCTAGCCTATCACATACATGTGTCGGAAAGCGGCAGCATTGACAAGGCCCCTAGGAATGCAAGAGCAGCACGAACGCTGATTCGGATAACAGCGCCGGGTATCCCTACTACTGCTTAATTGTCTTTCGGGTCCAGACACCGGAGGACACCAAAACAATCACACGAGAAACAACACGAATATACACTGCAGCTTTTCCAGGCGTATTCCCACCAGTCACTTGGAGGGGACAGCGCCGCTCATTTCTGTCTCTGGCAGGCACACTTCAACAAACAATACACAACACTAGCTTGGAAATAAGATCAATCATAAACGGCCAGGAGAACGCATATACGAGAGGCCGTTTGGCGATATGATGTGATGAGATGCTGTTGACAAATTTCCAAAAATAGGGAATTTTTACGTAAGGTACAGTAGGGAGTACAGTAGACGCTACGTGAGTAACAGCAGAGAGCACTATACAAGAGCCGCACGACATGAAACAGTACACTTGCAACCAAGAATCTGCACTCGCAAAAACCGATATCTCATAAACAAATAGAGAGAATGGGAAAGAAGTACTATATAGAGGGAGAGGCTCAATAGACATGTAGTCGGACTCCCAATTGTCCGTCTGACTCCGAAAGATTCTTCCCTATCCCTGTTCAAAGTATAATCAGAAGCTACGCTCGCGATGACACATAAAGCGGCATTCATTATCATCAACTTTTATAGTCATACTTCGCCTGGGACTTTATAAACCCAGTGCCGCTTTTTCTGTCAACCCCACCGCCAGCTACCTTTACTGTTAGTAATAAGGTACCGCGTCTTCCAACCCCTCCCCTCTTTCCAACGCGTGTGCCTCAGCAAATACAGTACTCTCATTACCACCTCTTCGAAGGACATCATGTCAAGCACAACCCGGCCACCAGCCTCCTCATCCACGAGCGCAGCGCCGCCCACCGCAGAAAAGTCATATTTCGAGCAGCAGCGCGCGGCGCTATTGCAGGAAATCGGCGTCGTATGTTTGTTTACTTTCTTCCTTGTCCCTTCCTTCCCTTCCGCCCATCTCACCTGCAATGCAACGCAACGCAACGCAACGCAACATGCTGATTAAGACATGGTGCAGAGTTTCGAGCATGTGCTTGCGAATATCAATAAGTTGAATCGGTCAATGGAGGGGGTCATTGCTGTGAGTGTTTGTTTGTTTCATTCACTTGGGTATAAGATGAGAAAATCAGGGAGGGAGAAAGGGCCGCGGCTGATGATGTACATGTAGGTTGGTAACGAGTTCAGTTCTGTTGAAGCGCTGTGGTCGCAGTTTGAGAATGTGATGGCGAAGGATCCGGATGCGGAGGGCGAGGCACATGGTGGTGAAGGAGAGGATGGGAGTCAAGAGGATGAGACGGAGTTGCCTGAGCAGGGTCGGCGTTGAACTGTGCATGCATATTTGGGTTGCGGGAAAAGGATGGCGTTTTGGACACGATATCCGGCGGTCTCACATATATTAAAAGGGCAGATGGAATGTTGGTTGATGTGCAAAATGGATTCCTTGTTTTTACAGGAAAGGGTCATAATACATAAGAAACCCTCCGTTTCCGTGCATTCGCCAGCACTAATCCCTATTAATCGACATAGAAAGAAACCCCGCAAATAAAAAGGAAAGTCAAGAATCCGGAATGGATGAATGAGTTCTAGAAGTATGCCTTCAGGCCAAGGGACCATGTGTTTTCCACAAATTTCCTCAGCCATATCTGGCACTGTACTAGAACTCCGTGTTATGCAGTCATTGGTCATATCGTTGTCGTAGCAAGTCGTTTTTGTAGGTCATTAGAGGATTCGACAGCTGCGCTTCTTCCTCTTCTTCATGCCACCACCAGTCAGTCCTGATGCCCCAGTTTGTGGTTGGGCAGGCGCATTGCTTTCGTCATTTTCGACAACTGTGTTGATCGAAATGTCAAAGATCTCTTCCACTCCGTCCATCTCCTTGCTGCTGCACTCCATGTACCGTGCTCCCATCTTTCGCGCTACTCCCATGCCTTGTTCTTGAGTGACCGGAGTCAGACCCTGCGTTTTCAAAAGATCGATGCAAGTCCTTTTCGTTCGGAGATCTGACTTGAGGCCAACGAGGAAGAGAGGGGTATATGGGCAGAAATGGAGAACTTCTGGGTACCACTAAGTAGAAGTTAGCTCTGTGCTGACCTATGTGGAATTTGAGAACCTACTTTGTCCATGACGTTCTCAAGAGAGTTGGGGCAATCGATTGCAAAGCATACAAAAAGGAGGTCGGTTTCGGGGTATGATAGTGGTCGAAGACGGTCGTATTCTTCTTGCCCGGCTGTATCCCACAGTGCCAGCTCAAGTGTCTTTCCACTCCCGGCGTGGGTAGGATATGTGATGTAGTTCTCGAAAACTGTTGGTACGTATTTCTGTAGAGGCGTTAGCAAAGAGCTTCTCAAGAGAAACAGTCACCGTACCTCTGGGAAGTATCCTTGGCTGTAACTGATCAAGAGACATGTTTTTCCACATCCTCCATCTCCGACAACCACAATCTTCTTCGAGTAGGCCGGGCCTTCAGTAACATGCGTTGCAGCAGACTCTCTGCCGGTTGAAGAGCTCATCATTGTAGAAAATGTTCCGTCGCTGGATCTTGCACTCTGGTCGCGGCGAGAAGGTTTTCTATGAGGTGCATCGTATTTTTCCGAGCTATCTGACCTCCGGTTGTTGTAATTTTCTCTTTGTTGATACTGCGCCGACATACTCGTGGCGGAAGCTTTAATGCCGGGACGAGACCGGAACTTGGACTGCAGTGAATAATAAGTCGTGCACAAGTAATTCTAGCAATGGGATTGTAGTATACAATGTAGGAAAATGTAGAAAGTGGCTTTTTGTTTGGAATGTGTGAAGCTTTCCAAGTCGGTTTCAAAGTGAAGTAAGAGGGGGGCGCTTTTCAGTCGAAGTAAATAGAGACGGCTGAGCAACGCGATGCTGCCAATAAGGAAGGAGCCGAGGGCTGGGTGGGTCCTAACGGTTGGTTGATTATGCATCTGATCTGATCTGATCTGAGTGCACAAGTCCGTACAGTAGGCATAAGCACAAGCACAACCGGCAGGTTCAAGAAGAGCAGAGTACTTGCAAAAAGTGAGGCGATTGTTGCTGCGTACCTGAGGGGTCTCCCTATCCATTACACCGAGGACTCGAGTTCCATCGTCACTCCTTCTGCCTCGAACTCCTCCGCGGTATCGAACAACACCTACTCCTTCCTACTCCTACTCTTCCTACGCCCGCCCCTTACGCCTACAAATACAAATCGAAGCTCTATAGATGCTGCGCGCCGAATGCGTCGATGTGTCCGCCTTGCAATGGCTCTGGGCCTATAGAACTTGAGAAATCCCACCATGCCCCGCCAACGATAGCCGTCCAGACGTCAGACGATGTCCCTGACGCTGGTTTACGAAGTCTAGATCATTGTAAGTTCTCCTGCGATGCGACTGCCCCGCACATGTTCTTTCTTTCTATTAGTTGCTTGAAAATGTATTCATGGCGTTTCGTGTTGGGTCCCTACCCCAAGTTCGGCAGTTGGATGAGAATGATTCCTGTCCTGGGAGGGCCTCTCTAAAAACTCGAATGCTTGTTGTACCTTCCAATTTCTCAAGCTCTATACATAATTTACTAAATGTCGCCTCATAGACAAGCGCAAACTTCCACCATGGCGATACAAGTTGCGACAACAACTGCTACCCTTGATCCGATGGGAAACTCCTTATCTAGCATGGATGCAGGACAAGATGAGGTCGCCAGCGTTGGATTCCTACTTTGCAATTACGGCCAATCTGGGCACGCATACATTCTTCATGGTCGTTCTGCCGATTCTGTTCTGGTGCGGACATACATCTCTGGGTAAAGGGTAAGGCAATTCCCAGACTCTTTCAAGTCAGGGCTGACAGATGTAGGATGGTTCATATTCTGGCTAGTGGGGTATTCTTCACTGGCATGCTGAAAGACTTTTTTTCACTGCCTAGACCATTATCGCCGCCTCTCCATCGCATTACTATGTCAGGATCAGCTGCTCTTGAATATGGCTTTCCTTCAACACATTCAGCGAATGCAGTTTCCGTGGCTGTATATGCTCTCTTCAGCATACATTCACCGGATTGCCAATTGCAAGCCACGACAAAGACCATTTTAGAAGTAGTGAGCTACTCATATGCCGTTTCCATCATTCTAGGACGCCTCTACTGTGGCATGCATGGGTTCATCGATGTCATAATTGGTAGTATTATGGGAGCATTGATTTCCGTGATAGAATGTCTCTACGGCGCAAGGTTCGACATATGGCTCCACAGCAGCTCCTGGTCAGCACCAGCAATCATTGCCGTGGTAATCATCGTTCTAATTCGTATCCATCCCGAGCCAGCTGATGATTGCCCGTGCTTCGACGACAGTGTTGCGTTCGCAGGAGTTGCAATGGGCATTGAACTTGGCTCATGGCATTACGCTGCGAGCGATTGGGCGTGGGACTTCCCTGTATCGGCAACAGTACCCTTCGACCTCGAGCATATGGGCTGGCCAACCGCAATAGTGCGCGTCGTTGTCGGAGTCCTGGTGATATTTGCCTGGAGAGAAGTCATGAAGCCGGCGTTGCTTAAAGTTTTGCCTCACTTGTTCCGAGTGATTGAAAACTATGGTTTCATCTTGCCTCGAAAGTTCTTTATGCCTGCATCCGAATACAATATGATACCTTCGAGATTGAAGGTGGACAATGTCATGCCGTCTGTCTCTGACTTACCTGGCCTTCTCACCTCGATTCGACATCCTGGGCGTGGTCGCGCTGTTTCTGTTGGGCCTCAATCCGCCGCCGATGCCTACGAAACTCTGGCATATCGAGAGAAGAGGCGGAGAGATAGCTTGACCAATTCGTCGGAGGTTGATTCAGCAGTACAATTACCTCAGTCAGGACGGCGATCACTGAGTCGGTCCAGAGATTACTCTCCTTTCGCCACAGATAATGCCGACAAGGATGGGTCTGTTTCCCAAGTATCTGGAATTTCTGCATCACTCGGCGTGGCAGGTGCTGGGAATTTGCCTACGCCAGCGCAGTCAAGGGTCAACTCATACGAGCAGATGATGGGCCAGGGTCAAGTCCTGTTTACACCTGCAACGCCTCCGCCGGGATTGGTGGTTACAAATGAAGATGATGACGCGGAAATTACCGTTGGTCAACATAATGAGCTGGAAGAGAAAGAAATGTTCTCTAAGCTTGAAAAGCCTCGAGTTAGATATGATGTTGAAGTTGTCACTAAACTTGTTGTTTATACTGGTGGGTTTTGTCATATTGAGGTTGAGAGCAAAGCTAATCCTCTTTTAGGAATCGCATGGTTGGCCGTTGAGATCAACCCCATGATATTTGAAATTATTGGTTTGGGAATGGGTTCACATCGCCCACTTCGATGAACATATCATTTTCATGTTCATACCCGCCCGGCATGTTGAAGCTGACTTGAGCGAAGGCTCGTGCTTCAACGGGCAAAGCTACGAGGAGTCTGGATTGTTAATGATGGGATTGAGGAACGGCGTTTGGCCATACTTGGATAGATCCAAGTATTAGTGATTGTGTAATGCTGGCATCGTGTAGAACTTTCGCTTCAATGTAACCACTTGAAATTAGAAGGACTAATTTCTTTCTGTTGGCTTTGTTGATCTCGGCTGACTTCCTGAACCGGTGTAACACAACGGTAAGAAATCCTCTCTAAGGTTGTCTTCACGCAATCAAGCTCACAGCGTAGTATTCAAAATCTTTCATTTTGCATCAGTGCGATCTCAGTTTGAGGTATTGTCTACGTCTAGGCCTCGGCATGCAGCACGCATTCTTCGTGATATTATGACACCTACGGCCATTTCCCCAATCTAACCAGGTCTCTAAATGGGCCAAACGTGCGATGATCGCACTGCCAGGGACTATCATCCCATTCCTAGTACGGTACTAAGAACAGCGTGACACATCAGGATCCTTCTACGATCGAAAAATAGGGCTGCATCTGTATTCGCCTTTCTTTCCATTGGCCTATCCAATCATGCCTTCATTTATCTCTGTCAACCAGCCAAAGGATTGGCATGCATGGTCACCCTCTCAATCTTAATCTCCTCTTTGGGTCTATTCTTCTTATCCACAGCGACCTCTTCCATCTTCTCCAACGTCACCAATCCGTCATCCCCAATCACATGCCCAAACACCGTATTCTTGCCATCCAGATGCGGTGCCTTGTCAAAACATATGAAGAACTGGCTGCCATTTGTACCTGGTCCCTTATTCGCCATGCTGACGATACCGCGCGCATGGTGGCGGAGCGAGGGCCGGATCTCGTCTTCAAATGGGGACTCCCAGATAGAGACACCACCTTTGGGTTGTGAGGGGGGCGCGCCGGTTTGGATCATGAAGTGCGGGATGAGGCGGTGGAAGAGGGAGCCGTTGTAGTAGCCGGATGCGCAGAGGGCGAGGAAGTTCTGGGGGAAGAAGTTAGATTTGGGGGTGTTTCAAGGGAGTGAAGGGGGAAAGAAGGAGTTAAGGGGGAGAGGAGTGACTTACCTCTGCAGTCTTGGGAACACTTTCACAGAAGACTTCGATTTTGAGGTCACCGAGGTTGGTGTGTAGCGTGACGGACATGTTGGTGATAGCGGGTACGAGACCTCAGCATTGTTTGTTTGTTTGTTAGTTAGTTTGTTGAGAGTCCATAGGGCTGAATGCCACGCGGGGTGAAGACGCAATGGGATTTCTCCTTTTTCACGGGAGGCGTGCCTCTAAACGCGGGGAAGGGTTGTCACTATCAATATATACAGGGCGCTTTTGCATATCCTTGCCTGTCCCATCAAGCCACAGCTCAGCTCAGCAAAAGCACAGGCAGAACCAGCAACCGACCGACCGTGCGAGTGGATACTGCTGTACAGTACAGAGGCCGGGCTGGCTGTTACTTGCAAAAGGTACGGAGTACAACACAATCCCATCCCATTCAAACATACCTACCTTACCTGCCTTATATCCCTATGGTCACTTGAACAATGCCCTTTTGCACATCAACAAAGACCTCAAATTTCGCCACGTTTTTCTCTTCATTCCCTTCTCCCATTCACCTGCCTGCCTGCACACCGACCCCTCTTACGCCGCCGCCGGGATCTAGACCAGTAAACTGCCGATTTGTAGCAACCCTTAAC
This sequence comes from Gremmenia infestans, assembly GCA_032629725.1. Classification (NCBI taxonomy): domain Eukaryota; kingdom Fungi; phylum Ascomycota; class Leotiomycetes; order Helotiales; family Hamatocanthoscyphaceae; genus Gremmenia; species Gremmenia infestans. The sequence continues at coordinate 813,308 of JAFEVB010000008.1, forward strand.
ATCAAAAGCTGAACTGAACTCCCAGAGCCTTGCTTGTGACGAGCAGCTTCATCCTCCACCACCACCACCACCACCACCAACCAACAACCTTGCGGACTCTTCACAACGCCCTTTGTGCACCACTACTCCTTTCTCCCTATGATCCCCCTTTCCAAATCCAATACAGCTTCAGTTTGTCTGTCGACACCGTCATCATCTTGGCGCAGACCGCGCGGTTGCGCCCAGTGTGAGCCCGAGACAAAATGGCTGCCTTCGTCAGAGTCTCGGGGCCGCCAAACAGTAATTTCCTCGTAGGATACCCCGGAATATCGGCGACCTTGGTAAGCTTCATATTCACTACTATAGCTATCTGTAATGCCTTTGCTGATGTTTGTTGTATAATCAGCCGCGCATAGAGGGCAAAGTGGAGATCAGGCCCCTCACTGGCATCTCTGCGCCGGTTGCGATATCGCTGGTGCGGATATGTCTGCAGAGGAGGGAAACCATACACCCGTCTGCCGAGTCAATCGCGAAGAAACATTTGGGCACGCCACGGAGGGAGCTTACGGATGTGGTGGGCAAGGAGCTGCTGTTATTTCGGTGTCCAGCGGGAAGAGAATCGGAAAGTGTGGTTTTGATGGACCTACCGTTCATGCTATTCATACCTCATGGAAGGGGAGGCGAAGAGAGCAGTCGAAGGATACCTCCCGCGTCATTACAACTCCCAAGTCGGACGGCAGAGACATTTTATGAATTGGTGGTCACAGTGCAGCAAGGGCAGGAGCAGAATAAATTTGCGTTTCCGGTACCGATACAAAGATACGATACCCTCTCGACATTTGGCATGTACAACCGCGATGAGCCAAATAACAAGAGAGAGGATCATTTGGTTACGCTAAATACGAATATGCCGCGGTGGTCCTATGGTCCTTTGGATCCTGTAAGCATCTACATAGATCTCCAGCCGAATCCGGATTGGTTGAGCAAGGCAAGGAAAGTTCTGGTACAGAAGATTACGCTGGGGATAGAAGAGGAGATTACATATAATCCAGAGGGGGACGAGCCTACGAAGAAGATCAATCGAATAGCAAAGCAGCAGGAGACGATCAATATGAGATTACCGGATACTGGGTATGTGGCAACTTTAGGGTTGGTATTTCCATCCAAGGAGCTCCGGGACGCGGAGGGCATCCTCCGGCGAGGCAGACCTGCATTTCCCTCGTATCAGGTCAGCTCATTTACAACAACGGGAACTCTTTACAAGATAGAGTTCTTCTTGACTGTAAAGGTATGTCTACTCTTTCGAGTTGTGGGATATGGCTGATGATAATAGGTGCACATGTCAAATGCTAAAGATATAACATTACGGCAACCAATTGTCGTTTGTGCAATGGACAACCAGGCTTGCAAAGAGGAAATGGATGCCATCGAACAAGCAGCAAAAGACGCCTCACTCGTAGACCAGAATAACCCGATGTTGCCTGCGTGCTCGATAGTACGGGCGAACGACAAGGAAGCTCTGAGGGCTTTGGGATGGACTATGGTGGGTGGGCAGAAGAAGATGATCATCGAATGATGAACGCATTGCCTTCGAAACTGCACTTACTCGCCAAAGGCAAATCACGCCGAAAATATATTGATGGACGAAGGGAGGAAGAAGGAATTTCGAGAATCTCAGACGCCACAAGCTCGCTACAGACCTATCCACCTAGAAAGCAAACGTGGAACAGCGAAGCTAGGAGAGCTAGATATTCGATTTCGAACGCCACGTCAGGGACGGGAGGCACATTACATTACAGTCCATAATACTTTTATTTTGACTATGGACAATGAACATTTGGCTATGGAGTTCAGGGCCGGAAGCCATGCCCAAATCCTGGATATGGATATGATGAATCTTTGAGAGGGAACAATCCCGAAAGCATTTCAGCGGCGTTGCACACAATACACTTTCTCTTCTTCGGTTTCTACTTTTATTTGGTAAACAAACTTCATGTGGATATGAGTGATGACCTGGATAGTTGAGGTCCTTTGTATGATGGAGCAAGCAAGGAGAGAACAATCAATGAGATGAGATGAGATGATACCTACCATATTGAACTTGCCCGTAATGTGACTACATATCAAGTGAGTGAGGCTGAGAGTGAATTGGGGGCGGTGGGTGTAGATAGCAAGCTGAGGCTCTAGCTGAACACGAAACTCTCCAATCATGAACCTCGCTTCGTTCCAGCCTCCAGTTTCCAGCGCTCTCTTCACTAGGTACCCTCAAGTCGACCTACGCTAGCCCTCTTTTGCTTTGTCTAGCTAGAATGCAAACCCGGAGCTTTATAAGCTTGACTAATGCAATGGGTTAGAGAGAAAAGGTAGCCAATAGTTTCATGGGGTGGAAATGGAAATGGAGCTCGAGTAAGCTGTGGCTGTTGTAATTCAGTCAGCAATTACGCGTACGACGTATAGGTCAGGTGGGTAGAGTAGAGTATCTTGGTCTTTGAAATGACGAAATGAAAGGAGCTGGTATGCTTTGGGCTTAGGTTTGGGGAAGAAAAATATGATCCGGAAGTGATATAAAAGTATCTATCGAGACTACTACCTTATGCGCGAGCTACTCTACTGCGCTTAGTAACTTAGAGAAGAAGGCGCACTGAGGTATTAACAAAACAGCATAAGGGTATATAGAGACTTGAGATTGCGCTTTCTTGAAATATTAGAGTAGAAGCAAGTGTAGCGCTGGTGGACTATGCTTGCTAGGTAGTCCGAATATAGTACCTCCCTCTATTTTCCAGGTAAGTCAAACGTTTACTACCGTAAATCACTATAGGAGTTGAGGGGCCATGGCAGCGTATAGAAAATTCAGGGGTCTCGCTTATAAATAAGTTGTATTATGCTATGCGAGTCAAAGACTATATATAACACATTTAGGCACTTTCTGCCCAAGCTAGATATCTAGTCCTTAGATAGTATATCCTCTAATCTACTATAAAACTCTTCTTATATTAATAGCATTTATGTCATGTTATGGATCTAAGTCGCTGTTGGAAGTGACCTGTGCTTTTGACGTTATTCCCAACTTGCTACTTCTATGCTTCTAAAGCTTTTTCGTCTTAGTTAATAAAACCTTAATATAAATACTCTACCGAACCGTAGTAATAGAGCTCTACGTGGCTTAAACACGTGCCTTTGTCATAAGCTTAGTCAGCGTTCCACTCAAAGGAAACGCGATCCTCAATGCTGGAAGATTATGCGCTTTTACTCTTTCAAATCATGATAGTAATGCCACCACGATAATCAATCCTCAGAGTAAGCACACCGTAGCTTATCCACAGGTTCGTACCTAGCACCGCGTATAGATATTAAATCTTCGGCGTTCTAGAGTCTCGCTTATAATTTATTGGGGCTTCCTTTCTACACTTACGAAAGAGCTATATAGTAATATAACTAAGAAAAAAAAAGTAAAAACAAGGTTCTGGGAAAGGGAAATCTACCTTGCTGTAATTTTATTAAGCGAGTAAAACATACTCTGCAGCAGTTCATAGAGCTAGAGTAAGAAAAATTCGATCGGCAAAAAAACAGTTACAAAAATACTGAGCACCGCAGGATTCGAACCTGCGCGGTTTCCCACTGCGGATTTTGGATCAATTGATCGTTCAGATAGGCTCTCGCCTGGCCTAAACACAGCGCCTTAACCACTCGGCCAGATGCCCGATGTTTTTGTGGAATTTAGTGGAAATTTAACCTATATTTCCTTATATTAGCCCTTTCGATGCTCATAAGCTTGCCTCTCCGTGGACGAAAATAGTGACGGAATAGACAAGCGAGTGTTGGTGCCTTTATCCTCTCTTCCTTTGTCTTTTCTTCCTTTCATTTCTTTTATACTCAAAGTATATTATTAAGAGTAATATAACTGTCGATGTATGCTAATACCTTAAGAATGCGATCTGTTTCTGTGACCATGAAATCCTTTTGTATAAAGTGTATTATTTATCAATTGCCACGGAAGAAGCTGTATTTGCATTCTAGAAATTTGAAATCTCAATGTTAGCAACTCAAACTACTACAAACCATCAATATATGCATATATATGAATGAAAGATAAGGAGCCGTTTGAATTCCAGTAGAATTTGCATCACTTAAGTACCTAGGTAAGGAATCAATCAGCAGCCTTCGTTCGTTGATTCATCTGACATTAACTTTAGTAGAAAGATACTATAAAAGAGGAGGACAGGCTGGGCGCGGACTTTAAAGTTCTAATATCGCGTATAATCGCTTTCTTTCAAAGTCTGAAACTGGGTCCCTTTTGACTCCATATTACCTGCTGTTGAGACCATTCAGAGGGTTTGCTGAGGCTTTGTTGAAGCCAATCTCTTTATATACTAGCATCAAAAGAGTGATCTTGATATAATGCAGATCTATGCTAGGGTAAAGAGCCACTTATAAATGTAGGACCTATCCTTTCAACGTCAGAAGGACCCAGTTTCAGACTTTTAAAAAAGCGGGTATACGAACGTTGAAAATTTTGTATCCGAAGTATTAGCCAGCTAATAAGATGATGAAGTTGTGAACAACTGTTCCTACTTAGGACTTCTCCATTTGCCAAGCATTGGCAAGCATTGGCAAGCAACCTCTTAGTTAGAGAATCGAACAGTGGAACACGCGATGAAAACTCCGGAAACCCGGAGTTGGATCAAATTTAAGCGCTTTGCTGACTGAGTGGAATCACAATTGCCGAGACAGGTTTCCTGGCAAATAGATCATGCTATTTATGAAACTGGATACATGTGACTTGTCTTATCGAGTCTTCAGGGGCTAACAGAAATTGACTCTGATGGAGTGCCGCTTTACAGAAATTACCCGCTGCTTTGACTGATGGAAGAGCCTGATCACACAAGGCTGCGAAAAGTCAATGTAATCAATCAAATCACTCAACCAGAAACCTATACCCATAATGGCAGACCTAGATGATGATGCGCCTCCTACCTCCTTCCAATCCCAGGCCGAAGATAACGATCCTAGCGAGGAGACACAAGATTTCCGCTTCCTTGCAGCACTTACTTCGAAATCCGGTCAACTTCCCAAACGGGGCGAAAAAGACTTTGAACCGCATGGCACGAAACACCAAGATGGAGTTCTAGAATCTAGTAGGCAGGCGATGCATGACGCTTTATCGTACACGAGATTTCACAACCCGAAGAATCATAATAGGGGGTTCTATTACGGAGAAGGAAGCTTGCAGAGAGATGAAATACTGGGAGAAGAATGGAGGAAAGGCTTAGATGATGACCACGTCGTTGTTGTTGAATCTGCGAGGGGTACACATTTCAGGTCTATGGGAGCAATGAATTTGGGTCAGAGGCATGGAGCTTTGTGGCTCTTGCCAGAAGAGGCGCTCTACCTTGTTGAGAGAGGAAATCTTGATCTATGGTGGCCTACGCGATCATCGTTCAATGGCATGATTGAAGAAGATGAGGAAGGTGTACCAAAGAAAACAAATCATGATGATGCGAGCGAGGTCGATGAAGGTGCTCCCATGAGTCTGCAAGCAGCCTTTGCTATGCTGCTTGGCAATGATACCGAGAGGGGCAAGGTCAGCCAGGATAGGTACACGGTTTATACCAATCTCAAGAGGAATGGTTATGTCGTGTTGAGAGCACCAGATTGGGACCCGACAAAGCCTGGCAAAGCACATAGCTTTCAAGCTGTTGAGCCTTTGGAGGAGTCGTCTCCAAGTATCTTTAGTTGGCTCTTTGGAAGGCTATTCTCCGAACCAGAGGTAGATCATTTACCATATGGGCCATTAGTAAAGCCTGGGATGTACAGATCATACAATTCGATCTATCGACAAATTGCCGTTATCCCACGTCACAAGCCATTGCCTACGCCAGAGGACCCTGCAACCTCATCGCCCGTTGACGACCCATATCGTGTAATCTTTCACTTATGGAAACCAATCAGAGTTCCTAATTTCACAAAAAGCAATCCAGGAGTTCCTGATTTTCGCGTGGCAATTGTCAACGCTCGCACGACTTTCGTTCCGTCGCTCAGTCAGGTCACGTCTTTGTTAGAGAGCACGCCTTGGGACCCACCAAAACCAGGACAAGGCATCAAAAACACGTACCAAAGACTGAAGCACGGCTGGCGGAATGTGGTTTTGGCAGTAATTGACCAGGGTGTCATCAGCTATTTGCGGCTTGGGGAAACGGCATTTGGGGAAGAACAATTATTTGAAAGGTTTGACCAGGGAAGCTTTCGAGGCAACAAGCGAGGTCGTGGCGGTGGGCGAGGCAGAGGGCGTGGCCGTGGTGGAAGAGGGAGGGGTGGTGGAAGATAGGCTTTGGCGTTACGATTCGACTTAGATTAATAAAGTGTATCACAAGCTAGAAGAGGGTTGGGGGCTTTTGGGGGTGCGAAAAAGTCAAGGCACCCGGCTACATGCAGCTTGACAAACTCAGAAATTTAGCACGAAGGTCGGTTGCCTTGGCTTGTCCTAATATAAAATGAAAATAGAATAGGCAGTTGAATGAATTCAGGGTCTCTACTTTTCACGCTCTACGTCTCTGCACTCTATGCTGCATTACAAATTGCATTACTGCAGTTGCAGGCGGAAGTACGAAAGACAGTTAGTAGCACCAGGTGGCGCTGTAATAAGCCGAACACCTCATCACTTTAAAGACCAGCGCGATACACTAACGGGCTATTATAATTGCTAATTCCAGGCCTATCAAAGCTCTTCTATCTACCCTATCGTACCTTACTATACTTAAACCCCCTACTTTGTATTCAGCCTACGTAACTACCGTATTAGCTACGGGGCCTTACCTTACTCGCCCAACCTTGGTAGTCGAAGAGAGAGAGAGTGTGTGAGATGGAGAAATAGAGAGAGAGAGATAGAGAGCCGGAGACAGAGAGACAGAGAGAGAGCCTGAGCCACAACTTTCTTCAAGGCGAGACACGCTAAGACAGGTCTGATCCCGGATACGTACCTAAATCGTAATCATAGTAATTCACACTCGCTTCGAGCACTCTTTCCTTTCCTCCCTTCTTTCAATTTCCCTCCCTCATTACAGTACGAATTACTGCTGCTCTCTCTCTCCCGCCCCTTCTCTCTCTCCTCTTCCTCACGCTTGCATTTATTCAACCTTTCAACCTCCAACCTCTTGACGCGTCTCTCCTCGATCAATGTCGGCCACCCTCTCGTCCAGCTCAGAGTCGTTAACCAGCCGGAGTACCGAAAGTATGGAGCTCGACGCTTTCATCGACCAAATGCAGGGAGAAAGTCCGTAAGTAAAACTAATCATACCATTCTTTTTTTTCTTCTTCGTTCGCTGCTACTCAATTGCCGCTTGCTGCATTTCTTGCCGCGTTTCCTGCCTCTGCTTGTCGCGCATCAATACATTCATTCCTCTCTTCTTACTATCTATCTATCTATCTATCTATCTATCTATCTATCTATCACTTATCTTTTCGCTGCGCTTTGCTTATTCACACATTGGTCTCAATTCTGATTCGTGTCATCTTGGGCTCCCAAACATCTTCATTCATTGTCACTTCCCTTGATTGCTATGCAGGGCGCAGTAATTCCTTCATCGCGAACGCAACGCAACGCATAAGCGACGAGTCGTTCTATTTCTATTTTCATCCATCACTTAATGTTACATAATTCATATTGCTACGCACACTTTTCTTCACACCCCCAATGTTTCATTTTGAGCGTCGTTTCCTGTTTCCTCATTTTTCGTTCCTCATTCCCTTTTCGCTCGTTCCCGTCGCTCTTACCCGACACGTGTTTGAGCTTGCTTTTTGAACTCTTGTTGACTAAGCTCAATTTAAAACCATAACACCTGCTAATATCGACAACGATTGCAGAACTTCAGGATCCGTCAGAAACTCGCCCGTTCGCGAAGACGCCGAAAAGGGCATAATTGTCGACACACCAGGAGTTCAGATGGCCGACGCATCCGCCATCCTACTCAACCCCGACGAGGAAGACGATGAGGATACCGTAACTCCATACTACAAGAGAAAGCGCGCCTCGGTCAATTACAACTTGGATGACTTGGGCTATGACAAAGTTCCTCAAGGCATGCCGACCAGTGAGCCTGCTGCAAAGAGGTCACGGGGGGGCAGTCCCAGGATTCGTGGAGTCATCATCGGTGTCTGGCGTGATTCGAGTGAGCCCAATGATGCGGATAAACACGTGATCTATGGTTTCATTGACATTCACGACCGGCTACGTACCCGGATCTACGGGATGAATCGTAGGGGCGATGAGCTCGTTGGTAATATCCCTACGGGCGCTGGAGGATGCTGGGTTACGTTTCCACGAGTCATCTTCGACGATCACCTAATGGCACTCAGTCCCGCCGAGATCAAGGAATATGTCAAGCTGCGATCCGAAGCCAAGCCAGAAAACACGCCCGAAGAGCGACAAGAAGCTGATCAGAAAGCCGTTCTCAAGGCAAAGCAAATCGTTGCGGATGACACGGCATCTCCGGGCACTCGGCCCATGGCGCATCGCCAATCTCTTGGGCGGGGCGGTCGGGGTGGCCATCGCGAATCGCTCCCTCGCGAGCCTCGCCAAACTCTCCATAAAGCGCCAAGTTTCCAAGCCGTCAATGCTGCCAACATGCAAACTCCCAAAGCATCGCCATTCGCTGAAGGAACACAAGGGACCCCAGGGACACCAGGAAAGCCGCTTGGTATTCTTCTGGGCTATTGGTCTGAATCTGATGAGCCTCGTCTAGAAGACAAGCACGCCGTCTTTGGTGTTCTCAGCGGCACCGACTGCTTTCGAGTCAAGGTCCAGAGGGTCACACGCGACGGTCGCTATGTTGATGGTAACTTTCCCATTGGCGCCGGGGCTCTGTGGCTTCATTACGACAAGGTTGTCTTTGAGCCCCACCTTGCTAGTTTGAGTCGCCCTGAAGTAAAGGAGTATTGCCGCATTCGTCAAAAGGATCTCGAGAACAGAGAGTCTGAGAAGGAGCGCAAGGCCAATGAATTAAAGGCTGTCGAGCAAGCAAAGGCTATTGTAGCCCAGGAAGGTCCCAGCAACGGGGTTGAACAGCCTCGTGTACCACCACTTGAGATGGAAACCCGCCATAGCGCTAGGTCCGAGCTTAAGATGGCTGCTAGACAACAGGTAGAGGCTGATGCGACGGCGGAGAAAGCCAGAAAAGAGAAAGCTGAGGCCCTAGAGAGACAACACGAGAAGTCGAGAAAGGAAGTCGCCATGGCAGAGGCTGTCATCCAGGAGGCTGCACAACAAGAACTGAAGAACAACATTAAAAAGCTCAACAAAGTCTGGGTTGCACAACAAGCCGCAACATCATCGACCTCCCCGAGACCAGCAGTAGCTCCCGTAGCTACGGAGGAAATCAAGTTTCACAACGGCATCAAGTACGAGCGCAAGCAGAACGGTCCATTCCAGGGAAAACTTGTTAGTTCTGCACAGATCTTGAGTATTGATGGCGAGGATTACGTTGAGTACAGAGTTTTGACGAAGCCCGTCTTCTAGTTGGTCATCGCCAAAAGTGTCACTCTTTTCCACGGCAAATGCTTGCCACTGGTTTTTGATCCAGTGCTCTTTATGCTTGTAAGGATTATTCCCAAGGCTTTTGTTTTTCGGAGTTGTGCTTTCCATGGAGTTTGACGGCTGTTGGGCATATTTCAACATGGTGTTTATATCCACAGGGTATTCTTGGGAGTATAGCATTGCAATTGCACCTAAGATGGTGTTGTGTTGTTGAATGGTATTGCCTGAAAACAGCACCCTTGGACTGTTTCTTTATGGTATAGAATGTATTTCAAGAGGGATATTGATATCGCAAGCACTCAACCCTGTGTATCAAAAAGCAATAAGATTTGCATTATAGACTATATTCTGCTTCGTACTCCACAATTTCGTGAAATGATAATTTTATTGCATGGTCTTTTGAAGAAATCAGTCTCGTCTTTATTATCCTCAAGATTGCACAGACCAAAGCACTTTAGGGGTCCTCGACGAGAAGTGTACCAATTGAGATTTGGCTTGGTCTAGCTAATCAAACGGATAAACTTCAATACCTTGTGAAAATTCATAGTCACTTGATAATTAATCGAGCCGGCCTTTCAAGTCAAAACGGTTAGCTGAGGGGAGGGATGCTAATAATGCAAGCTAAGCAAGCTACCTACGCCCCCTTCCTCTTAAGTTAATGATGCTCCAGACAGCAAGACAGCAGTTAAGCAAGAATCTTACTCGAGTATGATGAACCAACTAATCTCCACATAAATTTATCCGTATCCGTATATGGACAGGCTCAATATGCATCAGGTCACTTGGAAGGAATAGCAGGATGGTTTTGTAGGGTTTTTGATATTTTGCTTAACTATATATATTGGGGGCGGGAGGGGTAATGGTTAAAGTACATTTTGGGGTATGTGTTGGGCAGGGGGTTGTTGGGTATTTTGAAGGAGGCAAAGAACCGGCAGATGTTGTATCTGTTAGCTTGAAGATCGAACACTGTTGAATGTTAGGATGTGCCATGAGCGTAAATTTTGAAATGTTGAGTGTAGGAAATGTATTAGGGGTAGATTTGCAGGGGGGGCTTTGTGAATTTTGGTATAGATCCGATGTACGAGTATTAATGCAGGGGTAGATGTGGAAGGGGCCAATGTGAATTCTGTTGTAAACGTAATTTACGAGTGTTAAGGCAGGGTGATGGTGGTGGTGGGGTGTCGAGCGGGTTTGCAGGTGGGTGTCCAGGAAGTCGCGTCAGTTCTACTGTTGTTTATCAGTCAGCTAAAACAACTATGTGAGGTATATAGACTGCTTACTTGAAGTAGTGAAAGCTGATAAGAACTATCCATAACGAAGCTAGAGGATTCCCAGAAACGGTGATGGATGGGTGTCGAAACGTGGAGGTTGTACTCTCAAAGGGGCTCATCTCGTTCGATAGAAGAGAAGCCTCATTCCGAATAGTCTTCATCCATCGAGGATTCTTCTTCTTCCTCGTCAGAAATAGCAGAGTCCCAATCGTCATCGTCTTCTGCTACGTGACCCTCCTCGTCATCGCTGATATCTATAGACTCAGCGTCATCTACTTGTTCATTAGTACTTGGATATAAATAAAGGGAAAATGCTACCTCGAATGTCACACTGGAGCAATTTAGCTTTGTCTTCTTTGCTAAGACTGTCCTGCATAACAGCGCCGATTTTCTCTAATTTTGACTCCTGCACTATTTACGAATGTTCAGTCTCGGCTCAATTTTCAGGGAGCAAGGAAAACCAACATTCTAGAATCGTGTCGTCAATAGTGCCTTCGACGACAATCTTGACGAGGTAGGTCTTCTTGGTTTGACCCATCCGATGGACGCGCCCAAAAGCTTGGTTCTCTCTGCAATATAGTCAATGAATATCACTTTGTGTCTCGGCGTTTAGTGACTTACGCCGCTAGATTCCACCACAAGTCCCTTGGCTATGTTAATTGATAGTTACCAAAAATAGTCGAAGAAACTTACACTACTATTGCCCGATTAGCCCAGGTTAAATTAAGCCCTATACTTCCACATCTCAGCAGCATAATCATGACGTGAACTTCTTCGGCATCCTTGAATTCTTTGACAGCTGCGTTCCGTTGCAAGTCGTTCATGTCTCCCTTTAAGCTGTAAGCAATAGAACCGGGGCTCTAGACAAAAGACTTACGGAGTAGTAGACAAATTTGATGTTCTGCTTCTGCAGCATTGCGCCAATCATAATGGCAAATAAGCTCCATGAGGTGAAGACAACAATCTTGTCCTCTGGGCACTCTTTCTGCCAATCTTTGATCTGGACGATTGTTGTGTCTAGCTTAGCTGTTGGTAGTATATTGACCGTGCCCGCGTCAAATGACTTCATCCATTTTACAGAAGATTCTTGACTAAGATTTGGCCGAACGCCCAGGAAGTCGGTAGCCTGCTTCGGCAATGAGGATCTTTTCTTGCTCTGTCTTCTCGATGTCTTCTTTCGCTTTGGCTTATCAAGACGCAGGATATCCTGGATTAGTTTATGACATTTGGGACAGAAATCCTCCTTGCGAGGTATGAGTATCTCTTAGGTCTTCTTGATGTGCATAAGGGAAGAGGAACTTACTTCTCCATTGTCCGTCACGACATGCTCCATATTTATTTTGATGCATTGGTCGCAGAAAAAATGATTGCAACCCTTGAGTCTGACAAGATCTTCAATTTCGCCACTTTTGCAGAGGCAGCAAAGATGATTCTTCCGGATAATTGTTCTCTTTGGCTGTGAATATTTTTCGACCCTCTTTGCCCTAATCCAGGTGTCGATATCTATTTGAAATATTATAACCGGGCTTATAGATAATAGCAAATCTAGCACTTACGATCAATGACGCCCTTTGCAACACTCTTGGCCTTTGAAACCTCCTTTGGATTACTGGATTCCAATTGTAAGCTTTGGGTTTCCGACCGGAGACTTTCTAGTTGTAAGACGGAGGACATCATCTAATAAATAGGTTAGAAGCTGATCTTTAGTGAAGGATTGGAATCGAACCTGAATCTGCTCGTAAATGAGATCAGGATTCGCTACCAATCTGCTCTGATTAGCTTAATACCAATACTGAATTCTGCGATCTACTGACTGTCTCAGCCGTGTTATTTGTTGAAGCCAATTGCTTAGGTCGTATAAGCGACTGTCCTTCGCTAGTGTCTTTTTCTTCCGTTGCATTCGAAGATCTGCAAAGCGTTGTTTAACGAATTGAGTAAGGAGCTGTTCAGGTTGCGTTGGCTTCACTGTCAGGGTGTAGCTGTGTGGTTCGTCAAGAGGGACGAGCCTTTTGCCCATGATCTGATCCTTGTAGGTACGACTTTCGAACTGTTACTCTTGAACTCTCCGCGACCGGATAAAGAAAGGATGTAACAAGAAAGAAGAGGGGAACCAACCGCATCATTACATTTGACACAATACTACCGAGATCTTGCGCCGTTTCATTACCCTGATATCATGTCAACACAAGCAAGAAATCAGAAGAATGAACACGAACATCAGTATCCTCCTTGGCATTTTTGCAAAGGCGCGTTTTAAACCTTGAGAAGACAGACCTGATCAGCTCGGTGGACCTCAGAACACTTTCAGGACGACTTACTCCATAGACGTCACACCCTCCATAAGGGGGTGTTTCAAATAGCAGAACAAGGGATAGAACTCTAAGCAAAGTCAAAATCACAACTTCATTAATAGCCAGAGAACTGCGCACCTTCGTAACAATTTTGAATGGGAGTCTAAAAAAAGGTTAGATACTAAATGGTTCAGAGAAAGACTTCGAAGACATACCCCACTCAAAGCCCACCTAAGCTCTCCCTTCAATGCAATCACCGCTTGCGTGATTTTTGAAGAATAATTTTTGATGTTATGCTATGTTTATTAGCAAAGTTGAGAAGCGTAGAATGTTGCTACTCACTGCTTCGTCTAGAACGATCTTGTAGCAACATAAGGTTAGTAAATGTCTTTTCTTCATCGGCGAATAAAAGTGACTTACCCGGTGCCACTCAATTTGGTGTAGGAGTCCTCCCCCCTCCTCCTTGGAGCTTGCCAAGACAGCATTGTAAGATGCAATAACAACATCATTGGCTGTTAGTCGACGAATTGTATTATTATTCGCATCCTTGGAACTGTAGAGAATTATTCGCCTGAGTTTGGTGTGTAATTCCGCTTCCAACATCCATTGATATTTCTTTAATCTATCAGTCAGAAAATCCTATATGAAACTTACTCAAGAAGCTACTTACTAAAGACCTTGGGACTACCACCAAAGTAGTCTTGACCTTTTTGACGCCTTTTACGGGTGGGTTTCCGACCATGACCTATGATGTTAGTGAATTTAGTGTTTTCAAGTGTGAGATTTCCATACCGCAAGTGCCTGTATAGTTTTACCCAGGCCCTAGGACACGTCAGTAAGTTTCTTCAGACCTGTCTGTAGACAAGCACCTACCATGTCATCAGCCAATATACCACCGAGTGGTCCCTCCTCCAAGCACTCTCTTGCGATCATCCAACCAGCACCAATCAATTGATGATCACGAAGCACTATGGGGTTTAGTAGTAAATTCGGGCAGCGAAGGGGTTACCTACGGGTAGTCATGCCTTTCAAACTCCAAAGCTTGCCTGACGCTCCCACTTTCTTAAGCCCAAAGCTCTTGCGAGACCTTTCAATCTCATTAACATCTGTCCCACGTTTTTGGATATCTATCGTAGGATTCTCAGCCAGGAATTTCTTGAAAATAGAGTTCTTCTCTTTGACAGTTGTGACATTGACTAGTACGTCGATCGGCTCCGAAGTAGCACGACGTAGAGAATTGTTATCATTCCTGATCATATCCTGAAGTATGGCCCCGCCAGCACCTGCTTGGATCTGTGTAGCGTTTGCATTGGACTTCCTTGGCCTCTTACTAACTTGGTCCTTTTCTTCTCCTAGCTCACGCTGTCTTTTGAAGTACTCAGTCGGGTTTTTAGGCATCGATCTCCGGCTTTTCTTCTCCTTGGGAGGGCTAGGAACGTTATGGGTCTCCTCGATGGATGCTGAGACTTTCGGAGTAGATATTTCAAGGTTCTCGGTCACCTTCTCGACCTCAAATGGTGTATCTGTAGTAGTAATTCCAGCAACAAGATCCACTTCTTCGCTCTTCACTTCCACCTTGACATCGTGCTGGGGGATTTCGTCTATGTCCATGTGCGCAGCAGCAGGTGCCTTACTCTGCATAGGCGATGCGAGTCCCGAGTTGACTTGTGTGATATCATTGGTAACAGTATGCTGTGTCTGTATTTTTTGATCTGATGACTCCTCCATTTTGATTTTGGGTTCGTGTGGAATAATGCCAACCGCGCTCAGTTCTGTATCCATTTTGCCTATTGGTGTGTTAGCAAACCCGAATTCACTTGCAAGAGGCGCGTTGGAGTCGAAGAATGCCTACGATTGAAGGCAGACTGTCGGGGCTCTTCTGCGCTGGCTTTTGGGATGGAAGGTGAGTTTAGCTCAAGTAAATGAAAGATATTGAGCCACCAAGACCAGCCCTACGTAGCTCTATGAAGTGAAGGCGAAGTGAATATGAAGTGAAGATGAAGTAGCAACTGTGCCCTCGGAAAGCGGAATAAGCGTAGCTGCCTCTAGTGCTTAGGTGCTACAACGAGGAAGAAGGTGGAAATGAGACGGTTTGAAAGAATATAGCTGGTGAAATTGAACTAGGCTGGGGAGGTCCTAAGAACAATCCGGAGATGATGAAAGGGAGAAACGAGGTGAATAGCATAAAGGAACCAGAAGATCTTACCAGTTTGTGGGAACATGCGGTAGTGTAATTCTGGGTGTATCTAGGTTTGTTATGTGGGAGAAGGAGGGTGTTTTGAAAGAGAGATGGTGAAGAGGGGACGGTTGAGGTTTGAGGTGTTGTTATGGTAAGTTTGTAGTTGAAGTTGCTTGAGGTTGTTCGAAGGAAAGAGAAGAGTATTTGTACCTAACGAAAAAGTGAATCCAAGATAGGATTCACTGAAATGGACTGTTTAAGTGAGTTCGAAGCTAAAGTTGGGATGCAAATTCTGCAGCCTGCCGAGTTCAAGGCTCTATAGGTGTAAATTACGGATGCAATCTAAGTCGACCTTCACCCAAAGGTGTTCAGATATCTTCACACTCAACTTTGGTCACATATTTCCCTGGATTAACGAGAGCCAACACAGCGCCGAATTAAAACCAAGGATGAGAGTCTCCGAGAAGCAAGCAAAACTTCGCGAGCGGAAATGGGCAGAATGACGGAATACGGGTCATGAATATTTCCCTATGCTGGAAGCTCTAAGGTGCGTTTGGCACCGACTCTCGGCAAGTCATAAGCCTCATACTATGTTCGACGACAGTTCTAGAGTTTCGAGATTTGGTAGAAGGCATTGTAGGCACCCGCCATCCCGGAGATGACATATGAGCATCAAGTGAGCAAGAGGCTGGGACATTGAACCTACAGAAGCAATTTGAACAGAGTAATTCATTAATACAATGGAAGAATCCATCTAATACATCCAAATGCGAGGCTTAGGGTATATATCATTCTCTATGCCACCGTGTCAGCCCGTTCAAATGCGTGAGAAGGGGATGTCAAAGTTGCAAACGAGTCGACTCGGCTGGGCGTAGATCCTAGATGTTCACAAAAGACTTGCTGGATGTGCCATGTTCACTTATATTTTCTTGTTCTGTTTTCTGCCTCGAGAAGTCAAGTCGCCATGGTGCTGGTGGTGTGGTGGTCGTCAAACGCTTAGTCATCTAGCTTCTCCATAAAGACAACACCTAAAAAAGATGTCAAAATATTAATTCCACGCTTTGTATTCACCTTATTCATACCAAGTCTTAATAGTCACTTAGTGGTGGCCATAAATTTCAAAGAAGATCTCCAAGTATGAGAAATCTTCGGCTGCATTTTTCGCGTCGTTATTGCTAAAGGCAGCACTGTTTGGGCGCTTGAAGACATTCCAGGTTGCCAGTGATGTCGAATGGGTAAAACCGGTGCTAGAGTGGGACACTGCTTCTACTTATAGCAGGTGCTCCTAGGATGTGCTGCGAGCAGGGCCTCTCGCAAACGTACTCGGGCAGCGCACGACGGTGACTTCTGAAGGAAGGCGCGAACAGCTTGAAGAGATGCATCCCTTGTTGGTTAGCACTTATATTGCGTTTTTGCATGATATGTGTACGCAATATTCCGATGAAGGAGGAGCAGTCAGAGCGTGTCAAAGCTGGCTCGCAAGCGGGGAAGCGACGATCTTCGTATGCCACAGTACTATCAGGTCCCCTTCAGATACAGTTTTTGATTCTCGCCATAGCTCATATCATTGCCTCTTCACATAGGAGTCAAAGCTCTTATAAGACACGTGATCCTTACAAAGTAGTTAGGGGCTTGTTTACTTGGGTTCTCGCTACCCTTGACAAATGGCCGATGTTTAGGAGCGGGTACAGGTATGCAATTTTACCCTGGTTGAAATTTTATGTTAGCCTCACACTCTCAAGTTTCCATTTCTCTCATTGGTTCCTCAAAGATCAGACAGCACCAAGATAACATCAGCCTCTTTCCCCCCATTGGGATCCTCATCCGAAGGGCCGGGAATGAAGCCCCAGTCTCTCAACATATACATACACAAACGAATACGGCTCATGAAGGGAATTTCCTTAAGAGTTTTCATATGTTCAAATGCCATTCTAGCGCATAAATATCGGGGGCGAGTCCCAAAATATGTAACCTAATAAGCCTATCTAGGTAATTCTTAAGAGTCGCGATAAATCCTCGTTTGATTCCATCTGCCCATTATCATTCAGAGCCCTTCGAAAAGAAGGTAATGGAGAGAGTTTTTGAGGAGTACGAGGGCATTACGATTGCCACTTTGAAGTGAAGTGCTAGAGTTTGGCGCTCCATCCATTCATTATTCAAAACCTTCTCTCATCGCTGGGACAAATTTGGCGAGGCTAGAGATGGCGAGAAGATCTCCGGACCACGAAGGCAATGAAACACAATTCGACATCACTGAATTTGCCACTTTCAAAATGCTCCGCATAAACCAGAGCGCAAGCAAGAGTTGAAGGAAATCTTTTAGGTCCCCCCCCCACAAAAAACATGATCATGCGACGGCAACTTTCCAAAAATAAGGGGGAAATAAGCAGACGAAAGCACCAAAATCTTCACGCCAATCCAATGCATGTCCCATATCGCCGTCCCAATGTATCCCAATACGCCCATGCGCCCGCCCTATTACCCCACCAACCCTAGAATACGATATGCTTACGAAGCAACAAAAGTCGCCGCCTCCTCAGCATTCTCACCATATAATAGATGAGGAACAAGAATCTGCAAAGTCAGTCATGCATATGGAACAGAGAAGCAAATTACTCACAAGGTCACCATTAACGCAGATATTATCGCCGACATTGCAGAAAGTCTTCACCTTCGAAGGATCAACATTGGCAATAGCAGTACCGTTATCTAAAGGAACAATTTTCATCAGCACGTTCTCATTCCATTTCCGCTGAATACTTTTTCAAAGAGACGAGCAATCATACCTGGATCTCCAAAGACCACCACCTTGCTAATCCAAGACGCCGTAGCAGCAGGAAGTTGTGCAGCTGCATTATGAACAATCTGGCCGCCTTGAGAGTAGCCCGAGGCTACCAATTTCGTATTCGGGCATGCTGCCATAGTGGCGGAAATTTGTTTTGCCCTGTGAAGTGAAGAAATGGATTAGGTCAAATTCAATCAAACAATGCTCATCATAAGAGCAAACAAACTCACATCTCAGCACTTCCACCAGCATCACCACCGGCCTCATAGCCAGCAATATCAGCATCATAATCATTAACGCCTTGAATGGTCAACGCCGACGCTCCTAAACTCGTTCTAAGGGCATCGAAAAAGGGTGGGCCGACCAGAACTCCAACGTTTCCTGGCTCGGTGGTGCCCCGGGCAAAGATGACGGTGTATGCTGTGCAAGTGCCGCCGAGCTCATTGTAAGTGGTTTGTTCGCCGGTAAGCGTGGCGAGGAATAGCTCGAAGGTAGTCAGGATAGAGAGGACAGAATCCAAGGTGCCGTCGACGGCTGGGAGATACTCAAGGAGGAGGGAGAGAAAGGCATTAAGGGGAGTTTGCCTTTTTTCGATTGAGGCGCGGGGGTTGAGATTGAGATGGGGGGCTGGGACTGGGGATGCGAGGGTGAGTCCCAGAAGGGTGACTAGGGTCCAGATGGAGAATCTCATGGTGACTGGTGAAAGGATTGATGTATTTGGAAGAGTAGACGGTAAAGTCTGGGACTGACTTCCTGGGGCGGGCAAAAAGAATGGAAAGCATGGAAAAGAGTCTGCTTTCCCAGCAGGCAACGGTGGAATAGCCCAACTTATATCTCATTCAAGCGCGGCTGCCCCAATTCACCCCGCGCACCAATTCGCATCAAAAGAAATATCTTTCTATTGATCGTATCTTAGCACAGTCCGAGTACTTAGTGGAACGCGGGGTGGAGAAACAGGGGTATGCCCGTGAAAAGCTTCCCTATGAGCATTAACCGGATCTGCAAACAGCACAAACGCCGAAAAGCATCAACGACAGTGCGTATCCTGCTTACATCTCGGGGCCTAAGGATTTATATTGGAGGCTTGTGAGGGCCCTCATGACCTCTTAAGGCCGGCGCCAATGGATCGCCAATGAGGACACACAAGAGGGGAAGGAGGTGGAATTAATGATTGCTTCAGTCTCGGTACTTCCAGAGGATTGCGGGTAGATTTAAGGGACGGAGGACGAATGAATGGAGAGAAGATAAGCATAAATGCGATGGAAAATGCTGGCGGGTTACAACGGCCAGTAGTGAAGCGTTGGGAGTATTCGGGTGAGTGGTAAGATTACATTTTTGGAGGTGTACTGTAGGTGATGCCCCTGATCGGCCCTTTCCAAATCCTTCCTTCACTAATCGCCCATTCATGGTTACACTTGGGCGATTATAAGATAATTAATCCTTCCTCAATCGTTCCTCCTCTCTTTCACCCCCTCTGGTCATTTCCCTCACTCGCTTACGACTCACCTCGGTATGTTGTGCTTTTTTGTCACTTGTCATTACTCGCGCATGGTTAAAATTCCCAGAAAACGTCGTTTCTGGGGATCATCTGGGGTCGTGTGCGTACGGTAACATCGGTATGGCGGATAATGCGGGGAAACAGATGAAGTGAAGGTTCAGGGGCTCATTCCCAAGGTAGTTAAGCCTCGGTCCCATGTGAGCAGGGGATCTGGCGGCTGCATGACACTTTCGCGCTTTTAGTAATATACCCGCCGCCCAATAGATGTATTTTAGATGAGATCTGCGATTGAAATTAACGCTTAATGACAGTAGTAGCAATATCTATATCCAATCGGCGTCCGAGACGTCCAATATCTGCTTGACCGCACCTCAAGCCGTTCGGATGTAATTGTAATGAACTTCAATTATGGATGCTACTGGATGACTCCAGTGAGTTTGTGGTGTTGACTTGATACTCAGGTAATTTCCACCCGGTACATATCATAGTCTTCAGATGCAACTTCCAATTAAAGGGGAGGGGGACACGTCGGACGAACCCGCTATAGGTGTAAATAAAAGGTGTAATTTCTATGGAATTCTGGTCCCTGAGTGCTTAAGACCGTGAAATTTATATGGTAAAATGTCTCTAGCAACCACTTACGAAGTAGCAACAGATGAATTGCGTGCAAGGGGTCGCTACGATGTGCCTTTTAAACGAACACGAACGAACAAAGAGCTGCTTCTATTTCAAGTAAAGATTCGAGTTATTCCTCGGAGTGGAATTCCCCACATCAAATTTTCATAGTTTAATTTCATCTCTTATTCGCATAGACAATCTCTCATTTATTATCTCCCTCCGTGGCTCGTAATGGTGTTTTCCGCAAATGCCGAAGGCTCTTTTGCGTCCCCGACCTTATCTCGAAGGAAAAGATTGGCCGTCGAATATAATAAGAGCTCGAGCACTATGCAGACAACCTACCTGGATCCATAAAAAAGACCAGACTACCCTTCAAGAGGAAGGATCAAGCACTTCATCCTCCCTATTTGAGCTCATTCCCACTCAAATATTGATAACTCTTGTCCGCCTCATTGCAACACAAAAGAGGTCCTCCAATAACCCGCGATCAACTGTCCAGAGGAACTGGTAGGGCAGTGTATCCCTATACTGAAGTTATGAGGTGGGGAATTAATGGAATCGAAGGAGAAAACGGGAGGGCGTTCGAAACGAAGCTAGATTGCTTTTAAGATGAGCTCCGACATGTTAGGCCATCAAAGGGTGTCTTTCAAGAGATGGTTCCTGTCATTAGTATGGAAATAATTGAATCACATCTTTAAGACTATATCTCGGTGCAGTCTTCGCGTGCGAACTCCATAGTCGGTACTTGAAAATGTGGCTCTATTTCAAATATTCTAGACTCTAATCACCACCCACCGCAGGACGTCCTCTGAGAAAAAGCTTCTTCAGAAGTCACAGTAACACTGCTCTTTCTAGACCAAACATTGGGCCTGAAAGTTTCGAATACTCAACTTCGTATATTCCGAGGGCAGCAGCGTCCGAGCATCTACAAACTTCTCCCACGAACTTCATTCCCGCATCTACCTCCTCCATAACGTCTAGTCGCAGCACTTGCGCAAAGCAGACTTGTATAAGACATTATGCACTCGAATTCCAGAAGACTGCAAGAGCATTCTGGACGACAGAAAATACAAAATGACAGTAACTCAGTTCATGACAAATAAGCTTCCTGACAGCAACCAGCACTAGCCAAATCTGCCCACAGAACGAACGGGATAGCTCGAAGCGATACTATCGCAAGTAGATGCTAGAGTTGTGTAAGCTAGTTCGAACACACAAACGTTCTGTCTGTCTGTCTCGCAGGTCATGATCGATGAAGAGGATGTAAAGCGCTTCAGTCGTCGGATGCAGTCAATCGTACACTAATAGATAAATCTGGTATTCAAGTCACGAACGGAAAGGAAGATGGGGTGCGAGAGAGTCAATGGAAATATGCTAGTGTGGTCAAGTAGGCCGTGGAAGGACACATGGACGTGCCCACCAAGGAGAATTAATAGCACCGCAAGTAGAAGGATATCTTCTGCGAGTAGGCGAAGCCGAGTATGTTGTTGGAGTAAATTCAGCTGGCGCGGAGCATTTCTTAGCAGGACGACAGGGTAAGGATGACGAGGGATTTTAAGGAGGCAAGCCATAGCACAATTTTCAAGGATAGTGGTTTGGGGATCTCCCTTAGGAGGGATAGCGATAGATCTTGATGAATGTTTTCTGAATAGGATGCTGGGCAGCTCCAATCCCGAAGATGTGCGTCCAAAATGAAAACAGTAATAATTTCAAACTGTGCAACGAGGAAGATAGGAAGGCAAACGTTCGCCGATACTATCGAGACCGAAGACTGTATTCAATAGAGGGTCGTCGATATACGTTGACACTGAGGTCACATTGAGGATCCAGAGCAAGTATTGGGTTTAATGTTTTTTTAATTTGTCCGAAGCCAAGCCCCAGTGATACTCGAAACAGTTGAAAAAGCAAATCGGGTTATTGCAAGATGTGTTGGCGCACGCTCGATAGACTCCCATGTGGTTCGATAGAGCTCGATATTGTGCTCCTCCATTACAGTCTGAAAGGAAAGGCGTCTGATGCAAGTTGCCTGAAATATCCCCGGCCTTCCATGGCACCCCTGTCCTCCGTCGCGGCGCTCGGTATGATGAACCGCAAATACAATTTGAAAAAGAAACCGGTTTGGCGCAAATTGCTGAAAAGGTATTATGATGAGGCGCAAAATATCCACCAGGCCCAAGCCTGTAATGTGAGAGGCTAGCAAGTTCGAAAGCTAGGCATAGTAACAGTAATACAATTTCAAAAAGACGGGTTTCGCGAAAAGGTGTACCGAATAGTCGCATCTCTTAGAGGATCGACCCAAATATGCCTTCAACCAAGTTCACTAAATGCGAGTTAGTAATTTCTTCAAGATCAATAAAGGAGATCAACTGACCAAAATTTCATCATCCATGTTGGCATCACCATTGGCGGCAGGTTGGGCAGCGCCAGTTGCAGGAGCATCAGTGCTGGCACCTCCAAAATAGTCCATCATTTCGGAGTCAAGCTCCTCAGCGGTCTTCTTGGTAGGACGGGCACTCTTGGCCTTTTTCGCACCACGGGTCGAAGCTTTTCCACCACGGGTAGCAGTGGCCTTGGTAGTGGCAGCAGACTTTGGCTGCGACTTTGGCTGGCTATGGAAATTGTTAGGTAGATTCCCAATCAAATCCAAGAACTTGGCTTACCTAATTCGCTCGCTGAGACCCTTGGGAGTAGGCAGGGCAGTAGCACGCTTTGCATCAACAATTACCTCAACCTAGCCAACTCGTTAGAATATTTCTGCAGAAGTGTGCACACCGCATACCTTGATAGTCTTGTTGTCGACGAGAACTCCGTTCAGTGCTTGGAGAGCTTTGGAAGCAGACTCCGAGCGAACGAAGACAATGGTGGCGATACCACGGCTGACGCCTCCGGGTCCATATGAGATTTCAACTCTCTTGACAGGTCCGACCGCCTTCTGAAAGTACTCCTAATTCCAAAGATTGGTTAGTCATCTGGATATCGTTATGTTATACTGAATCGAAGATCGGTCGAGCTCGGTACGAAAGAAAAGGTATTGCGAATAATCTCAGGCCCATTCCCGCAGTCTTTAAAACACCAACAACAGCGAGCAAGCAGTAGGTATTAGTAGTATCATCAGCGCATCTCGAGGGAATTATCATTCGGATTTTTCGAGACCAATGTTCCCCAAACGTATCTCAAGTTGGATTGCGCTCTGCCCCATCCAGCTCCAATCTCGATCAAGTACCACGTGCCAAACCAAGTGCTATTTCCGCATATGAAAGTTCATCATGACTTTTAAAATTTAATCCCATGAGTTTGCGACAACATTTTGGGATGATCTCGAATGATGATACGATGCTGCTGTACTGCTGCTTGACCCACTGCTGTGCTCGCTGAAGCTTGCTCTCGCTCGCGCTTGGTACCAAATGTAGACTCCAGTACAAAAGTGCCACGCCGTCATCATCGATCTGCCCTATGTTCAGGAATGGTGCTTGCCAGGCTACCTCCAAAGAATCATAGATATGTGCAAGACTGCAAGCTCAACTTCAATCCACTAATGCTTGATATGTATGAAAGCAGAAGCGGAAAGAGGAGACGTTGCTGATGAGGCTTCCCCAAGTAGATACTGAACCTCGCAAAGCGTAGGTAGAAAGATCACGTCGACGGATCATAGATTCGGTGTGGAAGGAAGAATTCGACAAAAGTCCAAAGGCTCTAAGGCCTCATCGGTAACATACCTTTACCATGGGTTCCGACACATCCTTGGGCTGCGCAACCATTAGTTAGGGTATATCCAGGTATGAAGGATAATTCGGGAATGCTCACCAAACCAGTAACTAGAATCTTGCTTTCACTGTTTCCACTGGGGCCAGTTGGGGTTCTCTGAGCGATAACTTTGCCTCCCCTTGCGGTCTTCTTGATGCCATTTGAAGGGGCAACATGGGCGGGCTTGGCGGCAGTGCGGCGGCCAACACGACGGCCTTTGCCGACTGACGTGCGGCGGGTAGTGGAGAGGATCTCATCGAGAGACTGGTCGAGTTTTCCAGACATGTTTGATGTTGTAAGGGGTGATTTACGCGTCTGTATTTGGGATAAAGGTCAAAAGCTGGGTGAATGCGGACCGAAAGTTTTGAGGTCAGCTGAAGATAGCAGAAGGACGTTCAAGTAGGTCGACGATCGAGGAATTATGGAGACAAAGCTCGATGACTCTGGCTTTGTTCTTCGTCTCTGTGTCTGGCGCTGTTTGAGTGGCGATGGAATCAGGCTGTGGCTGGGTATTTCGAAACGCGTCTCGACGAGATCAGATCTGAAGTGGCAAGAAAGTGCGGCTATCGAAGTTGGATGAAGCGCGCAAAGATAAAGAGGCTTTGTTGAGATTGTGAGACAAGGCCGGCGTGAGAATCGAAGATGGCTTTGTGATGAAGAGTTGTGCGGATGGCGATGAAGGAACAGAGGAAGGATGGAAACGGGAGATCCAACGACAAGGAGCGATGGCTGGAGGACTAAGCTTAAATAAGCTAGCTCGCTGACTCACAGTAGGCCTCGATCACATGACCCAGTAGGTCAGTAGGTGATTCAGGTCTAGTTATTGTCACAAGTTTCGTTGTTTAGCTACGGTGATTAATATGCATTACAAATACCAATGAAAGGCATTTATTCTCTTCTGGGATTTTATATTCACATATGTTCCTTGAGAAATAAACCGTTGCCAGTATTCCTCCTAGATTCGTGCCTTGGTATTTGGTATTGTACAGTTTGGCATCCTCCACTGCTACACTCATAAGAAAAGCTTTTACGCAGCTGTCTCTGCAATGCTCCATCCCACTAATCTTGTACACCCATTCAACTTGTTCAAGGTTGCTCCATAACGCCGAAAATGCTAACAGCTAAAACCCATTGAGACGCTGCTTTCTTAGGTCCCTTGCCCTTTCATTTACTAGCAATTCCCCACAAATATCCCTTTCTTCATCTCGCTGGCGTATGTGATGCACCCTTGGCGTCTGTTTTCGCTCCTGCTTCAACCTTCTCGGATGATTCTTCGACGGAGTTCACTTCGAGGAAGTGGTAAAGGATGATGAGGAGCATGGCGGCAGAGCCGAGAAAGATGGCCAATCGGTAGAGATCATCGTCAGAAATCATCTTGGCTGTGTATTCGGTGGAATTTGGAGGCAGTGTAGTAGTTGGAGAGTTTGTCTTTGCGCTGGAGGAGCCACGTAACGCTTGGAAAGTTGTTGATTAAACCTGTGCAAAATCAGAATATTTTCATAGTAATGATCAACTATAGAACTGTGATGGATTTACATACCTGGTGTAGATATCTCTCTAGGTCAATTGGCACGCTGCTGGTGAAGTTGATGTTGGGCCAAGCTTGAACATTGAGGCCAGCTTGAGCTTCGTACCCCAGAAAATAGCGCCTCGCTTCTTCAGCCACTCACGCTTGCCCCCACCAAAATCCCAGATCTCAAGGATCGATTTCGCCGACTCACAAACCTGCAGTCTCTCGAGCATCTCATCTCTTTGCCACTACCTACAGTCATTTCTGGGCATTTGGGCCACTTGGACTGTTGTCAGATTTATCGCCATCTATTCCCCCCACTTTAACCTCACAATACCTTACCCTATCGATACCATCCTCAATCGCCAAAATGCCTCCAAAGAAGGGCGCCAAAGACCAAGGCCCGGCCAAGAAGCCGCAGACGGTGGCGGACAGGACTTTTGGAATGAAAAATAAGAAGGGTGCCCAGACTCAAAGGCAAATTGCTCAAATGCAGCAGTCTGCCAAGGCTGGCGGCACCCCGGAGGAGAAGAAGAAAGCAGCAGACAAGGCACAGAAAGAGAGAGAAAAGGCTGCAGCCGAAGCAATCCAGAGGGAAACCGCAGAATTGTTCAAGCCAGTCCAAGTTCAGAAGGTGCCCTTTGGAGTTGATCCGAAGACTGTCCTTTGCCAGTTTTACAAAAAGGGTCATTGCGAGAAGGGGAAGAAGTGCAAATTCTCTCACGATCTGAACATCGAGCGGAAAACAACCAAGAAAGATCTATACCAAGATACAAGGGAGGATGAAGATGTGAAGAAGAAGCAGGAGACCAATGAGGATTGGGACGAAGAAAAGCTGAGAGCAGTTGTGCTCTCCAAGAAAGGCAATCAGAAGACCTCAACCGACAAAGTCTGCAAGTTTTTCATAGAAGCAGTGGAGGAAGGAAAGTACGGATGGTTCTGGACATGTCCGAATGGCGGCGACAAGTGCATGTACCAGCATAAATTACCACCTGGGTTTGTAGTCACGTTTGATTGGTTTCTAGCTTATGCTAATATTACACAGATTCGTATTAAAAACAAAAGATCAAAGAGCTGCAGAAAAGGCTCTTATGGATAAATCACCCCTCAAAACACTTACCCTCG
Source organism: Gremmenia infestans (assembly GCA_032629725.1). NCBI lineage: Eukaryota > Fungi > Ascomycota > Leotiomycetes > Helotiales > Hamatocanthoscyphaceae > Gremmenia > Gremmenia infestans. The sequence continues at coordinate 839,837 of JAFEVB010000008.1, forward strand.
AGGATTTCCTGGAGTCAGAAAGACACAAGCTTACGGGAACACTCACCCCTGTTACGCCAGAGACGTTTGCGAAATGGAAAGCAGAACGAATGGACAAGAAAGCTGCTGAGGACCAAGCACGCCTTGCAAAGGAGGCCACGGGTCGTGCCATGTTTGAAAAGGGCGATTGGAATGCAAGCGGTGATGAAGACGAAGATGACGAGGAGGACGAGGAAGAAGAAGATGAGGCTTGGAACATGGAGAAATTGCGACAAGAAACCGAAGCGATACGGGAGAAGAAAGAGGCCGAAAGAATCGCTCGTTACGGTGGAGCCCCACCGACAAATGGTGATAACGGTGTTCTGGAGAGTGTCGAGCCAGATAGCAATGGAGCAGACAATGACGAAGGACCATCATAAGCCTCCGGCATCTCAAACATGACCTTGAAATTTAGCGTCATTGGGAAGGAGTACAAATCATCACGACAGTGAGGAACACGTTGTGGCCGGCACCCGGCATAGCGTTGTATGTATTCATCAGGAAACCAGGAATCCCTCAAAGCAAGGTTCTGGCTACTCCCTAGCTTTATGCTTTTAAAGTATCCAGCCTTCTGGAGACCGAACAAATAATACATTCGGAAGAGATAATCATATTTGTACATTTCACATCATCTTGTTACTGACGTGAGAGTCTAAACTTGATTATTAGCGCGAGGTCTTCATTATCCAGACCTTTAACAACATTCATTCTTGTTCAATTCTCCGTCACTAACACTGTTATTAGGAGACTTCTCCAATGACTCTTGAACCGACTTGCACCTCATTCTCCGAATACAAAGTATCCCTCCTGGAAAGTGCAAATACTACCAAAGCCCTAAACATAATTGAAATGATAATACACCTTGCGTCTCATCAGCATCTCAGTCTTCCCCAAACATTGGTGAGTCTGGTCTCTTAATATAAAAAACAGGATAATACAATAACCAACAGAAAATTGCACGACATGCAAAACGCTCCTCGCGCTCTGCTCTAGTGCTACAGCCAACATCCTCTCCTTTCCGCTAATATTTCCCCGTCCTCAGCGAGAGGCTTTTCTTCCATCTCCTCAGTTGGCCTTACGCACTCTTTCTGCTCCAAGAATACATCTCTCGCTCTTAGATATCGATCGAAATATCGTTGAGAACGACGGAGGAATTCAAGTGAGATGACGAGCAGGAATGCTGCCATACACGCGAGGGAGAAGCCAAATTAGGAGCGAATTTTGCAGGCGGACCACAAAAAGCAGCTATATATGTTATGCCAATTCAAAGGCATCTACGAGAGGCATAAAGCCAAAGCAGAAATAATGTTTTCCACGAGTTACAGAAAGTTTGCAGTCACTGTTTCCTTCCATCGACATGGCCATATCTGCGGTTGTGGACGCTGTGATGTCCACATCCGATTCGAGTTATATGTCGCCCCCTCAACATCAAAACGACTTGTATTTTGGCTTTGAATACATCTGTCTCATATCTGCCCAGCATGACCACGTATGCATATCACCAGTCAAGACGCCTAGCTCAGCTTGCCAATATTCGATCCTTAATCCAACCCAAACCAGCGCCCTCAACATCATTCCGCCCTACGAATATATTCTGCTCTTATCGAGCCTTACACCTGAAATATATACCTGCACGGTGCTACTTGATTTAGGCAAAGCGGATTTAGGCGTGGGGAGCCAACTGAAACTCGCTCAAATGCCCTCCTCGCGTTCAAATTTCAAGGTTCATCGGATGTCACGGAAGAGCACCAGAGCATCCTTCTGATCGTAGGTAGTTAATATATTCACCGATGAGCCCCTTGATAGCTTGGATTGGCGTACTTTACATCAGATGAATGTTAGCTCCTATAGTGTTTCACGGCCGTCTCCCCAACAAACCGTGGCTGCTTGAAGAAGCCTCGCGGTATATAGGAAAAGCGGCACCAATTTACAATGTGCCAGGTGGCGTGGGACATTAAAAGTACCATAGTGAGTGCCGCTTTGGTCTTTCTAGCATGAGGAGCATTGAGTGTTTTTGTGAAGAAGGTCGTAAAACACTATACGAGTTAGATGCAGATGACAGCCATTGCTTATTCTTTACTAGATAAATGCGTCTCTCTTCCTATTTGCATCCCTTGTCGGATTTTGCAAAAGGCAAAGACCGCCACATATCAAAATGTTTTACGTTGTATTATTTTGAGAAGACCACAGAATCATGTCAAAGCCACAGCCTATGAGCTGTGTGGGGTTGCACCAAAGGCCATTGGCTCTTGCGATCTCTTTTCGACTAAGACACCGGATTCTCTACGACAATCCTTTCGTTCTCAACGAACTCATGGTGCTTGGCCTCACAGAATATAGTCAGAACTTAGAAGATGACCATTATCTGAAGGTACCAGGCAATATCTCACCCCCGCAAAGCAGTTATCTCATCCCCGCAAAGCAGTTCTAGCATGCAAGAGCCTCCGAATAGACCACGGCATGCTTCGCAAGCCAAACCCCATACAAAGTAGGCAGAAACAGCAACGGCCGCTTCAAACTCAGCCTCCAATCACGCCTCTGAGATCAATCATCTACTCTAGCTTTTATCTTGCCGAAACATGTCTACATGCTACGGTTTTTTTTAACGCCAAGGATCACCCATTTACCAGCGCTATTGGGATTCGTGGAGCAGATAATATGCTCAAATCTGCTCAAACGCGCCTAAGAAGCTTTTCACCAGTGCCACCGCATTCGTATCTTCGCCTCTGTTTCAATACATATTCGTAATGGCTGGAAAACCTGCTTTGTTTGACCCTTGACAGAACACCAAAGTCTTCTTGGTTGGCCAACACATCGTCCCCTTCACGTTTCTTCGTAAAGACCGTGGGAAGTTAAATATCTAGCCCGATTCGCAAACAAATCCTTGCTTCCCTCCCAGGCTCTACGCTCCTCATTTCTATTTTCAAGACTAAGAACAAAATGGTGTCTTAGTGATAAGTGAAGCAGTATTTGTTGGCCAAATTTCACTTATATCGACTTGACGACGCCACTTTTCTAGAGTAATTTAGCTCTCACCATGCCTCTCATTAATGGATACAAATATTCTTGGTAAGCCTACCTTTTGTCTTATAAATACATTTATAGCCGCACAAGATTGCTTTCATAGAAATTTGACTCCGAAGCAGTGAACCATGTATCCGCGGCCACCGAGCGACGTCCTGTGCCCACACCGATAGAATCCTGATCGAGGTCCGCAAACCAGGTCGACCACTCGAAAGCTGCGGTCACAAACTCGACTCATGTTCATGCGGAAGACTAGAAGATTTGTTCTCCATCGGTGAAAGTAAATGCATATTGTACTGGAACTCAATTTCAAGAAACTAAAAACTTACTAGCACCTTTACAAGAGCCTGTCGACCCTAGCAAAGTACCTCAATTGTTAGCAATACCAGCATCGGTGCCCACAATATCAAAACCAAGGCCAGCATCTTGTGTTCCTCGATCAATGAACAAAGTAACCAAAAGACCCGCCAAGAAAAGACCAAGAAGTCCACCAGCACAACCAACCAGCGAGGCATCAATCCAAGTGGGAGATAATTCTAGCCTCCAATATCCAACCTCAATCTTAGAACAAAGCAATCCAAGTATCCAAAGTCCAAACCCTACATCGCCTCCCCCACCAATCTGGTCTCCACCTCCACCTTCTATACAATCAACCCCACCACTAGGAGTATGCTTCCTGCGCTACCCCCCAGACCAGCACACGACAACGTATCGCCCGTCACCACATGCAGGCATCCAGAGCAGAATCGAAGATGTATCTCTAGCGTCGAACCCCCAGACGCAACAGCCTGGTCAGAGGGAGGATGGGCAGGCTTATGTGAGGAGCCGGTATTTCTGCGGCCCAGCCTGGTGATGGGAGGTGTGTGGTAATAGAATTGGAGATTCCGGTACGGCTCTCATGAATAAGCCTGATGCGAGGAAACTCGGACGGAAATGGGTTATGAAGAATGTTACTCCGTTCTGGCGATCGAGATTGGGACGCATTGGCTTCTGCCTACAAAAGGCAGCTAGGGATACCTTCACAGTATATCGCAAGAAGTCTATCGAGCTGTTGGGTGTGGTGATATTTTCGAAGAAAGAATTTGAGTGTTCCTAGCCAGCTCCTTCCAGTATATACATAGCCCGATCCACGCCCCCCGCGAATCATCGCTGACGGACTTTTACCTCAAAACCTACCAGAAAACAAAGTACTTCTTTACCCTCGCGATACCTACCCCTAAGGTACGCACCAGGAGAACCCCAGCTTAACAAAAACAACCATGCGCAATAATGAACTCGCCTCAGGCTTGGCTTCAGGGGTATTTTTTAGCAATGCGGAGGCTAGTCACATGAGTGATAAACAAACATATCGTGTGAGGATAAATCGAAATCTCTGCTTAGTTACAAACCAAGAGTAGAGAGATGTTAAAATACTTCTAGCTCCTTCCCGGATATTCGCAGTGTTCTAGGAATTGAAATGTATCAAAGTGTTCTTTGGGATTCCCTGTCCACAAGAACAACGAGTAAGGTGAAATGGAAGTATCAGTCTAAAGATAAAGCATATCAATGCAATCATATTCTAAAGCCCAGCCAGTCTTAATACCAGCTGACAGAAGATATTCCATGTAAAAACATAGTGCTGCTTGTCTTGGCTTGCCTCGCCTTGCCTAACCCTACCCCTGACGCCCTGCCTAGCATTCATTCACATACGACCCCTAACCTAAATCTCCCACCCTTGCTTTTTCTTAAACCCAGCTTCAAAAGACTCCAGACCACTATTATCCAACGCATAGCACTTGTAGCAACGATGATGCACCGGATCATGGTGCTCGCACATGTCTAGCTCCAACGGCTTGCCGCAGAAACAGCAGAGGGCCTTGGGGTATTTGGCTGTCATGTCCGGTCCGCCTTCGAAGTTCTAAGGGGGGAGAAAAGAAATATTAATATACGTACGTATACGGTCAATGTGAAATCCACATGTTGTGGTATATCATATGAGGAAGAAGGGGAGGGTGGAGGAGGACTTACCGGGAGTGATTCTGGCTTTGGCCTTGGTGGCGGCGAGTTATTCGGGACGGCGACGGGGGCTGAGTGTGTAACTACTATCTTTGAGGCGTCGGATTTCTCCTCTCCATTTTTCTTGGGGTCTGATTTAGGTGGCATGGTGTGGTGTAGTGGAATGTAGTGTGGTTGTAAGTTACCAGGTAGTTGAGTGCAGGTTGTTTATTGGGAATCAGCGCTGTTGGAAACTCTTGTGGATATTTGAAGCACTGTCCAGAAGCAGTTTCTGGGATCAAGAAATATGATGGTGGAGTGAACATACATTTACAAAATCAGGATGTATGAGTCAATACTTGTGGCATGTTGCTCTACCATTCATCCATCCATTCAATGTCTCCTTGTGCTCCTTCCATAACCATTAAACACACCTCCCAGGAAGCAAATAACACGTAGCTCAAAATAAAACTCATCTTAATCTATATCTTGTCTGTCCTCCTAACAAGCATTGTGATCAGAGTCAAGATTTGCTTGCAAGATAGGTTTTGCTGGGCTTAGACACTGCTTAAGTTGTGTGTATGGGGTTTGGAGGTGGAATTGGATTTGTGATGATAGGAAAGAGAACAGACGAGTACTGCTGATGTCCATGTTGGTTTTGTTGTAATATGATGTACGCTTGATACTTATAAGCTTAGAGGCTGGATGTGAACAGTTGCATGCGGAAATACTTGTAGGTATTGATGTATCAGACGTAATTGAAGAGGAGTGCTGCTCAACATGGACGAGGGTTAGAATATATGACTACATGACTGCATGACCAAAATAGAACATCAAGTGCAAAGCAAGCTGAAGCTGAAGTCAACTATCTTCAGATCAAGTTCGATACAATACGAGAAAACCAGTGCTTTTATGATGTTTTTGCCTGCTAATCCTATTATTTCACATCAATTTATCGAAATAGCGAACTGCCAACTTGACGAGTTTAAGAGACATACATGCATGCCATATTTAACTGACCAACCCGAGAACTGAGACGCCTGAAATAAAGGCAAGGTGCGAAGGGAGCCGACCGCGAGCCTCTAAAACACACTCTAGTTAACCTCCTCGATCTTGGCGCTGGACTTTCCGGCCTCCTCGTCCTCCTCCAGCTCTGGCATATCCTCATCATCGTCATCGTCATCCTCTTCTTCACCCTCTGCGTCGCCGCCCGCACCTCCTCCGAGCTTGGAGAAGTCGATGCCGCCAAAGTCACCTCCTGCTCCTCCGCCCATCATCGAGCCCATGTCTCCCATACCTGGCATGCCACCCATTCCGCCCATGTTACCTGCTGTCAAAAAATGTTAGCCTTGCTGACAAATGCGCTAGGATATGCGAGTTGAAATACCTAGGTCTTCCTCGGGAGCCTCGTCTTGCTCATCCTCGTCAACCCACTTGTCGAAGTCGGTCTTCAGGAAGTGCACCTTCTTTGCGTCCTTCAACAGTCTTGGCCAGAACTCCTCCTTCAGCTCCTTCTTTCGCAGGACCATCTCGATGTTCTTGCCCGTGGGGTTGATTTTGCTCTCCGCTGGGTCAATCTCGGCATAGAAGTCAAGCTCGAGCTGATAGTCTCTCTTGAGGGAGTCCGAGTGGCCTGAGAAGGAGAGGGAGGTTGGCTTCAGGTCAAGCTTGAGCTTGGATGCCTGGACATCGGGTACGGAGATGGTTAGGTAGAGGTAGTTCTTCGCGGCATCGGTCGCGCTGGATCGTTGAGCCCAAAGGACTGAGCAACATGTTAGCTGTGTTTGTATAAATAATGCTCAATGTGGCAGATGCTGGACAATGTTGTCTTGGGGGTCTTGAGTATCCTAGACAGGGGAGGGGTTGGTGGGCAAAAGCCGGAGTAGCTCTTATTGCAGGGTGATCAAAGCTCTGTGTCTGGTGCTTGTTGCTTACCTTCAGGAGTCGCAGCCATGATTAAGTCGGTGGAAGAGTGTCAAGAATGTAGACAATACAAGAAGAAATAGCAATTCAGTTGAAGTTGCGATGTGGGGAAGTGGTTGGTGGTTTGGGGAAAAGAATTTGTTGGTGAGAGAAGATCAAGAAGGTTGAAGAAGAAGCGGGTGTGTGGTGCGGTGCGTAAGGCTGGACATGGAGAGCCGATCGAATTGTGAAGAATTGCGGCGAAGGGAAGGGTCGCAGTAGCAATTGTTAGCCCCTGCCCTGCTGCAGGTAGCAAAGCGCTTGTTGTTTAAAATGCACAGACTAACTTGAATAGGAATATATTCTTCAAACGGGGAGCGAATCTTCATAATGATAGAGTATCTGATCATATAATATTTACCACCTACGAGTATACAATCCCAATCAAGAGTCAAATCCGAGTTCTATAATTGGACTTCCGTGTGTCTCTCTACTTAGGTGTGGTGTTGCCCCACGTTGAGGCCGCCGTACAGTACCTAGGCAAAAAGGGTCTTTTTAGAGCCATTTTATTGGCTGAATGACTGGTAACTTTACGACAACCTTGAACCCAACAAGGCGACTAACAATGATTCAGCCATAAACTGACGACACTCGTACTGTACCAGTCCAGTCTCCAGATATTCAAGGGGAGAGATTTGAGGACGACAACTCGAGGCAGAGCATTGTCTCTGCGACCCAGAACCCATCTTCAGCAGTCAACATGGAGTCTATCAGAGCGGTCTTCTTCAAGCCTGATCCCCAGGTCCAGGTCCGCAGTCACCCCCTCCATAGCCCCGCAATATCAACTGACATCCCCCCCCAGGTCAGGAAATGCAACCAGCTCATCCGCCAGAACACACGGAAGCTCGATCGCGATATTGCGCAGCTGAAAGTTGTCGAGAACAAGGCTCGAACCAGCATCATCCAAGCCAACCGCCGAGCGCAACGAAACCCCTCGCAAGCCAAGCAGGCCGCACAAGAAACACGCATCTTCGCCAGAGAGCTCATACGGATACGCAAACAATCCACAAGGCTTGTCACGTCGAAAGCGCAGCTTAACAGCGTATCGATGCAGGTCACGGAGGCGTTTGCGGTGCGCAAGATCGAAGGCAGTATCCGGTCCAGCGTGGGCATTATGAAGGACGTCAATAGTCTTGTACGGCTACCGGAATTAATGGGCACGATGAGGGAATTAAGTCAGGAGTTAGTAAAGGCAGGTATAATCGAGGAGATGGTGGGTGATTCGCTTCCTGATGAGTTAGAGGACGAGGAGGAAGAGGCCGAGACTGAGGTTGATAAAGTGCTGGGCGAGATTCTACAAGATCGTATGGGTAAGGTTGGTGCGACGCCGAGTACTCCGGCGCCTGTACAGGAGCAGCCAGTGGCGGAGGAAGAAGATGAAGAAGATGCGGAAGCTATGCTGGACCAGATGCGCGGCCGATTGGAGGCTTTAAAGAGTTAAGATCTCATTTATAAAGCGGTCCTTTTTTGCATGGAGTTTGGATCCGGGTTGATACTTTGAATTTCGCTTGGGTCATGGGAGCATTACGATTATGCTACAATAAGCGTACAAATACATATTCTAAGAGTCGCGAATCGGACCCCGAGGACTTTGGTATGGTGTCCTATGTTTTTGTTCGTGGTATACGTCTTCCTGCCGAAACCATCATTTTCCCCAACGTTGCGTTGCTTGTGCAATTTTTACTTCTTCTCTAGTTTACCAAATTCATTCCAACGTCACAAGGAGAAATCTGCATATGGACTTCCTCAAGACGCTAAAGCTTTAGTCAGTCCAGCTTACCAAATGCGCAACAGTCATGCTGCTTTTCCAAATCCATGTGAAATCCATCTGCGGGTGGTTTTCTATTAGTATGGAAGTCTCTAGTTGAGTATTAGTGCAGTATCGAAATAAACCATGTCTTGGCTTTCAGCCGAGAAAAGGAATCTATGCTCTTGAAATCTGCATTCCTCTCCCCCTTGCTCAATACTCAACACGAGTCAAAGTACGCAAAAAGCCGCCCCCCTCCCCTCCCCTCCCCTCCCCTCCCCTCTACAGTGTCAGGAAGATTGCGGATTGAGGTAGAGAAGAAGATATAATGTTTACAATTGGTGTCCGTGGGCCTGAATACAAGGAGCTCCAAGGCCCCTCATCTCACACACGTGACACACATCGTGGCAAACAAGTCTGCGGAATTCGACGAGAACTCCTTGGTACCTAGGTACTGCTCTTTCGACAACTGGCAGTTAAGGAGCGTTTCAATTTGGACTTGGAGAAGAGACGCCATTCGCTCGCTATGAATATAAGGCAGGACGTTGTTTTGTGTTGATGGTTTTGAATTGCTCGAATCCTTGAAGTAGAGTATTATCGTGTTAAAATACAACTTAGTAGAGCCAACGACTTATAGTCTAGTGTCTTCTCCGAATGTTCTCCATTTTCTACGGAGATTCGACCCTAATGATCTTGGATTTTGAATGTCCCACCTAGCATATTATAAATTGGTGCCTAGTGCCACACTTTCTCCATGGGCTGGGGAATCCATCAAAATCCAACAAACCCCCTTCCATTTCCCCTCCTTTCCCTAGATCCAGTATCACCATGCGACCACGAGAAAAACCTCAAGTTTCGAAGAATAATTACACAAAACATCATAAACAAATCCGAAAACATGTTATCACTCTATTGTTTAAATCAAGTCATAGGTAGGTGCCGTTTCTAGTCTTCGTTCCGGCGCCAATTATAACGGGCTAGCTAGCACTAGCTGAATAAATAACAACAACCTATGTAAAGTAAGGTAATGTAGCTCCTGAAAACCCTATCATGCCACCCATGTATCACTACCATTCAAACTTGCCTCGCTTTCTACAACTATATCCATCCAAGTTGCCTAGCTCGCGTATTCCTTAGGAAGTCCGACAAATAGAAAAACCCCCCATATCCGCATGAAAATTTTCCGGCCAGCGTTACGGTTTTCTTTGCCGGAAGACAAGACAAGTGAAAACCGCACGAGTAACGAGAGACCATCAAAACGACTCCGCGCGATGCAATCCAAGTATTTCCTTTCGCGGAGAGTGACCGTGAAAGTACAGGACGATTGGGATTAGCTGCTAATCAAGGATATGTCTGAATATAAGGGTGGTACAGATTCCCAAATATTGATTTGATGAATGAAAATGAAAATAAATAAGCAAAGCAAAACAAGCCTACCTGCTAAGCCGGTCATGGTAATACCCGCTGCGCAACACAAAATAGTTTGTGTCCCTCTTGGCCCATTCGACCCACTTTAATTCTGTATGAGTGTAGGGTTACTGAAAGGAAAGCAACCCCCGGTACACATTTAGGAGAGGTAGGATACCCAGCTACACTCAGAGCCTCCTTTGGGGTATATCCATACATTGGGGTACGGCAGGGCATGAAGGGTGTCGGCTACATTTGATATCGGGATCGTTGACCTGAGCAGTATCTCGAATCACTGTCTTATTTATCGTTGGCTAAAATGCAATCGTTAGGAGGGCTACCGTGGGAGGGCTACTAGATTAGTAATTTCCTACTCGCCACATTCACACCCATTAGTATCTGACCATAAATCTGGGGTTCTAGATCGGACAAGGGGCCTATATCCATCTGCCATTAAGTGAGTGACTTCGTCACACAAAGCAAGAAACTGCAGACCCCAGAACCAAGTAGCTAGATGACTGAACTACTCCTAATCTGCTATCACTGATAGGCAGGAATGAGGGGCGACAGGAAAAAGCGGACCAAGTAGAATTCCGCCCATACTCCTGTATGGGACTTGACTCCGAATAATGCAACGAAATGTTTCTCCTTCCTAGGCTCTCATCAAAGTTCGCCCCTTTAATGGCTCATCAAGAAACAATGCAAAGGCAAAATATCTACGCAAGATCCCCAGCCTCAAGACCCACCAACTCAATTAACGCCGTTCATCAACACCACCTTAGGTTGCACAGGCAACTCAGTCGTCTGGTTCGACTTTGTGTTTTTGGTGAGACCCTGTCGTATTTTTAGAACACTGTCGACGATAACGGCATCGATGCCTTCTTTAACTTGTTGCTTCTCAAAGTCAGTATCATGAACCACAAGGGGTTAAAGGGGACAAACGTTGACTTTCTCGGCATCATTATTCAGCGCCCCGTAGCTGACACAAACCAACCCATTCTCCTTCACAACTCTCACTAATCTCGGGCTGTTGCACAGTGGTTCAGCAGCGCTCACTATGCCCAGAAGATTCCAGCGGCTTGCAAAGCGGATGGCTTCTTGCAGACTACTAGCTCGGATATCGCCAACTTTGCTTATGCCAGCGTCTGTCAAAAATAGAATCGGGATACTGGGTTGCTTGAAGCTTAGTAGCAGACAGATGTCTGGGTTGAAACTGCTAAAGATGATCTTGCGCTTCTTGCTAAAATCATAAACTTTAGCCAAGATAGTGTCCACGAAGCTATTCAACTCGACAGCATAAGCATCCATCTCTTGCTCTTCCGACTCGTGTAACATTGGATACTTCAGCTCGATGTTGAATCCGACGTTTTGATCAAGTTTGACGAACATCTCTTCAAGAGTCGTAAAAGGGGCTTGAATAAAATTACCGCGAGAATTTGCTTTGTACCCCTTTTTCTTGAAATCTCGAGTGTGTTTCATTCTGTCCGCCATCTCAAAATCGGGTGCCTCGTGGCCAAGAGAGAGTGATCGCGAGCGGTCCATACCACGAACAACGCGAAAGTTTGGGCTCTCCTTTAGTGGTGATGGTGGCCTTGATGCACGAGGGGTAGGGTCATTGACGTGTAGGAATTGCTCAAGTGTCATAGTATGGACTGGTGCATCAATGCCCGTCTCGCTGACAAGGAAGTCGTGGTAGATGACAGGTACATGGTCCTTCGTAAGCTGGACATCGAATTCGACATAGTTAGCGCCCAGGTTTGCGGCTGCAATGAAAGATTGCAGAGTATTCTCCCCAAGTTGGAGAGATCTGTTTGTTGAAACATTCTTTCCCAGGCCCCTATGCCCTATCACCATTGTGGAGGACAACTCTTTCCAGTAAGTATGTTTCGCAGTGATTCCCATATTCGGATGAGAGAATGGTGTGATGACGAGGAAATTGAAATTGACACATCCGATAACCTCAAGATTAGTACCCATGATGGGAACACTGACATCGCCTTGAAGGTTCATACGCTTCAAGCCGATTGCCTGTTTAACGCTTGAAAGAATCGCGACGCCCCGTCCGACCTTGTTGTCTTCACTCCCTGTATACGTTGGGATGATGTCGAAATATAATTTGACCTTTGATGCATCTAGAGTAGAAAAGACGATAGGCTCTGTAGAAATATTGTCCTGAACTGGCAAATCAATAGTTGTGGGCTCGCCCTGTGCGCCGCTCGCAGTAACGACAACAGACAATGCTGTATCCAATTGGGTCGAATGAGCTTCTGCAATTGGAATTTGGTCCAGTTTCACAGCAGGAGTGTCTTTTCTCATATCCATTGAGCCCAAGCTGACGAGAACAATGCTTTCACTTGTGAGATATCGGTGACCAAAGGTCTTGACGGGTTCCGTAGTTCGAACGATGTTGCTCTGGGAGCTCTGGGCAGAACGGAGTGCTTCCAACGATGTTGGTTTTGGAGGAGATGACGCCGCCGTACTTGAAGAATCTTCTGAATCACTGCTCGAAACATCCGTAGCTTCATTGAGTATATCTGCAATATCCATATGACCTCTCAAGGCAGCGTGCTCTTGAGCAGTCCAGCCAGAGGCGTCGAGTTTCCTGAGGTCGGCACCCGCTATGATAAGTAGCTCCACTATCGAGAGATGACCATCAACACAAGCAACGTGAAGAGGCGTCCAAGAGAAAGTCTTTTCAGCAAGCTCAAAGTTGATTTTCTGATCGCCCCCTTCAAGCAAGATCCTTGCGCACTCTTCATGTCCAAAACGGGCAGCGATATGCAAAGCAGTTTCACCAAGCTCGTCTTGCCAGTTTATATCGACCCCTGCTTCAACCAGAAGCTTGACAATTTGTGTGAGATTGGATTTCGTAGCCAGGGCGAGCACAGCGCTTGATTTAGAAATGTCTCTCCTCATAGCTGCCTTGCGAACGTTCGAGCCCTGCCAGTTTTCGGCTTTCAAAAGAGCTTTTGTAGTCAGGGGATGTCCTCCAATCACGCTCAGATGCAACGGCGCAAGGCCTTCGTTATCTTGCCATTCAGGGGCATCAATGCCATGCTCAACATTGAATTGGCCCCAGTCTTGCATGTACTTCATAACCAATTCGCAGATGACAACGAAGCCAAATTGAGCAGCATAATGTAAAGGAAAGCGGCCGTACGTATCCCTGCTTACCAACGATGCCCGTTGATGAGGCTGGAGGGAGTCGAGGACGTATGCAAGAAGCATAACAGAATCGTCATTGATGCTTAACAAGCTGGACTCCTTGAGTTTACTCGGAGCTGGGCCAAGGGGAGGGGTGACTGCTGGAGTTAAGAACTTCATGTGATCCGGCTCGGGTATGATTGAAAAGTTCTCCTTGCGGCCGGACTTGGCACGTCCAATAGACACAACCAAGCGATGTAGACAATTTCGGCGATTGATATCATCTGCTTCTTCCAAAGACTTGATGTCTTTCAAGAATAAACGAATGCACTTCTTCGACTTACAGGCAATAGCACTCTGCAACAGGTTGACCAATACTTTCTGCATTCCTGCATCATCGGAATCCAAATTGGCCTGGGCGAGGGTCTCTTTCAAAGTTGGAACATCATCACTTCTGATCGCTCCATCAACCTTATCCAGAAGACCATTGGGTAGGTTGACAATGGACCTCGAGGATACTCGCTTGAGGGTATGTGCTGAACGGACAGATGAGTTGTCATCACGCACTTTCGTCTCGCCTACAGTTTCCATCCACTCATTTGCAGTCTTCAAGGCTTTTGAAAGAGCAGCGTTGGTGGCGAAAGGCTTCGGGTCGACTTTGGAAGAGAGGTATCGTTGCTGAGTGCACACTGAGGGCACCTTCTTGTCAAGCTTCTTGGTGATTTTCACAAAACCCCTTCTATTCAACTCTCCAAAGCTTTGGAGATTTCTTAGTTGACCCCGCAGTTCCAACAGAGCACCCATGAGTTCGTCAACCTCATTGCGGTCCAATGTCTCCAGGCCTTGTTCTGGAAAAGCATATCTTTCCTGGAGTAATTTCAATCGTCTCGAAGCATCGGCGAATTTCTTGTTGTAAAATCCATCGACGGTATCGAGGTTGCGGTCGAGGGAGAAGAAGAATTCTAAAAAGTGACATTAGCAGTGGAAAGCAAACATGCTCGTGGAAATTGACACGTACCGGCTAAGTCGACATCTTTGCCTGTTTTGGCGGTTTCGGAGGCCGCCTTGATAAGCTTCTTCAAACCTTTGTAGTTGATGTATGACGCTGACCACTCCGGTATCTGATTGCGGGGCAAACTGTGGGAGAGTCAGCAATGGGTTCAAAACAGAACCGATGAAAGTTAGGTATTGGCAGACTTACTTGCGTCCGAACTTCATAGTTGCTAATTCTTTCGATAAGTCTCTATGACTTTTCCTGGTGTAGAATATCTCTCCTTGCACGGTTTCGTGGGATTGTAGCAGCAGTAAGCGTCGCAATTGACGGCGAGGATACTATGTTGGAGATGAAAGTGTAAAGGATGAGAATAAAAAGCAGCTCGGGTTACCGAGGAGGTATCGAAACTGAGCTTCGCTGGTCAAATAAAAGTGCGCCCGAATTAGTAGCCATTCAGTCCGGATTCCAATCTGTGCTGCAGGTTCTTTCTTGGGTCCCTTCTTCTTAGAGGCGGGAAGATGGGCCTCGGGATGGAGGCAAAAGGTTCAGGGCAGTCTTGAATGTGATGGAACAAGGTTAAAAATGGTGGGCGATGGGTAGCAATTAGGTAGAATAGGACAGACTCGAGGGAAGAGGTGTGGGTGCTAAGAAGTGTGAATGTCGAGAGGTATCGAGGCGTGTTGTTGAATGAAGCTGCTATTCGTGCACGCTACTACTGTTAGATTTTGCAGCTACTCCGGAGTCCGTACCTAGGCCTAGGCTAGGTACATGTCATGTACTTCGTACGTCCTGATGCCGGGCGGATTCCGCGTCTTTATTACCCGCCTGAGATACTTGGCTGCAAAAAAGGCAACTCTAATGTAAATCCCCAGGGATGTACAGTAAGTAAATGAATTAATAGATTCGTTATTTTTTCCTGATTGAATACTTCTTAGTGATAATTAATTATTTTTTTCTTGCGGGTTTTCTGCTGGGTCTTATACTTGCCAGCTTTTGTGCAACTCGGTGGTGAACAATACTGTAGTGCCGTTATGTACTCTATTTCTATCCCTTGTTAGCAGCCACACCGCTGTTTATCACCGATATCCCCGATCAGCAGGTATAGAGTGTCTTAGAAATGCAGGAACGGTTCATTTTTGTAACACCAAAATCATCTGATATTACGAGAATAGAAACAGATAGGTATTTAAAATGGAAATTAAAAGGAAAAATAAAGAAACCTGCGATTAACTTGCTCTTCAATCTCAGCATCAGTAGCAAAACCAGACAAACGCCGGGAACACATGTGACATCATTTGGGGGGGTGTCTGCAGAATCAATACTGTACGAAGTAGTCTTCAAGGGTAGCCACATCCGGTACAAGACCCAGCCAGCCATTGGGATCAAGAGCAGCTCTTTGCGGCATATGCAGGCTCTCTTTCACGCATTAGTATAGTGGAGACGGTAAGGAGAATCGCCTTGGGCGGTAAGGCTTTATAGAAATCTTCTTGATTCGATGCTTAGCAAAAGCCCAAAGACTTATACGTTTGTACCGTGATAGTAACGGAATCACCCTGTTGATTTGAAGATATAGACAAGGAAGTCCAAGTGGCAGTGGAACATTAGTTTAGAATGCGCCGTCTCCGTCTCCAAAGTCACATTGTACTTAGAGTCTCCTAGAATGATATTCCAACGAACTCATGGCCCAAAGGAAGCGGACTCGCCATGGTATTCGGGATGGGCCAGTTCTCCATGTAGTCTTACCATGTAACCTCCAGAGCTAATACTATACGGTACGTGGAGACATCTCCTCTTTTCGGGAGAAACGGCAGCTCGCATCCATGAGACAAGAAACTCATTCTTAGTCATCAAGCTGGCTATGAAGTACACCGCGCAGCTGGGGTAATCCAGATTTCGGTGGAAGAATGCGTCGACATAAGCTCCGCCCGGTAGTCCTGGGGTACCTTGAAAAGGTGCAAATCCCTTCTTTCCTTACCATCCTCTTCCACGTCCTCGTCCTCCACCACGGCCTTGGCCCCGACCCCCTCCACGTCCTCCGCCTCGACCGCCTCGACCGCCTCTTCCTCGACCCCTTCCAAATCCACCGTCGCGTCTCTCCTCTTCTGGGGCAGGCCCCAAACTCATTCTCTCGTCTCTCCATTCTTGTGTTGCAAAAAACTTGTTCTCAATTCCGACAAGCTCGCAGTACTGTTGCATTTGTGGATTGTTGTACTCGAGAGGTCCTTCGTTCACAATTTCTAGCATTCCGACTTGAAATATCGGAGCAGTTATGACAAAGTTCTCCGGAATCTCCAGCTTGTCCGCTTTGACAATGTGTTCGTTGACCCAATCTTGCTCTTTCTCTATCAGGGGACGATAGTTAGCCTCGCCTAGATCTTTTGTAGGTAGAGCTTGTTTGTTTCCTAAAACAATACTTGGTGCGAATACTCGGGTGATTGCAAGCCATTCTGGATCATACTCGAATTTGGGCTTTGGCCTTGGAATTGACTGAGATACCGGGAGCTCATCACTGGTTTTCGCATGCGGGTGGACTTGGAGGAGTTGTAAGAATTTGCGGCTAGGTAGACATTTATCTAACGCAAGAAATCTCACTGTCTTGTTGGTGACTTCGCGAGGTTTAGGTTGCCCAGGTACCTGTCGGGAAGATTGTGCTGAAGGTGCCGAAAAAGCAGCAGGTAGTTGCGCACGCAGGTCGGAAGGAACGGAAGATGGAATTGTAGCTGTGGCGGACACCTTGGGCACCTTTTTATCACCATCCAAGTCTTTTTCATCTTGATTTGTAGTAGTGGATAATGAGTCGTTTGTCGGAGCAGGCTTGGGAGGCGGTAGCGTTTCTTCATCGTCCATGTCAAGATCAATTTCGTCTGCATTGTGAGCAGCTGCTACAATCACCGGATCTTCTGCTGATTTAGCTGGTGGATGATGGTGGTATGCTTCAACTGACGACGGTAATGAGGCTGCATTATCTTCTGTGGTATCTTCATAGCTCTTGGTTGCAGCAAATTTGCAATGCATGTGAGCTGCAAACCAATATGGAGGTCGAAGGCGATCCATGACATATGTTGCGGCTTGGTTACCTAATGTTCCCTCCTTCGATTCTTGCTCAAAGTCGGGTTTCCATCTGAACAATGTTCTTGAATCTCCATGATTCTCAATCGCTCGGGGCCAGTCATGGCTGATGCAGATGTCGACTTGAGATTTCAGTTGGAGGAGCTTTCGGATGTCAATCTCCCGGACGTGATAAATGGTTTTGACATCGTCTTGGTTGTAAGGTAATCGTTCGTGGTGATGCTTGTTGTAGTCTCTGCCTTTCCAAATGCCGGACATGCCAGCGATTCGTACTCCACCGACTCGTACAACATTGGCTGCCCCCATGTAATAGATATCTGGTGCGACCCAACCACCGTAAAAAATCTCCCAGAGATGACTGCTAGCTTCATGATTGCCTCCGACGAATATTGTAAGGTATGGTGCTTTGGCAGTTCCACTGTAGTACTTGTGGAAATCGCCAATCTCGCGGTATTTGACCGGGCAAGACATGACGGTTAAGTCAGAGGCATTTCGAACTGCCTGTGGTTGTTAGCTTCTGAACTTGCTGCAATCTGAAGGACATACCTGGAAGTCTCCCCCAATAATGAGGAGGTCAACCCCGTCCCAACCTCGAACCTCGCATGCTTTCTGCACTGCTGCGTAGATAGCATCCAGCGTGCCATGGCCCTGTCAAACATGTTAGATGAATAAAGAAGCAACACAAACTCGAAGAAGCAACCTACACATCCTTCGACAGCAATTCGCAAGCCCTGCCCCTCTACTAATGCCGGGGCGGGGTCCATCGTGGTGGGATTAATCCGAAGGGATGGTAATTAGGACGTGAAGAAACAAGGAATTGAGGAAGTTAGATGCTTAAACTTGATATAAGCTCATTAATCATTAAGTCTTCTGCAATGTGGCAGTGGTTGGAGTCATTTTCTGAGTGTAGTCACGACCAAGGATACTGTATTTTGGAAGTCTGAAGTTCGCTTCTTCTTGGAATTTCTACAACATTCAATTAAAACCCAAGTCACACAACGCGTCGCCTTCATTAGCCATCTTCACATCCAAATTCGATGCGATTATCATGACATCTTCAGAATTATCGGCGCGTCTACAATACCTAAACGACTCCGCGCATCTCCTCGCAGCGACCGCTCCCGAGACGTCAAGGCACCTCATGTCACGACACGACTCCCTGCTCTTCGACAGCAGCCTCGACCCACCAAATACACAGAAGCGCAAAGCATGCGGCGCATGCGGGACTATCATGATACTGGGCTGGAACGGGGTTCTGGAGCTTAAGAAACCCGGACGAAAGAACACGCATCGCCAGGGAAAAGTCTCAAACCCACAGGGAGCTGTGATCTACACATGCGATTGTTGTGGCAGCAAGACTCAGAATTCTTTTCCTACCCCTCATCAAAAGTACAAACCTAGAACAAAACCTTCGAAGGCTGTGCCTATATTAGCTACGACTTCTTCAGGGACTTCGCAGGCAAAAGAAACCCCAAGCCTTGGACAGTCCTCGAATTCCAGCAGCAAGAAGCGAGCAAAGAGCAGGAAACAAGGCAGCCTACAAGCAATTCTAGCGAAACAGAAGGCATCAGAGGGAGCTTCTGCTTCTGGGTTTGGGCTCGATTTGATGGATTTCATGAAGAATGGTTGATGGACGGGCATCTGCAGAGAAGTGCAGAGAAGTGCAGAGACGCAAATCTTGTACGACGCTCTCAAAACTACAATTCCGGCAAGAAGAAGCCTCTTCCCTGTTCCCCAGAGAGTCAAAGCATGTAAGAATGCTCTCTGGAGAACAAATTACCCATCATTCCAGATTTACTACAAAATACCAGACCATGGAGTATCGGATTGGCCCGATAGCTTTAGTCAAGCCAACCGGCAGCTAGAGTCTATGGTAAAGAGAATTTACATGCATGAGTTACTAAGGGTTGCTGACAACCAGAATTCAGGAGTGGATGTGACATCTGGCGTTATGGTTGATTAGCAAACTGGTTTCTAACACTTTCATGGATCGAATGAGAGCCAGTGTTGTTCAGCAAAAACATCTGCTATATTGATTCAGTACTGAGTTGCTTCTATTGGCTTCAGAGGGACGGCTGGGAACTCTGTGTACTGCTTGTATCCATCCTAGTGCAGTCAATACCAAATGTCATACCATCGGTATCTTTCGCAAAGGTCTATGTGACAGACGGGCCATAATCCCATCTCAGATATTTTGTCTTCTTTTCCTCTCTTTTGTACCAGTCACACCTCAGCTTTTCCATAATTCATATCATGCTACAATGATTTGAGAGCAAAGTTGCGATCGACCTCCTTCTATTAGATTCTAGCCTTGCCTTCAGCCTGATCACCAGCGTGTCGCTAAGCCTTATCGCCAGAAAAATTTGTACTTAACCCCTCCATCACCCCACCAATATCCCCACAACAAGAAATCTTCAAGATGGCGAGCAATACCCAAGAAGATCCCAAGCCAGATGGCGCTGCCTTTGATCAGTTCTTTGATAGCATTGGAAAGAAAGCAGAAAACCTCACGATCAACGAAGATGGCAAACCCGCCACCAATGGCAACGAGTCAACATCTCTTGAAGCGACCTCAGAAGAGCAACCAGATGACAATGAGCCCAGAGTAGTGGATGAGATTGAGAGTCTATGCATGAACTGCCAGGAGAATGTATGTCCCTAAATCCTATCCTATATGGCAAAGTCTAACTCGCGCCTCAGGGAATTACTCGCCTCCTCCTTACTCGAATACCCTTCTTCCGCGAAATCATCATAATGTCCTTCTACTGTCCACACTGCAACTTCAAAAACGCCGAGATTCAATCCGCAGGAGAGATTCAGCAGAAAGGTGCCCGATACGAGTTGCGCCTCACCTCTGCCGCAGACTTCGCCCGGCAAGTGGTCAAGTCTGACAGCTGCATCGTAAAGTTCATTGAACTCGATATCGAAGTCCCAGCTGGGCGAGGGCAGTTGACAAATGTTGAAGGACTACTCAGCATGATTCTGGAAGATCTGGAACTACAGCAGCCCGAGAGAAAGGAACAGATTCCAGAGGTTTGGGCCAAAATCGAAGAGATTGTGGCGCGGGGCAGGAAGATGATTGCAGGAGAGGGCTTCCCATTCCGTTTATCACTCGATGATCCAGCCGGCAACTCGTGGATTGAACCAGATCAGAAGGACGGCGTGGGCAAATGGTCAAAAGTCGAGTACGCACGCACAGCGGAACAGAATGAAGCTATAGGACTCGGCGGTGGAGAGGAGGAGGCGGAGGCGGAGGCACAACCACAGGCAACAGGACAACCTACAGCAGCGACTTTCGAAGACGACGACATTATACCAAACGAAGTCTACTCTTTCCCAGCGACGTGTCCTGGTTGCACGAAATCTTGTACTACAAATATGAAGATGGTGGAAATCCCGCACTTCAAGCAAGTGGTTATTATGAGCACGGTATGCGAGCATTGCGGCTACCGTTCCAACGAAGTGAAGACGGGAGGAGAAGTACCCGAGAAGGGCAAGAAGATTACTCTGAAAGTCAACGGAACTGTAGATCTTGCACGAGATATCCTGAAGTCTGAGTCCTGCGCCCTGGAATGTCCAGAGTTACATCTTTCAGTCAATCCCGGCACACTAGGAGGAAGATTCACTACGGTAGAGGGTCTTTTGACGCAAGTCAGAGATGATCTGCACCAACAGATCTTCGACGTCGGTGACGAGGTTGGAACGGGTGGCGATTCTCTGCCTTCAGAAGCTAAGCAAAACTGGAAGAAGTTCTTCGACGAAATCGGCGAGGCCATCAAAGGCGAGAAGCATTTCACAGTCATCTTGACAGATCCATTGGCTAGCAGTTATGTTCAGAACCTTTGCCTGCCAGACCCTGACCCGCAGATCGAGTCAGAGGAATACGACAGGACAAAGGAGGAAGAAGAAGATTTGGGTCTGACGGATATGAAGACTGAGGGCTATGTGGATGAGGTTGGGGAGGAGAAGAAGAAGAGGTTAGAGGCAGAGAAGGTTAATGGTAGTAACGGCTGATTCGTAAATGTCACAAAATGGAATCGTTTCTTAATTATACTTGCTTTTGTTTGTGCTTTCCTATTTTTCTGTCAAATACTCGTAATCTTACATTTCCATATGATGTTAGCAAGCGCTTCCAGTTCATCCAGGATTTAAACCAAAGGTATCGCAACACAGTAACCGCTCTATAAATCTGCGTTTGTATAGTCAATTCCTACAAGCGTATAATCAATCAGGCTACTTCATGACAAATAGTGACTAGGTATATACTATGTACAAAATAAAAGGGGAAAGTGTCTCAGCAGTAAGTGTGATGCTGAAATATCTTTCACACTGGGCGCAAGAATCCTAGTGATTCAAATCCCCAAATCTGTCATAATGAAATCCAACGCTATACCAACAGGTTACTCTCAACCTTCGTTTGCCCCTAATCGTCATCCTCGACCTCCCGTCTTGAGATCCGCTTCATAAAGGTTCGTCCTTCGTGCTCAATCCTAAAGTTAGGCGCAAACTTCGAGATCAGGATGTCCTTCCCGTTTTCCTGGAACCGAGCGTACTCAACACCGTCATCCATCTTGATGTTCTCCAATTTCGTTCCCTTGATTGCGAAAGTCAAGTCTTGCATATATCTACGCTCCTCGTAAACTTTTCCAGAGCTGTCGTCAGGGAATCTTCGGCTAGATCTCTCCCGATACATGCCCGCATTTTCTCGGCCTGGAAGAATCATACGGTAAGTGTCGCCCTCGTACGACAAGTTCGGGGACGTCGCAGCCACGGCTGAGACGGAGGAGGTACGAGTATCGGAGGATGTCTCACGGCTTTCGTGAGATTTTGCTGCTTGCTCCAGAGTTTTGATACGAGCCCGAAGAGACTCAATTTCCTTTTCGCCTTTCTTGACCGTGCTAACATTTTCAGAATTTTCCTTCTGAAGCTTTTCAAAGTCGTCTGTCTGGGTGCCCCCCTTTAAGCGCTCGAGATTCTCGACTTTTCTGCGGAGTTGGGTGACTACCTCGTCTTGATTTTGCGTTGCCAGTTGTGTAGCACTCTCTGCTTTTTGATAGCTTTGAATCTGGGATTGGAGCTGGTTGATTTGTTCATCTCGGGTTTCAAGATTGGCTTGAGCGGTTGTAGTCGACTGTTCCAGTGTCTCCACCGCCTGGACAAGGTCAAAGATCCGGGAGTCCCCGGCTCGAATCAGAGCTTCCTGGGCAGCGGCTTGTTTCATCAAGCTCGTATGTTGCGTATCGTATTCTTTCAGCTTGATTCGAAGTTTCCGCTCCGCAGCCAATTGTGCTTTCACAAACACGTCGACGCTCTCATACAAGTGGTTTTTGGCCTCGGCAACTTCTTGCTCTTCATCCGAATCTATCATTTCGAGTTCACCGTCTTCGCTACCAGCAGCTTCTTGCCCAAGTATAATTGATGGGAATTCTGCATGACGTTGAGACTTTTTGTCGATCTTTCCAGATTCAATAATGTCTAAGACCTCAATTAGCATTTTATTAGTGATCTGGGGCCATAGCGTTGTACCACTAGATGCCATCTCGATCAGTTTCAACTTAATGGTTTCCTTGGTCAATATCCAGCTTCCTTTATCGTATTCGTCGCTCACCTCGACTAGATTAGCCCTAACGGAGCTATAATCAAACCTATTTGCTGAGGCAAAATCCCTGCAAAATAGAAGGCTGTTTGTAGATGACAGATGGGCATAAACCCGAATCCCATGATTTGATTTGAGCATACCAACCTGAAGCATTCCGCCTTTCTTCTTTTTGAAGTCATCCGGCATTACCGTCACTTGCCCTCTCTTCTCAAGCAGGAGAAGATATTCGCTGATCAGTTTTGACTTCCTCTCTTTGCTGAGAGATGATATATCCGAAGCTTCGACCACGGTAAAATACGCCTCGAAGATTTCGGGGTCGAGAAGTACATATTGAGCACTAAGGAATCCATTGTTAGAAGGAATCAGGCTAGACCATTTATCTTTGATGTCTTGTAGCGTATTGGGTGTCTGAAATGCAGAAATGTGGGCAACTAATCGGTTCTGGGCATTGACTAGTCTTGCTAGAAGTTTCAAACGGGGTTCTAAAGCATGATGACCAATGTAAACAAAATCCTTTGGACACGTGCGAGGTTTTTTCCGTGGCTGTTTTTCCAACTTGTCTGCTGCCGCTGCTGCTCTCTTTCGTTGAAAGCCAGTTATGCTAGCTTCGCCGTCGGTTGCTTTGCCGGTAACAGCTTTGGCAATAGTGTCTAGGGCTTTCAATCTCGATCGTCGAACACCTTCCTCGGTGATGTGGCTGGGTGACAAATCTGCTCTAACATGATTGTAATGGTTGGGGTCCTTCGAGTGCCCCTCGAGCGATAAGTTGTTATTGCCACTAGATCTTTCTGGGGTCATAGGAGGGATTTGAACACTTATAGTAGTGCCACCGGACCAATTGCAATCAGTGCTGTAAACTTTGTGTTAGAATCACGGCCGTAATAGTGCAATCTTTGCCTTGAGAGGTGAATTGAATGCAAGTTACTCGCCAGTGCTAGGTGGTAAATTCAGCTCCGAGTCCGACATGCTCAAAGCCACGCGTACTCAATGATGAAAGACGTAGTGTTTTCAATGAAGAAGACTGAAATGCTTTTGCGAGTTGGCGTTGTCTACCTCGAGGTAGATGAGTAGCGCTACCCATGGGAAAGCAAGAGATGTTAGCTTATTGTGCTACAGGAAAAGATATTTTTAGACTTTGAAGAGCTGCTGACTTACAAGTCTTGACAAGTGGCTGAAGGTCTTGGGCGCGTCGATGTTGGTTAATCATGAAAGGTGAGCGCGCCGACAGTTTATGCCCGAGCAAAAATGAGGAAGCAGAAGAGCACCTTCAACGGTCTGCTACAGTGATGAAGGCGTTTTGGGTGATATGAGATGGCCGCAGACAGACGAGAAGGGGTCTGTCAAGACACAGGCTGTCCATATGGTGTTGCAGGGGGGCACGATAGGAGTTGGAGTGGGAATTTTATACGTGTTGACAGGAATTTTTTATTGGCGCGGCGCGTTAGAATACCCTCAGCATTCACTCGGTATACATGCTGGGCGGCAATTATTGTGTTACTTTAGAGCGTTCGAGTAATTGCTGGTGAATGTCATAATCGAAGCCTGTATACTGCACTTTACCACCCCACATTTACAACACTTCATAATTTTATAACCACAATGCGACCTGCATTCACACTAATAAGAAGGATGATAAGAAGACTTATTAATGATACTTAGACGTTATTTCTTTAGGCATTTTGGGAATGATTGCTATAAATATAACGTTCGTCAAAGTCTGCCCGGAGACGGTTTAAGCATGTGGACGGTGCTCCAGAGTCACTGATGATTTGAAACCCCTACGATAACATTGTATTGGATTTGATATTTTAACCAATTTATCATCCCAGATGAGGTGATACTTTGAGGCTTGAAAATGTCTCGGGGTGAAACTTTTAACCAATAATAAGTGGCATGGCTCGTTCTGGTGAGTATTCCGTAAATCAAAAATTTCGTATCGCCTTCTGACCGTTCACTTACGCTCCGACATTGCATTATCCATAATGGTTATTAGAACGTCATTTATTCATAAAATGAAGTAGTAAAGCATGAGAATCTTTATTCCATGTAGGTATATGAGGTTCTGAGTAGTTTTTTCAGCTATCTAGTAATACCACTCACTGTACTAAAGACCCTCGCCAATATTACTCGTACATGCCGCAGTACCAGTACCCGAAAAGGCAATGATAACCCAGAGCTTCAAAAAGAAAAAGGACATTCAACATCATAAGATTTCTTCCACTTCGTGCACAAGCCAGCATCCTTCAAAGTGAGAAGTTAATATCCTCGGGCACCTCCTTCAGCGTATGAAACTTCACATATTGCCCACCCTCCGCTGATTCCATTACAGCATCAGCAGAATGTTTCTGCACATACTTGAGCTGACCATTATCTACATACTCGGCGTACTGGACATTCTCGATGGTGACTTCCCTACCTAATAACAGGTTAGTCTGACGCGTTTGATGTAATTTTGAGATGGTGCCACAAAGAGGGAGTTATTAGCAGTCACATACCGGTTGGTTGGCCCTTCACACCAAGCTTGTATGGACGTAGAAGCAGAGTTGACTCATAGGTCTTCCCTTCATGGAAAATCTTGCCCGAAGTCCGTTCGAATAACATCCCACCGAAGCTGTCGTTGTCCCATTCAACATTCTGGTAATGCGAATTATTGATTCGTATACTCTTTGGAAATTCGGCGGCATTAGCTGGCTGCAAATCCTTGATCTGTGTGATACCAGAAGACGTTATATTTGGTGTAAATGGTGGGCTTGCACCGGCTTGGCTGTGAAGTTGGGCTCGAAGATCGCGAATTGTCTCGTCTCTCTTAGATATCTCTTGGGCTTGACGGGCATTGGTGGTAACCTGGCTCTTGATCAATGCCTCCCGAGCTTTGACTTCCAAACGAAGCATGCTGAACTCATTTTGTCGGGTAGTATTGAGGTCAATATATTCGTTTAGATCCTGAAGGATGCGCTGGGGGAGTGGATCGGGTTGCTAATTAATGGCAGTCAGTGATCAATCAGAACTAATCAAAATCCGAGGGATATTTGTAAATTGTCTTTGAATACGCAAAGAACCAATGGAAGTACATAAACCCATATGCACTGTACATGTCTGGATAGGAATCGGAGGGACAAAGGGGTTGCTTACCATTGTTTCATCACCTTCCTCCGTGCCCAGGGTAACTTCATCATCTGCTGATGACTGACCATCTGTCATCTTCGCGACCTCATTGAATTGGCTTTTAATCAATTTCTTGATCTCCGTCTCAGTGCCTACCCGATATTTGGGATCAAACAGGATTTGATTAAATTTAACGCTTTCCAAATCAAACTTGAACTTGCTCGATACCACTCTCTTGTCATCTTTACGCAGGTAAAAGAGCAGCGCCATCTCTGACGATTTTCGAATCTTTGCATATACCAGAATATTTCCATCATTTTTGTGCACACCGACCAAGAGAGCAGCTGGTTCAAAGACAAGGCCACCAGGAAAGGCGTCTTGGTCATGAAGTCCCATCTCCGCGCGAATATTCTTGCGTAGATTTGTCTCCAGGGAAAGCGCTTTTGCGGAAGGGTCAAGCTGCCGAGTGAATTCTGGTTTGAACTTGACTTTATCAATAGACACCTCATCAGTTCCGGGCACCACAAGATCGTCCCATTTTCGAATTATGGCCATGGGAGCGTCTTCGTCTTTGATCGCTTTGATGAGTAGACTGCAGGTTCTCAAAGTCAGTACTGTTTGCTTGATAATTTGAGATGAACGTTGAAACTCGACAGTATTCAGTGTAAGGCCTTGATCAGAGGTTGTGGAACAGCGAATGGGGGGGAAGTTGGAGAGATTACTCACCCGTTTGGCTCGAGAAGTATAGCATGGATTACCACCCAAGGCTCGTCGACATGGCATCCAATCACGGTATGAGTCCGCAAGATATCTGTTTTGGCCTTCTTCTGTGCTTGAGAACCCGAACCGTCTTCCGAATCCATTGCATTCATAGACATCGCAGAGCGATCCGTTGCCTTTCTCTTGGGTGCAGCCGGATTGATAATCGGAGGAACTGTGGCAGGAGATTTGAATCGCATGGTTGTTGCGGATCTTGGAGTAAGGGTCTTTGGTAGGGCCTGTTTGGCTGAAGATCCAAAGGGCTTGTACATGGTTGCTGCGGATCTTGGTTTAGGGTCCTTTAGTGAATCCTGTGAAAAGTGACTTTAGTATCTCTCCTTTGAAATGATGTTCTAGGAATGGTGAGGCTTCAACTTACAGCCATAAGGGTCCGAAGTTCATGAATTTGGGGACGAATTCTAATAGCCAAGTGTTAGAAGGTTGTATGAGGTTCACCCCTGAAATCCTGTACCCGCCGGAAATGAGGGTTATGTAATTCAAAGAGAACTTACACAGCACGTTTATCACTCAATAACATGAACTCTGGTCGGTTCATTGTGAAAGCATGCGGAGGTGTTGTTGTTATGGCAGATTACCGAAAGGTCAAAGTAAACAAACACGGGTGGTCACTGTTTTCTGGTTTAGCGTGCCATTGACCGCCCTCGAGCTCAATTGAATAAGGAGGAGAGTACCGCCCGTGAGTTCGATGGAAGTAGTACCGCAACTGTGGAATAAATTATTCTGATATGGCAATATGGCACACAGGGCTTGGGTAATGAGAATCAGTACTCTATTAATCATAACTAATTTGCTCCCTGAAGAAACTCTTCGAGGGTCTTGTCTCCAATCTTTCTGCTGCCATAAGGTACATAGGTATAAGTGAATTGTTTCCTCTAGTGGCGCTAGCCAATTTGGGACTCTTTGACTAGGTAGGACCACTTCCAAGACACCTGCGATTCATTCTTTCGTCAATGCAAACCAACTGTCATCACAAGATGGACGACCATAATATAGAGAACGTCAAAAGCAAGAGAACCAAGCGAAAGAAGGGCCCTGTGAGTGCTTATAGAGTTCAATCTAGACCTGCTCTTCCTACAAAGAGGCTAAGGTCGAATGCAGTACTCAGAGGAGCAGCAGCAAAGGTTCAAGGAGCGGAAACCCGAAAGAAAATTCTTTAGGGGCCTCAAAGCTTTTAGGAAGCTTAACGCGCCACCACAGTCTGGTGATGCCCACTCAGTTGGTGCCCAGGTCGAGTCCGGTGCTAGCCTTCTAGTTGGTATGATACTCGTCGAGCTCCCGATCGATAGACCATAGTCGAGACCCTTGCTGGCCATAGTCACTTACAAATGCCAAAACAGATTCATCGGTCATATCCCAGCCAGCTCAACAAAATCGAAAAAGCTATCATAGACACAAGGGCGAAACTCGGGAGGCTGCAATGGAAAGAGAGCCAAAAAGAATGAGGAGAGATGCAGAGGATGTGCAGGGTGAAGGGGACGAGGACGAGCAGCTGATGCCCGGTGAAGCAAAGGATATTCAAGGCGAACAGGTTGCGATGGCGAGTAAAGCAAAGAAGCAAGGCGAACGATATATTATGGATGTTGAAGATAAGAGAGCGGCTGATTCTGCATACAATCATGAGAACCCTTCAGCCAACAAGAAGTCGTACAACAGCCGGTATCGTAGCGAGAGCCCAGAGGTTCGGGTTCGATCTTGGAAGGAAATGGGGTTTCAAACTGGGAGATGGAGAGGGACATTGGGTACGTGAGAGTCGGGGCGTAGACCATGTTGTTCTAGTTTATATCGACACCATAGGACTCAGAGAGGACGAACGAGTATTGATCGGTCAGCCTAGATCGATAAATCAATAGGAACCATTTTACATCCTCCTAACGCTGCCTCATAAATACACCTACTACTTACAGACGGCAAATATTAGTCATTGAGCACCCATAATACAGCATGGGACATATGTAGGAATGGAAACAAGACTGGGTCACTCTTGCTTCATGAAGGATTTTCGGCGCAATATGGATTACCACGTCTGCTCTCTGCGCATGAGACATTTAATCACAACGCCCCTCGGTACTCGTCAACCTTCCAGATACAAAATAGCATCGCTGAAGAAAATTTACAGTATTTTGATACGAGAAGCAAAAGGGGTCAACTGCCGTTTTAGGAAAGTGGGGTTGGGGGTTAGTACCTAGTTCGGCTGAAAATGATGACTAAGCTTCAACTTCAACGACACTTCACTATCTTATCGTGAATTGTTTCCTATTTGCAAACTCACCAGAACTAACCTTCTTCTCCTGCTCTCCGATTTAGATCGTATCGATCTTGCAAGGACTTCCATTATAGTTGATTAGGGAGAGTATCATATGTACCGGTGTTGCATCAAGTGATGCCCTTGAGAGGGATTCTGCATTGTAGACCAAGTCTCGTCGTTTGAAATGTTCCTTTCGTCTTTGCTCATTTACCCACTGTCGATGCGCTTATACGTGGTCAGAATGTGCTGATTGATCTGTCTCTGCGAGTCTGCTGCATTGATTATGAATTCGCGAGAGAAGCAATCTGAGAGTTGCTCCGCGTCTGATATTGAGAGAGGATCCGAGGCACATTATAGGTGGTGCTTGCCTACGTTCACTTAAACCCCCGTGTTCTGCTGCGTTGCAAAACTTGTCGCTGCACATTCTAGGCATGGGCAGCATGGGAGCTTGCCCTAGGGCATCTAATGATATTTCACCCGTTTATATCAGCGCAATATCAGATCCATGCCTACCTGATCAATTGAAGCGCTGGGGTATTAGGTTTGAATTTATTTCGAAGCATTGTGGTTCCTACTGATATGCTTGAACGTGGGTGCTTCTCAGAGCCGGGGTTTTGCCAAGTCTAAGCATATATTGGAGTAAGCCATTATATTGACAAATTCACAATAGGCCAACAGGCCAACTGGCCACATGGTCGAGTAAGTTTAAACCCCAACCCTATTATTATCAGAAATTCGTTTACTATCTCTAGCGGGGAGTGGAATATCATGGTTGGCGTCGACGAAAATTTTCAGATGACCTAGTCTTCTGAAAATATCCCACTACGTTAGGCTTTGTTCCAGTGCGAGAAGGGTTGTGAGCAACATGATATTCCAAAAACAAAAACCAAAAACCAGTTAAGGCATCTGTAAAATACCCCTATCTTTTTGCTTATTTTTGATTTCTTTTTGCCCTCCCAGACTTATAACGGATCTTTCTGGGGGAAGGTTTATTATTATTTCTTTGCTGTTCTTATCCTCTACCGAAAAAACGTTGTTCATTCTCGATTGGGTATTTGGGTATATCTAGGCATTTTTTAACTTCTTTAAGTTTTTCCTCATAGGGCGCTCATATTGCATCTTTTCGAAATCAAGGGCGACCACATGTGCACCTGATCCAGCCCCTCTGGAACCTAATATGGGCCGCTTGAGTGTTATCTATTTTGTATCCGTCTACAGGTACAAGTAAATCCTGTTTCGCAAAGTGCCCTTCTCCATATGCTAGAGCCTGGGATTTGTATCATCATATGTTATTGATCATGAATGAAGAAGATCGAAGACTTTCTAATCGATGATCCATTTAACCGAGATCTTTATGAAGCGAACAGAGACTTTCTACCCTGTGAATGGTTCCTAGTAACTTGCCCTATTCAAGATTTTTTCTTCGTGAAACGCGTAATTGTTGACGCGCCAAAATTGACACCCACGTCCCGCTCTTTCCCAGCTCCCACATCGACGACGTTTCATTCCACTACATCCCCTTCGTCCACCACGTTGCACCTACCAATATGGCACCACCCTCGGTATGTACCCGTCCAATTGGGCGCTCTCAGGCTTGCCCTCTTGCTCACCTATGTCTTCGTAGTATCCCAAGAAGTTCAAGAACCGTAGTGGAAATCGCAACCAGACCGCAATGCAGAAGCCAAACAGCGGCAAAAGTGGCGCCTTCAAGGCCAAGCGCAAGGACAAGGAAATTGAGCGGATCAAGAGGCTACGAGCAGCTGGAGTCCTTAATGCCGACTGTAAGACTCCACGATATCCAGCAATATCCTCCTCGACCATGATATAACAAGCTAACTTGTGGTCTGATAGCCGTTGCAGTTCGCGACCTAAACGAACACCGAGTTCCGCGCAATGGGAATGACAACGACAACGACGTGCCGCCAAAGCATACGAAGAGAGAGAGAAAGCGCCAACGATTGATGTGGATCTCCAAAGAGGTAGCTAGACCCCAGACTTGGGAGGGTGAGGGAATCTTTCGACGTGCGATGGGATTCGACGGATCTGACGATATGTATAAATTCACAGAGGGCAAGGCTGCATTGTGACTCCCTGGGTACGGCAACGGTGCTGACCAGCACACAGATATCGATGAAGTCATTGAGTTTAAGTTCTCATGGGTCTGGATGGACGTCGTCGAGAAGACTGATTGGATAAAAAGCGAGACGGGCGGAAAGGACGTGGAATATACGTACGAAACGATCATTGGACCAAGTCCAGTTCAAGACTTGGTGCTTCCATACCGCCCAAGATAGGGATGACTTCTTCTGGATCATTTCTCCCTCGGGCATATATGAATCACGCAATGTCACGGCGGATGTAACGTTATGGATGAGAGACGAAACTGCATGGCAGACATTGTGCTTGTTCTGGATATCCTGAGATGTTATCTTGCAGGAGAGTAAGGTCCTGTTTCGTATGAGTCAATGAGCAACACTCCGAATCAACACACTCTTCTATGTCCAATCGCGGATGTCGTGAAGCATTTGAATATGGCCATCTTCTGATCCGCATTTACCATCCTAGTCTTCATGCAATCCACTGAGATAATAATAATCCGATTTTCTTCTTGAAAAGCTACAACTTTGAACTCGATAACAGTAAGACTTGAGTGTACTATTTAGAGTCATATGGTAGTATATAAGAGTTTAGTAATAAGTCCTGCAAATAAAGCCTATCCTACAAATGTGGCGCTTAGCTATAGGGGCATTGTTAGTGCGTTTAGCCTTAAATTTAGCGGCTTTCGGCATTTTTCTCCTATCAGCAGAGCCTAAATTTAGGAAGTGATGCCCCTACCTGAATTACGAAAAATCCGAGAGACATCCCAGCTTTAATCATCACCGCGCTAATAAGACAAGTGGTAGACATGGTTTGAATATTCCTCTTGCGTTCCCCTACAAGATATGTTATAAAATAAATAGTAAATTAATCGTGCATTTAGTTCCCCTTGCTCCGTTCCCTCTGAGAGAATAGAATGATCTGAAAGTACGAAGGAAACATGGACGCCCATTAGTACATGCCAATCAATCCATCCCATCTAGTATCTCAGCAGCTATACCCTTAAGCAGCCTTTCGCATCATGATTTTCGCGTCAATATTCGGAATGATCTTCCAATCAAGCAACCAATTATCCGGCCGTTCTATCCCCTCCGGCAACTTCAAATCATAACCTCTAAGCACACACACCAACAAACACTTAATTTCATCAGAGGCAAAAAAGCGTCCACAGCAAGCATGTCGCCCATACCCCCAATACAAGCTCTTCTTCCCGCTCTCCACAAACTGGTACTTGTTCTCGTTCTCCGGTGACTCTTTGCGTATCCTGTAATAGCGGAACCCATCGAAGACGTCGGGGTTCGGCACGTCGTTGAGCTGGTCAAAACCCGGGAGGCTGGTCTGAGTGCCGGAGGGGATGATATGTCCATTTGAGAGGTGGATGTCTTGTGTTGTGACCCGGCGGGAGGTAGTCAGTGTGATTCCGTTGAGACGTTGGGATTCCTGTTTCTAATGAGTATCGTAGATCATGTATTGTGATACGATCATCTTACCTTGATGAAGCTGTCCATTTTCTGCAGTCTCGAAAGTGTTACTTTTGTTACGTCGTGTCCGTCACCTAGCACGTCTTGAATCTCATGTCGAAGTGGCTCGACGTAATCTGGGCGGGCGGCGAGATCTACACATTGCAAATTAGCGGGCGTGAAACTCCCAAACGGGGGGGGTTCCATGCCATATATTGCTTGTGTGAACGCCATGCTAGTTGTATGAATAGACCCAAGCGCACCCATCAACTGACACTCTACCTGCTCCTGCAAATTAACAGGCCCTCGTTGAATACTCAGATCCAAGGCCCATTGAATCAAATCGATCGGCTTCTGGAAATCTTCGTTCTCCATATTCTTCATCCGCTTCTCGATGATCGGTATGGCGATTTGGTTTGCTTTTTTCATGCACGATTTTATACGGGATAACTCAGGAATGAAAAATTGCGCCAGAGGGCGCAGGAAGGTAGGACACAGGATTAGTTTATTACTACCTTGGAATACGTTGACTAGATAGTCGATGCAGACTTTGGCCCACTCTTCGTGACTGTTGAGCTCCTCCCCGGAGAGCAAAACCCCACCGGTTGTGGCGATGAGATGAGGGACTTCAGGGAAGACAGTAACGGGCTTCCATTCTTGAGCTTATGTCAGTAGATGACGGCAAATGCATGTCTGAAAGTACCTTCAGTAACTGGAAAATGACTCGCTAAGGACTTTCGAGCAACTTTATATACTGCGGGTATGAATTTTCCTGCCAAAGGTGAGACATAATTGTAGAGTCCTATCAGTAGTTCTAACATACCAGCTTGAGGACCCACGTTATTCCTCATTGAAGTCGTCACCAAGTCCGTTACCGGGGTTTTCGTATACTTGCTCATCAACGACTATTTTTTAGAGTCAGTAACTAAAATGTATGGTATAGAAGGGATGATTACTAGCTCCTGCGCCTGTGCAAAGTCAAAATGCGAGTCGGGCATGGATTTCAACTCATCGAAATATTTCGGTGGTATCAAAACTACATCGCCCTCCAAGGCTTGCATCTTATAAAGAGTGTTTGAAAACTTCACATAATAATTAGCGGCTTTCCATTTCTCTTCGATTTGTATAGAAGGCCTAACCTTTTTATATGCTCTTTGAAGCTTCCCCTTTGTACCTGTAGGAATAAACAGCCAGTCTTTGATGCCATGTCCAATGCCTGGTATATTTCTGAGTCTGTATTTCTGAATGAGTGAAGGGGGGTTGCTGAGAAGGATCAACACTGCGAAAATCAGGGCAAGTGTTTGATACATTGGCAGGAAAGATAATGTTAGGAAAGCAAAAGTTGATAGCTGTTGATTGTTTGTTTTCAAGGTTGTATCAGAAGGCTGTGAAGACTTCTCGTGGCGGATAGGGTATATATTGTGCGTTCCACAGGCAGTAAGCCGCTGTTGATGTCAGGCATTTTAAGACATCCGGACACTAGGAGACCATGGTCAATAGTAACACAACCTAGCCTATCTCGAAGAACGTGTAAGATGCGCAGCAATAGTCAGCTTGTGTAAGAAGCTAGGTAAAAGCTGACGCGGACGAAAATCGAAAACCATGTGTAGCGGGATACAGCCGATGTTGCGATATCGCTGCGGGCAATCCTCTTGTGTTCAGCGAATAGTATTCGTAGAACACCACCGATCTACATAGGCACCCGAGATAACGAAATATCAATACGCCGAGAACGCCAATATAGACTGAAGGGGAGATGCGCAGATTCCCATAGCTGAAAAACATTGTCTCGGCAGCTGTGATATTTGACAGACAAGGGTCGGCATCGGACTCGACTTCACCAATTGCGCAGACATAACAGCTTAAAGCTGAACTAATTCAATATTGTCTGCTGGCTCCGACTTTCAAATGGCGCTTTTGGTACCATTCTGAGGTGTCACATGAAAATAATATAGGGTGTCACAAAATGGGTCATAGAAAGATGTGACTTAACAGCAGTGCGATATTCCAATGTAGCGTTGGAATAAAACTTGATCCATCAGACTCCGTAAATCTCGAATAATTATTTCTCGAAGCATGAACATAATGCCATCAGCAAGTAGTCTTGAAACGCACAAGGATAAAGTGCTGCGAAGCATCTCTTTAGCATCGGAATATGCCTTCAAGCATTCCGAGGATGATGGACACTGGTATGGAGAGATGCGTTCCAATTCCACTATAACTGCGGAATATTTGATGTTGCAATACATACTGGGAATCGACCTCCTACCTAATGCCGAAGCACTTAAGCATGAGCTCTTATCGGGCCAGAAGAAAGATGGCGGGTAAGTAGATATTTCCTGTGCAAAATTTGCTTCACCTCGGCGGATTTCAAAGCTGAGCACTTGGCTCTCTCGAAATATGTTCCTGCTTCCTTCGCAAAACCAAAATTTGATACTGACTCCACTATTTTGGTGTGTAGATGGAACATAGGATATGGATTACCAGGAGACATCTCCACAAGCGTTGAGACGTACTTGGCCCTCAGGCTATTGGGGATTCCAAGCGACAATCCAGCAATGCAAAGGGGGCGCCAATTCATCACGGGAATTGGCGGAATTCCGAAAGTCAGAGTATTTGTGAGTCTGCAACACCCAATTACTGGAAAATTAGCTCTAGAATTGGGTCCACGGCTCGTTACACGGGTGTTAACTTTGTCGACCATAGACACGCATCTATCTCGCAATGTTTGGCCTCTTCCCATGGAGCGGTATTCCACAACTACCTCCAGAGTTGATCCTACTACCACCACAAACGAAAATCAACGTGTATCGCATGTCATCATGGGCTCGGGCCACCTTAGTTCCGCTTTTGGTCATTGCCCATCACCAACCCACATTCCCACTACCAAATGGCCTCTCTACAAACAACGATTTCATTGATGAGTTATGGCGTAACCCAGGAGATAAGTCGGTCCCCTACTCCCCCCCTCTACTTGAACAATGGCGCAAGAAGGGCATGTTCAGTTGGGAGTTTGGCTTTACTATAGCAGATACGACACTGTGGTATCTCAGTAACGCATTACGAAGATTGCCAACGCGAAAACATGCAATCAAAAAATGCGTAGACTGGGTTCTTGAAAGGCAAGAAAAGTCTGGGGACTGGGCTGGGATCCTCCCGCCGATGATTAATAGCATTCTTATGTTGCATTTAGAGGGATTTAGCCACGACAGCGAGCCTTTCCAAGGGGGCCTAGCAGCCATAGAAAGATTCACATGGAAGAACGAAAAAGGCATGCATGTTCAAGCTTGTGTATCACCTGTCTGGGACACTACCCTCATGACAATTGGACTTCTCGATGCCGGTATACCTGGCTCAGACGACAGACTGCAAAAAGCATTGGTTTGGACGAAAGAAAGGCAGATCAATGGCCCTGAAGGTGATTGGAGAGTTTATCGGCCTGAGCTGACTGCAGGAGGCTGGGCTTTCGAATACCACAACACCTGGTATCCCGATATTGATGATACAGCGGCGGTGATAATCGCTTTTGTGAAGCAAAAACCGGAAAGCGTTGGCTCAGACCACGTCTTGTCTGCCCTGGATTGGCTCCTAGGTATGGTTAATCCTGACGGTGGATGGGGAGCGTTTGACGTTGAGAACAACAACGACTTCATGAACAAGTGTCCATTCAGTGATCTCGATGCTTTATGCGACCCCAGTACAGCCGATGTGACAGGACGAGTCGTGGAAGCATTTGGACTTATTCTCAGTAGCAGAGCTTTCCCAATTGATATTGGTCTCGAGAAGACATTGACTATAGCTGTCCACAACGCCATCAACTACCTTGCATCAATTCAGGAGTCAAATGGATCATGGTGGGGTCGGTGGGGTGTTAATTATGTGTATGGAACAAGTAATGTACTTTGTGCACTTGCGTATTCGGACGGTGGAAGAATTGAAGACTTGGTCAATCCCGCTATCGAGTGGCTCAAAAGCTGCCAGGCACCGAACGGGGGCTGGGGAGAATGTCTCGAGACGTATGCCGACCCAGAAAGAGCCGGCAAAGGTGAAACGACTGCATCTCAAACTGCCTGGGCATTGATGGGATTGCTGGCACATCTGGCACCTACGGATGAGAGTATTCAAAGAGGAATAGCATTCTTACTGGACTCGCAAGACGACCACCGGGACGGCAAAGGCGCTTCATGGTTAGAACCTCAATTTACAGGAACTGGTTTCCCCAACCACTTCTACTTGCGATACGACTTCTACCGGCAGTAGGTCCCAAATTGTCCCTCGCCAATCCGAGACTCCTACTGACTGCCCTCTCCTATAGATATTTCCCTTTGATGGCTTTGGGTCGCTATTCAAAAGCCATGAAATTTGTCGGGAGTGCGAAGTAGGCATTTTTCGGCTTTGCTGTATTGTACTATCGCGTTTATATGTTATGAGGGGTGTAATCATAGAAGTAGAAATGAGAGACATCAGAAAGTCTAGAATGTTGGGAGATGAGGAAGATTGAGGAAGGAGGCGGTGTTCAGTTCGGAGGTTGCGTAATAAACTAGGCGGGGATAGCGCGATGCTCGATTTGGATGTCTCACGTGCTGAGGGAGATTTAGGTAGTGCTTCGGATATCCTCATTGAATGCTTAATCAATCCAGTTTCCTTTCGCCACCTCAGCCTTCGTCCAATCCTCTAACTTTGCAGCAAGAACCATATCCTTTGCCGAGCAACTTTGCCATCCGGCACTAGATATCTGCTGAAAATAAGTACCGCTTTGCTCGGCTTTCATGTCTGGGCTCGCTGCGCAGAAAAGTGAAGAAAAGTGACGTTCTCGCGCCCGTATCTGCATCTTGTTGTGATCCGAGGGATGCCATAGGACCAGTAAGTTTCATCCACCACTCTTGTTCTGCGATCTTGCTTGAAAGTCCGCTTTTGGCAAGACTAGGGTGCACAGCCGAAGTCCATATCTCGCCATCCTCTGCGTTGGATGCCGGTGCTGAGGGACCTGGGAATAGTCCTCATAGTCAGCGATATTATTTGAGAATCATTTGGAGTTCACGAAGGACTTGCTTACCGTACAGTTTGTAGAGGGTCTTTGCGTGAAGGATATTGGCAACTTTACTTTGACCGCAGCGATTCATATTGGAATTTCCAGTAAGAGAGGTATCAGCAAAGTTTATTCCGCCTTTCGGAGCCCAAAAATGTCCGAAAGAAGAAATTTACGACGCGAACGAACGCTACCAGGCAGAAGCGATTTCGAGGTTCTGAGCATCATTGGCAAGAGATGAGAGGTAAAGACCCAATGCGCCAGGTAATTGGTTCGCCATTGAGCCTCGTATCCATCTTCGGTTATTTCAAGGGGAGTGGCCATGATTCCAGCGTTGTTGATGAGACCGTGGAGAGTGGTTCCTTCGACAAGAAATTGTTAGCGGCTGAAACGACGGAAGAGAGGTTGTTGTGGTCCATCTCTAGTAAGGTGACATTCGCTTTGGGGTATATGAGTTTAATCTCTGCAATTGCCTCGGAGGCTTTGGTGGGAGATCGAGCACATATGTATATGTGCGCGCCATGCTCCGCCAGCCGGGAAATAGTGTTGTACCCTCTACATACCTGTAAGCCTTAGACTGGATAAAGTAGAAGCGAGATATATGTAAGCTTTTCTAGAGAGATTGGGGAGAGAATCTGGGTGAAAGGTCATCTTGAAGTTTCTATCGAAAGACACGTATGAAAGGGAAGGACGAAGAAAGATGAGGACTTTGAAGAACTAGGATATAATTGGATAGGTGAGGCGTTTGAAGACTGGATGAGACTGGTTCTGAAGAGAGAAGGCGATGCAACGCTTTTATATAGATATTGGATGGTCTGCAAAAGCCGAGTTTACTTACGCATACACATATCTGTTTCTGTCTACGCACGTTACACGGATTGGAATCTGTTGACATGTTATTGGTTCAATTAATTGAAAGCAAGTGGAGGTTGTCGGCCGTGAGGTTGGCGGCGGAGATTGGTATAGCCTAGACCTACTAGCTCCTAATTTAGTTAGCGCTGTAAGGCCATTGCATTAGCGTGAGACTTCCATTCTCCTATCAACTCCGCATAACATGAAGGTACTCCAGAGCAAGATTTTGCTGCGGTGTCCCTCAAAAATAATTTTGATAGCTCACAAGGTGATAAGTAGGTCATGTTTCCCTTGTCATACTTGCTAGCGGTAAGCAGACTGCAGTATCTTCCAACCTCTGACGCAAACCTGCAAACTTCTTCCATATTTTGCCGCAATCCAACAGATGCAAAGGCTTCGTTCACAGTCATAATAATGGCTACTATTCGCACCCTGTCAGATCTCCGTCTGGAGCGGATGCCACAACTAGCCGAGGTGATTGAAATACGCCCGGTCTGCTGGCGAGCTATCGTGCTAATTTGAAGAAGGCGAAGGGCATACATGAAGACTGGACCGGAATTGGTGATGCTGAAACTCGTAGGAAGTTGCAGAATAGGCTCAACGTCAGGGCTCATCGTAAGTGAGGAATTTTTATAGTATGCTGGCATCAACACGGGTTACTGCCACGGTCTTTGATCGTTGTCTTTTTCCGTCATAGCTCCAGTCTCGCGGACACACTCAATCAAAGCGTACACTGTTGAACCCTCTTGTTGCATTTTCTTCGCGGCAATCAACCACCCCAGAAAGCAGGAATATCCCGATACCCCACAGTCCAAAAACCATTCAAGTCTCTGAATAATGATCGAAATTCCATCTCCTATGAGCATATTGAAGTTGCATGCCAACCATTTCTGAGTAAAGTAATTGGTCCTTGACATTTCAACAGGAAAGCGCAAAGCCGCACAATCTCAGGCGCCAGCCCTACCCGCACCTGCCACAGATGTGCCAACGGTTTGTTGGGACGAAGATCATCAAACAGTCACTCTTCTTTCAGCTTCGCTAGCCAATACAATCCCCAAACCACCGAGCCCTTTAATTCCTCCGACGTTTTGCGGAACACCGACATACCCAACCACAAGGATTATCTTCCCCCTCACTTCGGATCATCTAATTACTCTCGTCCAATACAATGTCCTTCGCGCCGCCATGACCAACCTGCGTCTCCTCTCAGCACTACACACTGTTCCCTCGGAATGCTCACAAGCTCTGCGAATCGTTCCTGCGCCCACCACCAACGCCACCACTTTTTCAGGGCCAGACCAACGCGTTCCTCCATCACTTGAACCCACTCCCCTTCAGCGCGCTGTCATACATGATAAGTGGATAAGTATCCTGCCCCATGCTGTCTGGAGAGACAATTGCATCCTGGCTGCTGGGACTTATGATTCAAATGACATGCGTCGTGATTTACTAGGTGGACTCTGGGAAGGGTTCCCGGGATCTGAGAGTGAGCGAAGAGGCTTGATTGCTTGGTCAACGCCGTGGGAGATCAGTGGGTGGGAGGTCTCGGAAGGGTTTATCGAGAAGTGGGGGTGGCTATTGAAGGGGTGTGAGGGAGTCATGGAGGCTACAAATCGATGGAGAGCGTTGAGGGGAGAGGAACCTGTTGTGATCGAAATATGAGTTTATCATCGGAAGGCATGTGTTTGAAGAGGTGCGTGTGTTGTCTGGACAATTCCCCACGAGGTGAGGGTCCAATTTCCCACAGTTTCACAGATAAAAGAGACTGAGTTCAGAAAACAGGGCTCCCTAGGTAGTTTTCATTGCCATGAACGTAAGGTCTGACGGAAATGTCGCAAAACTGAGAATTTTGAAAAACTCTGGATTACAAATCAAAGCCACAATTACGAATTAATCTGGTCTAAAACAATTTGCAGAACTTCATGCACTTGCAAATTATGGGTGTCCAAAATCGACGTATCACAAATAAGCCTTCGGCTCATATCTCGACGATGATCAATACGTTCGGAAAAAACCTCTATATATTAGCGTGGAATATTCTACGACGGCTTGCGAGAAAGTGGAAGCTGAAAATAGAATCAATAAAGCGACAAGATGTTGGGTTCTAAAAGAGATCACGAAAACGAGGATTGAAGACATGAAGTTGAACACAAAAGCCCTAGTCCAGATGGGAGCGCATCACATTACCTACCGGGCCCCGGTTACTTCTATGAAATATTTGGGCTGCTGAAGCCCACCACCACCTCCTTTCTTTCCGCTCTTATCAAAATCCACCTGTATGTTAGCATGTTAGCTATGATGCGGGCGTTCCGGATCATATATTAACGGCGACCACGACCGCCATGGCATTGCTCTTGCCCATAGTGTACACTGTAAGCTTAGGCGAAGCACCAAATGGGAAGGTACTGAAAAAGCACGTGGGAACGTGCAAGGGTGAATTATACTGCATGCAGTGAATGGCGATAAGGTACAAGGGACACGCCGTGTTCCTGAACTGGTGAACTAGATGCCATCGCTTAAGAGATTTCTGCTTCTTTAAAAGAGCCTCTCAGACCCTGACAAGTTCCATCAAGACGTCCATTTCGAAGCACCAAAATGAGGCTTTCAACTGTCCTTAGCGTAGCTGCCGCCGCCAGCTCTGCACTGGCCTGTGATTCTTGCTATGGTCCCTCATCTGCCGTCGTTCATGAACGCAATGTTCGACGAATGCAACCGGAAGCCAGCAATGCTACTTCTGGCCCGAAGAGTCGACTTGAATGGGGTCAATTGAACTTCTTGCACACCGTAGGTCATCTATTCCATCATATGATCAAGACTTGAGCATTGACACTATCTAGACAGATACTCATGGTTGGCTTGAAGGACATCTCAAGGAGCAGAACTATGGTGCTGATTGGGGTGACTTTGTCTCGTTTTCCAGACACATGAAGCAAAAGGCAGGGAACCTAGGCGTTGATCTTTTGCTCGTTGACACTGGTATGTGACTTTCGGACTGCCTTGTATTTAACGACAAAGACTGACTACTTTGATGCCAAGGCGATCTCCACGATGGGAACGGACTCAGTGATGCCGCTCTTCCTAATGGACTTCTGTCAAACCCCATATTTGAGCAGATTGAATATGACGTTCTCACCATTGGTACGTCGACCCGTTGAATTCACTTGTTTACTGACGGACATTAGGCAATCACGAGCTGTATTTGACCAACATTGCATATGAGGTAATACCTTATACTTTTTAATCTTTCCCTACAACGATCTTCCAACCTGTTCTATTTTAGTTGTTTGTGGACATGATTCAAACATATTTTTGCCTCTCGACTTAATTGCCTAGAATAATCTGACGGAAGAAACAGACCTATCAAAATTTCAGTAAGGTCTGGGGCGACAAGTATGTCACTTCGAATGTCCAGATCTACAACCCGGCTACATCTCAGTTCGAGTACATCGGATCAAAGTACCGCTACTTCACAACTCCTCATGGTAAGTCGTGTCTCCCGATACACACCCGGCCAAGCTAACTAAATGGGTCTAGGTCTTCGGATCATGACATTTGGCGTTCTCTTTGATTTCACAGGCAACTCAAATGTCTCAAAAGTCATCAAGGCTGCAGACCTGGTACAGCAGCAATGGTTTTTGGATGCAGTCAATTTCTCAGAGCCTGTTGACTTGTTTCTTCTAATTGGTCATAACCCCATCCATGGTTCTGGGTCTACTTTTGGTCTCATTCATGATACCATCAGAAATTTGCGTCCGAATACACCCATTCAAGCATTCGGTGGGCACACACACATCAGAGATTTCACAGTCTATGATGACAAGAGCACTGGTCTAGAGTCTGGTATGTCCTGGATCCTATCCATTTTGTCGCCATTCTAACTCCTTGCAGGGCGGTATTGTGAGACTCTTGGGTGGCTATCGATGTCTGGGATCAACTCTTCAACTTTCAACGGCAATTGTAAACCTCGTGGTGTCGCCAATCCAACACGGAAAGCTACCAACACATCCACATCCGGCCTTGTTTACTCCCGGAGATATCTGGACTGGAACCGACTGACATTCGAGTACCATGCCACCAACTCCCAGGATAGCACTTTCGATTACCACAGCGGTTTGAGAGTTTCAGGCGATATTACGGATGTTCGGAAGAAGCAGAACCTCACGTCCCTCTACGGTTGTGCACCTGCAACCTGGTGCCAATCCTGCCAACCCTTTGAATCTGCTGGAAACATCTTCAGCCTCGTAGAAACTGCTCTCGGGGCTAC
The DNA here is from genome assembly GCA_032629725.1 of Gremmenia infestans. Classification (NCBI taxonomy): domain Eukaryota; kingdom Fungi; phylum Ascomycota; class Leotiomycetes; order Helotiales; family Hamatocanthoscyphaceae; genus Gremmenia; species Gremmenia infestans. The sequence continues at coordinate 882,607 of JAFEVB010000008.1, forward strand.
TGTGATCAATGCTTCTCGATCTTCCATTCCTCGATACATCATCCTGAACACTGGATCGATCCGATTCGATCTCGTCAAAGGGCCTTTCACATATGATGATAGTTTTATCGTTAGTCCTTTCACCGATGCCTTTCAGTATATTGCCAACGTCCCTTACCACATGGCGCACAAAGTCCTCGCTAGTCTCAACGATGCCACCTTGCCAGACAAGCGTAACTCAGCTGGCTCAACCTGGGGTTCTATGCCCCTCGTAGTCGAGAGAGACTCCTGCCTCGACCCCACTGTTGGTCTTATATCCGGAACTACGGGCGAGCTCAAGACACGCGGTATCTCTCGACGCCAAACGGTCGGTCCAGGATATACCACCACCGACGCCTTCGGCACAGATGGGGATGACACAGTCCACTCCAAGATCGCCTCGTATTCGCAACCTAACTATGTACAAGGCAACGCTTCCTTCCCTGTCGATGGCACTACGCCAGCTACTGTTGATGTGATATTCCTTGATTACTTTGCCAGCAACGTTGTTACTGTCCTGAACGCCATGGGTGCAAATTATACCTCGGCCGATCGAAGCTACTACCTGGACCAAAGCTTTACTACGCAGAGCTACCTGCCTGAGTATGCCAAGTTGAATTGGCAGGCCAATGTGCCAAATTGTCCAGTGGGACAAGGTGTTGGATTCAGCAGTAAGGCTTGAGATGTAAAGATGGAATGTAGTTATGCCATCCGCTGCTACTCTATAAAAACAATGTAATATACCCGCAGCATCAATCGCACTACTCTCGTGATTTAGCTATCTACTAAAATCTCAGCTCATTTCGAAAGATTTAAATGCAACATAACCCTACTCCTAAAAGGTCAAAGTTATTCTCATCCATCGATGTTGGCTCAAAGAAATACGTCCTGTGAGGGCGGACAGGCGAGCGGATGATGATTTCGCAAGAACGTATGGATTCTCTGAAGATTAGTAAGCCCTGCTCTCTCTCGATAAAAGCACCATTCATGCCAAGTTCTTTCGCCTGGAAAGTCCTGTCTCCTTACCCCACCCACACTTGCCCCATGGGGTTTCAAGCCCGACCTCTCGGCCGTTCTATCGGTTATGCCTGGCAACACCCTCCTTTTCCTTTCCTCTATTTTGTTCTTTATATATCGCCAAAAGAAGTGCGGTCCGATTGAGGTCCCGAATATGCTTATTTGACTGTGAGTTTTCTCCCGAGGCAGCTGCCCCTCCCCGCACCTGAGCGCTGTGTGATTTAAAAGTCACGGCCAGCATTGGGTAAATGTAAATGCCGAGCTATGGTGTATATTGCTGCAATATATTTACGAGGATTATTACTAGGATTACATTATATCCAGCCCTCTGGACTTCCGTACGCTTCTTCACACACCTAATTCAGTGGCATATACTTCCGGTATGCGACTTCCTACTGAGAGCTTGTTCCTCCGGAATGGCTCTTCCCTCTTGAAAAGTCGCTTGAGAAGGCGAGGTTAGAGTCTGGCCGACATAGTTCCTTGGATTATATCAAGTTCTCGGACAATACCCTCTATTTTTAGTCAAGCAATGCAGTTTTCAATTGGTCTCTCCGTATTCGGTCACTTGTATACACTGAGCGTCTGAAAAACAGCAATATAAAGTTAACTCAGTTCTCCCAGATTATCTCTTCAGATGATCTAATACTGTGATCTCTTCATATCGCTATGGTCTTGTTTTCTTCCATCAGGCTGATTAAGCAGCTTTCGGTAGCTGTTCTAGCATTCGCCATCTTCATCTATGCATTACCAGTGGAAAAACGAGCGACGCAGATTTCATTGATAAACTACAACTTCTCTGAGAACGTACTGTCTGGTTCAATCAATGTAAGTCATTCCAGTATTACCATGACCACTGCCTAATCTTGTCGTCTATAGATACAGAATATTGCCTTTTCAAAGGTAGTCACTCTCGTGTATGCCATGGGCAATACTTGGAGCGCCTCACAGAGTATATCTGCAAGCTACTCTGCTGCTGGGTCAAGTGGTTATGAAACATGGGGTTTCTCGGGGACTGCAGCCGGCGCAACCCAATTCTATGTAAGTTATGATGTTAGCGGAAATTCGTAAGTTCTTGAGATCCTCTGTACACACTCTCCAACCTGACTGAATTTGAGATACTATGATTCTGGGAATTCCGTGAACTACCAGATATGTTCTACTTCATTCTCTACCACGAGCACTTCCAAGACTTCAACAAGCTCGTCAACTTTTACAACTCCGATTACCTCACCTTCATCTACAGTTACCGTCGTTGGAACCGGAGCTGTTTCGCCCAGCATACCACCACCAATCATTCCCACGTCAATCCCCAGCGAAAGCCCCGCTACTGCACCAAGCGGGTGTGGGAACTGGAATGGAGGAGATAGCTGCCCCTCAGACAGTGTATCCTCGTTCACATCTTCAGCCGAACAACGTCGATGGCAGACTCCACCACAAGGAGGTCCAGCTTACGATCCTAGCTTTGGAGCATACCGTGACCTTGTCGGGTATGCCGACATCCAGTACAGTGCCGCTCGGACAGCTGCAGCAGTCGTAATTGACGCTGCTTCGAGAACTAGAGAGACTCTGGCGTACTCTTTCAATGGAGAAACCGCGTCTTCTAGCAACGTCTACCAAGTCACTGCTAGCTTTGCAACTTCTCTTTCGATGACAATTTCTACATCCAGAGGCAAGACTTTGACTTTAGACCTGATCATCTTCATCTGGCAAAGCGCATCTCTCACTGCTGCACAAAGCTCCTTCCAAAGTGGTCAGAAGGGAGGAATCGCTGAGCTATTTGGCTGGCCGTGGGTGGATGTCGGCAAAGAATGTGCCTTTTTGGGCAAAGCTGGTTATATGGGAGTGAAGATTTGGCCTCCGAATGAGCATGTGTGGGGTTCAAACTATGTACGCGCATACTCAGGTCTTAAAACCCTACATCCCGGCTAATATTATGAAACAGTACGAAACTAACAAGCAATTTCGCCCGTGATATATCGTCTACTAGCCTGTTAGCTACCAACTACGTTCTCGAAGTGGTATCCGAGACGAGCTTCGAGCAATGATCCAAGCCTGCCGGACAGCAGGCGTTCGAGTCCACGCAGATACTGTGGTAAATCACATGGTTGGGCAAGGAACGGATATCCAGAATCATCAGAACACAGATTGTTCTACATATACCGGTCATAATGCCACAGCAGGATCTCCATACTTCACATCTGCCAACACCTATCTCATCAACCCGCAAACAAACACAAGGCCGACACTCGAACTTCCAGCGGTTCCTTACGGTCCAACAGACTTCCATTGTGAACGCTCAATCAGTTCTTGGACCGACATGAATCAAGTCACGAAAGGATGGCTCGTAGGACTCACAGATCTCAATACCGAGAAACCATACACACAAGTTCGCATTGCAAGCTACGTCGTAGATCTGCTCTCTATCGGCTTCAGTGGCCTTCGCTTTGACGCCGCCAAGCATATCGGACCGTCCTCCATCGCAGCCATCTTCGCAATAGTGAAGAAGAAGATGGGAGGCAGTATGCCAGGAGATTACATCTCCTGGCTAGAAGTCAATCTCGGCGGCGAGTCATCAGTGCTTGCTTGTGATGGTGGTATTGATAGCTGGTACACAAATTTCAGCACCATACTGACTAATAATGGCTTCACAGCGGATGAGATAAGTCAGATCAAGATTTGGAGTTCTGATTATCCGAAGGAAATGCCGATATTTGGGAATTGGGTGATTACTGCTAGTAGATTTGCAACTCAGAATGATGACCATGATCAGCAAAGCTCTGTGCGTGCCCCCTTCCTCTTGATTGCGGATGATATACTGATGCTTGATTTAGGGCTCTTCGTCACGAGACATGCAAGACAAAGTCTCTGTTCTGACCAACGACAAAGACCCTGCTAAGCACCGAGCATTGAAGTCCAACTCTTCTCCCGTACGGACGCAGACTGGTGGATCAAACTCGTCCTTTCGTCCTATGAGTTCATGACTGCTGGTGGCTCCGGATTTCCTGATGGCTTGAGCGACTGCTCGTTGTATACAGGTAGTCAGGGAGCGAGCGGGTGTTGGGTGTGCCGACAGATACTGCCTATGTGGACAACAGCTGTGGGTACACGATGGTGGAAGGGAAGTACACAAGAGTTCATAGAGATCTGAGTATTATCAATGCGATGAGGGCTTGGGTGGGACTGGCTAGTACTACTGCGGACGCTTTGGGGATCCCGGGTGCGTACACCTTTATGTTTACTATTACTCAACTCAGTCACTAAGCGAAATAGAAAGGGGGTGAATTTAAGAGGAAAATTCGGGGTATTCATAACATCTTCATAGTTATTAAAAGAAATTTTTAATTTCTATACTCTACCAACCTGATTAAGGTATTGGTAATAGCACACTCGATGAACAAGACAATCAGACTCTTGTAGAGCCCATCTCATCTTAGGGGTGTAAATAAAGCTAAGCCCAATAGGATCGTCGCTTACTTCCCCGCCGGCCGAATGTTCTCCTATCAGCATTACACATCATTTTATCGTAGCCTCCTCGGCATTCATCCATGATAGCTTCCAGGCCCAGCCAGCCCAGGTTCCCCCCCATTCTCGAGCTAAACATTGCCCGCCATGTCTTCCCTCAGATCACCATCTCGCCCTCAAATGCTAAGTTGCGCCATTACTGACCATGGATGACAATCCGCGGCCCTCGAAACGAGCAAGGAAGTCTTGTGAACGTTGCAGAGCACGGAAGCAGAAATGCCACGGCTTTCCTGTCTGCGAAAACTGCGCGCATGCGAAGGAGGAGTGCATACAGCCTCCCTCTGCCATTGAGGAATACAACAGGTAAGCCACCGCGCGTTCAGAGTGGGATAAAAGCTGAATATTTGAAGTGGTCCGAACCAGGCTCTTCTAGAGCGTATTGCCTGTCTCGAAGCTCAATTGGCAGCATATGCAGAGGCGGCTCCGCCTAAAATCGATACGCCCCCATTCAACACCCCGCAGGCGGTGTCGCCGAGTTCATCAGAGAATGAGCGAAGAAAGAACAATATTGCCGATATCGTGGGGTTTCTGAGTCTCGGAGGGGATGGAGCATACGTCGGATCCTCATCGGGATTCGCACTCGCAACAAATCTGGGACAGATGGTACAAGCAACAGTATGGAACAAAGCACTTGCATCTACCGTTAGCCAGAGTCAGCCCAAGGCAATGACGATTGCGGATCTGAGAAGGAACAGCGCTAAACCGCCGAACGATGATATGGGAGATCGGATTCTAGAAGCATATTTCACTAGGGTCCATCTGCGATATCCCTTTTTGGATCCGTCAGATATTAGGCAACGACATGCGAATCGATTTTCGCAGAGCAACTTGACTCCCCAGGATCAATATGGCACTTTCAAAATATATATGATATATGCAATTGGGGCTACGATGTTGAGATTGACGGAGCAATATGACTATACGCCCCCAGAGAATTTCTTCATGACAGCCCTACAATACATATCAGCTGCAAGAGAATCTCACTCGGTCCACAATATCGAGGCAATGACCCTTCTCGTCCTATACAACCTCCGATCTGCCTCCAATTCTGGTATCTGGTACATGATTGGGCTGGCTATTAGAACGTGCATTGATTTGGGCCTCCACCGGGAAGCATATTACCATAATGTTGCACCATACGAAGGGCAATTGAGACGAAGATTGTTCTGGACGGTGTATTTTCTGGAACGAGTCATAGCAGTTTCTCTCGGGCGACCTTATAGCATAGCAGATCGAGACATTGATGCCCAAATGCCCCTGGAAATCGACGATACAGTTAGAGATGACAGTATTATTGCACAAAAGTTAGCTGTACCTGCCTCTCCAACCTTCCAACCATCCCGCACATCGTCGAACATCACCCTAGGAATCCAGTGCTTCCGCCTAAAGCGCCTAGAATCCCACATTCAAGAAACAATCTACAGAGTTGACCGGCCCATCGCTAGCCTCGTCTCCGAAATCGACCCCATCCTCAAAATGCTCGAAGACTGGCACCAAGCTCTCCCACCCTCTACCCCCTACGAGCAGGACTATCTCGGAATGCACTACCAAAAAGCCGTGCGCCTCCTCCTCCAACCCTTCCTTAGCATCCTGCCCCCAGCCGACGCCCGCATAGCCCGCTGCCTCCACGCCTCGGGCCAACTCTGCCAGATCTTCAAACGCCTGCACCAGCGGGACTCCTACGGCCACTCCTTCATCGGCCTACACTCCGTTTTCATAGCAGGCGTAACAATGTGCTACTGCCTGTTCATTACGCCCTCCCTCTGGACATTCAGCGTCTCCAACGACCTGCGAGCCTGCTCGTCCGCGCTGTTCGTCATGGCGGAACGCACGCCGGTCGTGAAGAAATACCGCGATGCGCTGGAGAATGTCATTGGCGCTACAATGGAATTCCTTGCCCAGATCCCACCACCGAATCCGAATCCGAATCCGAATCAGGATCCCACCCCATCCTCCCCTGCCCAAACACACCATTCGCTTGCGCGGGAACCCCAGCTAAATAATATCAATGCCTCTCCACCTGCTTTCTCAGGAGCCGCGCAAGAAAGCTATGTCCGTGCTTCGTCCAAGATGGGAGAATACACGGCCTCGTTGAAAGAGAGTGAGGGGCCGGATTTTCCCCATATGTACGAGGCGCAGACGAGTCCTGTTTCGAATGGGCGGTGGGAGGGACGGCATGGCGAGTTGGGACAGATGGATGCGGAGTGGTTGCTGGGTCTGTGTGAGGGGGATGGGGATGGGTTTAATCTGCAGATGCTCAATGAGATGATGAGGTTTGAACCGAGTTTGGGGGCTTGAGAATTTGGAACCAGATCGGACCGGATCGGGTTGTAAGAACCAAAAGTTTGTAAGGGTTTAGCTGTAGTATTGGCAGTGTATATGCTTGAATTCTTAATGCATTTACAGCTCTGGCGGTCCACTTTATGGAAACCGCACAAACCCCCGGGTGAAGAGCGGTATCGAAAATTTGACGAGGGCTTTCAGATAGGATCTTAGCACCTGCGGAAAGATTGAAAGATTGAAAGATTGATCGCAGTAAGAATACCAGTGCTAATAGACAGTTCTCAAGATACTGCGGGAAATGTTATAAATGAATGGCATTATGTTTAATGACAAAGCTATCGAAGCCCATTCGACCATCCAGTCTTGGTGATCTAGTCATCGCGACCAACCAAATCCAAGCTAAAGATAGCTGCTCTCAGAATCCAATCCCCCCACGCCTGAATAGCTCAATCCAAACACCAAACCCAATTCACACCTTAAGCCTCAATCCCCGCCTCATCCCCACTATCCCCACCCCTAACCCTCGTCTCTTCCAACAAGCCCCCTGCCCTCATCTTCTTCCCCCCAGTCTTCGGATGAAGCCTATTCATATTCAGCTCCTGAAAACTCATCGCAATGCCACTCAGCGTATTCATCAACGCCATATTATCCCTCTCGACCTTCTTTAACCGCGCATCCATTTCCTTCTCCTTGAGGCTAACATTGCGCCGCGCTCTGCGTTCCTGTCGGTGACTGTCGAGGAAGCTGCTGTTCAGGCTGAGGTCCGAGGCTTGGTGATGCACTTGCTTGCGGCGTGTGGGAATGGTCTCGCTATCGGAGCCGAAGAAGGTGGGTGTGACGGAGCGGGAATGGGGTGGTGTGCGGGGCGTTTTGCTGCTGTAGAGTTTGTGTGGTGGGATGTTGAGTGATTTCGAGGAATTGAGGGAATTGCGTGCTGATCTTCTAGCTGAGGTGGGAAGATCGGGGCTCACGGGCTCTGTACTAGCAATGAACATGACCGGCGAAAGGGTCATCGGGATCTTTTTTCGATGTGATGAGCTTAATCTTCCAGGGTTTCGAGCTGGTGGCGCTGTGAGGTGGGAAGAGTTTTGCGAGGGTACTCGGTTACATTTCGCTCCATCTTCTGCTGGCAGTCGGGCGGAATTGCTCGTGTCTCGAAGTATCGCCATGTCTCTCAGCTTTCGTGCCTTGACTCGATCTTGCCGGCTTTGACTGGCATGGACGCGCTGTTCAGGGTTGACTGATATGATCGGTTTCTTGGCTGGAGAAGGTGGTGCTACAGTTTTGATTTCTACTGGGTGCGAAGTTGACTGCCGAGATAGTGAATTGACCTGAGTCTTTGGAATATCTGGCAGCTTTTTATTTGGAGGCGGACTCGGTGGCTTAGGCAGCGGCGTGACATTTTGCAAATGTGACTCCATTGTAGGACTGACACCGCTTTGAGATGTTTCGGCAGCACAAAATGCTGTTATGGGAGATTGTGTTGCTGTTGTGCCAGATAGCATGCTTCCATCTATGGAAAGGATCGAAGACCGTTGTGTATCTTCTCTCGGGCTATCATTTTCAGGTCTTCCAATGTGCAAGAGCTCCACTTGTACCGCCGTGGCGATCTTATTCAAGCTCGAGTTACGCGGCGGCAAATTCAATTTCCGACTTACTGGTACGGCGATCGCACTTGGTGCTGTAGAGGCCCTTCGTAAAGGGCTCATAGGCGATGACATTGAGGCAGTACTGTCCACAGTTCTAGCGGAATACCTTGTATTGGTCCGCCGACTTTCTTGCCGAGAAACATTGTCAATAGGTAGAACCGCCACGTAACTTCGCTGTGATCGGGAAGGTGCGGTGCTCGTGTACGTCGTCGCATCGCGCTTTTGTTGCCGGCTTAGTTGCGTATAGTAGTTTTGCAGAGTTCGTGTAGCTTCAGGACCTAGGATTTCGGCGGTTGGTGTCATATCAGATTCTGCCCGAGATATTCTATTTCCAAAATTGGCATCTCTACTCTCCGACGGTGAAGATCTCGTGGATGACTCTCGAGCTTCTACCACGGGTTTAAGGACAGTGACTGGCCCTCTTTCGGTGGGAAGCCTAGGCTGCGATTGAGGACGTGCAGGAACCGACTCTTCGGGCTGTTTCTCATTTTGCACCCCTTCAAGAGGAATTGAGATTGCTATATAGCGCGAACCCGAAGTTGTTGTTGCTGCTATAGCACTGTCGGGAAGTTTCAGGTACTGGGGTCTTTTTATCGGTTTACTCTTCCTCCGTCTAAACATCTTGGATGCTGTCGTTTTCAGACTCTGGTCATCATCTGAGGGATGGGAAACCCAATTGCCTGGTGGAGGCTGTTTCGTCATCAGAAACTCAGAAAGAGCTTGTGTACTTTCCCGCCTGTTCTCAAACATGGCGTTTGCTTCTGCAATCCTCGATGAACTGAATGCGCTGTCCGACAACCTTGAATCTGAATTCCACCGGTTCAACTCCCCGGGGCTGCTCTGCGCTCGAGTATTTTTATTTTTTATCATTTTCGCAGACCATATATTGGGTGAAGTTTCGCGCTCGCAGCTGGAGACTATGGACGTTTCTTGATTGACATAGATTGAGCTTTTCGAGTAGCTTCTCAGGTCAGTTGATTGTGGAGTTTGTAATGAGATGGAAGAGTGTATTGTGTCTAAAAAAAGAATATTGTCAGTTCAATTCGAGTCGTATATTGTGCGCACATAGAAGCGTCAATGGAACAGGAAAAATACCAAAATGTTTGCATCCTTGCCGTGGAGATTTGATAAGTTCCAGCACAACCAGCAGATCGTATTTGTTTTACTTTTACTTTTCTTCTATTCGCGTATTTGCGTAGAATGAATTCTGCCGTTTCGTATTGTCGTCAAGAGAAGAATCGGTTTCCTACGCTGGGTGGAATACGTCGTCGTCGAGGGGGGCAAATATAAGCGGTGTTGGCACCCGTTGAATGTCTCAGACACTGTTGGAGATTCTAGCAAGAGCTCTTCTAGGAGCAGCACGTACAGTACAGTACAATATCAAAGGGTCATATGCGATTGGGAGGCTTCGTGACGTTCAACGTCTTGCGTAGTTCGGTACAGAGTTCTTGGGATCGACACAACAAATGGAAGGCGTATTGGATATGGGTATCATGGACTTCAGCAGAGACCTTAGCTCACAATGCTGGATACAGAAAAAGCAGTCGGCGGTGAGACGAAATGATTCGAAAACAGATTGCTGAAGGGAAGGACGAGGGCGCAGACGCAGACGCAGACGCAAAGGCGCAGAAGACACGAGATAGATAGAGACAGATAGAGGATCGAGGAGGGGATGAAGGGATGAAGGGATGAAAAGACTCAAAGGGAGTAGCCGTTGCCGTTTGTTTGCCCTAACCTAAGGTACGCCGCCGACGCCACCCGGTGGCATCGCATCCCCCATCCTCAACCCTTAGCTGCAAGCCGGGCGCATTTCAGTGACTACTAGCAAGTGCCCTATGACCCAAGAGCTGTGCTGAGTCCGAGTGATCTTCCAATACCAATACCGCGGATGGAAGGTGGACGTTGGCCCACAGGAGCATCAGACGGTGCCTCGTTGCGAACTGTGCACGCAGGAGAATATCTGATAAGTCAATTCTTTCCATCGCCTGCACCATCCATGGAAAACTAGCAAAACACGTGCTCCTTTTCCATAATGATTCATGTGCAACTGTAACAGAAAGTAGAAAATATGCTGGCAACGAACCTTACCATCTGTACGTTACCTTTCTCCCATCGTTTCGGTACGGTACTTGTATCACAGCACAGCACAGCACCGCATCAGCACCCTATCCCATCCATCCTTGCGAGATTAGAGCTGCAGGCACAGGCACAGGTCCATGCACATGCACTTGCAAGCATTTCCCCCTATAGATTTTCGGCAAGATTCCAGGGTAGAGTAAATCTTTTCGGTTTTGGGGTAAAAACCAGACTGAAAGAGAAAAGGGGCAATCGAATGTAGCTTGCTATCGTCCTTTCAAGAGTGGTGGCGGTAGAATTATTCATGGTTATTTGAATCACGGAATCTTGATGGTGATGCAAGTGGTTAGCTTCTACGAAAGGCAGAGCCTCGGAGCCTCGGAGGTGGTAGTCAGACAAGAGTGACAACTCGAAAGAAAAACTCTGGTAGACCTCAGAACAAGAGAATAAATCATGGTGATGGGATACGGACAGCTTGGGAGGCCCTGTTACCGATAGTCAATAGAGAGATCTTGAGTAACTCTTACTTGTTACAATACAGCGTCACTTGATTTGTTGGCGCATATGGACCCAAATCCCAAATCCGGGCAAGAGATAGCGATCCTCGTTAAGAGGAATCACAGTCCGTAAAGATGGCAGCTCCTCCAGATATGAATTCCATTCTACGGTGCTGCCACCATGACCGCATATCACGATCCTCCACGATCCTGAGTCTCAATATCTAAAGGTAGATCTAATGCTAAACAAATGCCCTCGCCAATCCTAAGAGATGCTACGCCTGCAATGCCCGATTACTATAATGTCCCAAACTCCGTTGAAAAGGAAGATAAAATCATGGTCTCTTTGGGGGTTTTCGTTTGATAAATGGATCAGCCGGTGCCTTCTTCTTCCGAGGAGCCACAAGTCCAAGAGGTGGCTGCGGAGGTCTTGCTCCCATAGATGATGGCTTCTTTTGTTGTTGGGCCCGATAGGCGGCATCGAGAGCGGACCCCGAATCTGTCAACGTGGAATGTGGCTGTTCTTGAAGTTAGCATGCACTCAATCATCAGTACTGAAACAAACGTACCTTCTTCGCCGGGGCATCTTCTTCTTTGACTGCTTCCCGAGGCCTCTTTCCAAGGTTGCTACTGACTTCACTGGAGGCTCTGCTGCTTAGAGCCTCAGCCCCCTCCTGCTTGATATGTCGTGAACGAATATCATTTGGATCCGGACCAGCTGGCATCATGCTATCGCGGCCTGAGGATGGTTCTCGAGAAACTGTCGCACTAGGAGCATCAATCATCTCAACATCATCGTCCTCCACCTCCAACCTAGCCTGCTGTTGCTTGGTATGAGACATAGCTGTCGAGCTTGATGCCATTGATCGGCCACCGTGATTGTTGACCGGATGACCCGGTTCTCGGTCCAGGGGGCTTACACGAGAGGTTGGCCTCGAGAGCAAAGCCATCACATCACCTTCAGTGTATCTATCACGAGCTTTTGAGTCCTCGATGAGTCTGTTCCAAAATTCACCCTGCTTCAAGGCCCGAGAGTCTCCAAGAACCCACAGAGATGACTTGGCTCGCGTAAGACCGACATTCATACGTCTGATATCTTTGAGGAAACCAATACCTTTGGTGATTGAGGCTCTCACACAAGAGAAGATGATAATCTCTCGCTCACGGCCTTGGAATGCATCGGTTGTGTTGAATTCGATCTCGTCGAAGATTCCTTCCCCGAATTTTGACGCAAAGCGTGCTTTGAGTTCATTCAATTGCGCCTTGTAGGTTGCGATGATACCAATTTTGCCACTGAAATCATATGTCCTGTAATCGGCTTTGAGTCTTTGGTAGAGTCCAATGGCAGCATTGAGTTCGGGTATATTGATAAATGAATGCCCAGATCCTGGGGTTTGAACTCCTTTGACGTCGAAGAATCGATACGGCCCAAGAATAGTGCTTGCGTGCCATGGCTGCTTTCTCAAAATCGCCATGTTTTCGCCATCAACCAGCCTACCATTGTAAAATTGCTGACTAGGAAACTTGCTGATTTCAGGATGCATACGGTATTGGGTGTCCAAGAGATGAATATCTTTGGGATGGTTTTTCTGCATTCGAACGAACAAACTTTGTTCATACCCAAAGCTCTGCGCGGATCTCGAAAGAACAGTTGGGGGTAATTGTTCCGGATCTCCGACGAGAATACACTTCGAGCAACCGTACTTGAGTGGAATCAATGCGCTGAGCTCGATACATTGAGCGGCTTCATCAATAATGACGGTCTCGAATTCTACATTTAAATTTCTGAACATGTCGTGACCACTTCCACTGAGTGTAGCGCACAAGACATGAGCACCATCGATGATCTCTTGTTGGAACTTGCGGCGGTTGATCTCGTTCTGCCGCGTCATTGTATTTCCACTCTCCTTGTCCGCATCGATTCTGCTCCCAATATGGGCCTGGTTGCGCTTCAAACCATCGAATTCACGCTGGAGCTGGAGCTCCGCTGATTTGTCGGCATTTTTTCGGGCTTCATCCATTTGAGGTCTTAAAGCATTGAGTTTCTCCTTGATTTGAGCAGCGTCTTGATGAAGCTTATCCCGATCTTGCATAAGTTTACCTTTCTCTCCATTGGTACCTTCGAGCTTCTGTGTGACCAACTCGTCCAGCATCACATCCTTGACACTCGAACTAATGGCATCACTCCTACCAATCCGGATAACGTTGATCTTTTGTCGAGGCGCATCCAGAGGCTGGATGCCTTCCTTCAATCTTATCACCAATTCATCAACAGCGGCATTGCTAGGTGCACAGATAAGGAGCTTTTTCGTTGGATTGGTTGAGACAGGTGCTTTGCCTGGTACTGGGGCTTGGGTCTTGGCTAGGTCAAGTCGCTGCTGTTTTAAGACTGGAGTGAGAAGAGAGCCAACCATTGCAACAATGGTCTTAGTTTTTCCGGAACCCGGCGGACTACGAGATTTTAGCTGTCCAGAACTCCATTTTAAGAAAACATACATACCCTTGGATCAACGTAAACCCATCGTTGTCGGTGGCTGAAAGGATCGCTTGTGCTTGTCCTTTATTCAGATTGTACTTGGCTGATGTTGAAGAGATTCTTTCGGGCGAGTAGGCTTGCAATGGCGAGGGCTTTGCTTCTAAGACCTCAAGGCAAAGGTCGTAGTACTCTAAACTGCTAAGGGCAGCAAATTCACGCTGTGTCGTGGTCATGTCTGCAATCTTAACAGCATAGATCTTGCCTTGGGGAGACAACAATTGCAAAAAGCCGGGCTCGATGTTTCTGCTGACGCGGAACGTGATCTCAATTACATCCTTCTTACGAGTCGTGCGATTCACGCGAGCCAGGCAGTGAGGGGCCTTTTCGTCGGTCATCCCATTGCGACTTTGCGACAATAGAACAATGTCTCTCTCAGCAAACTTCAAGTCCCTGTTAGTCGTCATGGGCATCTTGACACTCACTTCCATGAACTTGTCCACTGATAAACGATTCAGGACGGTAATTTCGATGGATTTGAAGTTGGCTTCCTCCTTCGCAGTCACGAATGATCGCCAGACCTCAGATATCAGTAATGGCGCAAATGTATTTTTGTAAAGATTCAGGTCCAGGTAACGGTCATCGATTCGTCGGCATTCATTTGAACTGGGTGGATCATCGCCCCGGTGAAAGATTTCCCAGTTCAATATTTCGATGTAGAGCCCATCCATGTTAGGTTCTACACGAGCCCGAAGGTCCTTTGCAGATCGCTGCACCTTGGTCTTCCGAACTGGGCCTTTATGCTGTTGCAGAGCACGTCTCCTGCTCTCTTCGTATTCCTGAACAATCTTCGAAGTTGCCTTTCCAGCTTTGATCAAAGCGCCAATTTCATCCACGTCGTCGTCATCCGAGTCTTCATCAGAAGACCCAACCATAATCTCACTGCGGGTTGGAGCATGGTCCTTACCCAACGCCCCTACAATATCTTTGATGCCGGAGCCTTCTCCTCGAACGCCGACTGGCTCACGCAGAGCTTTAGCCTTAGCAGCAGCGTTAGCGTTTTGACGTTTCCTTTCCTCATCAGCTTTACGACGAGCCTCCCTGAAAGCGCTATTAGACTGGTCCTTTTTCGCTGCCTCTTTCGTTGACTGGGCTTGCATTTGCTTCAAGATGGCGCGACTTTTGTCCGAATGGGAAGCCAGGGTTAAGGTTTCGCTTCTTTGGGGCAGCTTCGGCTCGAACTTTCTACCATCTGCTGATTGAGACCAGCCGTCGATTGTCCCTTGCCTCTTGACTGTTTGTATGGGCTTCTCAACGACCTCAACACCTTGATGCTCATACAGTGTCCTTTGCAGCTCCGCCTTTTGCTGACTTGTCAAGTTTGTTCTCCTATAACCTTTCTCAGTATCGCGCTTGCAAGCAGAATTGATGAAATCCGAAGCGTAATCGTCTATCTCGAGGTCATATTCTCCAAGGGACCGCAGAAGCTTGGCTAATAGACTAGTAATGACACTTATCAAGTATCCATCTCGAAGCCTGAGCAAGCCCGTCAACCCATTGACATTTTGGCAGACTATCTCTAAAACTTTACGGATCTGGGGTGTCGCTGATTTTGATTTGGCAGATCTCTCTTCGCCATCTAGCGACGCTTCCCTCAGCGCTGATGCGAAAATGCTATACTGGTCGAACAGGGCCTCGGCGTACTCCATGCCGTCTCGACAGAATTCTTGCAAGTACTGGGTATCTTGGTTCACTCGTGGAGACCACGCTTCAGTTGTAGAGAAAATCATGTCTAAAGCCCGCCACTGTTGCGTCCACCAAGTCATGATGGCGTTGTGCTCCACAGTCGAGAAAGAACGAGTACGCAAGACCCCAGTATTTCCGCTGAGAGCCTTCAGGACATCCCTACCAGTTTTAATCAGGTAAGGCGTGGGCGAGAATGTCTTCGCTCGAGTGACCTTGGTGGCAGCGTACGTCAAGGAGTTCAGCATCGGAACGAAGGCTTTCTCTAGAATATCCGAGATTGCCTCCTGCTTGTTGAGATGGCATGATACAGATTTGATCACCTCCACGGTGGCTTCGTATACACCCTGGTCTGCTGATAAAAGGGCACCGAATAGAGGACGAGCTGTTGCTGAGTTTTTGTAAAGTTGGCTTGCATCGGACGCCTTGAAGTCACTAAGGCGCTGAAACACTCTTGAGATGTTGTCCATCAGCTGGTGAAAGTCTTTGTTGTATTGTATGTGATCCTTGGGCATATTTGGCTTCTTCTTGTTCTCTGGCAGTAGCTCATCCAGGCCGGTAAGCAATGAGGTTGGAATGAGAATACTCTTCGCTAGGTCGAGATTACCAGGTCGAAAGCTATCGAGAACGGCTTGCCAGATAGGTTGCGAATGGCTCCTAACGCCGCGTTGAATTGTTGTTCCACTCTGAAGAGCAAAGAACTCTGCAGCCATAGCTTTGCAGTCGAGCGTCAAAGCATCGCGGACTACCTGTAAACCTAATTCTTTTAATTCAAGTTGGCTATTATCTTCCATATCAGCGCATGTAATAATGACGCTTTTGTACTCGTCAACAAGCCCCAAAATGTCGTTGATAACGAGTAACGAAGTTGACGGGTTGATCTTGTAATCAGAACTGTTAAACGTATTAAGAGTAGCTCTCAAGGCCTCCAGACCAGCACGACAGCATGTTACTTTCGCTTCCTGGGAGTAGCGCTGGGTTTTGTTACTAGTGATTCGTCCTAGAAGAGTTTGGAGCAAAGTTCGGCACGCATCAAACTGATGAATGGGGGTAAGAGATTTCATAAAATCAGGAATCCAAGAAATGGCAGGGCATTGTTCATAATTCTCAAGACTTTGGTTATCCGCAAGAATCTTCTCAAATCCAGGACTCTGGAAAATCCGGTCTGCAACCACGGTTGGAGAAGCATCAGACATTGCAGACCAAAAATCCTTGGGGGCCTTTTGCAAAAGTTGGCAATATGCCTCCATAACCTGTTCTGCAACCTCTGCAGAGTCGGTAGATAAATGTTGGAACCCAAGATGGTATATGTCCGGTAGGACTTCCATCCCTCGTAGCGAATGCGTGATCAAGTCTTTGTCCATCTTTTCGAGTATAAGGAGAAACCCCTGCCAAAACCGCTGTCTGTCCCCTTGGGTTGCGATGGGTTCGAATAAAGAGGGGATTGCTTCAGATAGAACATCGTGTACGACCCAGTCAAATGATTCAGACGTGAGGGAGTCCTTCATCTTCTGCCATGCGGTCGTTGCAAATCGGAGTCGGACTGTGTCTTTATGAAAGAGAAATCGAGCCATGGCGGGTAATGTATCACCAAGCCTGAGGACCTTTCGAGTTTGTATTTGGGCAAAGACATAGTTAAAATGGCGTGAAAGTTCCTCTTCGGATTTATGGAAGTCAACACAGCAAAGAGCCTCGTACAGAGCCATTAATGCTGTAGGATCCTTGCTGACAAGGAAGGACTGTGTTCGTTGAGCGGGTTCGACTTCAGCGAGCAGCTTTTTCCCTAGGGAAAGACCGGCGTTGATTCGTTTGAAGTCGATAATTCTGATGCGACTCGAAAGCTCCGCAACTTGATCATCGTCGAAATCTCTGTACAAATAAATCAGTCAGACATCTTTTTCGAATAATGCCCGTAGATTCTTACTCTGAAAGCTCTCTCAAGTATGCTTTCCGACCCATATGCCAGCTGTATACGCATTTGTCACACGACTTCAACATCTTGTCCAAATTCTCCCGGTAATCCTCCTGTTCAGGAGTAACATCCATGCCAAGAACAAGAGAGTACTTGTATGCCACATCGTGTCGCTCTTTCGCCGCTTGGATTGCTTCACGCTTTGTCTCAGGGCTCATATCCTCTTCAGCTTCGTCGGGATGCCCGTAATCAATATCATCGTCATCGCTTCGCTTGGGGCAGAACCAATGTGCCTCCGCAGGAAAGCCTTTCAGCTGGCTGCAGGATTATATGTCAGCAGGGAAGTGCAAAGATGGGAGTAGTCGTACCTACGGAGAGCATGAAGCTCATCCTCAATCTCAGCTACGTCCCTCATGGCGAGGGATTACGTGTCCTATAAGGGCCACATCTGTGAGCGATATGTGAATAGCGGAGATGGATTGTAGATGTGACTACTATCAATCGGAGTTGTTACGTTGAGAGGTAACGTGGTAGCGGGAGGGAATGAAAGGGAGTGTTTTGAGGCGCACGAGGAGCAATAGGAAGCGAATAAAGTAGTGGGGTTGAAGGGCAACGCAGATTATGCTGTGGCAGGTGAGACAGTAGTCAGCACTATTAATTCAATGGGCTGTTCATTCACTACCTTCTTGTGGAGATTGATAAATCCTAAGTGGAAGGGATAAAGAAACTCGTCGTTGGTTCTGGCTCAGGTTGACGCGCGAAACTAGTCCAAAAGCATCCTGCATCATTCAGCCTTGCGACGAGGCTGACAATAACTCCTAAAAAGCCTTTGTCCATACATATACATCACTTTACTTGGATTAAAACCTTTTATTTCGTTTTGAACCAATAAAGTGTCCGAAAGCAAGGCCACTTTCTCAAAAAAGAATAATCTACCATTTTAGCAGCATCGTCATATTACAGAGTCACCCATGCTCATTTCTCACCTCACCCGTCATTCAGTTTAGACAAGCCCGTCTTTTAGTTGACACAAAATATTAAAACCCACATTTGTTTTGAAGTTATTTTCCATTATCTGCATTTATACTACTCTATATACAGAAAGGATCACAACGATCCACAGCCACTATCACTCATCGTTACAAAAGAGAGGTCCAGGATGATCTCCCAAGGAAAAGTAGTATAGAAGTTAAACCCCAGGAAAAGCAGACCCAAAAATACCAGGCCGCCTCCCTGCCTTTGTAGAAACTCCCAGCGCCCAATGCAATGAAAACCAGATGCAATGTAAAAACCAAGTCATATAGATCGATGTTGCAGATCATCATGGTGAGAGATCTCTTCGCTCATTTATCAACAAAAGAAAAAGAATTATATTTTATTGTACAACCACCGACGACTTCTCTTTAACGACTTCTTTTTGACGCGCTTTGAGTAGGATATTCGTAGGTCATCAGAATTCGTTTGAGACATTGTGTCCTCTGCTGCTGCTTTGTGCAAGACCGATATTATGGGATGATTCCAAACGCGTCAACATCGCCGCAGATGTAAAATCATTGTTGGCCTCGAAAGAAGGGCGAATGCGGTCCATTGATTGACGAAGTCGATCAAAGGATGGTCTTGGTCGATCGTCCATTGAGGAACGAACGGCAGCGGGTTCGCCGCGAAGATCGAGTGACTGCCGATGGCGGGTAAATTCGGTTCCGTCGCTGCCGTTTTGGCTTCGGTTATTGTGTGTGGTGGTGGTGGGAGCAACTGAAGGAGGGTAAATGGGCCGTTGGTCTTCATCAAAGCTCGGATAGTAGGTGTGCTTACTCGGCTTAGGCATGTCCGAAGAGGATGTAGAAGAACCATTCGATTGGGTATCATCATTAATCTCAGGCTTGTCGAGATAGTCGTATTTGCCCAATCTGACTTGTTCGCGGACAATGTCAACATCGTATGGGAAGTAGACTTTCTGAATCACCTTGATGCAGAAACGGGGGAGCAAAGACATTATAATGGAGAGCGCAGTTAACGCCCAGAACGACGCTTGACCAAATGCTTCAGGAGCTGCTTGGTAAAAATATTCAGAGGCGGTGAAGGCTGAATAAACCCCCGTCCAAAACCACACAAGCAAGATACTTATGACGACGAGAAGAACCATGAGCCAATCCCAGCGATAAGTATTGAGCAGAATGTAGACATTGATAGCAATGACTGTGGCTGGAGCAATATAGACACCAAATCGTTCCCGGTCGTCAATGTTTAGTCCGTTATCGGTAACAAAGTTTGCACCACGAAACAGGAGCCAGGCCATGAAGAAGCAGATAACCGATTGGTAAAAGCCATCAAGCATGTAAAGCCTGGAATTTAGTTAGCATCTTAAATCCAAGCATTCTGGGGTGATACTTACCAGAACTTCTTTTGGGTCCACTCCAGTCGCTCAATGCCACGTCGATAGAGCTGCGGAACGGCAAGAGATACCTTATCACTAACATCTTGATCCAGAACACCCATAAAAATGATAGGTAGGGATGTGAAGGCCAGGTTGAAAAGGAGAATATAGGTATAGTCGTATAGATATGTCATGTCGAAGCTGCAGAATATCTGATACCAGAAGATGGTGAAGGTCCAGATGATGTTTTTGTAAAAGAAATTTGCAATACATTCGGCAAGTCGGCGGTACGACCATCGTCCGTGAACCAGTACGAGTCTCTGGAGAAATCTGAACTGGCCGATTGCATAGTCAGATGACATGACAGCCTGGCGTCCTTCCTCTCCAGCAATTCCAACCCCTATATCGGCCTCCTGAATCATGGCAACATCATTGGCACCATCACCAATAGACAAAGTCATGACATCAAGACCATTCTTGACCATCTGGACAACGGCAGCCTTTTGAGCTGGACTGACTCGACAACATAACACAGACTTGCATTTCTTACACAGAAGCAAGAACTTTTGACGTAATTTCGGATCGAGGAGCAGCTTTAACGAGTCGCCATCAATAACAACAGCATGGGTAGGCGCGGGCGGGGTATGGCTTTTCCTAGCAGCTTTAAGCTCTTGGTCAGATCCAGTAATCCCGAAGGCGGTCATGTGCTTATCAAGTTCGATTTCAGCCGTGACCAGTTGTTCGTCCTCAATCTTGAACACGATAAGCTCCATATCATTATTAAGCAGATTGCAAGAAAACCCGATGTTAATGGCTGTTTCGACTTTATCTCCCGTAAGAACCCAGAGTTTGATTCCAGCCTCAGCTAGGAGGGCAATGGTATCTGGAACACCCTCTTGCAAGCGATCTTCGATAGCAGTGCCTCCGAGGAGCGTCAGATCTCGTTCGATGAGATCAGCGGCAGCTTCAAGTTTGTCTTCTCTATCTTGGATAGCTGCTGCTGCAAGCTCGTGCTCTCTGTTCCATTCCTGGTATTCGTCTTCGTCAAGCACCTTTTGGGCTATACATAAAGTACGTAGCCCTTCTCTCGCAAACATCTCGAGATGCTCAGCTGTCGTTTGGCGGAGCTCTGGCTGCTCACCCTTCTTGAGACGAGAGTAAATTATACTATCGGCACCTTTACAGAAGAGAACAATCCTGTTGTTCGGCATTCTTACAATGGCACTCATCCTTTTCCTGGTGGAGTTGAATTCGAGCGTATTGAGAACCTTATAAGATCTATCTTCGCCTTGAATATTCAATCGAATGCCATCTTCTGAATTACCGAGAACTGTATAGCCGCAATCCCTGGCAGTAGCTACAAGTGCAGCTTCGTCGGGTGATTGAGCTTTGAACTCAATCTTAGGCGGGTCTCCTGGCGTTGTCTCCGCTATGACGGTATGGCAAAGTGCAAGAGCTAGCATGAATTGTTCGTTCGCTCGCTGCTGTTCACGGCCCGACTCGCCTTGAAGATCGGTAACAAAATCGGGGGCAACAAATGTCAGGTCTTCGTCATGCAGATACGGATTGTTATGAACTTTCCGGAGCTCAACTAGCATTTTCGCCCGAGCAATCCCAATCTCTTGACGCGCCTTTGCAATCTCCTTTTCCACGTCCATTCCTTGGCGTTTCTGCATGCCGGCTTGAGCTTCGGTGTAGGCTTCGCCATAAGGAACACCATTGATTGTAGCCTTCTTGAATTCCATCACATTTTGAGTTAAGGTACCTGTCTTATCGGAGAAAATATATTCAATTTGACCAAGATCGTCGGAGATATTCCAGGATTTTGGTGTGCAGGGATAGTCGATTTTCTCGTAGTACATTTCGGTGTCGCTATAAATGAAAAAGGCCTGGCAGGTTTTGACAATTTCAAGAGAAATGTACAGGGAGATAGGGACCAAATTTTGAAACAGAATCAAGGCGGCCCAGAAGGTGATGAATCCATCGAGGCCCGGCGAGTCACCAATCGAGCCAAATTCAAAGAAAGCTATAGAGTTGTCTGCTTGCCCAAAGATGACACCTTCGATGATAGCTGAGACAAGGCACATGACCACAAGCAATCCGAAGTTGTAGACAACGTTCCAGTTCAACTCGCGGGCGATACGAGAGCGCTTGCTGGGGGTGATTCCAGCATTCATCATGATCTTGGTATCGAAACCTGTGAAGACTACCACTCCCAAGATCCAGTCCGTGTTCCTTAAATTGCAGCCTCTCAAGATTAGGTTGTTAATGGATATGGGTTCGGCCATCGGCTGTCCCGAAGGCTGATCATTCCAACGAGCAACTGCGCTGTACTGGTAGAGGTTTGCCTGCGGTGGCTCGCTCTCTATTGTGAATTCTGTCTTCTCACAATCTCGTGCATGTTTAATCGTACGTCCGGAACGGAGAGCATGCCTAACTTTCAAGTTCGTCTCTCCGTCCAAATTCTTAGTCTCGACGTAGCATGCTCCGTCTGGATCAGAAGTCGATAGAATGACAATGTCAGCCGGGATCTGGTCATCGTTGTAGAGTCGAACAAAGTCGCCGACCTGGACATTCTTCCAGTAGTCCTGGTGGAAACGAGCGTTTCCACTCGCGGTGAGGTTTGGATTTATCAAACTCCCAAAATTCTTGGCTGCAGGGGCTTCCCCATCGTATGAAAAGGCAGTTTTCGGACGGTCAGGAACTTCCAGTCCGTCTGGGCGGGGCAGTGGAGAAGGAACTGGGGTCATCTGAATGTCATCTCGCGCAGAGGCATAAGACTCTCTTTGGGAATTTACAGAAAAAGCGGATGCTCTTCTTGCTGCTCTTGTCTCGTAGGATTCTCGGGGTTCGTCCATAGCTCGCTCTGCATGTTCCTGGCCGGGTACCTTTTTGTTGTTCATCTTTCTCCAAGTTGTAGCAATGAAGCGACTCGTAGCCTTCTTAATCCTCCTCCATAATGAAATATCGTCATCGCTAACATTGACATTATTCCAGTCGATAAGTCTATGTACCGGGGAATTGTTGAGCTCGTTATCTAAAACAGTACGACGATAATCTTCAATGGCATCTTTGATCGCTGTTATAACGACAATAACTATTAGTGGGACCGCGTTCAAGCCTGGATTCGATGCGCCGAAGATACTGAAGAACTGCAGGAGAGTTAATCGTGCGAAACACTATCCCAAGATGTGACTTACGGCAAGGACAATAAGAAGCAAGAAGTACACGTTGGCAATATTATGAAACTGATACCAAATGTTCTTCGGTACAAAACTTATCGGGGTGTACTTGGCTGTTCTGATCTTGTTCCTCCGATAGTGTTTGATAGGAAGGCCCTCTTCATCCACGGCTTCCGGCGGTAATGGGAGATTGAAAAAGATCTTTCTCGGGCCCTGTCCATCTCGGTCGTGCTCTCCCTCGTCTCCAATATCCTCTCCCGGTTCCTCTTGAATACCGCCTAGTTCTGATGGCGCCATTGAATCAGCTCCACCAGAATTCCGGTTCTTTTCATTTTGGGACGGTCGACGAGCAGCTAAACGATCGATAATTGACATGCGCTTTTTGTTTCCCTTTTTCCCTTTTACCCTTTGTGTTGCCCATCGCAATCGCTTCGTTGGCATTGGAGCCTCTTCGGGCTCCGGTTCTTCAAATGGCGAGAGAGTCATGACGATGATTTAGGATTGCTGAGGATGGGCGAAGCCCTCTCACGGGAAACAGGTCGTCCTCCAATTGTCGGCGCCGAATCCAGCCCTCACGTCGGAGAGGTTGTCGCAATGAGGGAAATCAGTACGTGGTTCAGGTGTCGTCCAAAATCGCGGTGTGTTGCTAGCAGGTCTGTTGGCCTGTTCGGGGAGTTGACAGAAGTTGGGAGATTGAAGATGCTTGGTTGGCTGGGTACTACCGGATCAAGCGGATACTTGTAGGTCGCGTCAGCAGCGTTGGTTGACCTTTCCTTTCATGAAATTGTCGAGAGCGCAACAAGGAAATGCGGATATGGTGCAAAGCCAGTGGTCTCATTCATGAGGCTTCCCAAGAAGGAAGGGAGGGAGGGGAGGTTGTCGAGGGGAGAGGAAGGGAAGGTAGGTAGGGTAGGGTAAGAATTGGAAAGTTTGAAATGGCTGCGGGTCTGCTAGATACGGTACGGCGGGTGTCCGGCGCGATTTGCGTTGCGTTGCGCTGCGTTGCTTAATAAGGTGAGGACAGTGAAATTGAACGCCGTGTCAGCTCGGTCCGCTCATGCAGACCGGATGAAATAAATTACGATACTGTAACTTGGAGTGAAGGCTTCCATGCAACAGAAAATAATTATTATTACTCTAGTTGACAGCAAGAGCAAGACTGTCTTTCTTTCAGCAGGAGCGACTGGGCGCAGGATCAAGTACGGTACGGACGGTACTGTACCTGCTCGTAAGGTAGGTAAATTTACCTACACTACCTCGACTACACTACACTACACTACTCAGATAGAGTATGCTACGGTACCCGGGAACGATGCTCGCTCTCAGCCCTCGCCTCTCTCAGATCTTGCCCCGTACTGCTTAGTATGGCACAAGACAGGAGTATCATTGGTAAGATACAGGCCTTGCGGCGCCCCTGATTGCACATCTTGCTCCGTATGTACGGAGGTACCTGGCCTGGCCTGGTACAGTAGGTTGCAGAGACTCTACCGATGCTATGTAATCACCGGCCGGCTGGGCTGGGCTGGGCATTGGCAGTCACATTGGCATTTATTTACTTCGTATAAAGTCCGGGCATTAACGCCTTCCGGCAGCCTCACGACTCGAGGAAAGTCTCAAGAGTCAAGATATTGAATTTTCCTTAAAAACCATCACCATTTTCACCCCGGACAACTCCGAGGGTCCGTCCGATCCGTAAGTTGTACTTTACCTTAGGGTATCGCCTTACTCGTAACTCCCTAGATACCGTGACCGTACTCGTACCTAGGTACCTTGGCTTTGTAAACTTACGTATCCTGATCCTATACATGTAACTTGTGCTTTCGCTAAAGACCCGGAACCCTCCTTGAACCCTTCCCGAATGCCAGGCTCTTGAGCAAAGCAAACCCCTATTTCTATCCACGCCCCGTGACCCGTCTAGCCCCAGCTGTGCTGTGCTGTGCATCCTGCGTGTGCAACTATACCGCAGCCCCTCCACGCGAAACATCAAAAATCCATCCCGAATTCCTCTTCGTGGTACGGTACGTTAAGCTTGGTGTAGCACTCGCTGTCTACTGTCAGCCTCAAGTCATAAGCCGCTGAATAAGACTCAAACAACGACTCTGGAAGCAAACGCTTCTCATAAAACATCTTCCAAACACGGGGTGACCGGCTGGATCGTAACACAGAACGCTTTGTTAATTAGCCTATGCCTTTTTGAAACTTGTCCCAAGTTACATCCTCGATATGAGATTGATTTACGGAAACTCACTCCAATATGGACTTCCTCATCTGGAGTATAGAACCGGGAAAACGTTTTGAATGCCCACTAATGTACTAAAAGTTGTTATAGACATCCGATTACAGTATAGTACCATGCCCTTGTCCATAACATCGGAATTTTATCTTATATTCATCTGATACAATAACCCTCACTTACTTGAGATGAACAACAAGATTGCAAAATAATGCAAACCCTGACCGGCCCACGGCATTTACGTCTCACGTGACTAAACACGTCGACGTGATGAAGGGCGCGCGTTCTTCAAGGCGCAACATCGACAAAACAGGAACCCAACAAACTCCTCACCTCGTCAGCATGAATCGCTGTATAACCTAGACCATGTCACAGAATCAATCAATACGAGACTTCTTCAAGCCCGCTCAATCCAATGTGGGGGTTGCAGCGCCTCCAGTAGATCCAGCACGTCAGTCTACATTGATAGCTATGAGGACTCAGTCGACCCCAAGAGATTCTAAGCTTCAAACCAGTTACACAAACTCAAATTCATCCAAAAGCTCGGAACAGGGTGGGCTTATGTCAAGTTTGTCTCCACCACCGAGTAGTGTGACTGAGAGCCCACCAGAAGTTGCAGTGGTACCTGCCCCTTCAAGCAACGGAGTGTCTAGCAGAGTTGTCAAAAGCTCTGACGATGAGGAATCTGATTCAGACGACTCTTTCCCAGACCTTTTCCGGTCCACCAATGCCCCCCCGCCTGCAAAAAGAGTGGCACCGTCCACTCCATCTAAGCCTAGATCTAGAAGGGTCCTGCAACCCCTCATGTCGCCAATAGCTGTACATCCAAAGTACAGCTTGGAGTCGATCGTCAAAGATGCGGAAAATGACAAGGCAGACCAGGAGACATCCAGGCGAGTTAAAGCCATGCTAGACAGTCAAATTAACGAGAATACAAGTGCCTTCGGTAGTGATCTCACCGGTAATCAGGCAAAGTTTGATGGAGCCTTACTAGAATCCGTTGTCGCGAACACAGAGACCGGAGGGATGGAGAAGGTCACGCGTGCTCTTCAGAGAACTGAAGCAACCAATGTAGAGAAGTTTTGGTACTTCTTCGGCAGACAAGATCAAGCAGCCGAACCTCCACGACCCTCTTTCCCAACTTCCACGGTCCCAAAAAACTGGAAGAGAGAATTGTCAAAACCTGCGATGCGGGATCAAACTTTCATCTCCGGGTTTGCTGAAGATATGGTTCACTTTGGACAAGCCCTACCGGATGAGATTTTTCTTTGGTTACTCGACGAAGCATGTTTGGAACCCAGTGATGTGCTTCGGACATCGTACTTGAACACATTAAAGGAGTCCAAAGAGCAAGTTGAGCGGTTACTATCCCCGGACTTAGTCGACAAGATGCTGCGAGACCTCGGAGGAACACCAATAGCTACTACCATTACGGGAAAGATGAAGCCCAGTCCTAAGATCACAGCTCAATACTCGAGAGACTGGGCACATGTTCGCTCTGCATTACTATTTTTCACAGGCATTGCAGATTCTTTGCAACAGAAAACAAGAGAGCACATGTTATGCATGCTCTTAAGAATGGGTGCGGACCACGTGGTCTTCAAGAATGTAGATCTCCTAGACGTCCTTCAACAAGCCATCAGGCGCCTGTGTAAATACATACCGGATGACGAGTGGGGACATTCTGTAAGTGTGCTGTTTATATTATCAGAATCCTACTAACGTCCTGAGCAGTGTCAAAGAATCTGCGAAGGACTTATTGAATGTATAGATCAGCCATCACTGCGCCTTCAAGTCGTCGATTCAATACCTTCCTTCCACCCACGCACACATGAATTGAGAAGAAGATTGGGAATGTGTTTGTTCTTCGACGATGTTGCCTACTCCATTGACCACCCTCATACAACCTTTGAGCTCCAAAAGTTCATGGATCGCCTCAAGGACCCCGTTTTCAAGGTCAATGATAAGACGGACTACCAACAACTTGCAGCTCTCATCTCCCTCCTTGATGTAGCTATAGACGATGGGAGGTGTGCGTATTTGGATTTAGCCAATAGTTCAGCTGCAGAACGCTTTGACGAGGATGTCGACAAACTTGTTTTCACCATCAACAAAGTTATTGACCGAATAGGTAGTCCTGGCGCTGCTTTCATTTCAAGGATTGAGGCCAAAGAACTCTTATTGCTGGTCAGCCAGCGAATCGCAGACACACTTCGCAGTAAACCTAAACCTAAGAAGTCACTGTTTGATGGATCCAAAAAGAAAGAAGAGGACCATATTGCAGCACAAGCTGGGATGAGTAACTTTCTGTCGCTATACAAGAAAGGCACCGAGCCTGTCAATGGTCATAGATCAAAATAGAAATACCTAAGGCGGTCAAATTGGTCCAGTAGGAGTAGGAACACCAAGGGGTTTAGGAGGCTTCATAGTGAAGCTCACTGGTTTTATTGTATCATACACGTTCTACAGCTGGACCAAACCCCAAACTAATGTATAGCAAGTTTTCACAGCCATGCCTCTGCTTACGCTTCAGTATCACCCTGACCAGTCCCAAAAAGAGCAGTAAACCATGCTTTATCCCCGCTCAATCGTAAAACTTCCTGTTCTCGTTCTTGCCAAACAAGGTCGTTCGTATGGACGGTAAGGCATTGTCTTGCAGCAATATGAGGCGCTCCTCGAAAGTGTTGTTGATATCAATCTTTCCAGCACCACCCACAATGGACAGACCACCAGCACTGTCCCCAATTAGTTTACCATGCTCAAACATATTCCGGAGCAAACATACCTTCCCTCTGGCTGCGGATTCGCCTCATCAATACTGGCCTCGATGGCCTTGTTCGTCTTCTCCTTATACTCCTTCGTCGCATTCTCAATAGCCTTTTTGATCAAATCATAATCCTGCTTGCGGCCCCGAATCTGCAGCTTGCTCTCATTCAAAGCATAGAAGCCCTCCAACATCAAATTCTTCAGAATCTCCGTATACTTCCCCTTATCCTTAGTCGCCTCCCCCAGCTTCTTCTGTGCCTGCTCGAAGATGCCGTCGAGCAGTTCCTGGCGCGCGCTCAGCACCTTGAGACGGGTCTTATTGGCGACGGTCGAGCGTGTGATTTGCTGGGACATCTGGGCAGCTTTGAATTTCTTCTCGTACGTGCTATCGATGGAGGAGGTTTCTTGGCGGACGAGCTTGGATTTCTCAATGGCGAATTCTTCGTCGGCTTTGATTTCGATTTCGCGGCCTTTCTCCATGGCTTCCTGCTTGATGAAGGCCGTCATCTTCTTGAGCTCCTGCCCGACCTACAGACAGCTTGGTTAGCAATTGGAGCCTGTAGATCTGATGAGGGGGGCTTGCCTGGTCGTCGGACAAAGCGTGGGACTGCGACATCTTGGGCGGTTGATGTGAAGAGAAGCTGAGGAGAGGGAGTAATGGGGTTGAGGTATAGCTTCAGCTTGAGCTACGATAAGCGGGAGGTACGATCAGTGCAAGCAAGTACCGGGTACTTGGCGAGCCTCATCACCTGACTCTGACTTTGCTCAATGGTCCAAATACTTAGCTGCCGTTATAGTTTCTGTCTAAGTTCACTTCAAATAGATTGATTTAGCCTCCTGATTCAGTACGTGTCCTTGCAGTTAGTCCTCTGGGTAAATCAGCAACACTCAACACCTTCTCAAGTCGAGGTCTGCAACAGCAACAGCTCAGCTGGTCAAGCGAGACAAGGTCATCCAACCAAGCCAAGCTCAATGACGACGGTGAGAGAGTATATATTCACAACCCAACCACGCAGCCATTTATACTCGATCCCAAATTCACAGACGTAAGCAGACGGCGGCTATAACACAACATCCCAAATGAGTTCTTGCGACACTGCCTTTGCGTGATGGGAAACCTCGGCGATTTGAGCCCCGAGGGAAGCGTAGCTGTATGTACTCTCGAGCTTCAACAACCCCCCTGCCGCCTTCACCCATTGACACATCTTCTTTCTACAGATAGGCATTATCGTCGGCCTTCTTTCTACGAGCATCCAAAGCGTGGGTCTGACTCTACAGCGAAAATCCCACATCCTAGAAGAGGAGAAAGAATCGCATCATGCGCGACGACCACCCTACAGAAGACGGCGCTGGCAGCTGGGCATGGGCATGTTCCTCATGTCGAACTTGGTTGGAAGTACGATTCAGATAACCACGCTACCGTTACCAGTGCTGTCGACGTTACAGGCGTCCGGTCTGGTCTTCAACTCGATATGCTCCACCTTGATCCTGGGGGAGCCGTTCACGCGCTGGTCTTTGGGAGGGACATTACTAGTTGCAAGCGGAGCTATTCTGATAGCTATCTTTGGGGCGATACCAGAGCCGGCGCATAGTCTGGATCAGTTATTGCTATTACTAGGGCGGAGACCGTTTGTTGTTTGGATGATACTACAAGCTCTCTTGGTTATTGCGATTATAGGGTTGGCAGCATTTCTAGGAAGACTTCCCAGGGTATCATCGAGTCCTCGCATACGACTTCTAAGAGGACTGGCATACGGCTGCATAAGCGGGATACTATCAGCCCATTCATTACTAGTAGCGAAATCCGCAGTCGAACTGCTCGTACGAACAATCGTGGACAGAATCAACCAGTTCAACAGGTGGCAATCGTGGATCATCCTACTCGCCTTCGTTGTCCTCGCCCTCACCCAACTGTACTACCTCCACCGAGGCCTCAAGCTCGTCTCAACCAGCGTCCTCTACCCCCTCGTCTTTTGCATCTACAACATAATAGCCATCCTCGACGGGCTAATCTACTTCAAACAAACCGACCGGCTGACCGTTCTACATGCCTGCCTCATAGCGCTCGGAACTGCCATTCTTCTCTCTGGCGTCCTAGCTCTTTCCTGGCGCCTCTCAGACGAGCAAACACAACCAACGGTTACACAAAGCGCTTTAGCCCCTGGCCTGGGCTTCGTAGAAGACACAGATAACGACGAGTCCAGCGACTCAATTATAGCAGATGAAGAAGCAGCAGCATCACACCAAGCCCTCCTAGACGGCGATCCCATGACACCCACCACCAAACTCGACAACGTGCTAGGCGCAACACAGCCTATACGGAAGAACGTGCGTCTCACGGAAGCCGATGAGATATGGGGCGAGCTGCAGGACGACGATACGAAAGCTACGTCGTCATCACCGCATGCTCGGCCGCTAGAGGATGAGGAGCCTGATGAGAGTACGGCTCTGCTGAGGTCTAATACGACAAACAGGAAACGCCGGAGACGCTCAACGGGGTTCCCAGGCTTTATACCACGTCCCTCGCCCCGACAGTCTAGAAAAAGGTCGCAGGGCTGGATTAAGCGCTGGTGGAAGCAGGACAAGAAAGATCCTCCTGATCCCGGATCTGATGCCGGGGAAGGACCCTCTAGTAATGCCGTGTAGCGCAACATAGCGAGCGCTTGCCTTGTATATTGATTGTGGTGTTGAGGCGTACTACGGGTAGCCTGTATATAAATGAGGCTGATTGATGCAACGGGAGTTGGGAAACGAAATGCATTAGATGGAGTTAGTAACCTCGAGATTGGTTTTGTATTGTATTACCTACCTAGGTATATTTAGCATTGGACCGAAGTTAAGTGAGACAAAGGAAGGAGAAGAAGTTTGTTTGTTTATTTGTTAGAATACCAGAGTAGAGCAAGCAAGCATACCACCAACTTAAATCCCGCCTCTTTCTCCTCCTCTCCTCCTCTCTTCTCCTAAATTCGAACTCGAAATACATTTTAAAAAAATCCACCCCATCATCTCAAAAGCCTTACATTCATTCTCGGTGATTGATATATAATATGATCCCATTCCATTCTATTCCACTATTCTAATCTATCAAACCATTCAATTATTTACCTACCCACGACACAAACTAGATACTCTCTTACTCTCTCTTACTTGCTTGCATAACCAACCAATATCCTTCCCTTCCTCTCCCTCTCCCTCTCTCTCAAACCCAGACAATAATGCATACATACATACATACATACCATCCCTTCCCTTCCTTCCAATACCAAACCCCCCAGCATCCATCTCCCCTCCCAATAAACCCGCCTACCTATCCACCCACCATCCAAACAGAAAACGCAGTTAGCAATAAAAATAACAACAGATAAAATATACAGCGACATCTCAATAAGCCGGGATTAATAGTATATATATATATATATATATATATATACCAATACCAAAATACTATATATGCTACACTATACCATACCATACCATACCATATCATACTAACCAATCAACCAATCAACCAATCAACCAACCAACGAGCTCCGTCCGTATAGAGTATAGTAGAGTATATATAGTACATCATAATTCAATAGATGACAAATAACTTCCTTCAAATACAGCCAGCCAGTATCTGCCTGGTGAGAGAGCTAGCTGACTATCTATCAATCTAATGAAACTCGGATTTACATATTTAAGCAACTAAGAATATATATATACATACATTATACTAGAGGAATGATTGCCATGTTTTATTGGTAGGAGCTGTATGTTCGTTCACGGGAGTTGGGTT
The DNA here is from genome assembly GCA_032629725.1 of Gremmenia infestans. Lineage (NCBI taxonomy): Eukaryota > Fungi > Ascomycota > Leotiomycetes > Helotiales > Hamatocanthoscyphaceae > Gremmenia > Gremmenia infestans. The sequence continues at coordinate 914,130 of JAFEVB010000008.1, forward strand.
GGAAATATGATGGCGTGCATATCATGGTAGATGTGATGATTAGAAAGGAGAAGTGAATTAACGAAATAAAGTAAGGCTAGAGGAGGAAAGGAATAAACAACAGGCCAAGGTCTTGAAGAAGCAATTAAGCTTTCACTGAGTGACTTCCAATTCACAAGAGCCAAATATAACCAAGTTTAGTAGCATTTATTGTTGATGCACGGCGATATAACCCCACCTTATGGTCCGAGGTTTGTACTGTACAAGAGAGCAAGAGAATGTCCACCATGACCCACGACCTTCCAATGCTATGACCCATTCCCAGAAAACAGAGCAAAAGACTTGGACTCGTGAGAAGTTAGAAAACTCCATCATCTAGTTTAGGACCAAAGCAACCCACCCCTCAACCCCGACTACCCCTCCATGATACCAGTCCAAAATCCCAAAACGGCAGCTGAAGAAAATTATCTATTATTCTCCATGTGTTTTGCGATTTTGAGAGGAGAAAGATTTGGAAAAATATGTGTGCAAGCAACTGAGCTCAGTTCCGAAAATCGGAAACCCATATCAAGACACCAAAACACCATCTGACAAGTAAACGCGAGGATCGAGACCCGCAAGACACGAACGGTTTGTGACGCGCATATTATGTGTCGGGTATCAGTTTTCAAAGACTCGCTCGACCCTCCATCGTATACTGGGATCCACCGGCGTATGATTCAATTAGGCTTGATGCGAGTGCTGTTGGGGGATGCCTGATTGAGGTGCCATCGGATAACCACCACCTCGTTGTTGCTGAGCGACGTAATTCTGATATGCGAGGGCTTGTTGCTGCTCGAGTGTCCCTGGTTGCATGTATCCGGGGTGCATCTGTGCACTTTGAGGTGCCATGTTTGCCCGAGATTGCTGGGGTGGTAAGTGTTGGGGGGTCGACTCTTCAGGTGAGTCGACGGTATTCGAATCCTCTACACCATTCTCGCCATTTCCGGCAGGCTCTGGAGCGTTGAGGCAGGCCTATTTGTATGTTAGCAGAAGCGATTGCGACTTGCGCGTGGGTCTAAGTACCTGGATCAAGTTCTTGCCCTCGGCTTTCGTGACTAGAGGCTGTAGTTTAGGTGTGGTGAATGTGTAGACCAGACCGGTCTCGGAGACGACGAGGAGGAGAACTTGAGTTCCGGTGAGGACTGAGAGTTCGTATGCCTGTTGCGAGGAGTCAGTATGATGGTTCTAGAATTGAATCGCGAATCGCGACTTGTGCGACGCGTAGATTTCGGGGTGTTGAGACTAACCTTCTTCATGATTCCGGCTTTGCGCTTCGAGAAAGTAATATGGCGACGCGACTTGTCCGTGATAAATTTGATCTCAATCTTTCTGCGCTCGCGTCCGGGCTTATCATCATCGTCGTCGTCGTCATCTGCAGTTGTAGGGCGCTGACGCTTGATGCCACGGCTGTCGCCTCCTGCGATTGAGTTGCCATTTCCGACGGCGTGTTCGTCGAGGGTCGAAGGTGAACCTTGGTCGTGTTGGTCGGTGATGTCGGCCATTGTTAATTATTCAGGTGTGACGAGGTTGACTCTTTTGAGTTGAGTGCCGATGACCTTACTGCTTATGGGGAGTGGAGAGGCTGTTGTCTGTTTTGTCGCAGAAACCTGGTCGCGAAAGACTGGATTAGGTTGGCGTGCTGGGAGTAACCGCGTGCAAATTGCGCCCTCACAGGAATAATCGATGGAGAAAGGCGGGCGGCGGGCGTTCGGGTAGCTGGAGCGATTCCGAGCGGTAGATGCGAGCGGTTACTGTTACCGTACCGGGTGCAGTGCAGCGCAGCGCAATAATGTGTTCCTGGATTGCTGGCGACCTGAAGAAGCAAACGGTGGAATTAATGATTGATCAGGCAAGGTGTGAGAGGGAGGCTGGGCAGTGCGGTGCGGGATGGTTGAAAGAAGAATAGCGAGGATGGATGAGAAAAGCACAAGCGAATGATGGCAAGGAAAGGGCGGAGGGGGAGGGAAGGCTGGGGGGGGGGAACGGGCAAAAGAAGAGAAGGAGGGACCGGACTGCATCGAGCGCACCATACTAAAATGCGCGCTGCACATCCCCAGACCCAACACTGAGATGCACCGCAGACAGGCTGGCTCGGGGGAAGCACTCAGCATGCCACAGGGCCTAACTTCAGGGACTGGCAGTGTGGCAGGCAGGGCTGGCGCTGCAGGAGAGGAGGAGGAGACTGAATATTTGACGGTGGCCGGAAGGATTGACTGAAAACGGCAAGACACACTGCTACCCCAGCCCACCGGCCAATGAGAGACCAATAAAATGTATTGAGTGGGTACGACGGGGTAGAACATCAGACGAAGATAGATTGAGGGGGGGAAAGGAAAGGGGCCTAGGATGAGATGGGGTCCAAACTCCAAGAGACGACTTCTTGATACCGGGTTTTTTGCCCATCTCATTCATTCATTCATGACTGATGAATTGTCTGTGTCTGTGTCTGTTTTGGTTGAGCCACTCATTCTGCTGCGATCATACGAGTACCACGACAATAACATAACGCATCGCATCGCAATGCTACCCCAAAATCCCTGACTTGCAGAGATTCCGGAGTGCGTAGCGCGCGTTGAAGTTTGGTACTGTACTGTACCGGTGGTACTTCGTACTCGTAGTTCGCAGTCAGCAAGCAAGCAGGCCTCAGCGTGATCGCCGATATGATACGGTACCGAAGCAAAGACTCGGCCCAGAAGGGTTTGGTCAATTCAATGGTTTCGGCAGCCTGTGTGTGCGTGCGTGCAATGTGCATGCGGCTTGCAGTGCAGTTGAACATGGTGTTTTTTGGGACGGGAAGTGGTGATAGGTAGTGGAGGAAGGAATGGCAATGAATGGGAATGGAAGTGATGCAAAAACTGTAAAAAGTCGGAGCAAACGTACCTTTTTCTCTGTTCTTCTTCTCCTCAAAAAAGGATTCTCTACTTTGGTACTTGATGGAGACAAGGCTAGCGACGAGGCAGGGCAGGTAGGCGGTCTGGCGACTGCGTTCTCGTTCGACAATAATGCAAAGGTCTTGATGAGGGTAAGTGTCTTCCCTTTTTCAAATGGGGAAGAGCGTGTTTCTTATGGGGGAATTCCTGTGCCTAGCGTCGACCAAATTTACCTTAGTCACTTAGATTGGGGGCTGGTGATTGGTCGAGCTACTCACTAGCTGCATATGTGGGGGGATAAGGATAAGCTTCAGGAGTGTGTGTGATTCCAGAACTCCGAGACTGCCTCACTGCTTACTGTATTTTGGCTTCTACTTTGAAGTACAGAGTTGATTCAAAGAGACAATTGGCTACAAATCTTGGAATTATTGTTCGGCTCGCAAATAAAAATTCTCGAAAACAAAGGCAATTTCAAGGTTAAATATATGTTTTTAGGAGCTTTTACATATCCTCCGTGCGCAAGACTTAGAAGGAAGGTGGATTCGGAATCGGCGGCTCTATTCACCGATGCGCCTATGGATGATGATCCAATGAGAGACAAGAATCTCGAAGAATCACCGAATGCGGATCAATTCATATGGAGGTATTAATTGTATTAATTGCTTCCAGACCCAGAATACTTGAGTACAGTCAGGAGCAGTGTAATAATGTCTAGCACTTTCATATTAACTATTAGAGGTTCTCCTTATACTTAGGTATGTATATCCAGATTCAATCGTTTTCCTCAGCCCAGATACTCGAATCATTCACCACCACCTCGGCATTCCCCTGAGACATGCCGCACCGCAACACGGCAACATGTGCTGTACTGTAGGTCGGAGGTGGGTAAGCTTTGATGTGAAAATCTACGAGTGCAGATTTCTAAATTTAAACCCCGCGCAACTCCAGCCAAACACTTCTATTTCTTCAACGTCAACAGTCTGCTCGCAATTACTAATTACCACTTACTCCACCAGCACCAGGTACTGTATAGCACGAGTAGACCAGCCGTCAGACAAAAAGATGCTGCAGCGAATCAGTGAGATTCCCCGACCAATGGTCCGTGCTCAGCAGCGTTTTGGGTCCACGAATGTGGTGCCATGATGAAGCGGAATCCAAAACACCAAATGTCGAGGATCGCGACAGACCTCACACGACCTCTTGCTGGCGCCCTGCTATTGTACGAGTACTATCCAGTACGTCCCTTCCATAATTGCACGGCCCAGTTCTGATAATGCAAGTGTTTCCTTTGCTCCTTCCTCCTTCCTCTTTCCTGTCTGCCGCCTTCCTTTCCACTGCATCAGTTTTAATTTTTGTTTCTATCTTCAATTATCCGCCTGTTTCTTCCTTTTCTTCTTCTTCACTTCTCAGTCAACCCTCCCGCTCTTTAAAGGCTGGCCCCTAAATCAAGAACGAAGGAAAGAAATTGCTTTCTTGGTGGAGCTGTTAGACGCCGGTCGTCATTACATATAACCGCCCACCGATCCTCCCAGCCCTAACCAAAAGATAAATCCAAGATGGCTCGCGACAATATCCTCTTGTCGTACATTGTCGTGGACATCTTGTTCGTGCTATCTGGAGGGCTTCTAATTGGTTTTGCCCTGATAACGGAGACCGAGGCAAAGTCGGTGCCTACAATCAATACTATTGCGAGAGATTTGCTCTTGAACCGATGTCCATTGAATGGTTTGTCTCTTCCCAAGCTTCGGACCCGGCGATGAAATATTGACGAGAGTAGCTGCCGTTGGAAACGCCGTAATGGTCTTCATCACCTTCCTGATCTCCGTTCCTGCGATGGTCATGCCGACGACCAGAGGTTGGCTGAAGTTTCACGGGTTCATGACTGCTGTCTGTGCGCTCTTTACTATGATCATTGGACTTGATATCTGGTTCGATACTCTGAAGACGAGGAAGAATCTCGCGATCGTCTGGAACCAGCAGCCTACTAGTTCGCAGAGTTTGCTTCAGCAGAAGGTTTGTCACTTCACTATGGTAAGTCTGGAACGTTGCTGATAATGTAATAGCTCGACTGCTGCGGCTATGCTAACAGCACTTCTCCACCGTTTGCCGTCGACACGACATGCCCTAACGCATTGGTTGCTGCTGCTCGTGTTGGGTGCGTAGGTCCGTTCTCAAGGTATGCCAACAACTTCTTGGATCTGGTCTTCACGGGTGCATTTGGTATCGTGGGTATCGATGTCGCTCTCGTCCTCTCCACAGCTATGTTACTCAAGAACCGAAAGGAGAAGGAGAGATACCGTCACATCGATGAGAAGAATGGTGCTGGTGCACTCTAGATATACTCTAGAAAAGTGATGTTGGGGATTTGGAGCGTTGTGGACAGAGATGTTCTGGTTTTTCGCTCAGCTTTGTATTCAGTACCACTTTCTGTATACTTCTATTGCTGCATTTCTAGCTAGGCTAGTTCCATAGAGTATAAACAGTTTTGAACGAAGGGCTGCTCGCTGTCTGCATTGTATCCGGTGAGCGCCTAAATTATGTGTCACTTATACTGTATCACTGCTGCATGAAGAAGATGACTTCCTCAATCCAACGCTCTGGTATATTCGGTTTATGCAAACATGCTCAATCCCCAACGTCCCGGGTATGTACTCAACTCCCCCAAATTAAGACTCTCCCCTCACTGACACCACTAACATCATCCAGCCATCCAATCACCTCTCTACGCCCACTTCCCCAACAATGCCATTATAGCTACCCCAAGATACACACAGACCACCATGAACACCAGCCTCTTCGAATCCCTCGTCAAGTCAGGATTGAACAAGAAATCTCTCGCCAGCAACTCCACCAACCCAGTGTATATCAAAATCCCCGCACTCGTCGCATCAAGCACACCAGACACAATATTCGCCGTCGCGCTCCCCGCATCATACGTATTCCTCAGTCCCAAAGCAATCGCAATCGCAATCGGCGTCGTAAGGCCATACCCCGCACACAGAAACCACGGCAGCCAGCCCAGCCTCTTGGGGAACGGAATAGCAGACATCCTCGCACCGATACCTAGACCCTCAAAGGACTGATGAAAGGCAAGCACCGGGTACAGAGTAGCGAATTCGGCGCCGGTGGTACCTAGATTCAACCCGATGATTACGCTGTGGAAAATGACGCCGAATTCGAGGATTAGAAATGCTGCAATCTGCTGTCTGAAAGACCGCTCCTCCTGCTCCACCACAGACAGTTTTTGGTTCTCTAAATCCAAAGACCCAGACCCAAACCCAGATCCATCATTCTTACCCAACGGCACATGCCTCGCGTCCTGAGCCGCCGCAATAGCATCATGCATATTCTCATCCTGATCCCCAGAATGTAGCTGGTTATGCGTAAGCGAGCGACTGTGATTGGGGCCGCGCTTGTCGGTGATGATATCCTCGATGCTTTCACTGTGCGAAAAGCCGTATTTCGACTTCACCCAGCGCTCGGCGCCGAAGTCCAGCAGGAAGATCAGCATGATGGATGTTAGGACTATCGCGGGGCACCAGGAGTAGTCTGCCCAGTGGCCTGTCATGCCTACGCATGTCTGGGGGCCGATTTCAGAGTAGGCTGGGTCGAGGAGACTGTTGTTTTGTTAGTTTTTGCTTTTGCTTTTGCTTTTGCTTTTGGATAAATTAATCTGCTGGGGTACTAGTACTGTACTTACTGGATGAAGGCTGTTGCAACGATTACTCCGGCGCCGAAGTATCGCGCAAAGAGGTATACGTAGATGTTGACCCTAAGCCATTTTACCCTCGCAGCGAGGACGGGGAAGAAGGTGGCGGCGGAGGAGACAAGGAGAATTACGAAGATGGCGGAGACACGTGCGCCGAGTTGGCCGTTGTAGTCATTGCCGCCTTTGTTCAGGTAACAGATGATCTGTGTTGGGTCTGCGGTGTCTAGGTTGACACTCGCGGAATCCAAGTCGGCAGACATGTTATGTTGAAGCTGCTGGGTTGTCTGTTCCTGGAATGAATGGGGTTTGAGCTTAGAGGGGAGGAAGGGATAGTTATATTCCAAGACGGATTGGATTGACTTCTTATATCGAAGGAAACTCAAATCCTGATTATTACTTTCTTTGCAGACTAAGTATTTAAAAAAGGTACAAGTTTAATCTTGGGCATGGTACCATGGAACCGGAACGATAGCGGGATCAAAGTGGGGGATTGAAACAAAACACCTTGATGGTGACGCTAAGCACGCTCCAGTGACTCCTCCACGACTAACAGCTTATCGATTGACTTACCCGGATGGTTTTCTATTTATTTCCTGTGGAGGCTGAGTAGACTACAGTGGTCAAGACTCTACTCTGCTATTCAAAAATCCAATATTCCCCAATCATGTTGTCGTTACCCCTGCAAAGCGTTGAATCCCTTCATGTCGCTAAGCGTCCTGACTTCAAGTCCCACGCACGTCAGCCATCAAGGTGTCACTTCTGCAGTACTAGGAGAGCTTGTTCATGCAGTTATAGCGTATTATTCTACCACGAATGCTCCCAGGGCTGCGGCTGCGGCTGCTAGTGCTCCGCTGCAGATGATAAACACGTTTTCTCGGTGGCGTAGCCCTGTGGTGATATTAGCTCTTTGTCATGAATGGGCAACAGTTTATGGATGGGAAGGGAAGGTTTCATGATGACTCGGCTCCAGTGATGGAGAGTCGGGGCGTGACTTGCCAGATTTTGTCAACATCAGACCCAACACCACAAAGATATTCAGTGGGATCCTCAGTATGCCATATATCTTTGCCCTCACACCATCCTCCACAATCTGCTCTTTCAAGCGAGCAATACTTGGAAAGTATATGCCACAGCAGATCTCAAAAACACAGAAGCACCAAAAGGTAACGGCTTCGTTGTGGACGAGAACAGGCAAGATGAAACACGCACTAGCAACGAAGAGCGTTATTGTGAGCAACCTTGAGGGTGATACCACCCATCGAGAAGTAGCCAGGGATGAGTAGTAGGTGAAGAAGAGGGAGCCGAGCATCATGGCACACATCAATGCTGCAAATATCGTCCCAAATGGCAGTTCGGTGCCTTCGCCTGCTGCCTCGTGGGACAATTTCAAGGCTGCGAATTTGAAGAAGATCCACAGGTACATAACGCCTTCGAAACAGGATGAGGTTATGCAGAGAGCCCAGAGGCGTTTATCTGGACCAAAACGGTCAGTGATATTTCGAAGGACTAACTACATTTCCTACCTTGCACGATATAGTGCAATCCGTTCTTTTCTTTCTCCTCACTCCCTGGTAGGAGTCCGTCAACGTTGGACTTATGGCTATCTCCATAGTTCTCACTCTACAAAAAAAATCAGTTTCAATGAGCAATCAAGTCGGGTGAGTTGGTTACCCATCTGCTCGAGATTAATCCAAAAGCCAGAATCAGAAGTACCACAGCAGCCATGAATGGCGCTGCTTGGGTCCCGGTGATATCTGCTATTGTCTGAGCAAATAACCCGGCCAGGATTGCGACAGCCCCATTCAAGGTAGTCATGATTCCGAAGATGTCGCTCAGGGACCCAGCTTCTTCAAGGTGCTGACGATGGAACTCCGTTACCATCCAGCTTTCGATCACGCTCCACAACAAGGTCGTGGACAAACCGCCAAGAACTCGACCAGCAAAGAGGATGAATATCGAGTCGAAGAGAACCGTGAAGCATGATAAGGCGTATGCTACACAGAAGAACAGAGAGGCTGATCGCCGACCGTATCGATCGGCCAGTGATCCGACGAATGACGCGGATATTGCGGCGGCGAGAAAACCTGTGGCGAACAAGTGGGCTACAGTCTCTTCGGGCAGCCCTTTCTCATCTTTCGATACAAGTCAGCAGATCCAGCCTTCGTTGTCACAGTTCCATGTATTTTCCCTCACCTTTATACATGGTATAGATATATGGTCCCTGGATTTTTAGTCAGTCAAATTCACGGCACCCTCCACTTATCCCAGGACGACACACCTGCAACCAATCCGAACCAAAAGCCAGCAAGTACACGGGCAAGAATTTCTTCTTAAACTGCCATATCACAGCATCTCCAGCAGTAATCGTCGCTCTGGCCGCCTCGTCATCTTGACCTTGTCTTTTCGCCACCGCTGCTTTGCTACCGCGTCTATGTTGGAGGTATGCTGTGCCTGCAACTACTACAACGAAAACCAGAACATTGTACTCGTAGAACGCCATGCTGGATAGATATTTGCTGGATAACGAACGAGTACTAGATTAATGAACGTTGAGGCTCAATTGGATTCTAGGATCAATCATTGCCATGGATTCTTGACTTACTTAACCGCGTCTCCCGGAAACCTCAAACATTTCATATTTCATATTGTGCGGGAATGCTACCAGCCATCTTTTACCTACCTGCATCTCTATCGTTAAAGTCGCTTCTTAGGAGTAGCTCTCTAGAAAGGAGTCACGCATAAAATGAGATCTACAGATCTACCGGTTGATTACTAGGACGCCCTACAGACGCGACTGAGTCAAAAGTTCTTTAAAATAATGCCAGATGATGTCAGAGGCTTCCCTGCATCCCTCATCTGGTCAGCTATCTGTTTTCAAATATTATTCTTAGAGGTAAGGGCAACTATACCGTACTATCTCACCACACACAGTCTCGCTTAGGCTATGGCCTTGCTTGGGGTCGCGGGAGAATGCTAGGGTGTAAGGTTTAACTCACTCCTAACTATGTGGACTAATCAGATGCCTCCCTTAGCAGGTGTTTAAACGAGACCGTGTAAAACGATGGCTTGGTGGTGTGGTGAGATAGTACGGTATCAGGTACAGCCTAAGGTATAGCCACAAGGGCGTCTAGCAAGCCCAGAACTTTATTTTCGGGGCTCATTTATACAAATTTCTTTTCCTATCTATGTCAAGTTTCGCCGAGCTGGGAAAACTAGTTAGGAATGCTGGATACACTTTTCCACACCAAGAAACTTCAATGCTTTGGTGATGTTTCTAGGTATGTAGATGATGAATCTTTGGAATGAATAATGAGGAGACTCCATGCTTTGCAAACTCCTTCTTTACAATGTCGTCTTCTCGCCCCAAAAGCATTCATCTTCTTGAGATACGAGTATAATTTCTGGGTTTCTTGACTAAGAACGTGCTATCTCAACATGGCGGCACCACGAATCAGTCGTGTCCCAATCGCACTTGCTATCGTTCTCCTTATGTTCCTCGCAACACTCTGGCACGGGCGGGACAATCTCCCACAACGGCCAATGAGCTATATCAAAGGGTAAGAGACACGTTGTGTATTGCATATATCGATCACGCGGTACACGAACAAAAGCGCAGTTGGACTGACTGTAGCTACTGTATACAGGAAACTTCCACTCGTAGTCCGACCATCGTTCTACGAGATAGCCGACAGCCATGGGACGGACAAGGTCCAGTCACATCACTACGAGCAGATGTACGAACACCGCCTTGCGCCGTTCCGCGACAAGAAGGTCAAGATGCTGGAGATTGGTCTCGGCTGCGACATGAATTACGGTCCGGGGGCCTCTTACTACACCGTAAGGATAACTGACTCTAGCCTCCCCCTTTTATCATATTTCAGCTCGTGTGCTCTAATTCCTCCTATAAATTTTCTAAACTGGAAATATAAGCAAGCTCCCTGTACTCCCGAAACCGTTCTGCATAGGAATTGACTAACTCCCCCTGATCTAGTGGCTTGACTATTTCAGCAACGTCGACCTCTACTACATCGAATACGACGCCACGTGTGCAGAGAAATGGGCCAACAGGACCCACGACGCTACTATTTTCGCCGGTGATCAGGCCAGTGTTCCGTTCCTCAAAGAGTTCATCGCGGAGGCCGGAGGGGATTTCGACGTTATCATCGATGACGGGGGTCACACCATGGATCAGCAACGGACGTCGTTGAGTTTTCTTTGGCCTCATGTGAAGCCGGGTGGGGTGTACTTCATTGAGGATCTTGCTACCAGCTATCTTCCCATTTATGGGGGGGACTTTGAGAAATCCGATACCATGATGGGAGATTTGAAGGATATGCTGGATGATATTAATAGGGTGGATGGACATCCTGATAAATCTCCCATTAGCAAGGACGTTATTTCTCTAGAGTATACACAAGAGTGTGTTGCTTTGACGAAGCGTCCAGATTATAAGACGCCGGTGACGAGAAAGAGGGGAAACAGGCTTGGGCGTATGAAGTGAAGCGGGATTTTGAATTGATGCAACATTATAGTAAGAATTAATGGTTGGCATCTACAATACTAGCCTCCCTACTTTCATGCATAGTGCTTTTCTTCTTCTTGTTATCTTGAATCTCCCTGCATATCGGTGCCCATATTTAAAAGACATGTCTCCCATTCCAGCCAGCCAGAAAATGTGCGCCGACGCATGTCTCAGAATAGGCTCCCGCATTCCACGTTAGGTAATCCACGAAGATCAATGTATCAGATTTCCCCAAGGGAAGAATCTACAGTTCAACTTAAAATGGGAATCACAAGACTCAGCGCCATCCATACAGATGAGTATGGCAGCACAATGGCGTAAATGGATTTATCCAGCCCTCTGGCTGATTCTCGTGGTTTGCTTCTTCAAAGCCGTTCTCAGTCCAGCTGGTAGCAGCAGGTTCAATTTCTCCTCCTTGTCGACAAACTACACGATTTTCTCGTCCCCATTCGATGCCTACAACTCTCTGAAAAACCACACGCGCCATAAAGCGGACCCAAACCTCAGTGAGGAGCATATGACCGTCAACGTCAGCACCAGCATCAAAGCTGCCGTCGTTATCGAAACCCGCCGATCGGCTGGCATCGTGCCTTTGGTGCTGCACTTCAGTGCTGTTCTGGGTGACGAGTGGCCGCTCATCATATACACGTCCGCCGAGAACTTCGGCTCATTTAGCACGTCCGCCGCCCTGCTTCGCCATCAACGAAGCGGACGTATTGTCGTTCGTCCACTCGCCGACGGTGTCTTCTTCCCCAACTGGAACTCGGTGTCGGATTTCCTGACTACGGATTGGCTGTGGAAGGACCTGGCTCCGGCAGAACACATCCTCTTATTCCAGACGGACAGCATTCTCTGCGGGGCTTCGGTCAGGAAGGTCGAGGACTTTTTCGAGTACCATCTGATCGGGGCTCCTATTCATCCGCAATTTGGAGTGGGCTTCAATGGGGGTCTGAGTTTGAGGAGACGGAGTACGATTTTGAGAGTGTTGGAGGAATGGGAATGGGAGAAAAACCCGAATCCTCGTCCGGAGGATCAGTGGTTTTTCGCAAGGTAGGTCTATCTGCTAAGTCTTAGGCCATCAAGGACGCGTGCTGATTATACACAGGATAAGGGATCTTGAAGATCGGGAAATTGAGGAAGGGGTCGAGGATGGCATCAAGTTGCCGTCGATAGAAATCGCAAGAACGTTTGCCGTGGAAACTATCGATTATCCCAATCCACTAGGACTGCAGTAAGCCTAACATCTCTAAAGTGAAATTATCCGGGTGCTGACCCTATTGTAGTCAACCAACAAGGTTCATTCAAAACCACATGCTTAGTCTTGATGAATGGTGCCCAGAGTACAGACTTGCGACTACCGATCGTATAAACGAGTAATTGGATCTTAAAGACGCGTGATTACAAATACATATCAGCTTAATCATAGATACCTGAGGATAATTATCTAATTACATTCGATGAAGTTCTCAGACCCCCTATGTAGCAATGGTAGTTTTAAGCCAGAGCCACCTAGAAAACCTAACACTCCTTGCATCTACGTGCCGTGCCACAATAACCGCAGCCCAGAATAGGAGCGGATACATAACTAAGCACGTAAGAAATATTCCCGACGCATATCGAAACCCAGGGTCTCTGCCCGTCCAATCCAAAGTCCTCGCGGATAAATTCCATCCAAGCGAGTACAAGAAACTTCCGTGTATGATATACAACGCAAAGGCTATCTTGCCTAGATACTGCGAGAAGCGATTTGTGAACATCAGGTGAAGGAATTTCGCATTGTCGAGTGTGAAGACTAGGTGGACGGCGGCGAGGAAAATCCAAAAGTGATCGTTGATATACAGGTTCTGGTAAGGTGCGGGGATCAAGGAGAACAGATTCATGTACCCTGGAGATTTCCCGGAGCCGTGAAGACGCAAGGGCATACAGCACACGAACATTGCGAGTAGGAAGTTGAGGATCCAGAATAACCTCATTCATTTTGAGCATTGCCGCTCGTGTTTGAGTTGTGGTGTTGACGCTCGCGCCAAATCTGCATAGTCTCGCTGTTGCAAAGCTGGGATTTGTACCCTGCTTGTCCGTTCCTCGCGCATGTGATGTAAGTCTGCTAGAAGTCCGCCGCTGAGGAAGAGAAACAGATGTGTATATGCGTTGGCAAAGAGGAACATAACAATGGAGACAAGCACTGCAATCCTAAGCGACCCATGCAACTTCGAGATGCCAAGCAGAGTGATGAAGATAACCATAGATCCATGTATCTCAACCGGTATAGTCCATAAGTTGGAATCGTACGTAGGGTCGTAGCCCCCAGGATATACGGCAGGACGGAAAGGGTCTGCAAGTTCTACCACGCTCCGCATCCAGAGGAACACATTCGCTGCCAGGGAGTGAAGACGGATAGGCTGACGAGAGTTTTTCCCCGTTCCATACCAGCCCGCATGTGTCACAAGCATCGAAACGAAAGTAGTTGCAGCAGGAGGAAGCACCAGTCTCAACTGACGGCGAAAAACCGAGGAACTCAAAGAACCTAGCAATTCGGAAGAGCGACCGGTTCGAATAAGGCTAAGAGGTTTGTAGCTCAGTGAAAAGCCGGATACAGTGAAGAATATTGCAACCATAGCAGTTCCCGCGGCATGTATGATTCGTATGATGGGTAGCTGGATAAACCAGTAGTTGTCTGGACTGCTGCCCCAGCCCTCGTTGAGATTAGGGTACCAAAGCCAGGCAGAGTGATGACATACAACCAGTAGGGAAGCAATCCCACGGAGTCCATCGAGCCATGCTGTCGAGTGCAGTCTGCGAGAAGACCTTGCTAGTTCCTCTGATGGTGGGCCGGACGAAGTAAAGGAACTGCTCCATGTCGGCAACTGAAAGATGAGCCATGGCCGGCTTGTGTGGGAATCTTTGATTTCGACTTCAGGGCTTAGTTGATGAATCAACGTCACTGCATGGAGAAAGTGATGCTGCACCTCCTGTCATTTGTTGGTCTTTAGAAACAGGCATCATGTCATATTTTGGGAATGATGGAACTGCACTTCGATTCCATGTTGTAGCCATTTTGTTGCTTAAAGAATCCATCTGGTAGTCGATTTATGAGGTGGGCGAGCGGTTTGCAGCTGCTGCTGCATCGTAAGCGGAGACTTGGTTGAATTTCCTTACATTCCTACCACTGGACCAGAAATAGATAGCTCAATATGTCATAACTGAAACTCACACAACCGTGTCCCGAATTCTGTACATCGCGAAGATAATTCCTGAGCAAAGTTACAACGCGATTCAATCGAAGAACGCGAACCTAGCAACGCGAGATCAGCCACGAAAATAGCCGAGCTGAGATAGGGGCGTGAGGACCACCCAAGTGCCCGGTATAACCTCAAAGGATCATGATATACCTACCCTACCCTAGCTTAGATATTCAGTAGACAATGCAGTTTTCAGAAAGTCCTTGAGAAGAGGTTCAATCCGTCAAATATACCTTCATTCTCGGATATTTGGTGTCCCATTTTGCACCTGCGTGCACCAATGGTGATTACCGTATAAGACATGATGATTCTCATTATCATTTCATGGGTGCGAGGCCTCTAAATCATACTAGTGTCAAGTTATCACATTGTCGTTTCGTTGTTTCTCCTTACGCTGTCGTTGGTATTGTTTTTGCAACCTCCAAGAACCTAACCAAAAGGTGGTAGTACACGTGACTATGGAGCTAGTGTCGCTAGCGCTGCTGGCTCTCTAAATCAGGCGGACTGACCCCTGCAGAGCTCCTTCATAGTCGTGCTAGCTTCCTCTTCATCTTTCTGCGATACTATTACATTTTAACCACATAACCCTTTAGAGTCCATATCACCTTCTCGATAGTAGTTGGGTCGGACAGCACCGCAGTTCCCTGCCGCGTCACTATCTCATCATGGCGGTCGCATGGGCTGAGGTGGCGCGTAAACGCGTATGTTGCGAAGTGTCTCTCTCTAGTGTGACTTATCATTAGCTTCATCATGCAAGGGGAATTCGTCGGGGGGCTTTGCGCTATTGTCAGATCTGACATTCCTTAGCACCAAAAGCCACGAAATGTATCTGGTATTGGTATGCATGTCGAAGCTGACAGTGTCTAGCTAGCCCTATCAGGATGGAGGCCCTACCATCAACGCTCCAGAGTATATTTGAACAAATCAAAACTACATTAGATTACTATATACAATGCTCAGCCAGCAACGAACCCTCGTTGTGTCGGTCGTAGCCGCTCTTGCTGTATACCTTGTGTACTTTCATGGCCGTCGCATTCCCGAGTCATTCCACGCAATCCAGGAAATCGAAATCTTCAAAGGTGTTGACGATGATACACATCAGGCGTCCCCTACAACTCCCGGAAGCCTCCCTTCTCATGTATCCATACCCAGCGCAAAGGCCATTAGCGCAACTCCTGCGGCCGATCCATTAGATTCAGATTCTAGTGATGCCTTCAATGGCCTGCTCCACCTGTGCCAGCAAACCAACTGGACTGATGGATTATGGGTCCAATGCCATAGCAACTGTGGTGACAATAGTACTTCGATGTGTGGCGGGCTCAACAATGCTAGGAACAGAGTACAAACATGTCTTCGACTGGCAATTGATACCGGCGCCGGCATGATCATTCCCTCGGCAACGACTAGGGACGAGAAAGACTTGGCGAAGACTGATAACAAGACAGTCTGTGCTGATTTCTTCTGGAATATGGGATATATGCAAGAAGCATTAGCAGAACAGTGCCCACAACTTCAAATCCGACAATGTGACGACAGAAGTGGAATCACTAAGGTCATCGAACCGAAATTCAGGGCTTACAAGGAAGCCGCTTACAGCAACACCACGTTTCGGGAGCTGGTGAGGTATACGTTGGAGCAAGATAACATGACTTTCGCTGATATCACTCCTTCGGCACCAGCCGTTGTCTCTTTTGGAGATACATATATTGCATTCAACTACATGGTTGCTGCCGAATTATCCACAATCCGCAAAGCATTGTTCAAAGTCCTCAAGTTCAATCGCGATCTCCTTGACTTGGGAGATCAGATTTTAAAGAGTGATGAGCTTCATCAAGGGGCGTTTATCGGTGTTCATCTTCGAGGAGAGAACGATTGGCCAGGAGGATTTGGTACTGTTAAAACCCAGATGGAGGCCTACGTCGCCGAGATTCAAAAGATTAAAGCCAGTGTCTCTTACGAACTCAAGGCTGTATACGTTAGTTGTGGAAATGCTACTGCAATCCAGGCATTTCGGGAAATGCTGGCACCACTAGGCTATGTGGTTCATGACAAATGGACACTGCTAGCTAACCGGAACGAAACTCTTGCTAGAGTCGAAGCTTTAGTTTTCGACCAGAAAGGCATTGTGGAATACCAGGTCTTGGTCGAAGCGCGGTTTTGGATCGGGATTATCACGTCTTCCTTCTCTTCGTTGATTGCTTATGCGAGGACAGTCGACGATACCAATGACTTCTTCGAAACTTCCATCTTCCCAGGAAGTTCAAAATCAGGTCTGGACCGGGGATATTCGGAACCTAATACCATGAAGGGAAGTTTCGATACGAAACTGATGGTAGTGAATGGGCCTGATATCATGGAGGCGTTTCCTTGAGGCCGGTTTTTGGTCATAAAAGAATGGACACGCGTTTCAATGTACCAGCCCAAAAGTTTTCAAAGGTTCTATTAGAATTTCAAAATATTCTGCCATCATTACATCAAATGCTCCATGATTGATGACTCAACGCACATTTCCATGTCATACTAGAGTAGATGCAGCAACACTTGCTCAACACGCATCCTTCAGGACTTAGATAACGCGACCTCCATCGTGGCGAAAGCTACCGCTATAGCACAAGCCAGTATCTTTGTGGAATCTGGTTGAAGAAGATCGCCCTTGGTGGAAGTTTCAGCTGTAACATCATTTGTGATGGCTTCCTTCTCCCGCGACGAGTCTTCGTCGATCAACACGAACTCGGTTTCTGGGACTTGTTCGCCGACGAACTCCTTGCTATCCTTCGGCGGCCATGGCATCTGACTGTAGTGATTGTAGCACCATGTGCTTATCGCTACAATACCTCCTCCGCACACTCGCCATGTCGTGAATGTGGATGACCGAAGCTCTGGCAACAAAATATATTGACTAGCTGCAATAGTGACGAGAGAAGCAGCGGTCCCAATCATCTTCAAAATGTTGTCTCGCGCCCGAAGCACCACTGCTACCACAAGTCCCATGCCTGACGTGATGACCACCAGACCTATGATTGACATTGCCTCACCAGACAGGACAGAACCTTGACTTCTCTGACCGGGTTTCGTCCCACTTGACGGTACCAGGGGATATGCTATGATGGCGAATACGATACCCCAGACATAAAGGTAAGCTTGGGATTCCCAGAAGTCCCCCGTTTTGGTAGACGTTTCGGCACTAATGCTCGCCAGTGCAGAGAAGCAGGCTATGGCAAAGCCCGCGAGTGGGGCAAGGTACCAGGCTGACCCCGCCTCAGCGATCGACTTATGTTCGTTCGTCTCGGAAGGAACATTGAAGATGACCAGGCCAATGCACAAGAATAACAGCGAAATCCAGGCGTGAACGTTTCTCTGCGGCTTGATCATATAGTGATGAAGAATTCCCGTTGTCGGTAGCTTGGCGAGGACGCAGACTTGGAGAAGACTGGGTGAAGTTTTCGGAAGCACCGTATAGTAAATCAGATTGTTAATAAGGTACAGCGCAGCTGGAAGGGCATATTTAAACATCCTTCTAAAATCAGTCTGCCCTTGCTGTGCCGTCTGTATGAACTTGTTGAAACCCGAGATCGTGATCCCATTGTCGGATCGGAGGAGAAAGATTATGGCGATTATCAGCTTGAGAACCTCCGAGAGCAACGCTATCAAGGAGGCTGAGATTTGGGGGAAGTTGTGAAAAGCGTGGTAGGCATAGTTTGCTCTGATCGTCTCACAACTGACATACACAATGAGGAGGAGTGAAGATGTCGAGAGGGCCATTTTTGCAGCAGAAACTTGCGAAGAGTGTTGTAAAGATGAGAATTGACATTCCACTTGTTGTTTTGTGGCCGAAATTCTCAATCGAGATGGCGGAAGGAACGAAGACTCCTTGAGCCACAACAATTTCAAGACATACCTTATCTTATAAGACTTTGTTTACTTAAATTCGGATCATAATACCATACATAGTCAGCCACACTCAAGCCCTAGCTGGGAGGCTCTTTGAAATGGTCGCTCTTTCCCCATACAACGAAAGACACACAGCGAGCGACAGATACCGGACCGGCTCATCCCAGGGGGAAAATTAGATACCGGAACCTTGCTAGCCTAAGGTACCTTAACAACCTTATGAACCAAGGTCTGACCCGAACCGAACCCGAGCAGTTTTACTCTTGCTTACGCACTTGTCTTCGATTGGTCAGAATATTGCAAGTAAGCTTCTTTTATCGCTAGCTTAATTAGAGCTCACCTCACTCGTACTTTGAAGATGGCGACGGTTGATCTACGCGTCCGATCCAATTTAATACGCGTATGCTCTATGAGCCCCCAAGGTTTATGTGGTCTGTTTTAATGATTTTCACAAGGATCGACGCGAATTCATTCGGTACTCCGTACTTCGTATCTTGAGCTTTCTGATCGATCAACTTTAGATCTAGATACAGTATGCTTGTACTGTACGTCTGAAACACCCGAGTCCCTTGCTTCCTTACAGATAAGAGCAACACATCCCTTGCGTAGAACATCTCACAACGCCTGAGGACTGAGCCATCGTTTCTTACCGTTATTAATGGACACGACACTACGAGTATACAATTACAATTCCCTTGAGTGGCTGGTGGATGCGAGGTGTGTCGACGTGTTTACCCATTTAAGGATTGGTGGATCTGAATTACGAATCGCGAGTTTCCTGCAAAACATTGTGGATTTACTCTAAGCCTAATATGTGTATAAACTCGAAAAGAATTAGAGGTGACACGCAAGCCCGTAAACCACATCTAAAAATGAGAGATGATAAAAATAGGGATCGAATAAGTATACCTTAAGTTCTGTCGCTATGGGTCTAGTTGGACTCAGCATCGCTGCGGCATCCCCCTCCCTAGTGATAGAGAGCATATATTTCTGGGTGATTGTTTGATCCCGATTTTCATCCCTTTGCAAAAGCTTCATTCCTGTCTACCGTCCCCTATCTTTAGTCTCGACGCCGATGCATATGCAAAAGTAGGCATCATGGGGTCCAAAACTTCTCTGGTGTCGTGTATCAACTGGCGGTTCATCATCCTTCTGGTTGTATTCTTGATGACATTACACTTCGTTCTATACAGTGACGATTTTCAAACGCTCAAAGAGAAGCTTCCTCAGTCGCATTCGTCGTCGAAACCCAAGCATGGAAACTTCTACGACTTGCACGACGTGACAGCAACTGAAGAAAACGCCCCTAGTACAATAGACGAGACAAAAGGATCGCCAACAAACGCGGATGTTTCGAAGGAGCAGAACCATCATGAAGTGAACTCGGGAGCGACAGACCTAACAACAAGTGCAGCTGTGGCAGCGGATTCAGCTTCAGCGGCGACAGGAAACGCAAAGGATGAATACCTAGCGATTTGCCTTTCCGTAAAGGACCAGTCTCGAGATCTCCCGGAATGGTTCACTCACCACTACCACCACATTGGAATCAAACGCTTCTACGTGATGGACGACGGCTCCGATCCTCCACTCTCAAGCCGCAACATAGACTGGGGCATTCCAAAGTCCGCCATTACGTTCCACTTTCAGGACCGTGCGACCCGCGCTCAGAGAATGCAAGCCGTGTTTTATTCTCAGTGTGTCGAATGGCACGGCACAAACCATACCTGGATGGCATTCATCGATGTGGACGAATTTATCGAAGCCACGTCCACGAAAGAAACAGTAAATGATGTCCTCAAAAGCTTCGACTCGGATGATCTGGTAGGCGCCCTGGGTGTGAACTGGAAGACACATACATCCAACGGGCTCTTGAAGCGGCCGGAATCGTGCCGAAAAGCCTTTACAACCTGCTTGGTCGATTCCCCTGAAGAATTATACGGCGGGATAGATGACAATCACCACATCAAATCGATCGTGAAGACGTCTTTTTACAGCGCTTGCCAGAACCCGCACAAGTTTGACCTCAGAGATGGCGCTATGACTGTTGGAGAGAACGGAGATGTAATCCACAGTGTGGCATGGCGGAGCCCGATAACTAGAGATCGTATTGCACTACACCACTATTCCGTCAAGAGCAAGGAAGAATATGAAGAGAAGGTGTTGAGGAGCAATGGGATGAGCAGCCCCAAGACTCAGTGGTATTGGGATCATGTTGAGAATGATAATCCACAGGAAGAGTGCAAAGAAATGGCACAGTATAATCCATAGAGGTTATGCTTGTTGGGTTTGGCGTTGGAGGGGCAAGATTACATTATTATACTGCAAGATACGGAGTAGAGGATGACGGTTCGCAAAAATCTTTGGAATCGCCACGTGATCTATCGCGTGACACCAACTACTCATTATTTTCTCTGGGTAGTCTTGGCTATGAAGAGTATTTTGTTGACCATGAAGTCGCTTCTGGGTTTAGAGCTTGCACTGTACGATTTCGGCTTAGTAGTGAGTAGTTCTTAAAATAAGCCCAGAATACCTCAATTTTGATGGGAATTATGATTTGCATTTTTATACTCCGTACTAGTTGCCCATATTTCCATATACCCAAAGAACATATACCATTCATGCTACTCTCTCTATTTATAATACAATTGCCAAAGCCGCCGCACCAGCCATAGCCAAGCCACCAATCCCAGCATTCAGCGCCGAAACCGCCGCACTCTTGCTTCCCGACGCCGAAGCCGAAGCGGAGGTTGAAGTCGCAGCATCCGTCGTCTCGTTTGGTTGTTGAGTGGACGTAGCTGCGACTGTCTTGACGCCCGTTCCATTCGTACATACACCAGCGTCGGGGCCGGGTGCTGAAGTCGAGAATGTGATATCGGCACAGTTGTAAAGTCCGCCGTCGGGATCGCCATTGGTCAAGACTTGAATGGTGGCATTGGTGCCATCAGTGACATTTACTCCTTCGGGGAGGGAGAAACTCGTCATACAGAAAGCGCCCAAGCCTTGCTCCGAGAAGGTCTTTCGGAGGACGGTGTTGAAGGCTGAGCCGGGGTTGTTGCCGAATCCGATCAAGACTTCGACGTTGGCATTGATGTGTCTGCATAGGTGACTTGGTTAGCACGCCGTTTCTCTGGTTGGAGGTAGGCGAGTTTAGCATACCCCATTTCTAGACCGATGGAGCCATTTGAGACTGGCCATACAGTACGATTGCTGGAAGGCGTATCAAAGGAGCCGCATGGGAATTGGGGAAGGTTGTCTTCGTTAAAGCCACGGGCAGCTGGGTAGTTGAGCTTGAAATGTGCCGAAGCAAGTGGCGCCAACGCAGCCAGCGAAAAGAATGCGATCTTCATTCTGGTGAGTTGTGGAGTTGAAGAGCTGTAGTTTTAGAAGCAGGAAAGGGCTCTCTTCTAGAAATGGTGGTCTTGGAATCACCGACAGAGCAAGGAAGTTTATATCTGCAGGACGAACAAGTGATACGAGCAAGCTTGTCTGGGTAGGAATTGCTTGCTTACAAAAGGGGATACACTATATAACTGTCATGGAAACTCGACCGCCAAGATGCCAAGCAGGCCCTGGCAAAGAGAGCACCATGTGAGCAGATTAGAGTTGATTATACAAATGAAGGAGAGCAACCATTTCACATCAGCTTTTGGTGCCTTGGGCATTCCAAAAGTAGGTACTATACTCGTACATAACACGACCTCGGGACGGCCCGTCTCTGATCATTGACTCGAGCTTCATTGTTTCTGCTTTGTACTTGTATAACACAACTCTCTGGAAACATACGGAGCACAACTGTTCGGAGCTTGACATGTGTACTGAGCAGGCTGGTTCTCGTTCCGGCCAAGCACAAATGTACGTATACAGACCCGAAATAACCCCACGAGTCTTACATAAGTTGAATCCTTCTTTACTCCCGAATGCTACTTAGCGCCCGTACCGACCGAAGGTGCCGCCACGGTTGAAAATAAGCTTACTTGGTAGAGCCCCACGTTCCACCTGGACTGTAATTGGAAATGGGATCCCCAGGGACCTAGATAGCGCTCAGCGGCGTTACTTTCAATTTATGATCTTGGGCTCTTCGATATTCGCCGTTGCTGATAGCTCCCGCGTGGCAGCCTGACATTGTATCAGCAGCCGCCCTGAAGGAAAGAAGGTCTCTTGATAGACGCCAAGAGATGGAGTGAAGTGAGAGAGCATTTGAGCAAGATTCTGCGGGTAAATAGGGTTGGATCCTCCGTACCCTGCTAGCGTGCTGAGGCAAGGGCGACCGATGTTTTTCAATGCCCGCAGAGGGGCATCAATGGGCAATATAGGAAAATCCAGAGACACCATGGAAACACCATAGGTTTTGTGACTTTCTATGAAGTCTACTTCAGTGTATTGTTTATTGGTTTTAGCAGCTCACGAAGCCTTATAGTAAATTGTATCACATCAAACGAACAGAAAAGCCACTCATAAAATCTCGCATCAAATAGATATATGCTGAATTATGAAGGTCACAGTGGAGAATTGTGATGGTTTATTGGTTTATTTCTTGTCATATTATAGTCAACATTGCTACTCGATCCCCTCGGCCGGCCGGGGGATCCAATGCGTGTCCGAACGCCATTCATCGCTCATAATCATCAAAACAAAATGCAACTCTAGTGTTGTTCTTGAATTGAATACCGCCCAAGAGCCAGACTTCCGAGAAACGTGCCTCCCAATATTGACAAAAAGTATCCAACGTTCATAGTCATGACTCCCAGCATCCTAGAAAAGTGTTAGCACAGACAAAGAAAAAACAGGAGGGGGATCATACAATAGGTAACCAACACCAGCGATAACAGTATCCATCACAGCGCGAACAGGGTCCGTGGTGATCCTCCAAGGTCGAGTACCCATATTCCTCTTCTTGACGACCACCACGTCCTCCTCAACGCCGTTCTCACTTAGAACCATGGTTTTGCTATCGGAATCTGAAGAAATACGTTTAGGCAAGGGCTCTCTGCCAGCCACCGTCACATA
Organism: Gremmenia infestans; assembly: GCA_032629725.1. Classification (NCBI taxonomy): domain Eukaryota; kingdom Fungi; phylum Ascomycota; class Leotiomycetes; order Helotiales; family Hamatocanthoscyphaceae; genus Gremmenia; species Gremmenia infestans. The sequence continues at coordinate 937,389 of JAFEVB010000008.1, forward strand.
GCGTCGGTTGAATTCAGCATCCATCCACGCCGTTTCCTTCCACGCCTTGACAGCCAGCAGACCTCGGAAAATAGTTGCCAAGACGATCAGGAAAATGCAGGTTCCCGCGTACTGCCCAGTGCTGGTCGGAGCCCACATGGCGGAGTATAATGGCGTCGAGGTGCTGGTGAAGAATGTCATAGACATCATGGACATTGACATAGTGGTATCGTTCGACGAAGACATATCCATGTCGTCCATTTTTGATTTATTGATGAGGATGTGATAAGATTTGGAGGAGGATGTGACAGGTTTTGAAAAGGTTTGATTGGTTTAGGGCTCTGCTTTAAAGTTGCGGAGGTAATGCTGTTTGGTTCTTGTTTGCGAGTGATGATAAACAAGCAGTGAAAAGAGCAGACGGTCTAGATCTTAAAGGAAGTGTGAAAGAAGGGATGAGAGAATATGAGGGAGAACCCGTGGAATCGGATACTGGTATTGCAACAACTTTTTGCTCAAATGCTGCAGACCGAAACGTGTGCATTCCTGGGGGAGGGGACCTTCCTGCTTTTGCAGGGAGACGCATGATTTGGGGCAGTATAGATTGCGAAATATGAAGAACTGGCGCAAATGTGCTCAAATCTAAAGCTGCCTTATCGGATACATAGTCACGTGCTTGCGGTACATAGTAAGTGCTACACGTATTTGAATACATTTTGCTGCTCTCATTTTGTATTGGAGAAAGTCTCTAGAATTCGTAAAGATTATCTTAAAAGCGTGGAAATGATTCTATAACTAAGTTTAAAGGATTCTGGTTGATTGTGACCTGTGATACTTCAATATAAAAGAGGATCTTTGTAAAGCGGCTTGGCCACTTACCCCAAACAAGTAACAGCCTCCCATTCCCATTCACGGATCCTTGCATCCCACTCCCACCTCCACCCCACTCCACCCCGCCGTGCATCTAAACTTGCTCGTCTCCCCTTCACATTATTCACGAGGGTTACACCTTGCCATGGAGGTACTGTAGGTGCGCGGATTTGCGCCCCTTTCTCTTACTCTTTCTCCTCTGCAAGTTGCAGATGCAGAAGGCATCGCGGCTTGGCAAGCCGTATTGTATAGTAAGGTAAAGCTTGACTGTTATTCAGACAGTGACCTGGCGCCCACCGTAACATTCAATAGATTTGTCATTTCTCCATCTGCGAATTCCTGTAGCTTTTTCAATTCCAAGCGGTTGGCCATTTCCCTCTTGCTCCTCAACTTCAATGCATTTCACATCACTGCAGACTGCAACTTCATGAAGTCGGGCTTCTCAAGGCAATAGTAGTCAACTAATTGGTCGAAGGCCTTCGTAGAACACCTTGTCGATTCGAAAGTCCAGCTCGAAGCGTCTGAACTTCCGGAAAGGATCTATCAACATGGATTCCATGGGCGGGATGATGACCATGGCACCTGGAGTGCCGAGTCTCTTCTACATGCAGCAGATATTCTGGGCCTTTGTTGGTACGGCTATTGGAGTAGCTACGATAGCGAACGTTCTGAATAAGATCCTTTACTATCAGCGGATATCATCATCGAGAAATGTATCTGGCGCCGCCAAACCGAGATCGTTTTTCTTCCAGACGCATGCTACCACCTCAGCGATTATCAGAGAGTTCAGCTACTATTCCAAACCACTATCATTTCGCAATTGGCACTTTTACCTCCCTCCTGTCGGGCCAGTCATAATGATGGTGGGCTACGTGGTTTTGATTGTAGTCTGTGTGTTCTACAGACTGGACCCGAAAGACTTCCTTCAGTGGGAGGATATTGGTTATCGGTCTGGATTCATCGCCGTTTGTCAGATGCCGCTGATTGTTTTACTTGCCGAGAAACGCAACATCATCGGCTTTTTCACCGGCGTTGGCTACGAGCGTCTAGCATGGCTCCATCGATGGGTAGCGAGGGCCCTCCTTTTCACAGTCTTCATTCATATGGGGTTTTGGTTTTCAGAATGGGCAAAATATGACTACATAGGGGTCAAGGTTAAGACCGATGCTCTCACACAGAGAGGCATAGCAGCCGGTTCAATTTTGCTATGGCTTGTACTATCATCCGTTGCACCCATTCGTAAACTTTCATACGAGTTTTTCATCGTTCAGCACATTATCTCATGGCTAGGCTTTTTTACTGCTCTCTACTTCCACGTTCCAGAAGAAAATAGGATCTGGATTTGGCTACCGCTCGCATTCTGGGCCTTTGATCGATTCATCCGAGCCATCTATCTCATCTACACCAATCTGTCGGTCTTACACAAGAACAGCACTGGTTTCCTGGCATGCAGGGCTACCTTCGAGCCTCTTGATGAATCACACACCCGTATCACCATTACGAACCCCCCAATCACATGGGCAGCTGGCCAGCACCTGTTCCTGACCTGCCACCCACTTGCACCCCTCTCTTCGCACCCCTTCACTATCGCTAGCCTTCCGGAAGACGGAAAGCTGGAATTCGTAGTTCGTGCTAAGAAAGGGGCAACGAAGAGATTCTTCAAGTACGCACAGAAGGCTTACTCGGGCCTCCCCACTGCCACAGGCAAACCGAACACTGGGAGAAGTGTTCTTATCGATGGTCCTTATGCAACCATTAGACCCCTGAGACAATTCGACGGCTTGGTGTTTATAGCTGGTTCCACAGGCGCAACATTCACAATGCCGCTGATGAGGGACATTGTCCAGGAGTGGAAAGGAGCAAAATCAGCAACCTCGTCCCGACTACCAGGGTTTTCGCCTCCTACTGGAGCAGTAACACGGCATATCCGCTTTGTGTGGGTGGTGAAAAAGAAGTCAGCCGTTGAGTGGTTCGCTTCGCAGCTTGACCAAGTCGTACGAGACGTTGAGGCTCTACGCAATGAGGGCCACGATATTGCCGTCGATATCAGCATTTACATCACCTGCGACGATGCTTTGACCAGTGGCCAGTCATCGATTATGGATGGAGCTGGAGCGCCCCGTGGTACTAGAATACAGATCGGCGGCAGTGACAGCTCCTCGGACGAGAAGAAAGTCTTGACAGAAAATGTCGAGGAGACCTTATCAAGAGTCTCTTCTTCTTCCATCAAAGACTGCTGCTGCACAAGAGTCATCACTGACGAAAACGCCATCACGCCACCCTGTGACTGCGCATCCAGGCGCCAACAAAAAGAGACAACAAATTCCTTCGGGAAACCAAATAGGATCGTGGATGCAAGGATCAACCTCCTATCAGGTCGTCCGCACGTCTCGAATATAATCCGGAAGACGGCTGAGGTCGCACTCGGAGAGATGGCTGTTGTGGTGTGTGGGCCGCCGGGGTTGGTTCAATGCACGAGGAATGCGGTAGTTGCTATTAGTGATGATCGAGCGGTACATAAGGGGACGGGTGCACAGGGGATTTACGTCCATGCCGAGGCATTTGGATATGCGTAACAAGCATGCTTATTTAAATTTTTATAGTGAATGAATAAATATTCAATCGAACTTCAATACAACGTATCGTCTCTTGGTATAGTGAAGCGGGTTCGACAATACCGCAGAATACTTTCAGGTTCAAGGAAGGACTTTGCAGGAAATCTATCATGCTTGAGCTACAGTAACGATCAAAATGTCATATATTTCATACAATTTCTTCGTGAATGTTTAACCAATTTCGCTTTAAATACAAAACGCATGCCTACAGCTTTGAAGCCGGAGAGGAACTTCCAACGCTCGTGATCTCATTGTAAAGAAGACTGTGGAGTATTTAGCAGGAATCCCATTTTGTTTGACGACGGGGGAACTTACGATGTCAAGAAATCCGCATAATCCTCTCCAGTTACCTGGCTAGCGAAATATTGAGCAGCCAACTGGAACTTGTTTCCCTTGGGTCCCTTGGAAGCAAGTGCATCCGCCTGCTCCTTCAGCAGCTTCAAGGCATAAGCCTTATCAACCTTCTTCCCCTCGGCTGTAGGAACGCCATGTCTAACCCACTGCCAGAGCTGACTCCGGCTGACTTCAGCGGTCGCAGCATCCTCCATAAGATAGTTGATGGGCACACAGCCGACACCGCGGAGCCAGCCCTCCATGTACCCGAGCCCGATGTTCAGATTCTTGCGGATGCCGTCTTCGGTAATGCTGCCCGGGACGTTCATGTTCAGGAGGTCGTTCTGGCCGATCTTCACGTCTTCGCGGCGCACGAACATCTGGTTGGGTGTCGGCATGTGCTTGTTGAAGACCTCGGACGCGATGGATGCGAGTGCTGGGTGCGCAACCCAGGTCCCGTCGTGGCCGGCCTTGGCCTCGCGGAGCTTGTCAGCGTAGACGCCCTCCATGGCCTTGTCGTTGGCCGCCTTGTCGTCCTTGATGGGGATTTGAGCGGCCATGCCTCCCATGGCGTGGACCTGGCGTTTGTGGCAGGTTTGGATGAGGAGCTTGACATAGGCATCCATGAAAGGCACGGTCATGGTGATGGATGATCGGTCTGGGAGGACGAAGTTGGAATTTTGACGGAACTTCTTGATCACGCTGAAAATGTAGTCCCATCTTCCGCAGTTCAGTCCTGCGCTGTGATCCCGGAGCTCGTAGATAATTTCGTCCATCTCGAATGCCGCGAGGATAGTCTCAATCAAGACAGTTCCTCGGATTGTTCCGCGAGGGATAGCAACGATATCTTGCGAGAGGTTGAAGACATCGTTCCACAGACGAGCCTCAAGGTGAGACTCCATCTTTGGCAAGTAGAAGTATGGGCCTGTTCCCCGCTGGATGAGCTCCTTCGCGTTGTGGAAGAAGTATAGGCCGAAATCGAACAGACTGCCAGATATTGGTTCCCCGTCAATAGTTAAATGCTTTTCCTCCAAGTGCCAGCCTCGAGGTCGAACAATCAACGTTGGGAGTGTGCGATCAGTTCGGAGCTTGTATTCCTTCTCTCCCTGCTTGAAATCGACCTGCTTACGGATAGCATCGTAGAGGTTGACCTGCCCGTTGATCATGTTGTCCCAAGTAGGGGCACTCGAATCTAGTCATACCATGGTTAGCTGATGTGAACAATCTTGAAGTCGGGCGTAAAGTACCTTCGAGATCTGCCATATATGTCCAGACATTCGAGTTCAGAGCATTTACCACCATCTTGCGGTCTGTGGGCCCGGTAATTTCCACTCTACGGTCAATCAAGCCCGGAGCAGGACGGGCTCCCTTCCAAGCATCGTTCTCTCGAATATGCTTGGTCTCAGGGAGGAAGTCGGGCAGAGAGCCCTTGTCGAGCTCTGCTTGTCTGATGACACGGCGCTGGAGCAGCTCTTTCCGGGTGCCATTGAAGGAACGGTGAAGGAGGGCGAGGAAGGCAAGGGCATCTTTTGTGAGGATCTTCCTGTTGAAGTCTGTGATTGAGCCAGCGACGTTCACGCCTTGGAGGAGGGACTCGGTGGTAGCCATTACGATTGTAGTTATGGTTGAGCTTTCGTAGATGTTTGCAGCAATAATGTGAGCGGGGAAATGGGTTTTGGGCACAGGCTGGGTAATGTATGTTTATTGTGCGTCAAGAGCAGAATAAAGACTGGATCAGATAAAAGTGAATGAAATACTAAGTAGTAGCTGGAGTAGACATGGCCCGAGGGCAATAATTCAATGGAGAACCCTTCGGTAGAGCAGCGTGGATCCGGGTGGAGGGGAGAACGATGTCTGGTTACGGGCAAGCTCGTGAATGTGGGGAAATCCCCAGAAATGGTCAAAGAGTCCAGCTTTGGAGCTCTGAGCTCTTGCCGCTCTATGACGCATTTTATTTTCCATTCTCCATTCTCTGTTTTCTCTTTGATATTACGAGGCCCACAACAATAGTATTGCCACTTTTTACGTCTGCCCTATTTCAATTCCAAACCGTCCAGTTCATAAATGAAATCTACCCCAACCTTTGTGAAGTTCTTTAGTCTCTTTTGCATGTGCTTGCAGCCTTTGAATATACCTACCGCCTACCCCACCGATTATGACGCTGATTTCCTCCGGTATCGAACTTATCGCATACCTCGGCTTAAGGCTGTCCCTGCGTACAGGCGACCCCCCCCTTTTCTTTCCGAGACTTGGTCCCGGTCTCTTCCGACCAGGTCTCGTGATATGCCGTACCCTCGGGGCCTCGGTATGTGTTTCCTATTAATCTATCCCTAAATACCTCTCGCTTAGATGTCTGCGGAATAGGGGTAGGGGGGGGAAAGGGCTGAAACCATTTCCAGGTTCCTAGTAAGACCAGCTCTCTACTCTATACAGAAAATCACAGGCATCTATCCTTCTTACATCCAACGTCTATCTACCCCCCCTAGGTACTATTCTAGGTAATTACTGTCACTCCTTCACAGAACATTTGCTCGCTACCCACTTCCCAAAGATCGTCGATTGGGAGTCCACCAGCCTCCAAAAGATATCTGCTCCCCAGAGGGACAAGCTCATCACTACCGCTACGTATTTCGCAAACGCCCACCAGTCAGTCTCAGGAGCCGCCTTCGCGGCCATCAGCATGGCCCAACCAATGCCGTAAATCAATTGGCCGTGGAGCACATACAGTGAGAGTGAAATATCCCCCAAGTATTGAGCCAGGCGGGTATTGAATGGTATTTGGATTACTGGCGTAGAGTCTATGGCACATCCGATGGGAGGGGAGAACGATTCTGCCGTCAGGACAAGGAAAGATCCCAACATATTCCAGATTTTTGGGGTGAGGTAGAGAGTCTGGTAAGGCTCTGGCGTCCAGCTGTGTATGCGTATTAAACCAGGGGTCCTTTCGCTGTGGTAATCAGGGAAGCCGATTAGGAACAACCCCAAGAAGAATAGACAAATAGCTAGGAGATGTTGAAGATACTTCTGCAGGGGTTTCAAAAACCGGCTCCCTCCAGTTTGAGATGGATTGCTCGAGTTGTTAAGCGTGAGAGATGGTTCTGGAAACAGGTCTTGGCGCAGGAATTGGATTTTAGCTAGGACCATGCCCATGTCCCACTATCCAATCCAAATCACGTAAAACTCAAATATTCCCATGATAAGTAGCCGTGGCGTTTGCTTTACTCTGGAGAGTGCTATAATGAGAACAAACACCACGACAGAACCTCGGAACTCAATTGGGATAGCTGTTTGAACGCGGGTTAGCATTTATTGTACGGAACACTCGAAAGCAAAAGGCCAAAACATGCAGCAGTGCTCCTGAACAAAGCAAAAAAGGGCTAGTAGAGTATTTCGTGACGAACTTACTCCTATCCCAACGAAGTAGCATTGTAAAAAGTCCACTGTTTGAATAGAGCTCCGAAGCTGTCTCAGGAGCTTACATACTGTCTGCGCTCTTGAAACAGCTCCTAGCTCCCCTCCAGATATCTAGTAGACTAGTATGAGGACAAGCCTACTATAGATGACTATCATACGGCGGAGAGTATGGGTTGCCGACATCGATAAATTGAAAGGGTTTGACGAGAATGAGCATGTTTAAAAACCTGTCGTACAGCTGGTGAAAGAACGTTGGTGCTATTCCTGGAAGGCCGAGCGGCGGCCACGGGTTCACAGGATATAAATGGGCCACACGAAACATCATTGATATCAAGGTGGATACGGGTATCGGAAGATATAGTCGAATTCCTCCTCGAAAGACGGACGATGCTAAAGTTTCCAGGACTTCTGCGAATTGACGATTCCTCATTTGTCGGAGAGCTTTGTGACTGATTGCAAAGCCTGATACGATGAAGAATATCGTGACCATGCAAATTCCAGAATATATACAGCGTATAATAGGAAGTTGGATGAAAAGGTTTGTGGCAGGCCCACTTTTAGCTCCACGAATCATCATAGGAAACCACTATTATTGACAAACTTAGCTCCTGTTATGCACAATGGGTTTGAAAGTACAGGAGAGGTTCTTTTTAGAAGTTTCGAGGGCTTATGGGGAGAGCAGTAAGTCACAAAGTCAACGCGAAATTTCAAACCGACTTTGGTCCTTACATCTCGAAGTAAATGGTCCTGGAATATCATTAGAATATTGCACTGCATTTCGGGATCAAAAATTCACTGACCTGGACAACACAGAAAGCAGCAACTCCATGGAGGCCATCGAGGTAGGATGTCGGATAGAGTTCTCGTTTGGGTCCAGATCGAAGATAACTCGGAATAATCACAAGTACAAAGCTCCAGACATCGTCCACGACCAACTTTATAGGTCGAAGGGTATAGACTGATCGCAACCGGTTATACCACGAAACGCGTAGGATAATGGTAGGAGCGTCATCTCCATCCTTGAGAAGCTGTTCGTTTTCGCAATTTTTCACGGAGCACAGCGTTGAGACTGACTGAATCGACCTTCGGGGAAAATATGGCAGATCATCTTCGTCTGAGCTGACAGCTGGCGACGGCGGCAAGACAGGAAGACTTTCCAGGGCAAATACTTCTCCAGCAGAGCCTATATATACTTCCAGAATGGGGATGAATTCTCAGATAGTCCTTTCGCCATTGTGGATGGATGACCTATACTATTACGCGCCTGCTGAAGTTTCTCGGGGTAATTGGTATTATTCTGGAATATATTTGCAAGCATCTCGGAATGAGTGGCAAATACACATCTAAATATAGTCTTTTCCCCAGGGAATGTCGCATTCCGTCTGTAGGAATTCTAGAGTATAGAATAGCGGGGAGCCAGTGGCCAAGATGAGATGAAACTTTTCAGGGCAGAACTGAGATAGCAACATAACGAGTGTCTCGTGGCTCCTGAGTCTCTGCGCTCCTTGAACTTTTCAGAGAGGACTCAAGACTGGCATGAGGATTCATACAATGCGCTCGCTTTTCCACCTTGGAAAATCCGAGTATGTTACCCAACTTGGACATAAACTCTATTCGCGAAGAGGACCTTTGAAAATAAAGTGAGTATAGATTGGATTATACAGTACAATACGGAGTACACAAGGATTGTGTCAAAATGAAAGCGCGCATATAATTGTACCGGATCTGAATATTTGCGAACATTGACCCACTACAGTAAGTAATAATCTAATCAGTTGACAACAGGGTATCCGGATTTCTCCGCGTGCCCGGGCTTTTTCGCGACGTGAAGCTTTTCTGACGAAACATTCCCTTTTTTTTAAAGCTTCCCTGCAATTGCGATTGAGGAGTTTGACAGGACATTCAGCATTCTTCAGTATACCCGCCATCTTTGCAAAGCTTCAATTGACCTATTCCCCATACCATTGTCACTTCTAGAGGATAATCTACTCACTCACCACCACCATAATGCTGCGGTCGGGGAGCGGAGCTCTGTCAGGTGCAACATTATTAAATGTACCGAGGACAAGAGCTTCAGCCTTCACTACTACTACCTTGAACATCCCCTCATGCACGCCATCTCGAGCTTTCCAGAGCAGATCATTCGCAGCTTCCGCCGCCGCATCCAAATCGACTTCAAGACCTAGTCGCTCATCCCCTTCCTCTTCGACTCTATCCTCCACTCCGAAGCTCTTGAGCATTTCCCAACCCCGCTTTGGCAGACATTTCCACGCAACACCATCCGCAATGGCAGAAACAAGAGCAGAGACCGATGCATTCGGCGAGGTGCTTGTGCCGGCAGACAAATACTGGGGAGCACAAACAGAGCGGTCCCTGGAAAACTTCAAAATCAACCAGCCGCAGGATCGCATGCCACCTCCGATTGTCAGAGCTTTCGGTATCTTAAAGGGCGCCGCAGCCACTGTCAACATGCAATTTGGACTCGACCCCAAAGTTGGTAAAGCCATTCAAGAAGCTGCCGCCGAAGTAGCTTCCCTCAAGCTGATCGACCACTTTCCCCTCGTTGTCTGGCAGACCGGCTCCGGAACACAGTCAAACATGAATGCGAACGAGGTCATCTCCAATCGTGCCATTGAGATACTTGGAGGAAAGATGGGCAGCAAGAAACCTGTGCATCCCAATGACCACGTCAATATGAGTGCCTCTTCAAACGATACCTTCCCAACTGTTATGCACATTGCTGCGGTGCTCGAAATCGAGAGTGAACTGTTGCCAGCCATCAAGTCTCTTCGAGATGCTCTCCAGGCAAAGGTCGACGATTTTGAAGCCAAGAAGATCATCAAGATTGGACGAACACATCTCCAGGATGCTACGCCCTTGACTCTCGCCCAAGAGTTCTCTGGATATGTGGCACAACTCGACTATGGCGTTAAGCGTGTCGAATCATCCCTCCCAGACCTCCGTCTGCTGGCTCAGGGAGGAACTGCTGTTGGTACGGGAATCAACACCTTCAAGGGCTTCGCAGAGGCTATTGCCTCTGAGGTGAGCAAGATGACTGGCACTGAGTTCAAGACTGCACCAAACAAGTTTGAGGCTCTCGCTGCTCATGATGCTATTGTACAGGCTTCAGGATCCCTCAACACTCTCGCATCTTCCCTTTTCAAAATAGCCCAGGATATCAGATATCTTGGTTCGGGACCACGTTGTGGTCTTGGAGAACTTGCTCTACCAGAAAACGAACCTGGAAGCAGTATTATGCCCGGCAAGGTAAACCCAACTCAGTGCGAGGCTCTGACCATGGTGTGTGCCCAAGTTATTGGCAACCACACAGCTACGACGATTGTAAGTTACCTATTTTCCCTGCGCATCTTCCCTCCATGCCTAGCAAATTTCGAGATATTCTAGCTTCAAATGCATTCAACTTGGCACTAACTCTTCCAGGGCGGTATGAACGGCCAATTTGAACTAAACGTCTTCAAGCCCTTGGTCATTCGAAACCTTCTTCACAGCATCCGCATACTAAGTGATGGCATGCGAAGCTTCGAGAAGAACTTAGTTGTCGGCCTCCAAGCAAATGAGGAAAAGATCAGCAGTATTGTGAAGGAGTCCTTGATGCTGGTTACTTGCCTAAACCCCAAGATTGGGTACGACATGGCAAGTAAGGTAGCTAAGAACGCACACAAGAAGGGTTTGACCCTGAAAGAATCAGCTATGGAATTGAAGGCTTTGAGTGAGGAGGATTTTGACAGGCTTGTAAAGCCTGAGTTGATGATCAGTCCTGAAGAGTATAAACCGAAGCTCTAGATGGGTAGATGAGTGTATAGATGTACAAATGTACAATAAATTATAAGATACGTCCCAAGCCCCAGTTTCTCTTTGTGCACCTTGAAGGCATACACATCACGTCTCGCTTTCATGATTGACAGCAGATTGTCCCTCGGTAGCCAAAGTACATCCCTAAATATCTAGGTAGCTAGCGGACCTGAAGCGTCCGCATTTTCAGATTTTCCGAATTTATGGTGAAGTATTTTCTGTCTTTGCTGGGGCATTTTCTTTACAGCCACAGCATTCAACACATTTTCACTTAAAATATTTGTAGCTCGCAAGTAAGGAGGCATTTTTGGGGAATAATCCATCATATCCATCACTACATCTCTCTCACTCACAAGCGAACGTTCTAGGAGACAGCCGTCCATGGTAGCCCTACCTCATACCAAATACTTAAGCCGTTTATTGCCTGAAAATTTTCGTTCTCTCGGGCTGTCTCGAAAGTGTTCGGCGGGTAGAGCGGGGGTGGGGGCGGGGGCGGGGGCGGGGTGGAATTCGAATTAATTCATTTCTTTATGTACTATCAATATGTATAGGATTCATCAGCAGAATGAGTTGAGCGATAGGACGATACAGTTTGGTGTACACGGCCTAGGTATGCATTGAAGAGGAAACATGAGTTGGGGTAAAAGACGGGGTGTTTCCTCGGGTTTTACCAAACGTTTGACATTCCACTTGAACATCCCGAATCTTCAATTGTCAACAATGTTTCTAATAGTCTGTCCGAAATGTATCAGATCATCACTCAACAACTCTAAGAAGATTTCTACTATAGTTGGGGATTGGATGAGGTCGGTTAGCTAGACATTATTGAAATGCGCTTTATGTTGAACCACATTTAGGCAATTCTCTACCATCTAAGCTTCTACAAGCGGAAGACTGACATCGCAAATAAGGCTGGATTTGTCTCGAGTGGGCGGTCACAGGCGTAATTACAGTCAGTAGAATTAGTGGAGTCTCACTATCCAATGTGAGGTTGGGGAGAGTTGACGCGGATGTTTTCAATTTTGATACGCATTTATGATGCGGTCAAAAACCAAGTAACCCAGGGGTATAAATTATAGGCTGGGGGAGCATTCAAAGATGGTTAGGCCGGATCATATCAGGATGCAAGTGAGAAGATCTTGAGTTGGGAGATATACTTGCGATGGGATTGGAGTCAATCGCCTAAGCACACTTGCACATGAGCGTGAGGTCGAGTTCCCTGATATCCCGACGTTTACATCCCACTCACTGATGCAACTGGAGGCCCCAAGTATCAACTCGATGATACAAATGCTCAAAGTTTCCACTAGTCGTGAGTGAGCGAAGACTACAATTCGCCCTCTTCTTCCGCCAAGTCTTTGAGACTCGGAAACAATCTGCTTGCGAAGAGGAGTGAGTCTTCCGACTGCTAATGTCATAGGAAATACATGCTTTATTTATACAAGAAACATAGGAAAACACGGATATTTCATTTTTGAAATAAAGACACTCTCAAAGGGTTACTCTTGAATAATTGTTGGAGAAAAGACGAGGGCACACCTCCGCGGATCTAAGGAGTACTGAAGTGAGTATCCGACTACTTATTGAATACTCTCAAAGCTCTACCTCGGTAATGTAAGTACATGGAGGCAGGAGCGAGCGACACAGGACCTCTTGGCCGGTCAGTTCTTCGCCCCTCCAAATACTCTCTCTTGCTAGACGGACTCTGTCGCACTTCAGATATAATGCGTGCATTTCTGTAGCGAACGTAAAATCGCACGCACCTTCATCGCATACTTTGCTTAAGTAGTGCGCGATTTGAACTGCTTATGATGAGGATGTTGCATTCTCAAGTGTCTAGTAAGTCAGAAACATGCATGTAAATAGAAGGAAAATAGACCACAAACTATATGCTTATCCTCCAGCTGCAAGCCAATCGCATTTGTCCTGTTCTAGCAGCAAGCGTGAGAAGTGGTTCCTATGTGCATGTCCGGTCTCGTCGCACATTGCATTCGCGCATTATTGCTGTCGCGTCCCTTCGCGCGTTTGATGGCAGATAGGAGTGAGAGTAGTTGAGGAGGAAGGTGCGAGGGATAACTTATAAAGTGCCCTGCTACAAGTAGGGAAGCGAGAAACTTTGGAAGTGTTTTAAACTTTGAGAAATAGGGGAGCCGCCGTACACTAAATGTGGACTTGAGCAAACCTCACTGATCTACTGTCAGTACTGTATTGGCAGTCAAAGTTGAATTATTGTACCGTACCACAGTCTTCCCAGTGTCTTTGGTGTTTTCGCATGAACTACAGGACGCAAATACCTCGTCGTGGATGCCGCCACTTGAGAGAAGTTAAGCCTTGAGGGCGTCCTCCCCATGTGCAACGTGCGCCCCATCCACGCATTTTGGCTCCATCAAGTCCAATATCTTCCTTTTTAGGCAGCGTCAATTTTGATGTCCCGCTTCTCCTGCTTCATTAAGACACTTTAAAGTTTGCTAGTCATAAACAGTCAATGTTTAAAGGATCACAAAGACGGATGCATACGGAGTAACACGGAAGTGGACAGAGGATATCTCCGTTCCAATTTCAAATTTTTGAAAAAGGAACAAATAAAAGGCAATTTCAAATTAACACGCAATTGCTTAGTTCAGTAGTTGATAGCTGAAGCAAACATTCAAGTCAAGGAATGATGCTATCGTCAGATCTAGATCCCAATAACGCAATGCCGCTCCTATTGTCGCAGTATATTTCCCCCTTTGTCGGCTCGCGTGGTACTAACACCTAGTCCAAAATCTATAGGGGGCCGGGCCGACACCAAGAAATTTGACAACTGACTCGGACGAATCCCAGGGTCTGGACGCGATCTAGATTGTCCGACCGGCTCTTCGCGCGCGCTCCAAAGCTTATTTTTCAATAAATTTACCTATCTGGAGTATGGAATTACTAAATTGTCTGGTTTGTCAGGGTACAGGTGGGGGTATGAATTACTAGTCCTCCAGCTAACTACCTAAGTGCTGGTAACGGGTCTGCCGAGAACAAGCACAAGCACACGACGCAAACTTAAAATTTCATTTACCAGCTGGCCGGGCGAGAATCACGGAAAAAGGCTAGCTAGTTGCAGGGATAGCGATTGGTTTGAGTCGAAAGCCTTGCGAGATGATGCGACTTCTTCTCGTCTCGTCGAGTCCTCGGAGGAAACCAACAGTATGGGGTTAGCTAGGACGGATTGTCGCCGACTCGTCATGGTGTTGTAGACCTGAATCGGGAACTGGCAAAACACCGGAGTCTTTGAAAAGCTCTAACCAGCTTGTGGAAATGGAATGGGTTGAAGGTGTAGCTGCATTTCAAGGAGTGTTGCAGGAGCTGTCAATATACTCGTGCCGGCAAGGGGCCCCACGCTGCCAAGGTCGCTACTCTCATGACATTCAAGGGGTTTGTTGGAGTGAATATTTATTTGTGGGGAAGTGCTGTTGTAGGGCTGGTGTCATTGCGAAGTGGCATGCCAAATTCGCAATCATCGTCTTCTGCCAGGCAAATGACACTTGACTAAGGATATCGACGTAGAAAGACGCTGGTGTATCTGCTGCATTCCAATTATTAGTCTTGGACTCATGTTCCTATCATTTGTTAGAAGTGACGGGTAGATTTATACGCTACTTGGAGAGCTTCGGTTAGAAAGTACCCCGATTTCGGCTTCACTTTGGGGTAATTCCCTTTGCGTTGGTACTGTATAGGGACCGCAAGTCTGTCCTATTGCAAGAAGACCTCGGGAGTTTCAAACGGCCAAGGTTGTGATGGAGTTGAACTGTGACTTTTTTCACAGCAGGTGCAGGAAAATTATGGGATCAAAATGCAAAGTAGAAGTGCATCATGGACAATTCAGCATTCTTTGAGCCAGCTTGCCAACTGTTCCGATGGTCCAAATTTAACTTCTCGTGGAATCCCGTCATCAACGTTCAGCTTTACTTCTGAGTATTAATGGCTGAAGTAGTTATATACCCGATGACTTGCCTTAGCGGGAAAACGAACAAATATATAATAGGCACATTTGGAATTCCGGAAAGTTGAAGCGGTAAGTGAGGAATTGTCATTCGTTGACACTGGATAATCGAATGATAGCCTCGCGGTTTCATGATCAAGTACGAACTTCTCATGAGTGATAGCTAAGTATAGCACATGCTACATTATTATCATCATATGATTGTCCAAAGTTACACAGCATTATGAAACAAGAGTAAGCAATGTTCTGTATGAAGTTGAGAGCCTGGAAATAAGCGATGGAAACAAAAATGAATGACTTGTTACTCTCCATTCAAGTTCTACTACTCAAGACCAATCCATATCAATGTGCGAGACAAAGATAGTGAACGTCGTAAAATTCTAAAGGCAATCCGATCGTCTTTGGTATTACCTTGGGAAGTTCTGATAAATATTCTGGGCAATAGAAATTAAAATGTCTTTTCAACACCTGAGCCTGATATACGAGTACTGAGCACCCGAATGTGTTTCTATAGACAGGATATTTTTGTAGATCACAGCTCGTAAAAGAACTTGATTTGTATACCGCTGCTATGTCTGGCAGAAAAGTCAAGTTTGTTTTTGAGCCCATGACGAATTCTTTGACTAAAGTCCACTTGTCTATCAAAGTCTCGAATCCGAGATTCCAATCTCATGGTACCGCACTACGGAAATGGTGTGGGGGAACTTCCTTTTCGCTTCGAATTGTTGCAGGGTGCCCTGGTAAGTTGGCGTATCGCTGGCGGGTTTAGCCATCGGCATCACCGCCACTGACTTGAAGTCAATGGCAATTCCACGGATGAAGCTGAGATGCGTACAAAGTTGTAGTTGAGACTAAAGGACTTACATACTCGTCGGCATACGAAATAAGTATCGGGAAACGTGGTGTGTTCTCGCTGTTTTAGTGAAGAGTTTCATGATCACCTTGGAGGTTGCCCTTAGTCAACAGGTTCTATTCTTGGAGAAATGAAGGGTAGGGGGTTCCTCCGCGTGGCACATTTTATTCAGCATGTAAGACCAGAAAGAGCGCGGAGTTTGGCTGAATCTTATCTGAATCAAGGTTTGTGGATGCACTGACACATGGTTGACATGGATATGAACCCCTCCCTGTCCACTATCCAGCTTGGTTGAACCCTGGCACATTTTGCGAGATTCAAAAGCCTGGGTACTCGGTGGGTGGCTAACAAATTGCCCTGCAACCCAAGATGCGGCTCTGGGACGGACAGGGCAGGTGTTCTGCATAGCTCATGTAAAGCTTCGGATCAGCGAAAGAGGAATTGCAGTCAGTGCTTCTTCCAGAAGCCTAATACTGACCATACATATCTGGTGATATCAAGCAACCCAAGTCGCTGGGGAAAAGGCTTGAGGCTCGATGAAAGTCTAGCCGGATTCCGAACATCGGGAGTACTTTAATGATCCTTCACGGATTCAGCAGAGCGTCTGGCCAGAGAAATTTTCTAGCACATGGGTTTCTCCCGTGCGAGCTAAGTCCTCTTTCTCGTACCTCCGTACATGTACTGCACAGCAGGACCATGAGTCCGTCTTGGTACTGGTGAACTGATAAGAACAGCGGTCTAGGTCAGAAACGCGGGGTGTGATGACAAGGGACGTGGAAAGAATGTGGCCCGGTGGACGGAACAAGCATGGGCAAAATAAGGTTGCATGGGCTGAGAGGCGTTATAGCCTCGAGTTCCAAGACGCGGCTTGCTGGCTGGAGCTGGACTCAATTCAGTAGTCATCTAGTGTCAGATCTGTCTCTCGTACAGTGGCCATTCAGAGGCTTGCTTGCATGCATCTACAGTACTGCTACTGTGAGATTAGATTTCTACGGAGTATCGCGCCTAATAAATTGATATGGTCTGTTGACGCGCAACCTTCAAGGACTTGACTAAAGCCACGTTTCCCATGCGGGTATTCGTGATGGTTCAAACTTCGGGATGGGGTGGGATGAGATGGGATGAGATGGGATGCCTTATGAAGGTACACCTGTCATTATTACGCCCATCCCGACGCAAGTGCAACTCCTTGGTCAGAGCTTTACGGAGGTATACGCTGGAGGATGCATGTCAATAAAGTTCATCGCCATTTTGACAAGGGGCGAGGAGGATAATGGCCCGGTCTAGAACATACCTGACCCAGAACCCTGAGCCAGTCCGCAATGGGCGAAAATAAACGAATAGGAAGGTCAGAGATCGTGTAATAATTACGCTTTACGTCTACTAATCGTAGTCGCTTGTAAAGTATCCTCGTACGGTGCACGGAATCCGAATAAATTTGTGCCCAGATTACGGGAGGCACCGACAAAAAAAGAGGACCTTGGGATTATAGCAGATCCTAGTCAAGGACACCCAAGTAATAAGAATAAGCGCTCTTACTGTACGGTACTAAAACATCTCGTTATTTGTCATTTTTATCCTTGTTTAGAGCCAGCTGAAATCATCGATATTTATGGAACAAGATGGTATCACAAGACTCTCATGCGGGCACCATGTAAAGATCTTGGCTGGACTTTCTTACTGGCAGAGTGCCTGAAAGCTAATTGGAACAGGTCTGCATCAGCATCACAAGAGCTTGCTGCTCTCGCCTGATCGTTGGCCTTCAAGTTTCAACGTGCTCCGACCCGCTATCTTGGTCATGGTTACTCAATACAGTATGCTATTTTTGAACGCGTGGAGTTTGAGTCAGCTTTGATATTTCAAACTGGACACGAACAGTACAGAATAGCAGGTGATAAGTACTGTACTCGATCCATACTGTGAGTGTACAAATACTAATTGCATCAAGAGTACGTACTGCAGACTGCAATAATCCGTAGTAAGATCTTTATAATCGCGGGTCCATGACTCCAAGTGATTAAAGTAAGCTCGGCGACTAACCTGACGGGTACGCCAATCGCCTTTGAGCCCTTGACGATCCTTGGCCAATGCATATGGAATTCCCAACCCAAACTGTTGCAGCGCGCCCTAAGACTGAACTGGATGACACAGGCGCTCCATGCTTCGTTTACCGTACCACTCGATTCGCCCCCTGAAGAAAATCTCCATTATCCTTGGGCGTGTCTACTATGTCTAGCTGCTTTGGGTATCCGCCGTCTTGCTTTTGACAATTATTGCAAACTGAACCAAGTTCTGCAGGGACAGAAACACATCTTGCAGGCAAATCATCATCTCGTCTGAGACGTCTTTGAGTCTTGATAGGGCCCGCCAATCCCCAAATTCAGCCATCCCAGCGGCTTAAGCCAAGAAAAGCCTCTGGGCCAGCACTTGCAGAATGCACCTATGCAGAAAATGCCTGCTACTGTACTCTACATGCCTGCACTGCAGTAGACCCAAGCTCGGAGACTGAGACAAGGGGACGGCCACACCATCACCCCGTGTACGGAGTACCTCCGTACTGTGTGTACGACTGCGCAGGGGAGAAGGGGGGTCTTGCAGGAATAAGCAAAGAAATATCACTTCCAAAAGTGCCTCGAACAAGCGAAAGAAGGGTTTGAAGACGTTCCATCAAGCCATCATTCATGAGGATTACTCAAAAGAAAAACCAGGGAAATAGAAACGTTCTATACAAGCTCTCTACCAGCTTATTCACATTCCTTTGTCCACTTTCCTTTGCTGCGTTGACGAGGCACGATGATTTCGCGAATAATTAATAGTCTGTCTCAATCAAGCCAGGCCGACATTGTTAATAATCCCCCTCCGTCCGACGTCCACTTTTTCTGCCAATTAATAAATTCTGCTCAGCATTCCCTCACCAGCCCGGCTTTTTAAGCGCGGGGCAAAGCGTAAAAGGAATTATATGTTTACGTTCTCCTAAATGTCCCCCGATCATGATTGCCATGAGCGGAGTAAATATTGCCCGTCCTGTATAGCTCCAATAGACGACTTCTGTTCTCTGATCTATTGCGCATGTAGTTACCGCACCGGCACACTCCATCCACATGCACTACTGTTATATAGCATGAGCACAAGATCCAGTCCCATCCCGTCAAGATGCCAGCCATAGCGCCGCGCCCGCGATCCTGGGAGTCTGGGACAACTGCGATCAGAGCTACAATACTCCTAGTGCTGTACTACAGGGTCATACGCACATGGCAAGTAGGTGATTAGTGCAACACGCAGCATTATTGTTAGTTAGGAGCGGTATATTATTCTGTTTTCATAGAGTATTCGTACATTACTAATGCCTAATGCCTTACGGACTAGTATCTCTCCCCCTGGTCCGTAGGTGCAATACGTACGAGTACGGAAGAGTAAACATGCTTCACGCTTCTCTTTCCAGCCCGCTAAAAGGATAGAACCCCTATCCCTACCACGCGTGCTTCCCCCCCCCCTACACACCCCCAACTTCCCGCTTGGTAGCCAACACGATCCAGCCAAAGGTCCCCCCCGAACGCACAGGCCATACCCAGACCCATAAGCTACATATATCGACAGACGCCTCCCCGGCCGCCATCCAGGTGATCGACGCTCCACATTCTTTGCCCAGGTTTGAACCTCGACGCCGACTAATAATCCAACTCTTTCGACAGTGCAGAAACATCGTCGACTTTTGCTGTTACGGGGTCTACCTAACACATATTTCCTGGAGCTGTCAGATATCCAGCTTCGTCCCATCAATCAACCGCGTTTGCCCGACCACTATTCTACCTATTCACACTCGCCGCCGTTGTAACAGCCATCGTGGACTTTTTCCTTATATTCTATAATGGAGAGCTTGACAGCTCGAAGGTCCGCGGCCTCCAATCTTCCCACGTTCCAACTGCCACCCCCGGACCATCTCGGAATGCACAAATACCCAGCAGCGTATGCACCGACAAGTTCAAATCAGTCAGCAGCTCCCGTGAGCAATGTTCTAACACCTCCGGCCTCGCTACCGAACGAAAACAGTCCGTTGTCAAGTCTGAATGGCGGGAGTTCAGGTAGTTCAGCTGCTAGTGTTCCTCCATATCAACAATCCATGGGATACTGGCCAACTCCACAGAATTCTTCATACACCTATAGTTCAGCACCTCCAATGCCAGCACCATATGCGCAGCAGCAACAGCAGCAGCAACAACAGCACAGCTATATGGGAGCGCGTCCCCTGTACTCACCATCCATGAACTATCCAAATCGGGGTAACAATTCGCCCTCAACTGGAGAGGGACTTCCTCCCCCACCCTACGATATCAGTCTTCCCCCGTTTCCTACATCCATGGGTTCCTCGGGTGGACAACAGCAAAATCTCCCTACGCTTGCACCCCAGCACCAACAGTCACAGCACCATCAAATAAATCATAATACGCTTGTCAGCTCTCAACAGCCATCTTCACAAGCTCCCCACCAAGGGCCTCTTCACGCACCTGAAAACTATGGCGGAAGGCATCCACCAACGCCAACTTACTACACCCCCGCTTCAACACCACAGCAATCCACGTTCCCTGCCTTTACCCAGCAATCTCCCACACAGCACTCTCCTAATTCATCATCCGCGCCTTCGAATAGAATATCACCAGTGTCCGCGCCACAGGGCTATCACTCCCGGCCATATAGTGGCTATAGTCTCCCTGCGATGGCCGGCCCAATAATGTCTAATGTCCACAGTCCTGGAAATCAGATGGCGCTCGTGGGGGGTATGAACATGCAATACCCACAACACCAACTCTCTGGGCCGATGTACGGGCACCATCCAGGAGCGCAACAGCAGCAGAATGACCGCCCCTTCAAATGTGATCAATGCCCCCAATCGTTCAACAGGAATCATGATCTGAAGCGCCACAAGCGAATTCACTTGGCAGTCAAGCCATTCCCTTGCGGACATTGTGAGAAGAGTTTTTCACGGAAGGATGCTTTGAAGGTTCGTTCTTTATCCGATTCTAATTTGCAGTAATTGGAGGCAGTTTTTTGTCTTTTTTTGAAGCAGGAAGCTGACTGAACGAACAGAGACATATTCTCGTGAAAGGTTGCGGGAAATCAAGCGATGATACATCGAACGCCAATGGCGGAAGCCAGTCGCCTATCGACAAATCAGAGATGATGAGCGATTCAACCGAGGACAGTAGTCCGAAGATGCCAAAGAAAGAACTTTGATTCTCATTCTCATTTCCTTAGAATTAGTTTAATCCGTCACAGTACACGAAGCTGTAAACGTGGAAGGGACTTTGTTGCATACACTGGGGTTCGGCAACGGCGACGTGCATTACGGGCTGTAAAAATTTCCTCCAGAGTCGGATGTGCTCTATACTAGGCGTTGTGTGTGTTTGTGTTTTTCATATATGCGGTGCGGGGGATGGGTCATGCGAAACGAATGGTTTTGATACGCAGTCGTTAGAATTGTTGGAGTTGGGGGACGAATGGGACGAGTGAAAAGCCGACCACGATCGTTTGTTAATCTTTGTTTTTTCCGGCAGCATGGATGGGTTTGGTGGTGCGTTACGGTGTGGGTTGGAAGGAATTACCTCTCCGCAGTGGTGTATCTTCTGTGGTTTTACTGCTGCCTGCTGAGGTTGTTTTCTTGCATTTGCCAAGTGTTCTTGTCTAAGATATCCGATGGTCCAAGTCTAGAGGAAAGACGGATCAATCTGTTGTTGTACTAGTACTACCTAAACTCGATATGAATGATGAGCAAAGACTCGAAGATCAAAAGCCTATAATTGCAAGGGAGTCGCCTCTGCGTGAACTTACTACTACAACCTTGACATTACATTCTTGTCTTCCAATACTTCTCCGACCGTGTTTGAAGGAAACAAAGGTGATGAGATAGGAAACAACAGTGAGAAAGAGATTCAGAATCCAGAAGTGAAAATAAGCATCAGGAACCAAAAATCCCTGACGCCATCCAGCATAAACCTTCTCCACCAGTTCCGCCGATCTTCCTTTCTTCCACCACTACATAGTACCATGTAACATGAAGCGCCTGACCTGACCTCGCAAGTAGATCAGCATCGTGAGATAGTGAAACGGGGACCTACCCTGTCCTGCCCTGCCCTACTATACTATACTGTACCTTGGGAAGATCTAATCTGATCTACGTGCAGCAAGATTACCTACTTCGTATAGCAACGCAACATGGGTATAAAGGCATTTATTCAATTTACGTACTCTACAGTACTATAATATACTATACTATACAGAGCCTATAAACACTAAATAAACGCATCGTAAAACTAACAGCAGTTCATGATATATCCAGTACTTACATACACAACTCGACTCACTCGCAACCAGATAACCGGGGTCGTCAGTCCGTACCGAGAAAAACATCACACACGCCACACGCAAACCTAGCCGAGGCACGCACGGCCACTACAGTACAGTACAACAGAAACACACTTATGCACTTATCCTATAGCTGGGCTGGCTGGGCTGGCGTTTTGCGTTGCGTTGCGTTGCGTTGTGTTGTGTTGTGTTCGGGTACGGGCCTCGTGGCGTCCAGGGTTGTGGCACTGGACTATTACTGTATTGGGAGATCTAGAAGAGGAAACATGCTACGGAGAGTAGATGCCGTGATGACCGGACCGACTAGGTTTACGAGGGATAATACCGTACTGTACCGGCCCGTCGGGTACTGTACGCACAGGTGTTCGGTACCTGATTGCTGGAACGGACGTGGCGTGATGTATGTGGTATTTACTTCGTATAAACAAACGGTGCGATGTGATGCGATACCGAGTAAGGTAATTTGGAAGGGAATGCGAATGGGAATGGAATGGACTGGGATGTTGATGGTGAAGTTTGTGGTTTTACTTGTCTGTATTTTCATCGGGATGGATTTAACAAGCCACTGTACATTACAACCCAATATCGTGCCATACCTAAATACGGACGACCTGTTGGAACTCGACAGCTTTAATTCCATGTAATTTATCATTCTATGAGTCTAGTAGACTGTGCGTACAGGGCAACACCACCCAACCTATTGTTTCCTTTCCCCACCCCTAAAACCGTATCCTACTCTACCAAATACTCCATCAGGGGTGAATTTTTGTTCCTTTCGCTTCCCGCCCAACCCAAGTGAAGGCCTGTCTATACAGAAACGCTATAGAATGCTGCAAAGCCAACTGCTCGCACGCCTTGGAGCAAGGGACATCGCAGACACTCTGCAGATCGGCCTTGTATTATAAATTACTGTACTGAGATCATACTCAAATCGTGCTCAGCGTCTTAATCATCATCCTCTTCTTTCGCTCATCAGTGATGAGCATTCCACGAAGCTTCAACACGTTCTCTAGGGTTTCGACAACCTTGTGGAAACTGCTAGCGGCACCTTGTTCTTGAGTAAAGCGCGCGATGCTGAGGTGTGATCGCTTTCCATGCTCGATGACTGTCATGACCTCTCCGGCAAAAGCAACTTCTTTCATATTGAGATCTGGACATCATTAATTGCTTGCCCATTGATGGCATCCGGCATTACTCACGGTTTGTAGCTCCCACCTTTCCAAACACAATATTCCTCTCCTTATCAACTTGGACATCTCTGATACCATACCGCCTCCAGTCTCGAAGAACTGTAGTGATATCACGTCGTGCTCTACGCCTGGAAACGGAAAAGCAAATAAACTTAGACGCTGGCTTCATATGGAAAAGCTTGGCAAGCCAATTCTGCTGTGGTTCAATCTGTCGTGCTCGTGGGTCATCAAAATTTGCATAACGGCTTGGGTATGACTGGCGTGACGCGTCTATTGTCGAATCCTGGAGACTTGAATCTTCTTCGAAGACATCGTAATCTAAGAATTTAGTTAATCTTATGGCACCGAGAAAGACACCTCCTAGACTTACTGCCAACTGTCATGTGCGGCGTCGAATTTCGCTTCTTGAAAAGTTTGCGCAAATTGAAACCTTTAGTCTTCGAAGATATCGGAAGGTTCGTGTCGAGATGCGGCGGGTGGGTGCCACTGCTAGAATATTGCGACTGCGATGTTTCAGCCCTGGCTGACGTCTTGTAGTCTTCCTCCGAGCCCTTCGAGCTGCGCTTGAACCAATTCGATGTCTTCCTGATAACGGTGCCAGAGCTAGTATCGTGGGTATACTGATCATCAATATCTGTGTCCTGAACAGCTCGTCCAAGGTCTGCTGGGGCATTGACCTTGGAGTCGGCACGATAGTTATGGCCTGATTCTAGGTGTCCACTCCTCAAAGCTGACGGACCTGCACTTCCCTTCTTCCGAATTGTGAGGGGTGCAGGGGCTTTGACGGGGCTTCTTTGGGATGGTGAGTTGACGATACGGATAGTCTCTCTCTCATAAGAGTGTGGTCGGGAGGATCGATCTTCGAGATATGTCTTGTATGCCGCTCTAGGCTCCGGGGCGGATGCTATGCGGCTGTTTTTAACCTGTACCTGTCGATGGTAACCAGGATTAGTCGAAGCCGAGGGGTCCCGTGGCGATCCATCTTCGCCACCGATTTCGTGTATTGAAGGCAACAGACAACCTGATGGAAGAAGTTTCTTCTCCACAGGAGGAGTGGATGACGTGCGACGATCGGGGTGATGGTCTTTTAATTCGGATGGCTGTATGAGACGATCGATATGTGACACCAGTCGGTCCAAATAGCCCGGCGAATCCTCTCCAGATGCTTTCCTAAGCTCAGCTTGCTTGCGTGCCTCCAGAAGCTCGGAATTGACAGAATTGGTCCTCGAAGGGGGGGCTGGAAGTGGCCGCGTATCAAGAGAAGAACGCCTTAACTTTCGATTGGCACCTGCTACCGACAATGAACTGGCTTTGACCCTTTGCGGCTTATCTGAAGTTGATACCACAGTGGACCGGTTGAAAGCTTCATCGCAGTCTTTGGCTAAGCTGGTACTTAGTTGCCGCATATCCTCGGTCCAGATCTGACTCGAAGGAGCCGATTTTGCTGGAGGGTGATGAGCCACTGTCTCAGAAGCTGTGGATTCGGATTTTCGGGATCGAACGTAACGCGAAGAGGCCGACTTCTCGGCAATTGGACGCAGAGTATCACCCCCATCATCAGTCACTTCAGTATGATTACTATGCCTTTCGACTGTTGAAGTTTGCTTCGTGGTCGTAGATGCAATACTCTGACTGGTAACAGATGGTGACGCCTTTCGAAGACGTGAGAAGCTTACACCACGTCTATTCCCAATAGTCGCTCGTACGCGAGGGGCACTGCTTCGACTTTTAGTAGAACTGGCTAAAGAACTTCGCGATGCATATGGTTTCGGTGGGAATATATTTCGCGGCCTTCCACGTTCCGGTCCACTGGTCACGGAGGTTCGAGAACCAAGCTGCTGCCGAGTAGTGAATCTCTCCTCATCGTCGGCTTGGTCTGGGTTGCGATGGATAGTTATAGTTGCACGATCTGCAGGTCGAAGTGAGTCAACATGCTGAGGACGAGAAGCTTTGAAAGGATCATAACTCCTCTCGGTATCTGCAGTGTTACTGATAACCGTAAACCGAGAGGACTGGCGCGCATGGCTTTTCGATTTTGGCTGATGGAAGTGACACGTAGAGTAGGTCTTCGTTAAGGTTAGGGGCGCAACATGGTGGTAGTCACTTGCGGAAGATACCAGATCTGGTGTGTAGTTCTCCAACTGAACATCTCTATATCTCAAAAGAAGACTGTAAAAGAGCTTCTGGGGATTTGGACTATTAAGAAGTTAGCTTGGACTGTGCAGTAAAAGAGACCTGGCCATAGCCTCTTGGGTGATGTAAGGTGCAAGAAATGCTCACTCTTCACACAGAAGTGCATTCATTAGCTGCTGTTCGGATAGTGTGTGCCACAAAGACTTCAGATGGCGGAGTAGCTCCTTGTTTATATCACTTCTCCGAAGTACGGGGCGCCCGCAGTCCTCTACGTTGGGCGACTGTGGAAAACGACCCCCACCTAGTGTGTCTAGGTAATCGTATTTCCGGAGAAGAGGATGTCTCCATATTTGGCTTAGATTAATCCTGTCTCTGGGGTTGACTTGCAGCATTCTCCATATGAGACTAGCGGCGTCGTCGGTACACTCGGGAGCCCTCTCATATGAACCCTTTCTGATTTTGGAATACAATGGAGCTTTCCAATCTTTGCCGATTACTTCGACATCGAAAGGCAATCTTCCAGAGAGTGAGGCGTAGAGAATGACCCCCATACTCCATATATCAACCTTCTCGCCACGGTACGTGGAACCGCGAATTAATTCCGGGGCAGCATAATGGGGACTTCCACATGAGGTTAGGAGCTTATGATCAGGACTTTGATGTAATGCAGCCATCCCAAAATCAGCAATCTTGATTTCTCCACCCTTCGTGAGTAATATGTTCTCAGGTTTGAGGTCTCGGTGGCAGATATTGAAAGAGTGGCAATAGCCAACAGCACTGAGGATCTGCCGAAAGTACCTGATCGCTTCCTCTTCCCCAAGCCTACCACTAGAAGTAATGCGTTCGAAGAGCTCTCCATTATCGACGTACTCTAAGACCAAGTAGCTTGTTTCCATTAGCAATAGTGCAATTACATAAGCGTAACATTAAGACTTACATTTCTGTGCGATTTTCCCAAATGTCGTAAAGTCTCATGATGTTCGGATGTTGAATCAGCTTCATGATTGCCACTTCTCTTTCGATTCCAACCGGCATCCGTCGAAGCCCATCCACAGTATCAGACATGTTTGCCTCTGCTTTGTCCAAATCCTTCAGACTTCCAGCCTGTGACATTTGCGCATTTTCTTTGTGCACAATCTTGATGGCTGCTTCTTGCCCCGTGTACGCATTCCTGGCGTGTCGTACTCGAGCAGTTGCCCCTTTCCCCAAAGTTTTCCCTAGCTTCCAAGGGCCAATGTAAGTCTTGATTCTCTTCCCGTCGGATGCATTGGTTGAAACCGTCGATATTTGGGAGTTTCTATTGGAGTCTGTCCCGGGATTATGCTTTGAAATAGCAGACAGGCGTGGGTTCACCGCGTTCAAGGCTGGTGGTCCATCTAGACTTAGGTTTCGTAGGGGATAATAGTCGACCTGGGATATTGGTGCACCTGGGACTGCGTTGTGTGGGTGTAGAAGCCCATCAACTTTCAGGCTTTCATGGTGCGGCATCGGGGTTGTTTTTGAAGGACTGTATTGTGCGTGTTGAGCATTGTTGACTCTCCGCGTTGCCTCTCCCAGGGGTGTGCGACGGTGATTGCTCATTGTGTTAAGCTGTGAACGGTCGTCCTGGAGTTTAATGGGACATTTCCGCAGCAGTAGGCCTATGAAGCCCTATATTGTAAGAACAGCGCCAGATAGTGTGGTCGTTTGAGGAACGCGATTTGTGTTGGGGCCCGCGGAGAGACGAGAAACGCGCTCTTGTAAACTGCTAGGGGCTGGGGGGGGGTTTCTGCGATTCTTAGTTTCATGGTGGCTTCAGTGGTTTGACATTGAATCTGCGTTACATACCGCGTTGCTCTTCTCCCAATGCGTGAATATCTGGAATAGGTTTTGAAGATAGAAAAAAAGAGAGAGAATTCCGTAGCCAGAACCTTAAGCTGGGTTGTTTCCTAGTAGAAAAGAGCAGCAAGTAGAGAAAGCACCAAGGCAAGAGAAGAAAACGAGGGTATAAAATTAGCACTGCAAGCTGATGTGGAATGCAAGATTATGTGGAGATGGCTTGTTGACATTCATTTACTGCTGAGGAATGCACCAAGAGACACCGCCCACGCCAAACAGATAAAGTTCATCCCAACTTTCCACTATTTTGGGATCTTAAAGCCAAAAATCGCAAGCAACGCGACATTTCGTCTATTCTGCTGATTAGATGGGCAAAGAGGCAATAGAGAAGTACAGTGGCCATTTCAATTCCTGGCAAAGCTCTATGTCAATAGTACTTCCAAAGTTCGCAGGCTGATTTCCATCCAGCAATTATGTGGGAAACTACCTAAGCACTTCCAGGCTGCAGGACGCAAATACGTCAATTCCACGCCCTGAACTCAGTTAAGAGGCCTTGACGCGTACTTGGGACAAGCTGACGATTTCCAAGAAAAGCACTAGAACAGACGAATATCAACTAGTGAGATAATGGCTCGAGGTTGTGTGAGTGATCTTGCGATTAAACAAATTGGTTAGCAATCTATAATTGTCCTTGTTCTTACAGGAGTCAATTTTGATTCGATTTGCCCGGTGTCCAGAGTGGGAACATGGAAATCTGCGCAGCGGCGAAAACTTGACAATATATGAGATGAGTAGCACTTTGACCAGGCATGAGTGAGTTGCTACAGCCACAGATAAACCAGTGAAGTCGACCTCGTCATCTCAGCCGATGTTTCAGTATCCCAGCAGGTCACGTGATGCGAAGACTAAATTATGTCCTGGGCTAGGCCTAGCCCAAGGAACGCGTCGAAAGGGACGCGACTTTATTCAACCCACAGGCACCAAATCCGAATTTCGACAACCCGCCATGTCTTCGCCGGCCGACTCGCGTCGACGGCCGAGATCTGCAATAGAGGGCGATGATGATGCCGACATCATCAGAAGATCACAAAGCTCTACCCCATCTTCCTCGGATTCTCCCAAACGCGCCCGCGTCAATGGATATCAAACCGAATCTCAGCCGGAATCGAGCATCCCTCGACAGCGTGGAAGCAACATGTACGATGATGACCATCTTGAAGAGGATAACAATACAAGTGAGGCTGGTGCGAGCGAGTTTCAACCCGGTGCCATCGTCCGGGTCAAACTCACCAACTTTGTCACCTACGAGAGTGCCGAATTCTTTCCCGGACCGAATCTCAATATGGTCATTGGGCCAAACGGTACTGGAAAGAGTTCTCTGGTCTGCGCCATTTGTTTGGGACTAGGATGGGGACCAATTCATTTGGGCAGGGCGCAACAAATCGGAGAATTCGTAAAGCACAATACCAGCACTGCTCAGGTTGAAATCGAGCTGCAGCGCCGACCAGAGGAGCCCAAGAACCACGTTGTGCGATTGAAAATCATAAAAGACGGAAATATCCGCGAATTTTGGCTGGATGATCGCAAGACGTCACTGAAAGCTGTACAGACCCTGACAAGAGGCTTCAACATTCAAGTTGACAACTTGTGCCAATTCCTCCCGCAGGACAAAGTATCGGAATTTGCAGCGCTATCGCCTGTTGAGCTCCTGCAGCAGACTCAACGTGCGGCAGCCCCAGAAGAGATGTTGGAACAACATGAATCTCTCAAGCAACTCCGCAAGGAGCAGAAATCGCTCGACAACCAGTTGGAGAGAGACAAAGAGAACCTGAGAACTCGAGAGAGCCGTCAAGAAGGTCTTCGTGTGGAGGTACAACAACTCGAGGAGCGGAACCAAATCCTGGAGAACGTCATGGTGTTGAAAAAGACGATCCCATTCGTTGAATACAGATTTGCTCGTAATCAGCATGTAATCTTCAAGAGGAAGAAGAAAGAAGCACAGAAATGCTTGAGGAGTTTGGAAGCGGAATTGGCACCTACTTTGCAATCGATCGCGCAGAAGGAAAATTATGTAGGCAAGATCACTGCTGCGGTACGGGACCGGAGAAACGCTGTCGATGTTGCTGAAAAGGACGCCTATACTCTCACCAAAACTATTGAGTCCATAGAAGAGCAGATACTAGAGAAGAATTCCAAGATTGATTCTGAGAAGAAGGAAGACAGCAATCGGAGGTCTGATCTCAATAAAGTTCAGAGGAACATCACCGCTTTGAAAGCTCGCCTGAACGACGAACCAATTGTATTCGACAATTCAGAATGGAACGAGCGAATTGTGAGTGAAACCCAAACCTTGACCATTTTTGTTGACTAAAGGTTTGGGCAGAGAGCAAAAGAGCACCAGGTAAAAGATATCAAAACCGAGATTGCTGCTATGGATCCAGAAAAGAAGGAAGTTCAACAGCAAGGAAGGCATTTGAAGCAGAATATCGAAGATGCTAAGAAAGAATTGGCCGCTTTTGATACGCAAGAGGGCCAGCAATCCGTACGGCTGAAAAATGCATCCAAGGAAACAGCAGCAGCGTGGCAATGGGTTCAAGAAAATCGAGACAAATTCGAGAAAGAGGTTTATGGTCCACCTCTAATTTCGTGCTCCATAAAGGATCCCAAATACACCGATGCTGTCGAGTCAATGCTTAGCAAGGGCGATTATCTATCAATAACAGCACAAACAGTCGCCGACTTCCAAACCTTGAACGAGTATCTTTATGGGCAAATGGGGTACGCACAATTCCCTATCAAGAGAAGCGATGGCTTGAATGAGAACACGAGCGTCTCGGCTGAAGAGTTGCAGCGTCTCGGCTTTGATGGCTGGGCATTAGACTTCGTGGATGGCCCACCGGCTGTGCTATCTACGCTCAGTCAAAAGTTAAACAAGGCCGCGATAATGGCTCGAGAAATAAGCGACCGAGAACTGGATCTAATTACTGAGGGCAAAAGACTGAACAATTTTGTTGCTGGATCTCATGCCTATAATATTACGAGGAGGGCAGAATTTGGCCCAAGTGCAGTCTCTACGCGAACCAGCACCGTCTTCCCAGCGAGCCATTGGACTGATCAGCCTATTGATACTACTGGAAAGCTCGAAATTCAATCAAGGATTGATTCTGCTAATGTCGAATTTGAAGCTTTGAAAGTCCGAATGAATGCCATCAAGGCTAAAGAACGGGACTTCGAGTCGAGGATTTCAGAACTTCTTCCGGGAATTGTAAGTCGATGTTACACCGATTGAAATGATCAATTCCCTCTAACTTTCGCATAGGTCCAAGTCAAGAAGGACAAAAATGAACTTCAAAAAGCTCACGGCGAGCAGGCAGCCCTTCCAGCTAAGATTGGTAAAAAAAACATTGAATTCCCATTTCACCTAAAATTTACTAAAATTTTCACAGAACGCGAGGAGGAGGCCTTAAAAGAAAAACTGGAAGCGTCTACCGAACGTCGCCGTCGAATCAAAGCTCTGAAAGTCCAGATTGATGCTGATGTTATGAAAAAGGCTCAGAAGGCCCTCGACTACAAGGAATGTGTCGCCGCAATCCGAGCTCGACATGGAGAGCTTCTCGAGGCAGAAATAATGCTCATCGAGGCCAAGTCCGACGTTGCTAGTCTTAAAATTCGCAACCAAGATATTGATCAGCGTCTCGCAGAAGAACGTCAAAATGCAGAAGATGCCGAAGCAGAGTCGGCAAGGGTTAAAGCAGTAGCCGAGAGAGCGGTTGCAATCTGTCAGACGCTTTCATCTGATCCTGAAAACGCGCCATATATCGATCGTTTCCGTAACGTATCTGAAAATACAACTGTCGAAGCACTGGAGCATGAAATTGCAGCAGAGGAGTCAAAGCTGGAGTTTACAAATGCTAACAATCCCAATGCAATCAGAGACTTCGAGAAATTTAGCGCCGAGGTTGACAGACTAAAAGCAAAAGTCGGCGACGCGGAAGACAAGCTTGAAACTATCAGCGAGAAAATCACCGAAGTTAGAGGTGTCTGGGAGCCTGCACTTGATAGCCTCATCGAGCGGATTAGCGAAGCATTTTCATACAACTTTGAGCAAATCGGTTGTGCTGGCGAAGTCGGTGTCCACAAGGACGAAGATTTCGACCTCTGGGCAATTCAGATTATGGTCAAGTTCAGGTAAGACCAAGCATCTAATAAAAGAGCAAGATGACTAATACCTGGTTAACAGAGAAGGTGAAGACCTACAACTCCTTGATCAACATCGACAATCTGGAGGTGAACGATCAGTATCTACCATCTTCTACCTTATGTCCCTCCAAAGGATGGCTCGAGCACCGTTCCGTGTAGTCGACGAGATCAATCAAGGCATGGATCCTCGAAACGAGCGCATGGTCCACGAACGTATGGTTGATATTGCTTGTAAAGAGAATACCAGTCAATACTTCTTGATCACGCCGAAGCTGCTCACAGGACTTCGGTATGATAAGAGGATGAAGGTGCTGTGCATTTATTCCGGAGAGCATATGCCTGATAATCACAGCAAGTTGGACGTCTCGAAGATTCTTGGCATGCGGAGAGCGATCGTGGCTGCGGGCTGAGCCGGAGATGAAGTGAATAGGCGGGCAATGGAGTTAAAGGTTTCAACGATATACCGGGATATTGTACAATAATACGAATTATGATACGGGGTGGCTGGGTTGGTGGGGCGGCATCTTGCTTGGGGTTTCATCCCCCGTATATATCAAGAGCATGGCTGGGGACTAGATGATGCTGCAGCTTTCTTCGGGGCTTTCGTAGCAAATATTTTGTTGTTTGTCCCATTAATCATGCTCATTAAGGTCTCTGGTCTATTTCTTTCGGATACTCCTGCTTATTACTACTAGGCAGCATATCCTGGAAATTTGGGTTTTACTATTTACACATTAGACAATATGGGATGAGGAGAAGATGGTATTGTAGAATAATGTATACTTTTAGCAGTGTCCAAGGACACGGGATGGGGTATATTTGCTAATACAAGAATTCAAATTAGAATCCTTGGTTGACCAAACCCCGTAGACTCCACGCTTGGAAATTACCCAACTCCTCGCTACCAATTCCTTTTATTTTTATAGACCAAAACCCACTTAATATACTCTTTGACGCCATGCTGGAGTATTTTTAAAACATATGAGACTTGGAAGCACGAATAGACCTAGACCAATCACCACGAATACTATTCGCCGGACTGGGCATCGGCATGCTGGGAGTTCCAAACTGTACTAGGAGCCATTAGAGATTGTCGCAGATGTTCATCTTCGGCCACTTGCGGAGGCGTGCGTTGCTGGTATGAAATTTGGTCCTCCGGTTCAGTGATGTTGAACTGCTCTTCTGGCGAACTGAAATCCTCTTGAGACGACGGGACTCGAGAGATGTTGGTGGCGTCAGAGAAACATGACTCTCGACGCTGGCTTTGCATGCCACTCGCCAATGTCATTATTCCCGCAGCCTCAGCGCCCTGCAATTTTGCTCGTTCCTCGGCTTCCTTCCGAGCAGCTTGGCTGGGTGCTCGGGTTCTCAACTCGCCCGTGACGCACTTCAGGTAATAAGGAACCTCAATGTTGCTTTTTAAGAAAAACAACTTGAGATTCCTTGCTTTGTCCTTTAACTGGACCTGATTCCTGTCCTTGAGAATCTTGTTAATGGTACCATCAGCACCAAAGAGAGCCAGGATTTGACTCCAATGAGGGCCCTTGACTTGATCAAGGCCAGTCATCAGTGTGTTCTCTTCTTCGCTACTCCATGGCCGCCTTTGACTCGGGATTCCTGGTCGACGAGTTGTTCCAGGATGTGACTTTGCAACCGCAGCTTGACGCGCTCGCTCATAAAGAACTTGTGTTGGTGCGCTCTGTGTGTGATATGGTATGCTATCTTTGTTGTATTGTGTCGGTGCATGATACGGTTGCCGGGAACCTGTGAATACAATTTAGTAAGTTAGTACAGTAAGGGGCGTAGGGTCAAACGAACCTCCATTTTGCTGTGGCTGGTCGGAAGGAATCTTGGTTCCTAGCGTTGCAAGATTCGATTGGATGTCTTTCCCACTAGAGATCCCTTGCGTAGAACCTAATTGCAAGCCAAACTGATCTTGGGTGCTACCCTCGCTTGGTCCACGGATAGGAGAAGCTGGTGCCGTGAGAGCATGCCGCCTCATGTATGGATCAATAATTGGTCCATAAGCGGTGTTGAGATGGGTGCTCAGCTCCCGCAAGAACTCATCCCATGAGAACCTTTCGGACAAAACCTCTTTGATGTCATTAGCATATTATCGATCGTACATTGCCTCAAAATAAGCTTACGTATTGATTCAACGTTACTTGGCTCATTCATAAAATAATCTCTCCGGGTTTTGCACGTATTGAGGAAATTTAACTCGCTCTCAGTCAACTGCGCAGAAGGCCGTCGGCTAGCTACCGTCTCACCGAGAGCAGGTGGGAAGAGATCTTCGAGGATGTCCTCCTTTGTTCGATCTTGTTCCTCTTGCATTAAAGACGACACATACATCTGGGTCTTGAGATTTAGATAGAGATTGCATGCCTGTGTACCTAAAGCCTCACCCTCGGGAGTAAATACGTCAATAAAGTGATCGTTCATTTCGTAGAATCCGATATCGTTACTTCCAAAGACGCTTGCAGCGAAAGTTGCAACATTTGTATTTCGAATGGTAGCTCGATGCTTTGGTTCATCGATACCAAGATCATCTGCAGAAAGAAACGGCCCCTGGCCACGTTGCGAGTATATCTTCTTCGTGTCGTCGAACAGAGATCTCAATGCCGCATAGGCTTGTCCAAGCTCTGACTCTGGATCAGTGACTATGCGTATAGTTTCGCGGTAAGGGCCCCGGGCTAATGTCGACAAGATTTGGGTTGACTTTAGACCATCAGTATGACGTTTGTAGAGAATTCGCGGATATATGTGGCCAGGAAATGCTTCTTATGATAAAAGGTCGCTCTTACCAGGCTGTCTAAAACGGGCAGACTCAATATCCTCATAGACAGATAGGGATCAGACGTAAAGCCACGAGTATGTATTGCATCTTCTCTGCAGACGGTCTGGGTACCAGGCTGGCTTGGCGCGCGCTGCTGATATCGTTGTGTGATGGAAGCACTGACTCCCCGGAGGATGTTATCCAGGTCATCATCATGCGCAATCGAATTACGCATAAGTCCCGGCGACGCTTCGTCTTCGACTCTTTGTCGCTTCTCAGTAGACTCGTGCGTATCGGATCTTGCACGTTTGTGCGATGCTGGCGTCAAAGGGTGGTACAAGGGCGAATCGAGGTTTGCGGTCGAGGGAATCTCGTACTTGATCGGGATGTCTAGTTGAACATTCAAGTTAGCGCCCATGCGTATCTCATCAATTGAAAGGCAATCTGCCTATTCGGCTGTGACGCCCATCATTGTCAAGTTGTCTGTCTCACCAGTATTCCCGCTCGCATTTGCGTGTCCATTTAAAGTTCCGTATCCAACAAAAGACTCCATGATTCGGGCTGTCTACCGCCTTCAGGCGGATACCGAATAACCTGGGTCCTCAAGACGGTAGGGGGGCGAGTCCGTGTCAGGGTGATAATACCGGTGCTTGCGATGTAATTCAATTGTCGTGGGCGATGATGAGGTGCTGGTGGTATTGTAACATTTTTGGGGGATGATAACGTTCTTAAACAGGGAAAGCGTGATAAACCGGGCCCTAGAAAAAAGACCCTATCATGCTGATACACAGCAGGAAAATCGCACAAATATAAGACGAGAATAAGAGAATATTAATATTGCAACTACATCATACTATAGCACTCTGCAACAAATGAATCATTGGAACGCGTGAGAACCCATCAACCCATCAGATATTTTTTTCTCAAGACGACGATAGACCATCCACCGAGTCACAGAAGTTCTGTTGTGGATTTTTCAATGCAACTTCTTCCATTATTGATTGGTATTAATTCCTGCTGATTGCGGCTTAAAAACTACCGAGTAGGTTTATACAAATGGTAGCATTTTTTTATTTACCATTCAATGAACTGCTCTGCGGTTCGCCGCATGTAGGAATTTTTCGCACGAAGGAAGTCTTTTCTAATTTTAAGAGAGCTTAGACTAGGACTAGGGGAATCTGCGTCAGTTTTGGTTGAACAACATCTGATCACACTCCTTACATAGATAGGTCGGCATGTTTCTACTGTAGGACTCGAGAGGGGGGTTTTGTCTTTGAGCTCCAGCAACATTCAGTATTTCTAAGAGATACCTTGCGAGCCACTTCTCAACCATCTGATTTCCCAGTTCAGTAACAGTAGATAAAGTATTTAAACCACACTGTCAGTCCATGATCTTCGAATTGCAACGCAACGCATGAGCAGGGAAACACATATCTGAGCAAATTATCTAAAGGGGGTTCATCACATGACCATTAAAAAAATATCCCGCTCATGTTCCTCTCATGTGGAGATTGTCTCTCAAAGTCTAGTGGGATAAGGGGGCGAAGAAGGATAACCGATTATCAATGAATAAAGAATAAGACTTGCACTGATGTTAAGAATTCGATGATCAAGTTCCTAAATACCTCATAACCCGCCCCCCTTTACCGGTAATATATAAGCGAGCAAGAGAGCTACAGTACCACCAGTACTACTACCTCTAAACGTCTCGCCGCTTTTCCATCACCTTAATTGCAAGCCAAATTATTCCCGTTGGTCCATTGCTAGACTCGTGACTAGAATTTTAGACCACCTGATCACGTTTCCCCACAAAGCTGAACCTTCGGTGATCCGGATAGCAGCGCACCCTCGGGCGCGGGGAGGCGTCAGCAATAAAACAGTAAAGTTCCATAGACGCGGATCTAGAGGATGCGGAGGGGTAAGTAGAAGTGGCGTCGGAGGAGATTACTCTTCATGGGGATCTGGAGGAACGGAAGTGCTTCGCTGTCGAATAGGAAGCATTGTAGAGGGAAAGCGGAACACTACTGTGTGGGATTTGGTAGCTTGAGCTGGATGTTGCGGTGGAAATTCTGTCAATGCCAACCCTGCCGCTGCACGCTAGGATCCTAATGTCCGAAACATGAAAGATGGCAAAGGCTAATCGCCGACGGACTACCTCCATGTTTCACGACTACCAAGGTACGAAGTACGGACTTGATGGCATTTGTGTTCCATCATCTCCTCGCCACTCTTTCGCCCGAATTGCCGGTAATGCTTTCGCATCCTTCCAAAGCCCACCGAGAATAATGGAATGTACCAAGTAATGTTTTCTCTCGCATTTAGATGAAATTCTACTGGTTCATGCGACCGAGTTGAGGTCAAATTGCCGTCGGGTCAAGAATAACAAGGGCTCAAGTGAGAGTGCAGCAGGGCAGGTTATACGAAGTAGCTAGCTAGGTAGGTACCTAGGTAGTTAGCTAGTAGGAGCACATTATTACCTAGGTAGTGTTAGTCCAGCCATGGCGCGGACCTATGGATGACCATGCTTCAATACCCGGCCGGACGAAATCAATACTCCGTACTGTACCATGCAGCCTTTGGTCCTTCATCAGGCTTCATATCAACCTGGTACACTTTTAGACTTTACTAGAACTAATTCGAAGCTCATGGTGTGAATACATGGCCGATCTGGTCACGTCCCGTCGCAAGTGTGGAGTCTGATTGTTGAACCCCTCATTCTTGGGACCACCTCCTTGCACGAACCCACCAGGCTGTGAGATGCAACGCATACATCTTTGGTCAATCACCAGTCCTGAAAAGCCGAGATAGTGTGTCGTACCTTCCGCTTGCAAACAGTACTTCAACTCAACTTCCCCGCTCCCTCCTCCACCTCTTCCTCCTCCTCCTCCCCACACCTTCATCTCCATTCCATTCCACTCCATCCATCATAACTCGCAATCCGCGCAACATCAACAAACAAACACTTTTCTTCAAGACACATCCACTCAATACTACCATCAAAATGGCTTCAATTCAAGTCCACACGCCATCCACGGGCAAATATGAGCAACCTACTGGATTGTAAGTCGCAGCAATTTCCCCATTACCCCGCACTCCACCTGTTGTGTGACCACCGCTGATATCTGCCGCCCTTTTAAAGATTCATCAACAACGAGTTTGTCAAAGGTGTTGACGGCAAGACCTTCGAGACCATCAACCCATCTACAGAGGAAGTTATCTGCTCAGTCTCGGAAGCCACAGAAAAGGATGTGGATATTGCGGTAGCTGCTGCACGAAAGGCATACGAGACGGTCTGGCGAAAGGAGACCCCAGAGAATCGTGGGAAAATGCTAGTCAACCTCGCAAACCTCATCGAAAAGAATGCCGACCTCCTTGCCGCCGTCGAGTCGCTCGACAACGGAAAGGCTGTTGGGATGGCAAAGGTTGACGTTAGTATGGTTGCTGGCTGTTTGAGATACTATGGTGGCTGGGCCGATAAGATTGAGGGCAAGGTTATCGACACAAATCCCGACACTTTTACATACACTAGACAAGAACCCGTACGTTTTGGATTTCTTAGCTGCGCGAAACTTTTAAGCTAATTGCCTCTACAGATTGGTGTTTGCGGTCAAATCATTCCATGGAACTTCCCATTGCTCATGTGGGCATGGAAGATCGGTCCTGCCATTGCCACCGGTAATGTTGTTGTTATCAAGACCGCTGAGCAAACACCTCTCTCTGGTCTCGTTGCTGCTAGCTTTATCAAAGAGGCTGGTTTCCCTCCAGGAGTCATTAACATCATTTCTGGTTTCGGTAAAATTGCTGGTGCTGCTCTATCGTCCCACATGGATGTTGACAAGATTGCTTTCACCGGCTCCACTGTTGTTGGCCGTCAAATCATGAAGGCAGCTGCTGGGTCCAATTTAAAGAAAGTTACCCTCGAGCTTGGAGGAAAGTCTCCAAACATCGTCTTTGACGATGCTGATATTGAGAATGCCATCTCGTGGGTCAACTTCGGTATCTTCTTCAACCACGGCCAATGCTGCTGCGCTGGTTCCCGTGTCTACGTTCAGTCCGGTATCTACGACAAATTCGTCGAGCGGTTCAAGGCTCGTGCAATCGCCAACAAGGTCGGTGACCCATTTGCTGCCGACACTTTCCAGGGCCCACAAGTCTCTCAAATCCAATTTGACCGCATCATGGGTTACATCTCGGAGGGTAAGAAGGAAGGTGCGACGATCGTCACCGGTGGTGAGCGTCACGGTGACAAGGGATACTTCATTCAACCCACTATCTTTTCCAACGTCACAGAAGATATGAAGATCATGCAAGAGGAAATCTTCGGACCTGTCTGCTCCATCTCCAAGTTCGAGACCGAGGAGGAAATCATTGCCACTGGCAACAACTCCACCTATGGGCTTGCCGCCGCTGTCCACACCACCAACCTCAACACAGCCCTCCGCGTCGCAAACAATATCCGTGCCGGTACCGTCTGGGTCAACAGCTACAACATGCTACACCACCAAATTCCTTTTGGAGGCTTCAAGGAATCTGGTATCGGACGAGAGCTAGGAGAAGCTGCTCTATCAAATTATACTCAATGCAAGAGTGTCTCGATCCGTCTTGGAGACGCGCTGTTTGGTTGAAGGAATAATTGAGGTATAATGGAATCGATTATCGGCGATATGAATTTACTATGTACATAACTACCCATAGCATTTGCTTCTGCCAGAATTAAAAAAAAACATGTAAATCAACAATGACGTTTTTTGGTACTTGTTCATGTGCATGATTTCCCGCACCTTACTTCACTTCAGCCCCTTGCCACGCCACGCCCAACCTCCCCAGCCACTCACAATTCAAGAAGCGGGGGTCATTAGACCACCACCCTGCAAACGGACGGACGGGGGGGCGGGCTTGGCGGCCGTAATCGATAGTCGATAGTCGATAAGGCGATAAGGCGATAAGGCGATAAGAGCTGTCATAGCAGCATCACAAGGACGACTGCAGGGCTTGGCGGTACATCCCCACCATGGTTCCTGTGTCTGGGCGCTCAAAGGGACTGTCTGGTCCAATGGCCATCGCCTTTCATGTGACTGCCTGCAGATGTCTATGACGAGCAAGGTTAGCCTCCATGTAGAGGGGCTGCAAGCACTTTAGCTATCGCAGGGTACTGTACCTAGGGTAGCAAGGCAAGTCGCCGAAGGTGAGTGAGAATGATTCTATACCATCTGAGCCGGCAATTCTCTTACTGCCTCTCTCTCCCTTCCACTCTTCTCTTTCTTCTCTCTTCTTTCTCTCTATCTCTCTATCTCTCTATTCTGTCGCGTCTATACTCCCAAAGCTCTACCTCCCTCATCTCAACCCACCTGCCAAGTTGGCGACGAGGCTATCCTATCCCACATCTAACTAAACGCAACCATGGCCTCCCTCCTCCTCACCGCCTACCTCTCACTGTCAGCCGCAGCTCTTGTAAAAGGGAACGATGAAATAACATGGGGATCAGTCGTCTTCACCTACCATGGAGAGAAAATCCCCGCGCTGCACGATGGTCCTTACAACCTGACCCCGCTCGGCGCAAACCAGCTCCTCCAAGCTGGACAAACGATCCGCGATCGGTACATCAGTAGCCCTTCAAATAGCAGCATCACCGGCAGCTACCCAATTGATGGGCTGCAGGAGAATGAGATTGATAATGGTCAGATGTCTGTCCTGTCCACAACCGATGAGTATATCACTGCAAGTGCACTGGCTTTTATGCAGGGCCTGTATCCACCCAGAAGTACCGCAACTGAGGTTGTGGATGAGGAGAGCATTATGGGGAATGGAACGCTAGAGCAGTTTCCGCTGAATGGTAAGTCAACTTCATCAAGCAAACTCCCTAGCCAGGGGGTATTATCCTTCTTCCAAATCATACCCCACACTCTACTCTAAATCTCTTCTCAAAGAAGCACAACTAACTCCAGATCTTGGTGTTTAGGCTATCAGTACCCCAATATTGCGAGCCTGAGCTTGTTGGATTTCAATTACATTTGGTGAGACAACTCCCAGTCTCTCATTGCTATTACTATTGTAGCAGGTCAAAGTTCAGGCCCAAGGACCATAAGAAAACTGTTCTAATCCGTGCTTGTAGGCTAGCTGGCAACATCAACTGCACGAACTATTCGAATGAGCAGTACAATATGCTTGTATCGTCTGATACTGTTTCCAAAAGTGTAGCAAATGAAGCTTTCTATGGAGAACTCGCGCAATCCGTTTTTAGTGGCCTTCAATCCGACAGCGTCAACTACGACAATGCGTGGGACCTTTATGAGTATGCTCTTTACCAGAACTATCACAATCAGACGGTCTACGATTCTCTCGCCCCCTCAGATCTTGATAGGCTTTATAGCCTAGCCTCGGAGCAACAGTGGTCATTCAATACTCCAAACAGCGGATCGTATATCAGCTCAATCGCCGGTCAAACAATGGCCTCAAAGGTCATCCAGCAGCTCGCCACTAATATTGCATCAGACGGAGTATCCGACAAATTGACCCTCATGTTTGGCTCCTACGAACCATTCCTCTCCTTCTTTGCGCTCTCAGGCCTCAGTACAGGTCCTGCAGCCCAAGCATTCAACTCTCTCCCACAACACGGTTCCGTCATGGCCTTTGAACTCTTCTCCAACCCCACCAATTCCACAGGACTGAACACATCCGAGTCTTTTCCTACCCTAGATGAGCTCTTCGTGCGATTCTTCTTCCGCAATGGTACAAATAGTACAGACACCGAGCACTCGTACTTGACGCAGTATCCTCTTTTTGGCCGAGGAAACTCGGAAGTCGACATGAGCTGGACGGACTTCGTGGACGACATGTCGGATATCGCTCTCTATCAAATCGAGGATTGGTGTACGTCTTGCGGCGCTGTCAATTTGTTCTGCGAGGCTATCGAAACGAATACCTCGGAATCCACCGACCAGGAATCCACCAGCAGCACCGCCCACAAGAACACTCTGTCTCCAGCCATTGCTGGCGTCGTCGGAGCAGCTGTCACTCTTGCCGTGGGCATCATTGCCGGGATTATTCTGTGCTTGTTTGGCTTCCGTGTCGATTACCGCGGGCGAAAATCGAATACCAACGCTGGGGACCAAGGTGTCTTGCGGAGAAGCGGCAGTGGGATCGGGGGCTTCAAGGGCGCGGAAAAACTTGCTAGTGACACTGATTTAAGGATGAAGGGCGAATCGGGCGCAAGTGTCATCAGACACGAGCGAGTGGGAAGCTGGGAGCTGAATGAGGCTGCGAAGACCGGTGGAGGTGGGAACCATTCTAGCCTCGACAAGGAGATTGAGGGTGTGAGAGCGGCGAACTACAGACGTCCGAGCGAGGATAGTATTGGGCATGAGAATCCATTTGGAGATCCTGTTAAGCCTTTGGACCAGGTTTAGTCGGACTTGATGGATGATAATGCTGTGTTCGTTGTTTTCTCCTTGTAGGAAGGCGTTGGGTTTGTTTGGAGTATTTCATGATACATACAGGATGATACCCTTCTTTGTCTCTCACTATACCCCGTTTGTGTTTTTGTATTGGGCTTGCGTCGTTCGTGTTAGATGGAGGCGTTTTCTGGATATGACATATATTTGCGGCATGCATTGCAGATGAATTCGTTGCATCTAACCCGCATGGTCATTCGAT
Source organism: Gremmenia infestans (assembly GCA_032629725.1). Lineage (NCBI taxonomy): Eukaryota > Fungi > Ascomycota > Leotiomycetes > Helotiales > Hamatocanthoscyphaceae > Gremmenia > Gremmenia infestans. Next base: position 979,366 of record JAFEVB010000008.1, read on the forward strand.
TGACGTTGCAACGATCTCCCAAGTCTATATTTGAACAATGGCAGTCCGATCTCGATCTCTCTTTTGATCGCCTCATGAGAAATTCCAACTTCAATTTGATGGCTGGGTTTGACTGGGAATCTTAAATGTTCCCTCTTGAGTCAGCATTTATGCCGCTTGCTTGTTTGCTGCCAATCTTTCAAAATGCTTGACTCTCTCACTTGAGAGTCCACAACCTTCTTTAACCGCATGCAGAGCAGAGCATCCATAGCTCAACTCCAATTTCGAATGCAGATATAGTTCCTATACTTTTCAATAGCATTCAAAAACATATGTGGAATGATGTCGTGGAAGGCCGATGTGACAACATCTTTTATGAGGCTGCTTGTGTAAAGCTCTACTGTAGGGGCGCAATTTGATCCAAGAGTTTCCGTCAATCGCATCCCCCTGCCATTGCCCGCCATGGCAACTTTTCAATACAAGGCAAGCGTAGAAACTAGCCGTGGCCCGAGGTATCAGCTGCTTGTACTTATAAATTGTTGAGTCGGCGTGCGTCGGTCAAACGAATGTTCACTAATCATCCTCATCCCATTTTTGATATAAATTGTACTCGGCTTGAAGTGTCTTTTCTTCCACGAAACGGCTGTTACAAGAGCCCGCTCTCAACAGTTTATGAGCTGTTTATGTTACGCTACTCCTGGTGCTCGTCTTCTCTTTTTAAGTCTAGTCACGCTGATTTTACGATGTAAATATGTATAGGTGTATTATGCACCAGTTGCAGAGCGAGGATATGAGGATTATAGGGGTTTCAACTTGGAAGTCGCACTTTAAGGTTGCGTTTATTTGATGGGTTTAGGGATCTATACTAGGGTAGAGAGCTGGTTAGACTCGGAGGGTTCTATCTATTTATGTACTCTAAGTAGTGGGTTTATAGTGGGACTGTCAGTCAGACTCAAGAAAGGGCGAGTATTTGGTGTTGAAGGCGTGAATGAAAAGGAGGGAAGTCCCTTTAAGAATGCATAGACTGCTCTTTTGAAGTATCTGTTTTACAATTAAGCAAGCAAGCTTGTGTGTGAGCGACTTCTCAAAAGAGTGTTTCAATTTTCTGCAACAGTTCTCAGCTTGAGACTACTGTAGTTGGTTACGTTGAGATACAGTACTGTACATTTCTACACCATCTATTTCAAAGACAAACCCCCATCAATGATGCCTTCAAGAACAGACTCAGCAGCGAATCCCGCCCCTCCGCCCTCCACCAAACCCCTTTTATCATTTACCCGCCTCTCCAAAGCCGTCCGTCTCTACGAGCCTCTGAGTCCCAGCTCTTCTTCCAGTACTGCCCCTGCCTCTCCCACAGCACCAACAAGCATCCTCTTCTGCTCCTGGATGAACGCCTCTCCCAAACACGTCCAGTACTACGCCAACTGGTACAGAACCCGCTTCCCCCACGCGCGCATCATCCTCGTCAGCATCACCACCGCGCAGTTCATGCTCGACAGCGAGGCCAAGCGCCGCGCAGACGTCAGCCCCGCCGTCACAGCGCTCCTGGCGCGACCCCAGGCTGACGAGCGGCTGCTCGTGCACGCCGTGAGCAACGGGGGTTTGAAGCGCTTGTATGGCGTCGCGGCCGTGTATCGCGCCGTAACGGGAAACGCACTCCCGGCAAAAGCTGTGGTTTCGGATTCCGCACCGGGGATCCCCCAGTTTCGTAGGGATATGTATGCGCTTGGGATGGGGGCGAAGAAGTTTAGCTGGCTGGTTTGGCTGCCGTATATGCTGGTTGTTTTGCTGAGCACGGCGTGTGTTTACGTGCTGGTGAATTGGCTGCCGGTGTGGGTGATGCGGGAGCTGGTGTGGGGGCCTACGGAGGGGCTCAATAGTACGGAGTTGGTGGATAGGGAGACTGTGAGGAGGTTTGTATATAGTAAAGAGGATTTGGCGATTGATTGGAGGCATGTGGAGGCGTTTGCTGGGGTGGCGGAGGAGAGGGGGTGGAGGGTGGAGAAGAAGTTGGTTGAAGATGCGCATCATGCGCAGTTGTTTAGGGGGAAGGGTGGGGAGAAGGCTTATTGGGGGTTTATAGAGAGGGTCTGGGGTATGGGTGTTGGGATTGAGTGAAGTACAGTAGTAGGGAAGTTTGGATGGGAAGTATACAGTTAGCACACGGTCGAGGGTTAAGTGTAGAGTCGAGAGGGACCAGCATATCTCAGTGTCGTTCGACATCGAGTATGCCAAGAGGGTACCTCAAAAGCCAAAGGTGGAAGTTATGAGTTCTGCCTAGTAATGCTTCGACAGTGAACACTCTTTAATGCGTCGCTTGAAGAGAAAGTTGGAGGCTATACTGCTGGGTGTAGTCATCCAAATACTCTCAACCACAACATTAGTAGCAACGCGATGAATGTACCTCGGTGAGATCGATTACTGGGCTTCCAGACTCAGCGACGAGGACTTGGAGTGAAATATAGTATCCGATAGGAGAAAGGTAAACAATCCCCGTCGCTAGCTAAGGGGTAAGGTGGGGTGGGGTGAAGTGAGTTGGTGGTCAAAGCGCAGTCGCGTCAACTGAAGCCATGACCGCGTTTGTCTGTATCGTTACATATAACATTGCTTAGAAAGAAAGCTGCCAGATAAGGTCAATGTGAGTGAGTCATTTAACATCCCCTGGTTCTCTCTGTTTCGAGAGACCTAAAGAAACGGTGACGACTTCTTATTATTCACTCTTGGGTACCTGTCATTCCCTTTGATGCTGTGGGGTGGGCATAAATAGAATCTCCATTCAATTCTTATTTATATCCAGCCAATTCCTCAATTCCTCAAGTCTTCAACTCCCATATCGATACCCCCCTCTTCCATATTGAATAACAGCATGGCAGAAGGTCAAGAGCTCGTCAACAAAGTTGCCGTACATCTAGTGGGCTATATGAAGCAGTATGACGGTTCCCACGACTTCACCCATCTCCAGCGAGTCCTGGGATTGTCACACACTATATACGATCAACTCCAGACATCCTCAGCAACCACACCACCCTCCACCCCGCAACCCGCTCTCGACTTGACCGTCATCACCCTCTCGGCGCTTCTCCACGATGTAGGAGACAAGAAGTACTTGAAGGAAGGAGACGATGCCAAGACCATGGTACGTGATCTGCTTCTTGACTTTGGCGCGGGACAGTCACTTGCAGAGAAGATTCAGGCCATCTGTACCGGTGTTTCATTCACCTCTGAAATGAAGGACGTGGGTCATGTGAAAAGGCTTATCAAAGAGCATCCGGAATTGGCGGTGGTACAGGACGCCGATCGGTTGGACGCCTTGGGTGCCGTGGGAGTGGGCAGGGTTTTTACCTATGGCGGTGCCCAAGAAAAAAGAGGGATGGAGAGTTCTATCAAGGAATTCGAGAACAAGCTCTTCGCGAGGGAGGGGATGATGAAGACGGAACCGGGGAAGAAGATGGCCAAGCAGAGGATGGAGATCTTGAGGACGTTTAGAGGATGGTGGGATGATGAGGTGAAGGTCGCTGTCGTTGGAGCATCGGTTTTGAGCTCAGCTGCGAAGTCTGAGGAGGAGCATGTTTAGCGGTGCTGGAGCATACTTAGCGGTGCTATTCTTAGTTGATGCGATGGTCAAATAGCAATATACCCCGAAAGCCTGATTTAACCTACATAGCCGCGTTCAAGAAGGAGAACAGATGTCCCAGAACTACCTCAAGCAATGATAAATGAGCCTAACGCTCCTGACTGTCCGCCACCCACTTCTCCCACGCTCTCCTCACATCCTCCGTCCCACGAATCGTAGCGAACTCGTTCTGCAAACTCTGGATATGCGCCTTATGCAGCGTCTCAGCATCAAGAAACTCCTCCCCAACCCCCTTCGCCCACGCCGCAGTGGCATCCCCCACCAACACCACCTCCCCCTTCTCCCCATCCGGCGCATCACACACGCCGAGATTCCCAGCCATGCGTGTACTAGTACTAACACAGTGATCCGTGGTCAATCCGATAATGAACAGCGTTCCAGGCGCTCCTCCAAAATGCACCTTTAGGACCTCTTCCAAATTCGTGTCGATGAAGGCAGAATTGACGTTTTTGGTGATGACGAGTTCCTCTTCTTTCGGTGTTGCGAAACCCTGAAACTTGAAACCTGGCGCAGCGGGCCATAAAGGGGCTGTAGATGATTTGGAGGCGTGCCGTACGTGTATGATCTTATGTATGGCGGACTCGGACTTGGCGACGAGATGCCGATACGAGTTGATCAACGAAGCGGCGTTCACCTCGAAGTCTGGGTTACTTCTAGATGGGCCCCAGATATGAAAAGTAGGCTCCAAGAAAGCGTCCTGGATGTCTATGACGAGGAGGGCGGTTCTGTGCTGTTTTGACATCTTGATGGGTGGGCTCCTAGGTAATGATTTAAGTGCTACTGGGACAGGTGAGAGAGAACTTATTTATTCCCAAAGGTAATGCAATGCAAGGACATATCCTTTTATAAGAAAAAAATATATATGCTGATAAAGCAGGATGAAAGTCTTGACACCGCATGTCCATCGCAGGGCGTACTGACACGTGAAGGCGTGGTAATTGTAGGTCGAATATTGCAACGAATACATGTCTCTGGAACACTTGAGGCTGTGGTCTACATACGCCATCGGAGTTGCTAAGCTCGAAAGAGACATTCAGAGCGTTTTGTGTCAAGCCCCAAGCCCCCCGAATGTACATACTGGCAAGCGATACTTAGCAATGTACTTTTCAGCACTATGGAATTTGCCCTACACCAACCAGTTCAATGAACCAAGCTATGTAAGGATTGCATCACTATTTCATATGCTGTACACAATGAATTTCGACTAAACGCAAACCAACGTGGTGCTCCCAAACTGCACCCGTGACAGGATAAATGTCCCTTCATTGATATTTAAGAAGGCTAGCTATTTCCCACCTATCTCTGTTCCCATAAGCAAAGTTTGCTTTTCGCTGATCCTAGATATGGTCTGCAAAACTTAGCAATATTGTACAGCGTATGTCGTGATTTTATACCTTCATGAAGACACCATATAATATTCATATCTCTCAAATGCAACCCGAGACACGATATCTTCTCACACCTACCAATATTCCCAATCATATCTCATCACGCCCAAGTCATCTTCTTCTCGACGAGCTCACCGCCGGCTCGAATGCATCGTCCTCGTCAGATATCTCATCATCGCTTAATTCTCGTGCCGTGGAGGGTTTTGCTTGTGATTGTGAGAAGTTAATTGTGCTCTGTCGTCCCTTTGTTGCCGCAGCGCGCTTCGGCATTGACTTTGGAGGTGGGGGAGCATCCATCATGACAAGATCATCATCTTCATCATCGCTAGGCTCTGCAACCTTCTTCTTCCCTCTTCCTGTGGCTTTAGCGGGTGCCTTGGCGGGAGCGCGAGATTTGGCAGGCGCCTTCTTCGCGGGGGCCTTTCGTGTCTTCGTAGCAGGTGCTGAGACGACCGAAGCATCATCGTCACTTCCTTTTAAGGCAGCCTTTCCACGTCTAGAAATAGGCTTCGCGCGGACTTCATCGTCGTCGGGTGAGCCATAAGCACTGGCATTATCTCCCCATTCGCCATCTACATCTGAATCCCAGGAACGTCGGCGGGGAAGAAGCTTCCCTCGAGCCTTCTTTGGCTTCGTCGAAACTCCACCTGCAGCTTTGAAAGCGTCATCCATCTTGGCACGGTGTTCTTCCATAATTCCATCCATATCTCCTTCTTCATCTGCTCCTCGCGACATCAACTCCTGCATCTGTCCTGCGAGACTGTCTCTTACGAAGTACTCCATTGCGTGGTGGTCCTGTTTGTCGACAAATTGCTTGATGGCGTCTCCAAAGAGTGCTTGAGGGAGAACCTTCAGCGACTGAGCGGCTAAGTATTCTCGAACAAACTTCTCTACTTTCATGTTGTCGATCCCTGCCATGGCTGCTAGAACCGATTCCTCGGGCATATCTGTATCGTTCTTGTTCCTCTCTACGAAATCTTAGCACTTGTATCTCTAAATCGAATATTTGGAACTTACTGGTTGCAACCTTTTTCTTGTAGAACGTGATCACATCATTGACATTCGCTACTCGGTCACTAAATCTGTTGGAAAATCGTTGCGGATTTTCGGTGTCGAACTTGCCACCCTCTGGGGCCGTAGCTTCAACCTTCAATCTGATCAGTGGTCGTGGAATATCCTCCTCGTTGATTTCTTCCGCCTCATCTCCCTGTGACTCAAGCCATTCTGCTTTGGCTTCCTCGATTAGTTCGTCAACGACCTTCATCAGCTCCGCCGTTAATGCAGTTCTATTGTCTTTTTCCTTGGCAAGCTTTTTGAAGCGAGCCTCGTTTGCCAGGACTATCTCGCGGTAAATGAAGGGTCTAACCGTCTTGAGTCTGTGCTTCTTCATCACAAAATTCTTGCCGTTAACCTCGACAACAGCAACGTGCTTAGTGACAGCTTCGGCAGGAATAAGGGAAGTTGCCACGGATGATCCAGGTTGCATTACATGAAACATCGTCTCTGGATTGAGCCGTGGGTCAATGAGGCACTCATGCTCATGGCCCCAGATGACAAGATCCATATAATCAGGAAGGGCATTTTCTGGAAGATACCCGGTCTCGTTGTGCGCGGTGTGGTTTTGATGAACCGCCATCAGGTTAAACCAGTCATCCTGCTGCATCCTTGGTCTGAAGAATTTGACTTTCCCATCCCTGAATGTTCGGAATAGTCTCTCGTCTCTGACACTGCTTATACCAAATAAGGCTAGCTTTGTGTTGCCCTTCTGCAGAAGAACTGGCTTCACCTCAATCTTATCAGTTTCGGGAATTCGACCAAAATAGTTAACGAATCCGGAGGCTTGGAGAAGATCTAAGGAGCAGTAGTGTCCGTCGCCCGTAGGGTCATCATGATTTCCATGGATAGAGAAAACCGGAATAGCGACATTGATATCGGGATCTTCGTAGTTGACATTGTTGAATGCCCCTTCGAAGACAGTGCTGGCATCGCTGAGGAATTCAAGCTCACAAGGCTTGTCTCCTAGGCAGTTCTTTCGCAACGATCGCATGACCTGATACATTGACTTTCGAGAAGGCTTGTTGTCATGAAAGAGATCACCGGCTAGCAGGACCATATCGACCTACGCTTGGTTAGAAGCGTGCTCCATAATGCTGTTGGGCTACTTACATCTTCCGACTTTGCCAATTCCATAACTTCATTGAAACTTCTGGAGCTATCATCTTTCCGGATGGGATCTCGTTCGCAGTACCCAACATGGCTATCGGTAGCAATCAGGATACGAATCGTATCAGCGTCTATGAATGATCAGTTCAGTAACATGAAGGAGGGGGACCAGAACTAACCACGTGGTGGCGGCATCGTGACGTTGATGACGGCTTTCCCACCAACAACTCAGAGCAGATTATTGACTCAAAGTCCACTTATGATTTCCGAATCCTCTGCAAGAAACTAAGGTGTTGCAGTGTTGTCGTTTGTCCGTCTGCTCAACCGAAATCCATGTTGTATTTAAGGCAAACGCGACAGGTCGCGGGAGACGCGCGAAAACCACGTGACTATCGTTAGCGTGTTTAATCCCTGCCTTTCAGACTTCTCCATATTCAATGGCCAGCCGGTTTGTCGAGGCCAGTCTCAGCAATCTAGAGACGAAAAGCAAGATGTTTCCCTCACGCATGCTTCTTGCGCGTTCGGTCTGGAAAGGTATATTAGACCCTACTTGATTGCGTTCTTTAATAGCTACATACTGACTGCTCTAGGGCCCAACATCGTTCCGTATGCGCCGCCATCCAGTCCATTCATTCAATTCTAACAAAATGCGCCCAGTCTTCCAATCATTCGAGTCCCTCCAGGCCAAAAAGCACCTCCCATACAAACACAAGCACGGTCTGCGACGATATTACCTAACTTTGTGGGGTTGGTATTTCAAGTGCACAATGGGAAGATATACCATGATGTAGAAATCACGGAGGACATGGTGGGCCATAAACTAGGAGAATTCTCGCCGTATGTTCTCCTTGTTCGTCTATGTTCGAGGGTGCTAATTGTGATTGAAGGACGAGGGCAGGGTTTTCGTACAAAATGAGCAAGAACAAATAGATGGTATGGGCTGGCGTTTTATAAGAGGGAGCATCGCAGTGTACCATTTGATAATATTTGGATGTAAAATACTAGTATTCAATGCCATGGACTCTTCTGGGTACAAACTTCTGTTGAATGGATTTGGACGTAGACAGGATAATATCGATCATCTACACTTTGTGAGACATTCTCGAGCCAGGTCAGGTAACTGGAGGTTACAACATGCGGTCCCGATATACAAGATAGAACCGATGTTATGTCATGGAGATTGTTTCGAGGGTTGGCATAATGCAACATCAACTCTTACATTACACCGGCTTCCGAAGTACTCAAATGAATTATACCCGGCGGCCATCAACTTGGGAATCTCTGGATCTGGCTTGCCTTATTTGGCAAAGACCTTCTGTTATACAACGTCAGGGTCATTTCATTTCGAGGATCAGATGATTTGGTTACAAGCTACAAATCATCTCATGTAATCAATCTGCTCTGATCATTGCCTAGTCATCATCGTTTCATGACCTTATTTAACGCCTTGATGTAACGCCGTCCCTCCGTATAAGCCTCCAAGATCAGTGTTTCCAGCGCGCCATATTATCGGTAGAACTCTCCCCTCTTCACATTGACGCCATATTCGCCGACTGCCATACCCAAATCCTCCATTGTAAGCACTGTCCTGTTCTGACTACCACCTTGTCCCCCACCTCCATAGCCCGGCCGCTGGATACCTAGAGGCCCTCCTCTGCCTTGCTGTTCCTTGCTGCCAGGTGCGGTTGTTGGTTGACCTGGGACTGGGAACCCTGCTGCAGCTCCAAGATTGCCCATCGGGTTATTTGCATTTGAGGAGTTCGACGAACGAATTCGAGAGTACTGATATGCATCTGCTGCGATGTCTGCGACGAACTTCTGGGTCGCCAGTGCGAGCAGGCGAGCAAGACGCTCATCCGTTTGAGGTGGCGGGGGGAGCCCAGCTTTGGTAAGGTAATAGTTGGTCACAGCATCCGGAATCTTTAAGTGGGTTAGATGTGCCATAAGGAGTGCCCCGTGGAACTTACTATTGGTGCATAGTCATCCATCTTGGAGAGGAACTGCTTTAGAGAGGCATCTTTCCGAGTTGGAAGTTTCGGTTCAGGCGCTGGCGCAACAGGATCAACATCCTCATCTGGATTTGGTACTGGCAAAAGATCTTTATTGGGGTCTGGGGACTCTGCATTCGCCATCTTTGTTATTGGAGAGAGGATGTAGATGTAGGAGCCAGAAGTCATGTAGTTGAGGAGACCAGGTTGGCGCAAAGGCGGCGGTAGGTTTCTACAGGTTAAGCCGCATTGAACAATAAAGATTGATAGAAAGTAATGCCGCTTTATGCGCCTTCCAATGGGGAGGAGATTTTCACGTGCTGATTAGACTAGTGTGGCCTTATCTTATTCGGCAGGCTGAAAATATGCGAAAAAAGTCAATACAATTCAGCCTCAACGTGTTGATCCTGAAGAGTAAAGACAAGCAACACATACCTCCAATCAGCAATAACCATGGCTGACCGTCGCTCAGAACCAGAAGAGCGAGAGATGCCGCGGGCAAAGCGACCTAGAGTGGATGATCGGGACCCAGCGTCAAATCCGTACCTCGCCCACATGTACGAGAACAACGGCAACGGCAATGGCAATTACAATGGAGTAGCTCGCACAGGGCTTTCGGACTTCAAGAGGCATGAGACTACGGCTGCGCAGGCGCATACTGCGGAAGATGGACCGAATAATCCTTTCAACAATGCGCCCCTCTCAAAGCAGTACTTCAACATCCTCAAGACGCGCCGAGAACTTCCAGTTCACAAGCAGAGGTGAGTAAACACGCCCTTTCTTACGATCAGCAAAGCTAACGTTATATAGACAAGAGTTCCTTGACATGTTTCATAAGACCCAGATCCTCGTCTTCGTTGGTGAGACTGGTTCTGGTAAAACTACACAAATTCCTCAGTTCGTTCTCTTCGATGACCTCCCACACTTCAATGGAAAACTTGTCGCGTGTACCCAACCTCGTCGAGTGGCGGCAATGTCGGTAGCTCAACGTGTTGCAAATGAGATGGATGTGAAACTTGGAGAAGAGATTGGATATAGCATTCGTTTCGAGGATGTCACGGGTCCAAAGACTGTCCTTAAATATATGACAGATGGTATGCTTCTGCGGGAAGCTATGCATGATCATAACTTAGCGAGGTATAGCTGCATCATTCTTGATGAGGCTCACGAACGTACACTTGCTACAGATATATTGATGGGATTGCTCAAGGAGGTTGCACTCAGGCGGCCTGATCTCAAAATCGTCATTATGTCCGCTACCTTGGATGCACAGAAGTTCCAGCGCTATTTCAATGATGCTCCACTATTGGCCGTACCTGGAAGAACACATCCTGTGGAGATCTTCTACACCCCCGAACCCGAGCGAGACTACGTCGAAGCTGCTCTACGTACGGTTCTTCAGATCCATGCCACCGAGCCAGAGGGCGATATCTTGTTATTTTTGACGGGTGAAGAAGAAATTGAGGACGCATGCAGGAAGATCTCTTTGGAGGCTGATGAAATGATAAGAGAGGCTGATGCAGGGCCACTGAAGGTTTATCCCCTTTATGGGACATTACCTCCTCAACAACAGCAGAGAATCTTTGAGCCAGCGCCACCACCCTCCAGACCCGGGGGTCCTCCTGGTCGAAAGGTCATTGTCGGAACGAACATTGCAGAGACCAGTTTAACCATCGACGGTATCGTGTATGTCGTAGATCCTGGTTTCAGTAAGCAGAAGGTGTACAATCCCCGAATTCGGGTTGAATCACTGCTTGTATCGCCTATATCAAAAGCTTCAGCTCAGCAGCGTGCCGGTCGTGCTGGTCGTACACGCCCTGGAAAGTGTTTCCGCTTGTACACCGAAGCTGCTTTCAAAAAGGAACTCATCGAGCAAACATACCCCGAGATCCTTCGGTCGAACCTTGCGAACACTGTTCTGGAATTAAAGAAGCTTGGAATTGATGACCTGGTACATTTTGACCTTATGGATCCCCCAGCCCCGGAGACACTTATGCGAGCTCTCGAAGAACTAAACTACTTAGCCTGTCTCGACGATGATGGAAACCTTACCCAGCTTGGCAAGCTTGCTTCGGAATTTCCGTTGGATCCAGCTCTTGCCGTTATGCTCATCTCCTCTCCCGAATTTTACTGCTCCAATGAAATCTTGTCGCTCACAGCCCTCCTGTCCGTCCCTCAAGTATTTGTTCGTCCAGCAAGCGCAAAGAAGCGCGCAGACCAAATGAAGGATCTCTTCAAGCATGAGGATGGTGATCATCTCACCATGCTGAACGTATATCACGCCTTTAAAGGAGCCGAGGCACAAGCTGATCCAAAGCGATGGTGCCATGAACATTTCCTCAGTCTTCGAGCCTTGCAGTCCGCCGACAACGTTCGCCAGCAGTTGAAACGCATCATGGAAAAGTCAGAGATTGATCTTCTCAGCACGGACTTCAACGATAAGGAGTATTATACTAATATTCGACGTGCCTTGGTTGCGGGCTTCTTTATGCAAGTAGCGAAGAAGGACGGTACCGGAAAGACTTACAAGACTGTGAAGGATGACCAGAGTGTCTTGCTACATCCAAGTACCGTTCTCGGTGTTGACAGTGAATGGGTGGTTTACAATGAGTTTGTACTTACGACCAAGAACTATGTGAGAACGGTCTCATCTGTCAAGCCGGAATGGCTGCTGGTACGTCTCTTCCAAATTTCACATGTCGTCTCGAGGTAACTGCTAATATTTGAGGATAGGATATTGCACCAAACTACTACGATCTCACCACGTTCAAGAAAGGAGATGTGAGGACGGCCCTCGAAAGAACCTTGGACAAGGTCAAGAGGAAGCAGTCAACCAAAAGGAGTAAATAAGGAGGCCTTGGTTGTTGGAATATTTAGATCCTAGAAGAGAGAAAAGAACCGGTGCTAGATGATAGAGTGGATTGCATCGGCGACATGCATTGCTGTCAGAAGGCGTTTGATTCGTCGTCGTATTCGTAGATCCAGTCTACAATATTGTTAGAAGCCCAACAGAAAAACAATTGAAAATATTTCCTCAGGTTCGCGATCTGCCGTGAACGATCGTGTGGGGGTGCAGTTGCTGAGTCAGATCTCAAGCCGTGCATCCTTTTAGAAGTAAGATGTCGAATAGGATGTGAGCCGGGCCCCAAAGGAATCGATGCTCTTATGCTTGCCACCATCAGGGGTGGTTGTGGTTGCACATGCCCACCCACAGTATAATGCGGGAAATCCATAATTGAATATGATAAGTCGATTCCACTTCAGGCTTTGTGCTTCCCGACCGACGCTTCACGTTTTGCAAATTGATTGAGGGGCAGAAGATATTTTCGGAGGAGCCCACTCTTTATAGGTTTCTTGGTGTCAGTACTCGTACGTACTGTTGTTGCTAGTATTATTTGAAAGCGAGAAAGGGCTTGCATCGGCCCGACCCTTTCCATTCATTGCCTTCACATTCCCGCTGCTTTGTCACGACGGGATGGTCATGTCACACGAACATAATGCACCTACTCGTAACACAACATTGAACCAGCAGCTGCAGTTGGTACTTAGGTACACAACAGCATCTGAGATCGGCCCAGGTTCGTGGATCGACGGAAAATTCATTTTGGTGTTACCTTGGTTTGGAGTTACAAATTAGACTATTAGACTCCATTATGATGGTGAGGGGGGGGGTGCACAATACAAGGTGGCAGCCACACCATACGGAAGTAGATGATGTAATTGCATACTGTCCATTCAATCACTGGCCAATCAAACGTGCAAGTAGGTAGTCGTCGGAGGCCAGCTTAATGAGATGCCGGTGCGGAGTACTGTACTCCCCCACATCTTCGTAAGCCTTTGAAGGAATCATCCCTACAGTAGTTAATTAATTCACTTGGCTTACAGTACGAAGTGTAACTATCCCACTGTGGTGTTTCTCAGCTGAGGCTCAACTCTGCCCAACAGCGGATCTTCCATCGGCGGGCCGCTGCAGTATATAACGGGCGCTAAAGTGCTTTGACAGCGGGAACGGTATGTAGGGCTACATCCGGTCCGACTGGTCCTACAGGTAGGGAGGGCTAAGGCCTAGGTACGGAGGGGAGGTAATTAATTTATCGTCGACAGACATCTCCGATCCTTGGAATCGACATATTTTCATTCATCTGACTCCATCTCAGGCGGGCACATACAGTACCTACAGTACGAAGTTGAAACCTTCTTAGACGTCCAATCATTCCGAAATATAAAGTGAAGCATCAGAGCCAGTGCCCATATGATCTGATTATGTGGTGCGATTTCCGTTAGCAGCAATTTTGGTCAGGAAGCGTTGCGCGCTAGTGAGTGTGTGGAGGGCTCAAGCCGTTCAACACGTGGAAAAGCTAGGGTCCGACGTGGTTTTGTAGGGTAGATCCTGGCTTCTAGAATGACAAAATGTGGAGGAGGAGTTGCAGAACTACGACGTTAGATCGGGACTACACCTACTACGTTCGTGGGTGAAGATTGCACGCGTTCCGAGCCATTCTCAAAACCTTCTTATTCGGATGATTTTGCGGCACTGCGGCAGCGGCAGCGGCAGCGGCCTGGTACTTTGCCGTGGGGTGGGCATGTCCCTTGTTCACTTTTCATCGGGTTCTTCTGGCATGCTAAAAGTGCCTATTAATACACCCATGAGGCATACGATAATTCACGTCATCTCTTCTTATCCTGGTTAGAGACCTCGATCTGATAAGCTTCTGAGGTAGAGAAGAGAAGTATGCAGTATGCAGACCAGAACCAAACTGGGTGTGGAGCCATGCGTATCCACCTTTGAAGTTCGGAATCCGGCATGTAAACGTCTAATTCCTTGCAGGGCAGGGCTACTTTGGACAAGGGAGAATGTCCGGGTTAGCTTATATATCCTGGCGTCCGATCTTCTTTTCTTTTTCTTGACTTCCAGGTCCCGACGTCCCTCATTCTGACTCCTGTGTACTGAAGCCCCCTGTTTCTCTCCAAGTTACTCTTTCAAGCCTTTAGGCGCTTTCACATATTATACATTCCGCGCCTCAAACGCGTGGAATTCCAACGCTTCACTATCAGCGGATAGTAATCCTCCACCATGAGTGGCTCTGGAGGATATTATAAGTACCGTTGCAAGTACTTCTTAACGCACAACTGCCCGCACTGGGTCTGGGTTCACAATGCACCCTGTGCCCATTGTCTTGTAAGTGTACTTTGGACAAACAGGTCGGTCAATCAATACTAACTTGCGTCAGGCGGATGGTCGTGATTCAGACGTAGGCGTTATGCCTACTCCATTCCGTCTCTCGCGAGAGGTATACGTACCTCATCTTGAAAACGGCGCGCTCCATTATATCATCATGGAGATCATTGCCACCAGCGACGTCGATAGTGGATGGGTAGTGAAAGATCCTCCGAATCAGTATTTTCCCGCTGCTACAGGACCATCAGCTGTAAGCGCTGCGGCAATCGATGGACCTGGCAATCAGAGGCATTCTAAAAGTGGATTTGGGATGCAGGGGATTGCGACAAGCTGGGCGGCTTAGGACCTCGTGTAAACCACCATGTCGAGTGGGCGGGGAGTGGCCGTTGAGCTTCCGCGGTTTGAATCGAGAAGTCGGTATTCCAAGCCTGAACTTCTGGGCCGAATCTGAAGCGGACGGTGCTACCCGATCGAGTATCGTGGGGGTCGACTGCCATGGTTTTTTGAGCCTTTGTTCCTTTACTACCTAACGAATCATGTTGTCAATGACGGTCTTTTGAAAAGGGATTGCAACCTCATATGGGCATCCTTCTAATTTACGGGAGGCGGCGGAATATTGCACAGAAAATTGCAGAGGACAGAATGGAAACTACTCAGTTTTCGATTTTAATGTTTCTTGACGAATGGAAAGTTAGCACGCACAGCTAAATACTAAATTGCCACATCTTCCAACAAAATCCAACGCCAGCGTCTAGTTTACTTCAAATGCAACGACATAATGACCCTAGTACTTGAAGGGCTTCCATTTGAAGCATGCTAGCTACCAACCTCACAAGCGACTAGCATATGATGTTGAATAGAAATGCCGAATAAGAGAAAGCCATACTAGATAAATGAACTTGTAATAGTACAACAGACAACTGTGATGATAAGTGACTGTTTAATTAAAGAAAGAACTCACCGCATAGAAATGGTCGATAGTGAGAGCATGTCAATACCACTTGATTGTGCGACATACCACCCACAACGTCGGAAGACATGCCAAATTGGCTCTCGGTTTGGATTCCTTTGCGGAGCCGTAATGGCACTTATTTATCATCTTATGCATGCACCACCAATTCAAATCCCCTCACACTTCCGGAACCGGAAACCATGCCGTGTCAATGGCCGTCGGGCACTGTGGATGGTTGAGCTGGTAAGAAGAGGTAACCCTTTTGGGACGATCATAGTCCTGGAGGGCGAGCATGTGTGGTGTGGTACAAGGTACTTGCCCTTGCCGTGCATTCACGAAGGCGCAGAAAAGCGTGAAGCCTATAAGATGCCTTGTTTCCCGCGTCATGCTGGTCAAATCCCACCGTATACCGAGGTTTACGAAAGTTGATATATGACAGAAATCTGCTCACGGATTGTTCATCCAAGCCAACTAATTCCACTTCCAACGAAGCCGATTTTCGCAGTACGATCCCCGATCCCCTCGGTAGCCTAGTACTCCCCGTGCTTAAATGCCACGTGATTACAGTACGAGTACTGATCCGGCTAGTCTAACATGAGACGACATTTTCCACCTCATCTTTTCTCCTCATATGTGCATGATAAGGGCTACTCGAGTATATGCGATGACTTGCTGGACTTCAGACAGGGGCACGGGGCGTGCATGCGAGAAGGCCATCTCAGGTAAACAAGTGCGGCGAGGTGCAAATATGAAAGAAGCTTCCAAAGGGCAGGTTCTCCGCTGGCATCGTGGCACCATCATCATTAATCTTGCGGCCCTTTCTACGCCGAAGTCAGCACACCTGCATAAACAGACAGTGAGATTGATTTTTCTCTATGATAGTCGGTATTTTCCATATCATGCGCTCCTGGGTCCAGTTGCTCACTAATCTACAAGTATATATTGGTCTCTAAAGGCGAAATACCTCAAACGGTCTTGTGTGGACCATAATTACTCATAGTTTCTCTACAGACCTTTTTGTTATTCTTCACCGCCACAATCCGCGATGGTGCATGAATGTGTCAGTACCGTACTGCCAAATGTTGCGAGGCAATGAAGCAGAGATGTATGTTTGGGGACATATTTACAAGAGTCAGACTTTCTATTCGTTGTAAGACGTGCTCAACATCACGTTTTTGATGTTCTATGTTTACAATACTGAAGTTTTGTGTTTGCACCTGCGATTTAGCGACTGGGGCAGCAACAGTGATTTTGAAGGTCGACGGGTGTATCTATCACCTTCCGTGGATACTCATGATGGGCTGCGGTATGAGGGTGAGACTCAGAGGGTGGGTTTTTCTCTGATATGCTTACAATAAACAAGAACAGACACATCAGGAAGGGCGAAGAGGATAAAGCGGTAGAGATGGGATTGCAAAGAAACACAAGAATTCATTGTGGTCCGTATATGGTAAGAAGTAGTGGCATGCTCCTGTATATTTCATCCATTGTTATTCATAATGCGCCGCGCAATTATCTTCGCAGTATATTTGGAGGCATTGAAGTCCTACGACAACTCGCTGAAGGAACTTGCCTATGTATTCAAGCACTCGCTCCTTCCTTCCTTGATTGTTATGCTCCGTGAAAAGGATTGCGGTCACCGCTGCTCAAGTCTATCTGGTTGTGTGACTCCTTCCTTTTCTAGGCAAAACCGTTGTCTCTTTCCATCGTCCTCGCTTCTCAACTTCAACTTCATTCCCTCTACAACCCGCATTCGTTTTGCTTCCTCGCATTCCAAAGTCCACCAATTTCACCTGTCTTGGTTTTCAGACGTGCCAACATTTCCCTTGGTAGGCGTTCCTTCCACTCCACAGCTTGGGTATATCTTCCCAATCTGCTCTGGTGAAAGCTTCTTGCGCTGTGTTGGATATAAGCACAATGAAAAACGGCGCGGGAAATGCTAATTTCTAACATAGCCCCCTAAAGTTTCCCTTTGAACGAAACCCCTCGGCCTTGGGGTGTCCCTTTCGTGAGCCAGCAGACGTGTTGAGTCCTTCGGTTTCCCGAGGCAGATTCCCGACTGCAAAGCGGTGACGGTGGTGTTGCCAAGATTCTATCACGTCGTTGTTGACCATAATCTTCCACTTGAGAGAGAGGGAGAAAGTATATCAACATGGCCTGCATCACGTCAACCTCGGCTTCCCGCTACCCCATCGAGGAGTTGCTACATCTAAGAACCTCCCTACCAGTCGTCACATGCATCGTCAACAAACTTAACAAGCACCCTGACATCGGTACGCGCCCTATTCACCCATAGCATCTCTTTGTTGTGACGCGAGCTAATTCACACAAATAGACGCGATCTCTAGAATTCCCCACGAAGCTATGAACAAACCGGAGATCTTCTCTTGCAAATCCAGCAGTCTCGCCGATATAAACAACAGACGTCAGCTAGCTAAACACAGCTCTGAGTCCTCGGAAGAAAAGTTCGACGGCCACGGAGCGCATTCTCGTCGCGCCTCTCGTTCTCACTCCTCTAAGTGGTCTCTTCGTCGTCGCAACAGCTCTGATCGATCCTCACAACCACATTCGGCACCGTCTGGCCCAGATGCCCAGCACTCAGAGAACTTTAAGAAGTTCTATAAAGCGGTAACTTCCCCGACTCACATCCGTGTCACAGCTGGTGGCCGCATTGTCCCTAATACAAGAGCCGCACCACCACCTGCATTTGAATGGAATGCTGAAGAACATCATTTTAACCAGAAAAACTCTTTAATTGAGCAAGAGTGAGCAAACCTCCCCAAGCAATCCATTCACTTATTTGCACCAAGTTGGGCAGTTAAAAACACAATTGCCTCCCATAACCTAAGATATCAAGGATTATTTACGAATTTCCAGTCTATTCTAAGCTAAGCTGACTGTTAATTTGCAGGTTAGGTAGCCAGCAAACAACACCCGGTCTTCCCAGCACATTGATCCCTCAAGGATTTCTTGCCCTTCCTCCCAACAACTATTTGCCTCCTTACGGCTTCATGCCCCAAATCAACCCTATGGCCTTACCAATGCATTCTCCACAGCGTGGCACCTTCGCTGGGGACGATCAAGATTCAATCGAAGGCGGTAAATCTACCCAGAATGCCCCACAGCAAATCAAGATTTCGCCGCCCACTCAGTTCGACCAGACGAAACCATTCATGATCAATGGACAGTTTGTCTACCCATACCCTCCACCGAATTCCGTTCCAGTAAACATGATTGGGAACCCAAACTTCGCTCCACCTCATTTTCCAATGCCTTGGGCACCTTTTCCCACTCCGACGGCACTGCCATCTAGACACCAGTTTCCGATGATGATGCCAGCTGGCCCATTCCATCCTGAAAACATACCAAGCATGGCGTCTCTCTGCCCAGTTACAGGGTCTAGTTTCATGAAATCTCAGATTCAAGGTCTTCAAAACAACGCCAATTACATTAGATCTCAGATGGCAAATGTTCAACAACCTATGGAAGAGGCGCATTTGCAAAATCAACACAGCATCGTTCTGGCTCAACTTAGGCAAATGGAGTCCATGCTCGAGGTTCAACTAGCTCATGAAAACGCCGCAAAGTCTGGGAAGCCAAGTGGAGATGGTCCGTTGTTGTCTGATACATACACGCATCATGTGCCACATAGGGAAAAGAGTCCAGCTGTTGTCTCAAGCAGTCAATATGTCGTTCGGCGAGCCAAGAAATCTACCTCGGGATCATCTACAGAAGATAGCGCAAAGAAGCAGGTCCTACCTACAATTGAGGTCTCCGCTACGCCCATGAATGAAACAAAACCCTTAACCCGGCCAGATTCGATAAGCAGGTCTCGTTTGAGCGCTGCAGCTGCCAAGGCCCCACCATTCCAGCCAAGAGCTCAACTTGCCGCCACACAGGCGCCCAAGTTCCAACAGGATGTGACTCTTGCTAGTTCATATATTGAACCCCAGGAAGTTGAGACCCAGCGACAACTTGAGGATCGACTGCTGTCTAGAGCCTCTTCTGACTGGGGTCTGGGTAGCCTTTCGAATAATCAGACGGAGAAACGTTACCCTAGTCTCACAAAGGCTTATAGTATGAATGAACGCTCAGGCAAGGCCCATCAGGGGTATCAGCTCCCGCGAACTCTTACATTTCACGGACAAAATGATTTCATCCCACAGACCATGGCGCCTAACATTCATTCTCAACCCACACCGTATTTAGTTGGTGTTGTACCACAGGGTATTCCAAGCCATGAAGTCAAGCCTTCAGATGTGGTTTATAACCGACCACTCACCGAGGGAGAGCTCCGTGCACGACAGCAGTACTGGGGCAAGCTGCCTCGTTCCCCTCAGTATGGCTTGCCAAAGTTTGATGGGAAGGACTTTTATCCGCCGTCCCCTGTGAAGGCGAGTGCTATCACAGCTAGTGTTGGAGGAAACCCCACTATCAATCGTGCTGGATACTTCCAGGAGTTGAACTTCCAGGACGCGATCACTGAATCAGGCGTTCCTGACTACAGAGCTTTTTCGTCCGGTCGCCTCCAAATGAGTCAGCCGGTTCTGTTGCCGCCCATGCAGCCCTTTGTTAGCAACTCCGTCGCTAACCACACGAACCGGTCAACACAGTATCCCCCACGAGAGTATAGCTGTGATCCATTCACCCCTCCAGCTGCCAATGTAAGCGGAATGGCTAATGGTACAGAAAGTTTGTCCGCTCGTCCAGCAATCAAGCAGACTGTTGTCAATTTGGACAGTTCACATTCGGATCTACCTGTCACGCCAAAGAACCCCGAGTTCAGAGAAGATGTCGCAGGTGACGAGGACGAGACTGACACGTTAGACTCTTGGGGAGAGCCGGCGGCTAGTGAGCGAGGACTTTCTGTGATTGAGGAGGCAAGAAATGATGAGGGCAGTAATGATTCTACTGTTGAGATCCACTTGAGTCCGCAAACCAAGCAACATTCGCCAAAGCCAGTCTTTGAGAGCAGTTTTGCTGAGCGAGTAGCAAGCTTCAGCAAGTAAGAGTGTTCTTTCACATTTCATGAATTACAAAACTGATCGCCACTAGTGCTGACCAACAAACCCTCTTCTTGCAAAACATGCTCAAGAAACAGACGACCATGGCGATATCTGGCCAAGTCCTCTCCGGGGAAATTTCGTCTGCTACTGCTACGGGATATCTTCCTCACTATCGTGGCTCTGCTGCAGCCTCACTCGGTCCAACTATCGGCAATGTCTCTGGAGCCGAACGTGAGCCTGAGCGCCCCGTTTCGAAATCTGGTCTGTCGAGAGACTTTCTGAATAGCCCAGCTCAATTTAACCCCGTCAACTTCTTGTCAGAAAACCGCCCTCTTAATGGTAACGGACACTCCACTCGGCCATCACCCGAGCACCTCGGCGCCGCAGATTATATGCGCTACCTTTCCCAGAGAGCAGAAGACGACAAAAAAGGAATTGCGCGAGGGCTTGACTCCAACACCCCAGGTACAGGAGCTATCGCAGGTTCTGATTGGTAAAGACAAAGCCTGAATCGGATAGTGCCGAGTCCATCTCCCTAGATTGCTCTCTCGACACGCTTCGCTATGTGTTGACCTGAATACCCCTGTCGGCTGTGGACTTGCCCTCATTAGAGAATCAGTCGAATTATTCCTCATCCTACGCCTCGCCCCTTCATTTGCTGACAGCCTACTCTCTTCTCGCGACTTTGTCCCCCGCATTTCGCATGGGCAATCTTCGCCTAGACTCGGAATTTGTCTTCTGGTTCTGTCGAAAAGGGTTGTACTGGAAGGATCTGATAAAGTGTATAGATACCTAGCATTATTTGCATGGCGGTATTGATCTTGTTTTTTTTTGCCTCTTTTCTTTCTTCGTTGTTGAATCTGTACGAGTATGTTATTCCATAGTGGTAATCGGGTTCTGTAACATCAGGTTCCTCGCCTGCACCAAAAAAATCAAAATGGGGGTCAGGGGAGACTAGGAGGAGTTTATGCGAATAGTCGGAAGGAGACAATGCAACCAATTATACTTTGCCGTTTTCTTAGTGAGACCAATCCGCCGATGACTAGAGATTGTTTCCAATAATTGCAACAAATGACTCGTACAAGTATAAAGTAATTATCAAGAATCTAAGACTCGTGAAATGTGAAAACGTGTCTTTGGATTGGAAGACTACCCTTCAAACTGACCTGTGGCTGTGCTCTGATGGTGTTGAATAGGTGGGATGCAACGAAATCTTCGTAGCCTCCAGGTCTCACAGCATGCATCTAGGGAATGCAATGCTTTGTGTATTATTGTTGTTGTCTAGAAAGTATAGCATGCATGGTAGAGGTCGCACGGCATCTTGGCGCCGACATTCGTGTTGTAGTTCTAGTTCTAGTTCACGGGAGGGACGTGCTTCTCTTTCCAAGCGTGCGTGCCGTGTTGGTGCTTCCATCATACGACGGGCTGCACGCAATAGGTACGTACAGTGGCGTCTATTTATTATTTTATTTTATTTTATTTTATTTTTTGTGAGGAGTATTGCAAAGGAAGGAAGGAAGGAAGGAAGGAATGGAAAGTTGCAGGTAGAAGTATGGATAGAGTTAATGTATCAACAAGTACCAGATAGAGTTAAGTTTTGACACGCGTATGATATCATAAGAACTAAGGTATGAATGAGTGCACTACTCCGTGTTGGGGAACTCGCGGTATAAGCCGACGCGCGCGCGCGACTGGATGGAATTTGAGGGGTTGGTTGGTTGCAGTTGTGGCGTGGATGGACGGGGCGGGAGAGATCTCCGAGGAGAGAAAAGGGGGTTCGAAGTGAACTCCGGAGACGGTGTCGTATTCCGATACTGTACAGTACGGTACTGTAGCGTAGTCTTTTTTGCTTTATTTTGTGTCGTCGTCGTCTTGCTTTTGCGGGAAAAGAAAAGGGGGGGGGAGAGGGGGTTGTTATTATTGGCGTCTGACTGTCTCGCGGGTACGTACATATGTGGATAGTGTAGATATGGACACGAGGTGGAAACGGGTGGCGATGCGAGGGACTAGATGGGATTACGGAGAGCGAGGAAGGGAGGGGAGGGAATTCGAGAAGTACCCGAGTAGAATAAATAATCTTCTGATACAAATCATACAAGTAGAGAATGGGAAGGATAGAAATCGCTGGTAAAAGACTGCGGCTATAGCAAGGGAATGTTTGTGGTAATTGAAGGGGTGGGGGTTTGGCAGTAAAGTAGCGTTCAGAGAGGCGAGGCTTCCATAGAACGGGTGGGAGGTCTTGGAAGCAAGAGAACTGGTAACGAATCGGAGGGGGTGAAGAATGTCTGCATACATGTTGGACTATACAGGACTTTGTAGTTAAAGATAAGGATGAGGATAAGAATGAGAATGAGAATGAGACAAAGGAAGATGAAGATGAAGATTTGGTTAAAATATATTTGTAAAATACTTGGTAAAGTAAAGTACTGTACAGTCAGTACCTTAGGTAAAGATCTAAAGAAAGACAAAAGAAGCACTTACTCCACTTTCTCCTGCCTAGAACAGCCCAAGAAGCCCCACAACACACCACACCACACTACCTCTTCAATCAATCAGCGTGTCGCCAGCCCTGGAAATATACATACGCTGGCCCAGTTTCAGAAATCCTGGCTTGGCTACAGGCTACACTACAGTACTGTACTGTACAAACCAAATTCCATCCATTCCATTCATACCTAGTAGGTAGTGATTCACACAAAATCATCATCATCATCTTCATCGCATCAGCAATGCATTGAATGGCTGTTTACGAGTAAACTACCTAATTGTACTGACTGTACCTCCCCTCCGTTCGTACTCCCGATAGTAACGTTCAAATCGTTCCCTACTGCGCCACTCTGCTGCCTTTCCGAACGCTTTAACATCCGGGACTGATTATCAACCCTGGGCACGGTCCAATACCCGCATCAACGACCTCAGACCGAAGACAACATCATTCCTTCCCTCCCAACCACCAATCTCCAACTTTTAGCTTTGATCATTCGTAGCTTAGAGAAGCAGCATCCTTGAAAGCTGCCTCTCCAGCTCAATGACTGCCATATCCCACACGTCGCCCTTGTCCAACTCCATCCCCAACGAGAAGCGGAACTTCTCTGGTCACTCAATGACGAACAAGCACAGTAATGGCCACAGCCCTTTCCCGCAGAAGCTCAAGAACTTCTTCAGAATCAACAGCTCCGGCAACAACAGTAACAACAACGAGAAGCACGATGGGTCATTAAAATCAGAAAACAAGAGCTCCTTTCGGCAATCCAAATTCTTCCCAAGTGTTGGCCGGAATAGATCAACTACCGTTGCTAGCGAAGGCAATGCATTGGACGATGGGCTTAGTCCGACAGCTCACGCAAACCCATACTTTGCCCATCAAGGTCCTCCAGCTTTACGACACCACAATGAAGGCTCGGTGCCCCCAAGTCCCCCTGACACCCCAACACTGAAAGTCGATGCAGTCTCCGGAGCGAACGATCAGGCCACGATTGCTGGGAAGGAGGAATTGGCACGAAGATTAAGAAGAGTTGCAAGCGCTCCAAATGCACAAGGTCTCTTTGCTTCGTCCAAAGGCGATGGGGACAGACCAGCTACCGCCGAACTTGGCAAGGCGCCATTAGCACATAATGCCAGTACAAGCATGCTGGCTTTGATCGACTCCAAGAACGATGGGGCAAATGGAAGCTCACTCGGAATACCTGCGGAGGACAGCCTTGGAGCTTTACAACCACCGCGAACTCCGTTGGCATTCAGGAGGACATACAGTTCGAATTCGATCAAGGTTAGGAATGTCGAAGTTGGCCCGGGAAGTTTCGACAAGATCAAGTTGATTGGGAAGGGAGATGTGGGGAAGGTCTATTTGGTGCGGGAGAAAAAGAGCAGTAGGCTGTATGCTATGAAGGGTGCGTATTTTATGGCTTGGTTGTGGCTCGCTAGCTAACATTTGGACAGTATTGAGCAAGAAGGAGATGATCAAACGTAACAAGATCAAGAGGGCATTGGCTGAGCAAGAGATCCTGGCTACTAGCAATCATCCGTTCATTGTTACGCTGTACCACTCGTTCCAGTCGGAGGACCATTTATATTTATGCATGGAATATTGTAGCGGTGGTGAATTCTTCAGAGCATTACAAACCCGACCTGGGAAGTGTATACCAGAAGAAGATGCTAGATTCTACGCTGCGGAGGTTACAGCTGCTTTGGAATACCTCCATTTGATGGGATTTATCTACAGAGATTTAAAGCCAGAAAGTGAGTTTGCTTCTCCAGATCCATGAACACATATTGACCGTCCAAGACATTCTTCTGCACCAATCGGGACATATCATGTTATCGGACTTTGATTTGTCGAAACAGTCTGATCCTGGTGGAAAACCAACAATGATTCTCGGCCGAGGTGGCACAAATTCGAACTCTCTTCCTACGATCGATACCAAGTCTTGCATAGCGAACTTCCGAACAAACTCCTTTGTCGGCACTGAGGAGTACATTGCGCCGGAAGTTATCAAGGGCTGTGGTCATACAAGTGCTGTGGATTGGTGGACTCTAGGCATCTTAATTTATGAGATGTTGTTCGGCACGACGCCTTTCAAGGGCAAGAATCGCAATGCGACTTTCGCCAATATTCTGAGAGACGATGTACCGTTTCCAGAGCATTCTGGGTCTCCTCAAATTTCAAAGTCAGTTCCACTCGTCGCACACCAAAGTTGTCCTACTAACGTCAAAAACAGTCTTTGCAAATCCCTGATCCGTAAGCTGCTGATCAAGGACGAGAACCGCCGATTAGGAGCTCGTGCCGGAGCATCAGACGTCAAGACACACCCTTTCTTCCGAACCACACAGTGGGCCCTGATTCGTCACATGAAGCCACCCATGGTTCCACATCAAGGCAGGGGAATTGACACCGTCAACTTTAGGAATGTGAAGGAGAGCGAAAGCGTTGATATTAGCGGTGCTAGAGGCATGGCGTTACCGACAGGAGTACCACTTGACTCGGGCTTAGCCACCCCCGCCGGGGAAATCGTCGACCCATTCGAGGAGTTCAACTCGGTCACGTTACATCACGACGGAGAAGAGGATCAAATGGAGGACCAAAACAACGGTCGATATGACGGGAGGAATTGAACGTGCTATTCAAGCTTGCCCCGTATTCCGGCGTGCAGAATTGTTCGACATATTGTGAGATTGTAGGAGTAGGAGACTCGGAAAAAATGCGTATGCTTGTTGAGAGCAGGACAGATGTCGCTCTCTTACCTCATTTTCTTGGCATCACTGCATGGAGCACACTCTGTTCCTTTTTCGAGTTCTCATTGACGGGAAATTGGTTGGGCATCACTTTTCTTGTTGCATTGTATATATGGTTTTCATGAGAACTATGGGAGACAGGGAATCGGCGGGGCGTTATAGGTACGAAAGGCATCGATTATTTTTCCAACCTGAAGAGTGTGGTGATTTTTGACTCGGAATGCCTGCCATAGGTAGGCGTCGCCCTCGATTCTTCCTTTCCGTTCTTCTGCACTTGAATTTCACAGATCTAGCTTCTAGCCGTTGGACAAGTATCAATGCCATACAGCCCATTTGTTACGGCTCAGTCCTGTCTTAGTCCTGTCTCTGAATAGTCCTGTCTCTAACTAGTCCTTCCTACCTCTAATTGTCCCTACATTGCCCCAGCGCGAAAATAACCTGTACAAGGTATCTGCGAATCTACCCTACTCCAAAGATCGCATTGCCTTTGAGAGCCAAGCAAGCAAATGAAACGCCGAAAAATGTTCATCTGTGCAGAAGATCTCAAAGCGTCTCGCCTGGCATCTATCACCACAGCTAGATAGACAATGTCAAGGGTAAGCGGAGCGGAGCAGAGCAGACTTGCCTTGCGTCAGTCAATTTATAACTGATAGATAGTGTGTGTCACTACTAACTGCAAATGCCAACCAAAGTTACCGTGCATGCCATGCCCATGCCCATGCCCATGCATGTTATCTATCTATGTAGGTAAGTATGGTATAGTAGGCGGTGAGAATTCAATCATATATCAGAGAATTGGGCTGGCTGGCTGCATGCGCATATGCATGTAGTTTTGGTTTCAAGAGCAAGATATGATAGATATTACACCTATCTATATGTAGGTATGAGGAATTAATTGTTCAAACAACGTAACATTGCATGCATGCCCGCCGGCATGTTATGGCGAAAGATAAGAGTTGAGTATATTTTTAAGTGCATTCGCAGGAAGCATGTGTGTATGTGTTGTCGCCATGCAGGTTGTTGGAGCCGTGAGTACTGTATACATAAAATAAGCGCATCATACGTATCCATACAGACAGTACCTATACATACCCAATCCGCAAGAGCCGCCCCTAGCACGATATCGAATTGATTAATTGACTACTGAGAGTGGCATTTCTGGTTTTCTTGTTCCATACGGAGGAGAGTGTTATCTAGCCAGATCATCTGCCTACATGGCAAGTGCGACCCCAGTAGAGCCCAGCCCCTATTTCTCGCTCGCTTAATTGGCTACAGGAGAGGGGGCAGGAAGTACCTGTAGGTAGCTGCCTTCAAAGCACAAGCAACGCAGAAGCCATCCTTGACAAGAAGGAATCTGGAATCTCACTAGGTGGCGTGTTTGGAACAGCGTCATCTTACTCAATTTGCGACGCCATGCAAGCTTGCAAGGCTCAACATAGACAAAAACAGGTGGTAGACCAACAATTAGACTTCAATTTCCCAACTGTTTTACAGTGCCCGGTTGCTCATCCCCAAGCAGCTTTTTCAATGCTTCAACAGTGATTTCAAGGACTTCCTGGCTTCTCGACTTCTTGAGACATTCCTTCAACGCATCTATGCCTCCTTCATCCTTCACTTTCTTGATCCCCCATTCTCCCACCTTATCAGGTGCTGTCAGAACATTCAATACGCAAACAACTCCTCTATGCCTGAGTTCCTCTCCGTCATCCTTGCACATCCCCAACAGCAATTTAACGCCGCGATCTCTTTCCAATATCGCGTTCACAGCCGTATCCCACTCCGTGAGGCTAGCCAACGCGCCACCAGCTGCTCTCCTTGTCGCGAAATCTTCCGCATCCGTCAAAGCAAGTAATATGTGCATTCTCTGGCTTGCCTGCTTTCCTCCATCTGCAAATTTTGCTACCCCTTCTGGTGATAACATGAGGTTACAGATGAGCTCAACACTTGCGCGAGTAACCATCTTGTTATTCGACAAGAGGAGCTCCTCGACTTGCGGAAATGATATGCGGATGATAGAGTTTCGAGCAGTGTCGTCTGTGGAGGCAAGATTGGTAAGAGCCAAAAGGGATTCGAATACTGGGAGAAGATCCCGTTGCTCGACGTTAGGGTCATCGGAGAGAAGCAGAACGAGAGGACGGATAGCGGATGTCAGGGATAGGGGGTTGGAACCACCAAATATATGCTGCGGATTCGTAGAGATTAAGATACGAGCAAGCGCGTGGCCTGTTGTGCGACGTGCTGCAGTATTGTCTTCTGGGAATAGCGAGTATGCATGTAGTAGAAGTTTGATGGCACCTTGCTGCGCCATCTGGCCGCGAATCTTCGGGTTTTTAGATAGTGAGAAAACAATAGAGACAACAAGTGCTAACGATGCGACTGATCCGTGTTGGCTGTGCGTGACTAAAACCGGAATGACACCAGCCTCGAAAACGGCTTCACATCGCTTTGAGACATGATCATCGTCGTTCAAGGGATCGGGTTTGGAGGAGGCTTTGGAAGCATTCGCGTAATTTTTGAGTTGACTTATGCGCTTTTGCTCTTCTGACATTACTGGCAAATAAGTGGTGAGGTTCATCAAAGTACTGAGTGCTCCGTAGGTTGCAGGAGACTTAGCAGGAGCTTCTGCCAAAGCTTTGACGAGTTTCTTTAGAAATGGCTTGTCGCTAGCTAGTTTCTCCTTGACCTTGGGTTGCAGAGACGCATATGCCAATCCCTCTATTGAACTCTGTTGGGCTCCATCTGCAGAAAGCATGTTTTTGAACATATCAGAGAGCTCTTCCATGCTGGTTGTAGCAACTTGAACACGTTCTTCCGTCCCTGGATCAGGTGCGGAAGGAACAGCCTTCAATCCTGAAGTCAGTCAGATTACTTCAAAACATAGCATAACTTGATTTGTAATAGGAGCGATTGGAGGGAAGACATCAAGGGGCACTTACCTGCAACTTCGCGAGTACAACCGCCGCAAGATTCCGAACAGGTTCAGAATGAATTCGTTGCTGGATGGATCCATCTTCGGCGACATGATGCCTTTCAGGAGAATTGACTTCTGGAAAATCAGCCGGAACATCGTTGACTATATCCTCCAGCCACTCGGTACAGTACTTCTTGATAGCCTCTCTACAGGGGGCATTCATGCATGCAGTGTTAAGCATCTCCAGGGCAGCTTGTTCGACCTTCTTGCTCTTCCACCTTCTCTTCATGAGAGGGCCAAGGTTTGGCACGAAACCCTCACTCAGGAATAGAGTTGCCGTGATATCTGGAACAATAGGAAAGATTGACGCCGCTACTGAAAAGGCAATTATGAAATCATCGTAGGTGCCCTTCCCCACCCGTGAATAGAAGAATTGGGAAAGAAGTTCGACACCTTGGTCCCCGGCTGCTTTGAGATAAGCCGCCATTGTCAGAGTTGCATGACCTCGAACCATTGGGGATTGCCTCATGTCCAAGTAGCACAAGATAGTGTCCACAAAGTCGGAGTCAACCAGTTGGTATAATGGAGTATGTGGCTCCGAAGACCTGGTCTCGGGCGCTGAATCGTCACTGAGAAGCTTAGTGAGGGCGCTCAATTCCTTGCAGATAGTCTCATCCTCTAGCCCGGCTTCCATCAGTCGAGCAAGAAGCAACAGAGTCTTGTCCTCCAAGGACTCATTGTTGATTTGAACATCATTGCGAGATGCGGGAACACTCGGATCAAACACCTCCTTCGAAGGAGATGACATGTCGAAATCCCCGAACGCTTGAAGGTGGCTGATAATGAAGATGGAGGAGGGATGTTGGTGGGGTGGTCTGAGGGGTCGACAAATAATGTAGGTGCAGGGCTGAATCACGGGAACGCGTGAGGAATTCGACAGGGATTGTGAGTGAGATTCGCGACAAGGATATTCATCTACCGAGTACCTCTACCTCTACCTCCCAGAATCGCAGACCGAGACAAGAGAACATCAGATCTGGCAAGACTTGCGGTGAACAGACCAGATGAGGAGGAGCACAGTAGACGAGAATATACACACCGTCACCATCGCAATTGTCGCTACAATCTTCTTTTTATATGTCGCTCCGTAGCTTCAAAACCACCCCACCAACATCCTCCACTCATTCATTCTCCTAGGCTGACATGCCTCGACGAACTCCAATATGAATGCGGTAGATGGCTCGGATCATTATGAGGCTGCCGTTGAAGGTCATTCCCTACGAATCCTATAATGTCCTCTGGATTCTGATTAGAAAACAGGTCCTTCACCGTCCCTCCTAGTCATTGTCCTCGATACGAACCCTCATGCCTGGGCCCTTCTCGCCCCAACTCTGCCTCTCTCGAAAGCCATAGCGAACATCCTCGTCTTCATAAACGCCCACCTTGCAGTCAACAATGCAAACCAGGTAGCCGTGGTAGCAAGCCACAGCCACCGAGCAGTATGGCTCTACCCTCGACCCCCTTCTTCCTCGTCCTCAGAAGACGTCGAAATGACAAACGACCAAGCCCCCAACCTCGACGATGCGAACAAATACAGGCCCTTCGCCCTCATAGAAAACAGTCTTCTCGCCTCCCTTCGAGAACTGATCTCAACTACGGCCGAAAAGGATGTGGCAACAACCAGCACCACTCAAATGGCGGGAGCACTCACACTGGCCCTCTCCTACATAAACAAAGCCACAGTGCTGTACTCTGATACTACCTCCTCCTCAAAACCAGCGACAAATGCCATCGATACTCCCGAAAATACGACCGGTCTGCAAAGCCGCATCCTCGTCGTCTCGGTCTCCGGCGATCTAGCCCACCAATATATCCCCATTATGAACACCACATTCGCAGCTCAACGCCTGCGGATACCCATCGACATCCTGAAGCTAGCAGGGGATACCGTGTTCTTGCAACAAGCATCAGACACCACCAAAGGGATCTACATGCATTTACGTAGTCCGCAAGGGCTACTACAGTATCTTATGATGGCATTCCTGCCTGATCAAATGGCGAGGAAACATCTGGTAGCACCCACGCAGGAAGTGGTTGATTTTCGCGCTGCGTGTTTTTGTCACAGGAAAGTCGTGGATGTGGGGTTCGTGTGCAGTATTTGCTTGAGCAGTAAGTCATCCGTCCTATTTTACTCCGTGTATAGTCTGCATGGTCTGAGTACGCAACAGTCTTCTGCTCTCCTCCTGAAGGAGCTATCTGCTTGACGTGTTCTACGCATCTTGCATTGGGGGATTATGGGGCGAAACCAGCGGTTGTCCCGCGGAAGAAGAAGAAAAAGCGGAGGGTTAATGGAGGGGGAGGGGATACGCCTAGTGCAAGGGGAACACCAGTACCTGGGGAATAAATCAGATGTCAAGCGGTATAGACAAGGAAATTTCTGTTCCTGTGCCCCTTGCTCAGACTATGAAGCAGGTAGCGAAGGAACCTTGATCAGACGAATCGTAGAATAGCCGTCTTCGAAGCAAAGATTTGAAAGAAACATGCTCTTGTATTTATTGATTTTAAAGTATGGCTGCGTGTAATCCTAGAAGTCAGTAGTGTTTGCTTGAGAAGAACTTTGGAGCCAGGAAGTTGATTCAGATGTCTTAGATCAGATTAGACGTCTGTAGCAGTTCCCTCGGGTATTATAGTTTCATTGTTCTAGGGGTATCGGTAGAAGGACATAGCTAATGAGTAGCCATGACCGCCAGTCTTCTATCCACGCAATTTTCTTCTCCGCCGTCTTGCTGAATCTTGTATGCTCAAATTTGTACCACCAGTACTGTCAGTCCTGCCCAACGCCCATGCATGCAGCAATATTTTCAAGTCCATAAGCTCATCCAAGCATTACCCAGCTAATCAATTCACAAACGCCTTTCCTTATAATCAAATTCCGAGAACTCAAGTAAGAGAGGGATGTATATCTATAGTGATACTTCTGCCAACCTCAAAGTCAGTTATGCCCGTATCTTACGGCCACCTTGGACGGTAGTTCCGTGTTCGCCAAGTCGTGACATGACGCATTTTGGCTCTTTCTCATTGGAATGCATCGATGCCAGAGCAAAGGAGTCGGTGTTGTGTGCGAAATGGAGGAAGTAGCCGTAGGGAGTCTTCTTGACCGCCATAACCCCGATTGCGCCGGCCGAGTTACTGGCACTGACACCCGGATGGCTCATAAAGTCGGCCTGAACGAAGGATTCCATGGCCTCCTCTTCCGTTGCATCGATATCTTTACCCCCTCGAGCTCGCCTAGTGTTGTGGTAAAGTCTCTCTGCACATTTCTGAGAAGCAATCGTAGTTGCCATGTGTTCACCAGTACCGCTGGTCACTGCTGCGACGCTGATCCCTTCTTGGTCCTTTTCATCAACTGGTATGACGGCGGTACCGATTCCTACCAGTGCAGCAGGACCTACTCGACCACGGTGTTTCATACCAATGCCGCCCGAAGACGACCCAGCGGCAATGTTACCATACATATCGATGGCAATGGCGCCTACAGTATCTGTAATCATGTCATCTTTGGGAGTGGCCCTTTGAAGAGGTTCCGGCAGTGACTCTGCAGGTCCTTCAGACCAAAGTAGTTTATCGATAGCCTCATGTGTTGGAGATAATGTACCGTCACTGTATTCGGGCTTTGACTGATGTGTGGTTGTCACAGCATCCCCGATTGTCATGCGAACATCAGGTATTGTGCGAAGATCGGTGGTCGAATTGCTAGGTCCAAGTAACGACCGCGTGCGAAGTTGGGAATCGGTGGTATATCTCACGCGCTTCGGTGGCGAGCTGTTGGGGGATCGGCTGCGTTGGTGTAAGTTAGACTGGCTGGATGGATCGCCAATTGAGGGTGTAGGGACTGGAGACCGGCGACTTGGATATTGATCTGTAACATCTGTCTGTCGCTTTTCGATGCTAGGCGAGAGCTGAGGAGAGTCGGGTTGACCCTCGTTCCAAGTGCCATGCAATAATGCATTTGTATGATCTCGACGTTGCTGATTTCGAACCCGCTCTTCGTACTCGTGATCTATGCTTTCGGTATCACCCCCTGGGTCACTGCCAGTACTGGGCGTCATACGACCTCTGTCAGCACGACGCAGATCGTCTCGCCAGCGGACATAGCGGTCCCGTGCATTCTTAGAGACTATAGCATCGTGCGGTACAACGGGGATGCCATGTTCGTAGGCAAAATCAGTTGCTCCTTGGCTGACGAGAAGATTTGGCGGGACTCTCCGAAGTGATAATGGTTTGCTGGAGGCATCTAGAATTATTCGAGCTAGGTGTATGGGGTTCTTTATTTCTTTATTTCGCTACGTCAGTCTTGGCTAAGGCAAAAAGGTTTTAGGGGATGTAAAAGTTGCTTACGAGCAGTAGCACCACAGGCTCCGCTCCGCCCCATGTGATCAACGATGGTAGCATCGCACTCAACGATACCTTCGATAGACAGATTACTTCCGAACCCAGCATTAGTGATCTCTTTGTCTTCAAGTACCTTGATTGCTGCTTCGACAGCATCTACAGCTGAGCCCCCGCCTCTAAGCACCTGCATTGCCAATCTGGCGGCACTAGAGATAGTTAATTCGGAGCTTAATCTTTCTCCGGATTTGGAATATGAACATACTCATCGCAAGCGCCTAGGTGAATATGCTCGTTGGTCGTGCTGTGATAACCTGCGCCAGCATGAACAAAGACGGCAGAAGTTTGGGGGCGAAATTGTGGGTTGTTCTGCCTGAGCAACCTCTCAGCAGCACCGTCCATAGCCTTAATAGAGCTCGCCGTGTTGGCTGTGCTAGAACCAGGAGACGGGGGAATTGGCTCGGGTTCAAGTACTTGAAGCTTGCTCGACGAATGTCTTGGACTGTCACTTTCAGCTCTTATGGGCGGAGCAGTTTCAATTTCGCACGTATGTGAAGATGACTTCCGGAAATGATGGGACAGGTCGCGGCGGAATTGCCGAAGTCGCTCTCGTGTAGTACTTATCGTGTTGTGGATTTGAAAGTGTCGAGGTTGAAGGCTTTGGTTCTGCATGGAATCGGAGGGAACAGATCAGAGAAAGTGAGTGATGCAGGGCAAACAGTGGAGAATGTTATGAGGAAGCCGTAGGGTGAATAGAAACGACTTCACCGAAGCGCGGTATGGACGATGGCTATCGGCGTCGAGTTGCCCGCAAGCTATAGTAGGGGATGTAACTTGGTAGGTGAGCATGTGGAACAATCTTGTATAGAGATTCGAGAAAGTTTTAGGAGTTGTTTGTGAGGGCGGTAGGTAGGCGCAGAAACAAGACTCGGGGCAGCAGACAATCCGAAGTCAACAACCTGCATAGGATTTTAGGAGAGTGTAGTCAATTAATAGCAATGATGTGACAAGAAAGTGCCGCTGAATACCTAATATGCCCTAGTTATTGGACCGCGCGGAGTGCGTAGGAAACGTGAAGTCTTACTCGACAGTAGGATTGAAAAGGTGGTGATGCTCGAGAAACAGTGAAACGAGGGATCAATATTCCAAGAGCTTGCCTCCCATATAAAAGAATGGACAAGGAAGGGCTACCAAACGAGCGTCTACGGTAAGGCAAAAGACCGTGAAGAGGGATATGGTGGATATGATGTTGATGGACAGAGATGGATGTACTCTTAAAAGAATGCTGGACCGGGTGCATACTTTTCCATCATGTCAAGCTTCTGGCAAACATTGTCATTGAGTCCTTCCTCTTTCTACTTTGCTATTAAAAACAGTTTTTCAGTTTTAGGGGCAATGGTCTCCTTCCTTTACTTTCCTCGGAAGAGAAGTGAAATTGGAAAGGAAAGAGTGAGTGAGTTGAGGTGAGGTGAGGTGAGGTGAGGTGAGGCGTCGGCGTCGCGAGTCAAATTTGTGGGGATGCACGTGACACCATTCAGTCTCACCGCGGGGTGGGACTGCGATACACACTGCCTACGTCTGCCCCATTTTGGTCGTCATCTTTCGAAACAGAGCAAGGCCAACGACGACAACATCAATTCTTCTCTAGAAGCCACTGTCCCGAAGCTGTCGCATAGCATTTCCGAATAGCTGGGAGTGCAAGGCGCACGCTTCTCGTCAACATGGCTTCCCAAACTCCCGCCGTTGTCATGGACAAGTATGTTCCCACCCCCCGAGGCACCCCCTTGAAGCTTGCGAAATCGCCTCGGTTGAATACTACAGAATATGCTAATGGTTCATTTGTAGCGGTACTGGTTTCTCGAAGCTTGGTAGGGTGACTGTATTCATTTCTGCTCCAGCAAAGCTAATCCGTATTTTGTAGGTTTTGCCGGCAACGACTCTCCCTCCTTCGTTTTCCCAACCGCAATAGCAACTAAAGGCCCGGCCGCTGGTGGTAGTGGAGGTTCGGGATCTGGCCGCCCTTCAGTGGCCAACAAGCCGTCATATCTCACTGGCGGAGCTGGCCCCGGTGGACATCTGTCAATGAAGCGAGGAACGGAGGACTTGGACTTCTTCATTGGCGATGAAGCGTTGGCTGCAGCAAATGGACCAGGTACATTGAATGGAAAGCTAGGGATGGAGAGGTGCTGACAGGCTCAGGTTATGGCATACATTACCCCATCCGACACGGTCAGGTTGAGAACTGGGTAGGTTCATTACTATTATGATTGAATGGACGGACATTAACTAAAAGATGTAGGATCATATGGAGAGATTCTGGTCGAACTCTATATTTAAATACCTTCGCGTTGAGCCAGAAGACCATTACTTTCTCCTGACAGAACCCGTACGTATAATAGTGCCCCTCGAGCCTTGAAGTCACATCTGATATAAGTTATACAGCCTCTCAACCCTCCCGAAAACCGTGAAAACACTGCCGAAATCATGTTTGAGTCCTTCAATTGTGCCGGACTATACATTGCTGTGCAGGCTGTCCTAGCTCTTGCCGCGTCCTGGACTTCATCGAAAGTCTCAGACCGTTCTTTAACGGGTACCGTGATCGACTCCGGTGATGGTGTGACGCACGTAATCCCAGTAGCAGAGGGTTATGTTATTGGCTCATCCATCAAGTCCATTCCAATCGCTGGTCGAGACATCACCTACTTCGTCCAATCCCTTCTCCGAGATCGCGGCGAGCCCGACTCCTCACTCAAAACAGCTGGAGAAATCAAAGAGGAATACTGTTATGTATGCCCCGATATTGTCAAAGAGTTTTCCCGATTCGATCGCGATCCTACTCGCTTTGTGAAGCATCTGGTAAACCAGCCCGGTGGCCGCAAAGTCACCGTCGATGTCGGTTACGAGCGCTTCCTCGCACCAGAAATCTTTTTCAACCCTGAAATCTATTCTTCGGACTTCTTGACTCCTCTCCCCACAGTCGTCGATGGCGTGATCCAATCCTCACCCATTGATGTTCGCCGAGGTCTATACAAGAACATCGTGCTCTCTGGAGGAAGCACACTGTACAAAGATTTTGGACGCCGTTTACAACGAGACATCAAGCACCTTGTTGATGCTAGAATTAGAGCCAGCGAGGCGAAGAGTGGGGGTGCCAGAAGTGGTGGGTTGGAGGTGCAAGTAATTTCCCACAAGAGGCAACGACATGGACCATGGTTTGGAGGTAGTCTTTTGGGTCAAACACCCGAGTTTCGCAGTTATTGTCACACAAAGGTAAGCAGATACGGCTATGTCTTACAACCTGCGTTGGAAATTTTGAATACTAACATTCTGCCAGGCCGAATACGATGAAATAGGCCCCAGTATCGTCCGAAGATTCGCTTTGTTAGGAGGGCCCGGTGGATCGTAAGGCATATTGAATAGCAGTTGGGGGAGTTGGTGGAAGAGGGGAAACGGAAGCAACCGAAGCCTTTCGAGGGTGCTTGGGGATGGCAAAACGATATATTTTGGCGGAACAAAAGCCCTTCCTGATTGTGGATCTTAGAAATAAATGCAATGATCATGACGACCTTCTCGGCATTTGTGTTTGGCTGATTTCTGCCTTCTGTCTAAATAGGAAAAGTATGGCTTTCGATGGCCCTGGCATTACTTGTAGTGGTACTACCCAGGTACTGTAGGTACCCCTTAATGATCTCGCTTACCCCCCGAACAACAGACGAACAATCTGGAAAAATAGAGTACTTGCTCAATCAACTTGAAAATGGTATCAGCTTGTAGCTCACGTATAGAGGGAATATTCCGAGGAAGCTGAAGGCAATCTAGAAACCCCCAAAATCCTTCCATGAGATGGGAAACATGGGTAAGCTATCTTAGCAATCGAATAAATAATGCACATGATTGAACATAATCAAGGCCAATCACGAACAGGTGTCTGTCGTGCAATGCCATCAGGGTGCTCGATGACATCCAGTGTACCCAGAGAGGTGTCACATCAAGTATGTATAAAGATCTCGAGATGTCCAGCATCCGGAAGCAAACTCCTTTGACGAGTTGTGGGAAAAAAACCAATGCAAGACTTGGTTCGGAGTAAATAGTAAGTGTTCATATCTACTTTTGTATTCCGTTTGTTTTATTACTAAAACTGCTTTAAGTTATACGCACTCTCGCTGCTTTATGAAGGACGGTTTTTCATCGCGGGAATAAAGATCCCAACCCATCGCTATACCTGCTTTACTCCGTCCTGAATGCCAAATGGAGGTCCCTGCCCCATATCAAAAAGTTGGGTCTTCGCCTGGCAATTGCGGCATCAACTTCAGCAACTTTGTTTTTCTATGGATTGATAGTCGGTCCTTCGAGCAAAGAAGGACGAACCGAGTATTACCTACCTAGGTAGGTATGGTACGATGTTAGCTGCTACTGTATGTGCAGCCTTGCTTCGCTTCTACTGAAGATCTCGGGCCTTTAGAGGATCGCTCTAGCTTCCGAAGGCCCGAGTTCTATCAAATAAATCTCGGAGTACAGTATTTGCGCTTGAAAGGAATATTGTTTTTCCTGAGCTCCGTTGAAGCTGTATCTCGGATCAAGGGGGCGATTTCCCTAGGTTATGGTGACTGAGTCGCGTTCTTTCGTACTAGGTAGCTACTTTACCCCGCATCATAACCACGGACGGGATTTCCCCCACAAGAAGCTCTTCCCGAATAGGAAGATCTATCTTTAGGCGTCTAAGGTAGCATCCGTTCCGCATTGTACCTCCGTAGACAGAACTCCTCAAGACTAACGAAGATTGCGTTTATTTTATCAAATTACCAGATCTAAGGTAGGGTTCCGGGGCCCTTGTAGCGATCCTCGACCCAATCACTCGATTATCATGAGATTCCGTGGCAGAGATTCGGCGCGGCCGCATTGCGGGTAGATAAGATATTGTAAGGAGAGACATCAGACCACCCCCACGTGTTTCTCTGTTTGCACATCAAGTTGGGCTGGGATGGAACAATAATAGAACAATCATAATGCACTGCTGGGTACAGTAATTCCAAGTACTGAACCATGTTTTATCTGAGCTAGGAGTACACGATAAGATGAAACCTTCCCGTACAATACAGTAGTACCAGCAGGTACGCATCACCATCATACAGTCAGTACCTACTGTAACAGTACTTCACGGAATACACCCGTGAGCCCCTTTTGTCCGCCATGAGCTACAAGCTGACGGCAACCAATCCCTTCCTCTGCTATCCACTTTGGCGAGGGGCAGCTTCGATTAACGGCGCAGCGGACTCGCAGCCAAGGGCAACAGGAACTAGAATTAGGATTAGCATGAAGCCTTTGGTCCAATTATTCCCTGCAATACAATGCATAATCATGAAGCCAAAGCCCTGAAGTTACGAGTTAAGATTCAGAAAGCGGAGCCAGGCTCTAGATCGGCGTGATGCACCACCCCACCTGATCAGCAAGTGGCACTATTGCATGTACTGTACTGAGCTGTACTGCGCCACGCATTGGAGGGGTAGCTAAAATAAAGTGGCATGTTCCGTGAATGAGTATAAGGAGCCGAACTTCCCACGTCACAAACCATTTCTACAGACAACCATCTTCCACCTTATCTACCTCGATTTCTATCACACAATCACAATCGCAACTTAACAATCAAACTAATTCCCCAAAAACCGCAAAATAAATACAATGGCGCCAAGCATCCCAACCGAGCAATGGGCCCAAGTTGTTGAGCAAACCGGAAAGCGTATGTCTCACTTTCATACTCATTTACTCGCTATACCCAATGCGTTGGCGTTTGTTGGTTCGCAGAATGCTCACTTTTCACAGCTGTTGTCTACAAGAGAATCCCAGTTCAGAAGCCAGGCCCCGACGAGGTCCTCATCAACATCAAATACTCCGGTGTCTGCCACACAGATTTACACGCTGTCAACGGTGACTGGCCATTGGATACCAAGCTTCCCCTTGTCGGTGGTCACGAAGGTGCTGGTGTTGTTGTAGCACGTGGATCTCTCGTCGAGGACGTTGAAATTGGTGACTATGCTGGTGTCAAGGTAAGCCTTCCTGAACCGGCAGCAAATGCTTTTGAAAAAGATGTCAATGGCTGATATTCTGCGACAGTGGATCAATGGTTCTTGCCTAAACTGCAGCTTCTGCCAACAATCCGATGAGCCGCTTTGCTCAAAGGTGCTGCTCTCAGGTTACACCGTCGATGGCAGTTTCCAGGAATACTGCATTGCCAAGGCCGCACACGTTGCCCGCATCCCCAAGGACTGCGATCTTGAGTCTATCGCGCCAATCCTCTGTGCCGGTATCACCGTCTACAAGGGAATTAAGGAATCAGGAATACGAGCAGGGCAGACCATTGCTATTGTTGGTGCCGGTGGTGGACTTGGATCAATCGCATGTCAATATGCCAAAGCCATGGGTCTCGACGTCATTGCTATCGATGCCGGTGATGATAAGAAGAAGATGACTGCTCAGCTTGGAGCCCAGCACTTTGTTGATTTCTCCACCAGCAAGAACATCGTCAGTGATGTTAAGGCTGCCACCTCCGATGGGCTCGGACCCCATGCAGTCCTGCTGGTTGCTGTCAACGAGAAGCCATTCCAACAGGCTGCCGAGGTATGTGCCATCAATATTACTATATTGGAATTTAGCTAACATATCACAGTATGTTCGTCCTCGTGGCACCGTCGTTTGCATCGGTCTCCCAGCCGGTGCATATCTCCGTGCACCAGTCTTTGAGTCGGTCGTCAAGATGATTACCATCAAGGGCTCCTATGTTGGTAATAGACGCGACAGCGCTGAGGCCATCGAGTTCTTCAGACGTGGTCTGATCAAGGCACCATTCAAGACTGTTGGCTTGTCAGAATTGCAGAGTGTTTATGAACTCATGGTATGTCAATTTCATTATCCCCTCACTTAGATTTTCATCATACTAACTCATGCAACAGCACGAGGGCAAGATCGCTGGACGATACGTTGTGGATTGCTCACGCTAAGGGAACATCGATGAAAAGCGAAAGTTGATAGTTGGCATGATTTTGAGGGCCAGAATTGTACATAGTTAAGAAAACTCAATTGAAACATTGTAAAACATACCATCAGTTTCATCCTGACGCCTTAAACACTATATAAAGCTTCGATAGACCAAACAAATAGCACGAGCTCTTTTTTTTGATATTTCCACCGCTAAGCGAGATAAAACAAAAAGAAGGGGGGGGAGAGGGGGGGAAGGAGGTTAGGTCTTTCCTACCCAAGGTAAGAGCACCTAATCCTTAGATAGTATACCCTCTCTATCTTACTCTAATAACCAGATCCCACACATATCCATTCGGCATCATATTAAAAGGATGATGCTGCCCAAATTCCAACCCCACAGCTAGACAATCTCTAGCCATTTACGTATACAATCTCGTTGAAAAAGCAGTGAAAAGCCAAGAAGGAAGACCGACTATCAAAACGTACCTAACATGTCGCATCGCTCCGCTACAAGTTCACCTGATCTCCAACAACTCACCATAAACACAACACGTGAACCGAACGACCCCCGCTGACTCTTTGTTGCGTGATAAGGTTAAAAGATAAAATTGCATACCATATCGTATTTGTCATTCGCGACGGTGAAGCCGCAAATACAATACTTGGCTTAATTGTGGCGTTGATAGAGTACCCACTCCACTTCTATACAGTACTAGTACCTCCGTACCGACTCCATGGCACGAGTAGACAATGACATCAACTGATCAGGCCATAATTCCCAAAAGAAATTCTCGTATTTTTGTTGCGTTTCGCATGCTCGGAATAGGTAAACTCGATGTTGGGGAGGACCGCATTTGGGCGGAAGGCGGCTCCGGTGGGGATGTATGGGGCTGGTGTGGCTGAGTGACAGTTCTTCAATCTTTCTCGTGCGTAGGTGGTTTTGCTTGTACTTGTATAGATGTATGCAATGTTTGGGTAATTTATTGATTGATGATATGGATTGCGGGTTGTGATATATACGAGTACTTGTCTTAGCCAAGATGGTGAGGTTTTCATTGGGGAGTCGGAGATGCTTCGTGAAGCGTGATGTGAGTCCGTGACAAGCTGGCACACCTAATTAAGTCAAGTGTGCAAGATTTCCTTTATCTTTCTTTACTGTAGAACACCGTACTTTTTGTATACTCCGAGTGTAGTATTTCAATAGCAGCAGGCAAAAACATAAGAGTAAGAAAGTTTGTCAAGTGGCAGTCAA
The DNA here is from genome assembly GCA_032629725.1 of Gremmenia infestans. NCBI lineage: Eukaryota > Fungi > Ascomycota > Leotiomycetes > Helotiales > Hamatocanthoscyphaceae > Gremmenia > Gremmenia infestans. The sequence goes on from JAFEVB010000008.1 coordinate 1,020,414, forward strand.
TATAAAGTCTCTACGGACCCGTTCACTAATCTCGACATTAGATTACCAACTGCTATGCATTTCTGGTGCGGTGCCCCGCCCAAGTCGCGCACGTCATTCCAGGACCCTTAAATGTAATAGCAACCTCTGATAATAGACAATGGGCTTATCAATCAATTGACCCCTCTATTGAAATACATCTCCGTTTTTCCCTTCTCCATCCCAATAGCTCATGTCAACGGCTTCAAATCGTCTTCAACTTCATAGCCAACAACATCTCCAGTCAGCAAATATGGCGGCAGCAAGTAACTTCTTCGGCATTGTTGCTGGTGTAGGCGCAGGCACGGGTATATACCTACTCTCCAGTCCATTAATACCTACTACTATATACATCCGCTAAGAAATTTTGTAAAACAGGTCGTTCTGTGGCTCTTAAATTCGCAAAAGCATATCCCGTGGTCCTCCTAGCTAGAACTCCTCAGAACTATGAGTCCATCGTCTCGGAGATCAAGTCTTCTGGTGGTCACGCTATTGGCATCTCCACAGATGTTTCCTCGCCTCAGTCTGTTTCAAGCGCCTTTGCAGAGATCCAGAAAGAGTTTAAAGGGAAGAAATTGGCTGCGGCTGTTTATAATGTGGGTGGTAAATTCGTCAGAAAGCCGTTTCTGGAAATGACTTTGGACGAATATGAAGCTGGCTATGAGGCTAATGGGTATGTTTACTCCTACTCCTGCAATTCCCATCTACCAGTCTGATACGAGACCCCAATTCCATACTAATTTACTTTGCTTGTTATCCAGAAAGGGGTTTTTCCTCTTTGCACAAGCTGTGCTTCCACTCTTGCTCGACTCTGTGTCCACCGCTCTCCACCCCCCGTCTCTGATCATTACTGGCGCTACTGCGTCCGTCCGAGGATCAGCAACTATGTCGTCCTTTGCCAGCGGGAAGTTCGCTCTAAGAGCGACTGGCCAGAGTCTCGCAAGAGAGTTTGGTCCCAAGGGTGTGCATGTGGCCCATGCCATTATCGATGGCGTTATCGACATTCCGAGAACCAAGGACTGGCCTGTTAATGGGGGTGTTGAAGATGGTAAGATTGATAGTAATGCTGTAAGTGATACCACATTCTTCGCAAGGGGAAAAGAAAGACAGGGTCGAAAATATTTCATAGAAGATGTTGATGCTTACCCTTCATGGCTTAGATTGCGGATGCTTATTGGTATCTTCACACCCAACCCAGGTCTCACTTCACTCAGGAATTGGGTATGTATTCTAAAAGCACTACTCCCATAGCAATCTACTGACTCGGTGTTCAGACGTTCGACCATATGTGGAGAAATTCTAAATTGTTCAAATGGAAATATGATTTCATTACTCAGTGATTGCTTAAAGCTTGATAGTTCATTCTCGGTGATGTCCCCCAAAGCATGTCTATGTGCTGGTAAAGTTTGCGGTAATACCTCGTAGAAGAGAGAGAACCCACTGGTTTGCTTGACTGGAGGGGATAATTCTTGAAGTGACTTGAGAATAAGGCACATGAGATGTATGTTTCTCACCTTCGAACTCTTCTCCTCATAGATCGAGATATTAGAGAACAGTCTGCAGGCGAGAAGATCTGCTTCGGAAGAAGTAGACTTTCGTCTGCGTCATTAGTTTTAGCCCGCCCATATGAGATCCGGCAAGGGAGACTGGCGAGGAGATAAAATAGCGCATTGGGCAGGTAAAGGAAGTCGCGAACGGCAATGCAAGCTGTGGTTGATTCAGCACTGTTAGTTAGTAGAGGGGCAATTCTCCCAAAGCAAATGTGTATAGCAAAACAGATTACGTCGTGTAGAAACGACTTTGCTTCGGGAGAAACTCCCATGGAGCATTTCACAGTAGACCAGACGTGCAAGCACGAAGGATGTGAAATGGCCATAATGTCTTGTCATTCCTATGTCTAGCACCTCCAGCTAGCCGTGACAGCGCCCCAGTGTAAATAACAAGCATGCCAAATCACTCCAGACCAGACTACATTTATTTAAGCCTTCGACGCCTTAAGCTTCTCCTTGATCTCGCGACCAGCCTTGATACGCTCCAGTATGTTCTCACGGTCCTTGTCGAGCTTCAACTTCGTGATGACGACTTTCGAGGAGTGGACACCGATAGGAACAGATTGACCAGACGACTTCTCCTTGACGACACGCTCGATGTGTACGATGTACTTGAGACGGTAGACTGAGGTGATCTTGCCCTCGCGACCCTTGTTGGAGCCTCGGACAACGAGGACTTCATCATCCTTTCTGATTGGGATCGAGCGAACCTAGGAATTGTTAGGGGGTTCGGGAGGGATATCGGTCGAAGAGACACTCACGTTGTACTTCTCGCGCAATTCCTTGCTGAGAGGGGCGCTCATGATGGTGCGTCTAACGCTGGAGGGAGCATCGTAATGCGCCTTGCGAGACTTTCTCCTCGAGGAGTGGAGGGCTGGATTTGCAGTCAGTTTTGCGCATAAGGTTGAAGTTTGCTTTCGATCTGGATAATGGCGTAAAAGCAGACGCATTGGAAGATAAACATACAGCTGTTGATCTTCGTCATCTTGGCGAGTTGGCGGATGAAGGCAAAGAATTTGTCGATTGTCGTTGCTTGAAAAAGATTTTGACGACGTGCGATTTCTTTGTGGGCGAAGAGGGTCCGCGCTAAACTTAGTTTGGAGGAAGCGATATACAGTCACGTGAGGAAGACTACGGAGGCAAAAGAGAGCGCTACTGCTACCGTAGCGCCCAGCCCAGCCCAGCACCAGCTAACCTAACCACACTTTAATCTACCTCGAAGTACGAAGTACTTCGTATATCAACCTCATTTTGACGCATTCAACTGGACCAAAAGAGTTTGTTAATACATTGTTGACTCCGGGGTCCGGGGCTATAAACTCTAAAACCCTACGATATAAGAATGCCCCCGAAGCAGCTCCGAAATTGAGGACCTGCAAGGATATGTTCCAAATTCCAATTGACTCTGGCAGTTACCGCGGGGAAGTTTTGTACTTCAAGCCGGGGAATCAGCAGCTCCTCAACCCCGACGTACTCTAGCCCCCGCATACATCCGTAAATTCTGGCCGAGTTAACCAACAGCATCCGGGGTTTCCGGATACCACCGTACTAAACTACCTAGGTACCTGACATTTCACGTGTACAAAGTACCACATGGCATGTTTTCTGACCGGTATACGAGAGTATCCGTTCACCGAACCATTTCTTGATAAAGCTTACCTTGGCTTGGTATGCTGGGCTCTGAGTAGTCAAGTGACAAATTCTGCTCGTGATGAGATGGTTTTTGCGCAGGTTCTGGCCTTCGTGAGGCTTATCAAGCTCAACGCGTATGAGGCCATTAGTTGGAAATCTTTCTATAAGCTACATTCAATCAATTTGCCTCTCCTTGTCGGCCCTTCTAATAAGCACATGCAGATCAAGAACCTACCAGATCCAATTACCACAGTTGCAGGCCCACTCAAGTGAAAGCGGGGATTAGTAACTGGGGATTTGGGGTAACATGTTCCTCAGCTGATGCTCGGAACGTGTTGGTCAATGGTTGATTCAAGAAAAAAAAATACAGAGTCAAGTCAACAAAGTGGGTTTAGATCGTATGTTTTTATTTATCTCGCATGACCACGCGTCAGAAGTCTTGTGCCTTGGTATCAGCTAGAAAGGGATATAGCCTCACTAGAAAATTATATAAAGGCCAAGTACCTTTCTTCTTTTTCATCAGCAGTACAGTTTGAATATCCACTACTATCATAACATTACAACTTAGAATGGCTATCTCGAACTTTGTTTCGCACCTCCCCTTTAGGGGTCGAAAACCTGTTGGTTCATCTGACGAAGAGCCCTCTCACGCCGAGAAGCAACATCATGCCGGCTCTACCTCTGACGCTCCAGTTCCAACGCTGACACTCCATTCTTTCATAATGGGTATATTCGTGTCTATGGGAGGCAAGTTTACTGCAAGCTATTCATGCTCTCTGGCTAAATGAATTTGAAGGTTTCATTTTTGGTTACGATACCGGACAAATCAGTGGCTTTTTAGGGATGAAAGTATTTAAAGAAGAATTTGGTCAGAGAGATTCGGATGGTGTCGGATACCACTTCAGCAATGTTCGCTCTGGGCTCATTGTTGGCCTGGTAAGTGTACCAAATCCGCAGCATAGCAATTGCTTACAATCTACCAGTTGTCTATTGGCACCTTGATGGGAGCTTTGATTGCTGGTCCAGTTGCAGACAGAGTTGGACGGAAGTGGTCTATTTCTGCTTGGTGTATTATGCTTCACATTGGATTGATCGTTCAGATCTCCGCGCCGGCGCCAAAGTGGTATCAGATCGTCGTCGGAAGGTGGATTGCAGGTCTTGGTGTCGGTGCCCTTTCACTTTTGGTGCCTATGTATCAGAGTGAGAGTGCCCCTCGCCAGATCAGGGGTGCCCTAATCAGGTAAGAGCTACTACTATTGCCCACAAGCTTTGACTAGTCTGACTCCCTTACAGTACTTACCAACTCTTCATCACTGGCGGCATATTCGTTGCAAACTGCGTTTGTAGCCCCTTTTCTAAAGTTTTAGTGGCACCACGAAGCTGACTCTGTGTAGATTAACTTCGGGACGGAAAAGCGTACAGACACGGGATCTTGGCGTATCCCTCTCGGAATCTCTTTCCTCTGGGTCCTGATCCTTGGTTTTGGAATCATGTTCTTCCCTGAGAGCCCTCGTTATGACTACCGAAACGGCAGGATCGAGCGGGCGAAGGCCACCATGGTCAAACTTTATGGAGTATCCCCGGATCACAAGGTCATAAAAGAAGAGCTTGCTGAAATCAAAGCAAAAAACGACGAGGATATGCTCCACCAGAACCAAAAGTGGTTTGAAATCTTTGTTGCACCGAGAATGGCTTATCGAATCGCTCTTGGTGTTACGCTCCAAGCTTTACAACAACTTACTGGTGCCAATTACTTCTTTTATTACGGAACGGTCATATTCAAGAGCACGGGAATTGACAATTCTTACGTTACGCAAATGATCCTGGGAGGTGTCAATTTGGGAACCACTTTCTTGGGTCTGTACGTTGTGGAACACTTCGGCCGCCGAAAGTCCCTCGTCTTTGGTGCTGCATGGATGTTCGTATGCTTCATGGTTTTCGCATCTGTTGGACACTTCTCACTCGATAGAGCGGTACCTGAGAACACGCCACATGCAGGCAAGGCAATGATTGTTTTCGCCTGTCTGTTCATCACTGGGTTCGCCATGACGTGGGGACCAATTGTCTGGACCATCTGCGCCGAATGTATGCCTCTCCCATCCCTCATTAAAAATATATGTTCTAATAATTGGCAGTGTATCCATCCCGCTACAGATCCAAAGCTATGGCAATGTCCACAGCTTCCAACTGGCTTTGGAATTTCCTCTTGGCCTTCTTTACGCCTTTCATCGTAGGCGATATCGACTTCCGCTATGGTTATATCTTCGCCGGGTGCTTATTCCTTGCTGCTGCTGTGGTCTACTTTTTCGTAATCGAAGGACAGGGTCGAACTTTGGAGGAGATTGACACGATGTACATTCTGCACATCAACCCATTGAAGAGCTCTGAATGGGTAGCTCCTCCACCGGATCAACTAGTCACTACCGAGAAATTGGTCAGGGGTGAGGTTGCCGGCACAGGAGTGGATCTTGAGCAGAGCATTAGCGCAAGGGCGAGAGCAAAGGAGACCGCCGCACCTTCCCCCTCGACCGCTCATGATGAGTAAGTTGGGATGGAAGGAAAAATGAAAGGAAAGATAACAGTTTGATGGGGGGAGTAATGTGTCCATGAAATCATGAAATTGTAATATTGCATGATAATGCCACTAGCTAATACATATTTCTTTATAAAATAGATTAGAAGACCGCATTTAATAGATCTACTCTAAATCACAATTAAAATATACTTTTACTCGCAGTTTAAAGGCTGATAAATAATCCGATTCTGTTGTTCCTAGTCTCTCGTTGAGAAATAAGGAGTAGAAATCATTTCTCCCACTTCTTAATATTAATTTACACCCCTACGTATCATTCCAATCTTCATTTAGTACCCTTTGTAATAACATGAAGTTGTCTATGGCGTCGCTCTATATGGTAAAAGTGTTGACGTAGATTGAAGAGCATGTAATAGGATACCTTGTTCGTGCTCGAAAGATACCTTCCAAAGTTCAGGGGAAGTAAGATTACTAAACCACCACACATGAAACCATTCCCCTCTCTTCTAGGATTTACCCTTCTTCGCCGAAGTGAAAAAATCCGCCGAAATAAATATATGTCATTCAATATCAAGCTTCAAGGACGCAAGAGTTCACTTAAAATTGAGAGACGGCGTTAGCTATAGTACTCGCAGCTTTCTATTTTCCCTGGGCTGTTTTGAGTCATAGTTATAAACAAAACAACCATATCTGAAAATAGCCACAAGGATACAGTAGATAGATACCCACACCCATGGATCGAACGCACGCGGATGCATGGATCCGGTCCCCCCATTCCCTCCTTTCTCTGAAGACCGAGGAATGTGGCACTAGCTCTTAATGTATCAATCCGAGCTTCCGGGAATACTTTACTGTACTTCAAAGTGGACCATCACAAGTGCCGCTTCTAGTATCCAGAAACGTGGAGGTTCGTGTTCCAAGTATGAGTAGTTCGTTTGGGGATCTGCCGATATATGCATCGCGGCCATTGACGCCACGCCAATGCGGGACAACTCCCCCGCATTTCCCCACGACCCACTTGTTGCAACGTCCACTTCTCGAAAGAAAGTAAGAAAGTAAGAAAGTGTTGATGGTCTAGACCCGCATGACTGCCTAGCTATGTAGGAAAACGATAGGGAGGGAGGTCTCAACACCAAGAAATATATTGGTAAAAAAGGTGGTAGGCAAATAGATAATGGTCCAGCTGGTGCGCCTCCCTCTCTCTCGTCATCTGATACGCGGAGTTCCATTGATAGATTGTGAATAGAAATTTGTACGAGGTCGCGGTCAGAGGAAATGATGACGCTGGGAAGTCTGTACTAACCTCGGATCGGATGCAATATTCAAGATTTCACTACAAACACTATCTCCAGGCCTCGGCTTCTCTGGGCTCCCATCTCAATTGGTCAAGAATTGTGTGGCATACCTAAGGTAAGCTAAGGAGTAGGTATTGTTGCTGGCAACGGCATATACAAATATTGCCGCCCGTTTGTGCTGACGTAGACAATTCAGGAAGCCCCTCCGCAAATCAATCCAGTTTGATTGGGGAATTCGACATCAGAGGGGGGGGGAGGGGGGAAGGTGGCACCACTCGACAGGTAAGTTTATTAGCTAGCCACTGCTTATCAAGCCTTTGACCGTGTTAAAGGTTCTACATGGGATCATTCTTCTAGTTATTCTGGTGTTGTTGCATGCTTCTCGTTATCTGTATGTAGATGCTTAGGTGATGTGGTGTGGTGTGATCTGGACTAGGTGCTATACAGTAGACGAAGAGTGCAAGGGCGCTCGTACTGTACTGTACTATACTATCTGTACCCGTTTTGCTCTGCTCTAGAAAGGCGAATGGATGGTAAAGGAGCATTTCCTACGGCTGGCGTAAAGTATCCCGGGCGCCATGTCTTCATCCTCAACAAAGAAACGGCACAGCCGGACTATAAACATTCACTCCACTTGGCCCATTAGGTAGCTTTGTTCCATGCTTGTGGTCGCCGGGGACCCCGCACTCCCGCACTTCATAAGAGCCCTGTTATCCCCATGAAATTCCCTCCAGTGCGCTCCCAGAAAAACACCAAAAGACTATTTGATCTCAACAAATTCTACTACACATTGGACACAGTTCTTCTACGATGGCGGAACATGTTGAAGATTCGGCTCATACTACGGGCTACGATGCTCGAAGATTGCACACGAATGATATGGAACTTGGAGTGACTGATGCCGTGCAAAGACATGTCCGGGTAAGCTATATTCTCGCAGAAATATATCTTACTTCAGACATCTCGGGAGAGATTACTTTCTTGACCTATTTTGAGAGTCGATTGCTCTCAAAAAAAGTCCCAACGCCCATGGAGCATCCACCTAACTCCCAAACTCTATCATACGAGGCAATGCTGATTGGGAGATCTTGACATACAGAGGAACGTTGTTCCACCCAAACCAGTCACTCAGCGGAAACTCGACTTTGAGCATTTGAGGCCGAGATGGATGAGGGAAATGGCCGCTGAGGCTCTCGGCGTGTTCTTTTACGTGTTCGTACCCTGATACGTCCTGCATAAGTCCTGAAATCATCTGACAGACTCTTTAGGTATCCCGGTATTGCCTCACAGGCATCTTTCTTCTTGAACGGCACAGAGCCGGCCTTCGGATCTATATTCCAAATTGGATGGGCCTATGCCATCGGAATCGCCTTTGCCATCATTGTTTGTGGTTCGACATCTGGTGGCCACTTTAATCCAGCAGTCACCCTCTGCTTTGCGGTTTGGCAAGGGTATGCATCTATTCAAATATCAAATACAAAACATAACTTACTGAGATATCGCAGGTTTCCCTGGTCTAAAGTTCCCAGATATATATTTGCCCAGATCTTTGGGGCCTTTATGGCTGGTCTGCTACTTGTCGGACAGTATCACCCGCAATTGATGGCACTTTCCGCTGAAGTTCAAGCCAAAGGCTTGAGTCCCAACTCTTTAGGCGGTCCTGGGAGCATTTTGTGTAGTTTTCCCGCACCGAACGAGACAAATTATGGATACTTGTTCCTTATTGAGTTCTTCGTGGACAGCTTCATCGGGTAAGAAAATCGGGCATTGATAATATTCAAACAACTGACGAAGATACAGCCTTGTGATCTGGGCCGTCCTAGATCCTGCCAATCCATTTGTTGCCCCCGCCTCCGCGCCGTTTGTCATCGGCCTGGCATATGGGAATATGGTTTGGGGTTTCGGTGCGGCCACCATTGCAACCAACTTGGCTAGAGATCTTGGAACTCGAATCGTGGCAGCGATTTTCTTCGGCGGAGATGCTTTTGATAGATACGCACCCATCGCCGTGTTCACAAATGTCCCTGCGACTTTTTTTGCCTTGTTTGTGTACGAGATTATCTTGAGAGATAGCTTTGCTATCATTGCAAAGGGTCATAATGTGCACGAAGAAGGGGAAGAGGGACTGTCGCGCCACTTGACGAAAACAGGTACATTGGAAACGGGGATTGCAAGTAACATACAAAGAAGAGATGACTATAGTGATGAGAGCTATGCAAACCGACAGAAAGAAAGGTCTCCAGTTTGAGAATGGACTCTAGTCACGTTAGAGATAATGAGGGAAACGATGTACAAAATGTAAACGAGTAACAACAGCGATTTCATAGCAAGGAAGTACCGTAGTAATTGAAATATAAGATAGTATAGTGGTCCAAGTTGAACGAGCTATGGACTTCAATGTAGTCCAATATGAAAAACTTTGAATAGATCATTATGATTTAGGCGTCTAGCACATGAACGTTTGTAAAACTTCTTCGTGTACCGAGTACTTGGTAGTTGTCCATTTGATGTGGCACACGTATCTTATATGGCAATTTTGTTAATTTGCTTATTAATGTGCCACTTGGTTTGGAACATCAGAAATTGATGTTGCGTTTTCTATCAAGGACGGAGAAGAGGACGAGGATTTTAAGAATACAATACTCTACTGAACTGCAAGCGCACGCTAGCCGAAAATGTAAAAAAAAACCCCACACTCCGGTCCTTAAAAAAAGTACTTCCGTACCTACTGACACAAGTAAATCTGCCCTGCCTGGAAGCACCTGCCTATCGACTTTTATGTCGCACGCGAGCCACGGCATGATAGGCAATACTTTTCCACCATTTTGCAAATCCTAATATATACGAAGTCCTAGGACGCCTTCCACTCTTTTCCACATACATTTTACCTCAAGAGCAACCCATTCTTTGGAGAATATCCTCTTGCTTCTCCCATCATGACTACGCCCCAACCTTTCCTCGCAGAGGTTGAGCCTCCGTCGCCGCTGGAGGAATCCTTGCCCACCTTTTACATTGGTCACCATGAATCCAAGCGGCCGTTGCCTGTCACAGAATTTGTCCTGCGACAGGCTCAGGATACTGGTGTAAGTTCCCTCGTTTGAAATGCAGACAGCCGCTGACCCTTCCAGTATGACATGCTCACAAGCCCTATTACGAGCCCGCATTTCCATTCAAGGGTGTTGACTCTGGTCTCTTCCTACCTCGTCGAGCTGTCACAGCTAGAGACCTCGGACGGTCTAAATACGACCAGCAGTATCCCACCCGCACCGATAATCCCACCTCTCACCCCATTTGATACCCCTATGACGCCTAGCGACACGCTTTCTCAGCTCATCGGATACTGTAGCCCATGGATTGACTTGTGCTCTTCGGACCCCTTGATCTCTAACATTTCACGGCAGGTATTGAATATTGAGATCGCATATGCTTCATTTTGCGGGGTGGGCAACATTATCATTCCGGGGCCTAGGAATTACAGCAGCGGATCCACAGATAATAATGGCATCATCCAGTATGCTCGTGCAATCCAAGAAGCGCTCACTATTGGCAGCTATATTCAGATGGCGATTCATGTTCCAATGTACGGACACGAAGAGGTAAAAGATATGACTGGAGATCTCCAGCCATTTGCCAGAGATTATGGGTCGCCCGGAAAACCAAAAGAGAGCAAAGATATCGATCTGTTTGAGACCTGGGACGCATGGAATTTCATTCGGAGCGTATGTAAATACAATTCAAGACTTTCAGTAGGTAAGAAACCAATACAATCGTCCATTTCCCATTTTTTGCAGCCTAGTGAAGAATTATCGAGCAATTTCGAGAGCTGAGACCCTTCGGAGCACTTCTAAACCTCTGAAGGTAATTTTCCCGCTCGATTAGACCGCGTTGGGCAGAGAATGACAGCTAACATCCATGTGTAGCACTCGGGATTCCCCGTCAGCTTCCAGTCGAGTCATTGCAGTCTCGCTGGTTCGCTGAACCTCTTCGCTTATTGTCATTCACGCCTTCGTCTTTCCTGAAAAATAAAGGGGGGCACCCAGTCTTTAGTAAGAGCCACCAAACCCTGTTATCAAGGTATATGCGTCTCAAACAGCCGCCCTGGCTCTTACTCTCCGACGTTGGCCCTGTTCCCGGCCTTGACGATCCGGTCCAGCTCTCAGCTACTGCTGATGGGTTTCCATCCCCTAGTTCAGTTGCAGATGCGTCTAGATCAGTCTCTCCTACTCCTTCTCCTACTCCATCGGAAGCAACCGCGGCCTCCAGAGAAACCCCAAAATCGAAGCCCAAACCGAAGGATCCTGCGGCACATTTAATCTATATGAGGTACCTCCAGAGGAACCAACCACCTCGGACAGCCATTGAGAAATTTGGCTCTGGTTACCAAGATTATCTCCAGGCACCTCTCCAGCCATTGACAGATAATCTGGAATCTGTTACATATGAAGTTTTTGAGAAAGACCCTGTCAAATACGATTGGTATGAGCGTGCCATTGCACAAGCATTGTCTGACTGGACCAAACAAAGCAAGCCAACCTCCAGTTCAGATGGTGCGGTGGTGATCGCGGTCGCTGGCTCTGGTAGAGGCCCACTTGTCACGCGTGCTTTGAGAGCAAGTAAGATGACAGGGGTTCCTGTTGAAGTATGGGCTGTCGAGAAGAATCCTAACGCATACGTTCTTCTGCAGAGACACAATGACATGGATTGGGGCGGCGTGGTCAACGTGGTCAAGAGCGACATGCGGGCCTGGAAGGGACCGCTAATCAACCCAACGACTGCTGTAGGACAAGCGACCTCTACTACCACTTCTCCAGCATCACCGTACGGCAAGGTTGACATTCTGGTTTCTGAACTTCTCGGATCATTCGCAGATAACGAACTTTCTCCAGAATGTTTGGATGGTGTGCAGCACGTATTAGCTCCGCAATTCGGCATCTCGATCCCAAGCTCTTACACTGCTCATCTCACCCCAATCCTCGCTCCCCGTCTGCATGCCGATATTTCACATCGAGCAGTAACGGATACCACGGCCACAGAAACGCCGTATGTCGTAATGTTACATGCTATTGATTACCTTGCAACCACGGTTCCGGACCACCCACGCATTCAACGGGCATGGGAGTTTGTTCACCCTCTCCCAGCGTCCACGCTCGCTGTAGCCGAAGCTAGAAGAGGAGGGGGTGTGAGCGGGGGCGGAGGAGGTAGCATGGCTGGCGGTGATGGTGCCAATGAGCACAACACGAGGTATTCCAGGATGAAGTTTGTATGCAGGGATAGAGGTGTTGTAAACGGATTGGCAGGATATTTTGAGGCGATTCTTTACGATGGAGGTGCGGAAGGGAAGGTCGAATTGAGCACGAGACCCGACACGATTGATGACAAAAGCAAGGACATGATATCATGGTTTCCTATTTTCTTTCCTTTGAAGGTATGTTGTGGCTGAAAAGTGTCTCTCTGAGAAAAGAAGCTAACAATGTCGTTAGAATCCCCTTTATTACCCTGATGATGCGGAGCTGGAGGTCAGTATTTGGAGGCAAACGGATGATCGAAAAGTCTGGTACGAGTGGATGGTGGAAGCTTTCGCTATGGTTGGACCCGAAAAGAGAATGAGGCTTGGAATGAGTGAAGTTGGAAGCAGCCGAAAAGTTGGTTGCCTTATGTGATATCCTCTTGTTTGAAGAAAAGAGCTAGTACTTTAGGAGCCGCTTGAAGTCTCACTTCAGTGTGCATTGTCAAAAGTAATGGTCAGGATGCCAAGTACATGGTATCAAAATCCATTCTGTCATGATTCCTAAGCAAAGCCTCTTGCTTTCAAACGCCTTGCCCATTGTTGGACGAAACTTTTCCCTGAACATTGACAATGTCCATACCCAAGGGTTCCCTTCCATGCTAAGCCTGATAAAGACCTCAGATAGCATATCCCGAATTCAGCACTTCCTCTTCCATGTTGCAATCAACCCTCCATCTTTACGTCCCCATTTCCGTTGTTCTGGTTCGCTCCTTGAATCCATAAGACGTTATTGCATCTATAGATATAATCAGTCCGGGCCCTCGATCATGGCACAAACCCTCTCCCAAGACTCTGCTTAGAACTCCGCATATAATACTCCTCCATGTAAAACACTTCGACATACCTTATCAGAACCTGGCCCAAAGAACTCGTCATTTCTTGATCAATCCACTCCTCCGCACCCGACAACTGGATATTCATGTAGCTGTCGATGCTAACCAGGCGGCCCTTGTACTCGGTTTGACCCCATTTGAGACGGATGACGACTTCCTCATTGACACTAAGTTACTCCTCCGTCAGCACATCCATCGACCTCGTGGAATCGCAGACTGTGGGTGTGGGAGGGAAAGACATACAGGTTTTGCAGCATCGGCCGCGGGTTGATGGGCATGAACTAGAAGCACAAGTCAGCTAACTTTTCTGTAGCTGGTATGCTAGAGATAGGCAGATTTACGTTACTCATCTTGAAGGTTGGGTTGGTGGTGTTTGTAGGGGGCGCGTGGGGGATGTTTTGCGCCTTGCCTTGCTCGTTAAACTTGAGGTTGCGACTAGCTTCATTTGGTTCCTGGTGCTGTGCGGATTAAAGATCGGTGCTGCTTTAAGATCGTAAGGTAAGGCTGGACCAGGCTTTGACGAGGCTGTGAAGCTGTGAATTATAAGTAGCAGGTAGAGACATGTGTTGAACGATTACTTCAACATTCAAATGCGCACTAATAATATAATAGTAAGATGTAATGGCACCTTGTATTCCAATCAGTGCGGTGCAACTTGTTCTTGAAATTCCGAGCTTCTTTAGACATCATCCAAGTCATCAAAATAGCTCAGCAATGAAGCATCTAGAATAGCTATAGCAGTCTGTCCAGTCCCCACCGAGAGCCAGTAGTATCTTCAATTCCTTCGTATTTCCCACTTCAAGTCCTTAATACTAACTTCATCTCCTGCCTTCTCATCATAGTCAAACCATTCTCCCTCGGTGAGATCAATAGCTGCAAATTTACTACCAGACTCAAGACCAGTGGCAAGCCAATCACCCTAGGATTATCGTCAGGATTTGGATAGTGACATTTTCACAAAACTTGTTTCATACCTCTGGCTTAAATTCCGTGAACTCCAACCCTCGACAATCAAATTCGATAATCTTCTGGCGTGTTGGTGGGGATGCCTGCTGATATGGGATAGGGGGTGCCTTGATTGTTGCAGATGATTCTCTCTAATAGCGCCCGCTTTAGTTTTGATATATAATCTTCGTAGAGGCTTCATTTACCTTGCAAGACTTGCATTTCCAGACAAAGTTTGCCTCCCCTCGACTGCCACTCATGTCGTTCGCTTCCTGCCTCAGAAATTAGTCCTACAGATGGCCTCTTCGGAAAACCCTGCTACACAACTTACGAAGCGACTAACGTTCACAAAGTTTGGATGTACCTCTCGGCAGGAGGTGCACTGGACTTTGAACGTGTACCAGAATGGCTCCTCGGGTGTGTCGTCCGGCCTCAACTCAGTCACGCTGTTCGAAGCTTGTCAATAATCGCTACATTATGACTGAAGCATTACTTACCCCGTCAAGTCTGCAGTGAGAGTTAGGGTCAACATTCTTGCAATTAGGACTTAAATATGATGGTCCGTTGCTAAGGTAATGCAAGGTTGTAACTGATAGTGGTGGGGTAAGTTGATTTTGTCTGGAAATATTGATACAGTAAAGCGGCAGCACGGGTGGGTCAATCTTCTCTCACCTCCGATGATCGAACCACCAGAACCACCCACCTTGAGAACCGATTCCAAAATATTGGCCAACTTGGCAACGTGACAACATCAATTGCCCGAGATAAAATGGTCTCAGCATGATACGGCCATGCAAGCCCTTTGGTTCCGCGCTGCGCAGACCAGATCCTCCTGTCGATGTAGCTCCTGTCTCAATGCTACGGGCGTTTTAGCTCGTCGAACAACAACAGCAACAAGCAAACGAAGTGCTAAAGTTGGAGATCTCTTCACGGCATGTTACTCTACAATACTCGCCACGGCTGTTTATGCAGATGCAAGGGTCAAAGAGGAAAGGAGGAAAGAATGGGATCGAGTCATTGCTGAGGCCAAAGCTGGGAACCCCATCGACGAAACAGCCATCCCTAGAAGGACAAGCGGACAGCAGAAAGCCGTCAAACTGAACTTTAGACTAGAATATTATCGTGCAAGCGATAATCTAGGATCTTGGAACAGTACGAGCTGGGAGGCCCCAACCCATCGGTATGAATCCGCAAAAGCAAGTTTGGAGAGACTAGACGATGAGCTCCGAGGGCTGGTTGATACTCCTGAGAATCTTGTTATGGCAGAAGAAACCCCACCTTCTTCATCTGGACAAAGCGAGGAATGGTACGATGAAGATGATATCCAAGCACTTCCTTCCGTATACTTCGCACCACGCGAGCCCCTCAGAAGCGAACATACGGACATGTTTGCGCAAATGGTCAGGAATCTGGTTGATCAGTTTTCTAACGAGGATGGATATGTTTTCAATTGCTAGAGCCGGCACAACTTCAGCCAGTACCGATATCGATATTCAAAAGATGGAGATGGCACAACGAATAAAGAAACTAAAGACTACTTTTATTCAGATGCCGGCCTATTCAAAGGATGAGATTTCTTCCGAGCAGCGCACTGCATTGCACAAGTCAATAGTCACAGCTTGTACAAGTACAACTCCGGATCGGCCAAATATCGAGTTACTTGTAGCAAAGATATGTTACAATCTACTCGTCTCAACCACCCCACCGAGCATTGGAACATATAATATTTTGATAAGGGAATTCACTCGGTTGCAGCAATATGATCTTGCCCAAGATGTTGTCGATTCGTTCTACCAGAGCAAAATGAAACCGAATGACAGAACCATTAAGCTCATTCTTGACCACTTCATCGCAGGGCATGACCCTATTGGGTTTCAGAAAACAATTGACCGCATGTCTGTGGCCAATGATAACATGCATATCAAAACGAGGACAGTATATCAGTTGTCCTCTCCTGATAACCTTCAATGGGCTATGACGAACAGAATCAGACGACTCAAGGACGTCTGGCTAGCTCAAAAGGTGGATCGAAGTCCTGCTATCTTCGAGGCGCTCATCAGGGGGTCGTTTGAGAGAAAAGGAGTCAGGCCAACTATTCGTTGTATCAAGGCGTCTCTACGCGAGGGTCAGATGGTGCCTGCGCGTGCTTTCTACAACGCTGTGGAGGCTTGCCTTTCTCGATTCGATTACAAAGCAGCGCGCAATCTTCTGAGAGTGATTCTGTCTACCTGGGAACATGCCCACACCTTACTTGAAGACCTCGGTCCAGATTTTCGATATGCGTTTCACAAACTCCTCAATCTTTGCAATATCGACTCGGCGCCTGATTCAAACCCGATTTTGCCGCCCTTTATATCTCTCCACACGTTACGAGACTTCATACGCTGGCTACGGATCAAGTCTCTCGAAGATTCCATCAATCGATACGAAGTTTTCGTCTCGTCTCTTAGAACGACTTTTGAGAGAATCCAACCCCTGCTTCATGAACCCTGCAAGCCCGACGCCCAGCCAACACCTGCCAGCTCTTACGGTAAAGTTGGAAGCCAAGCTATCTGGGAGGGATTGGATCGTTTAGAAAAGTTTGAATTATTAGAGCTGAGTCGGAAAGCCAAAACAATATCCAATAACGCAGAATTTCGATCCAGCCGACTCCGATTCCTGCAACGAGAAATCGATGACATGGAGATTTCCATCGCTAGCATCTCTCGAGAGGTTCGAGATTATTGCGCCAGGCAGTCCCGAATTAGCCAAATACGGGCCATTGAAGCTGAACTGGCAATACGAGTGCGCCCACTAGCCATTGCGGGATTCGAGGTGGTACCGCTTTTCTTGGACCGACTTTCGACTAAAAGCTGGAATAAGTTCATCACCACAGTCAGGGACGTCCACTCAGCGGGTCTGTCGTTCAATGACCCTCTGAAATATCTTTTGCGCCTTATATCGCGCGAAGAGAAAATGACAAGTGTTCGGAAAGTGGAGACTCATAATACCAAGCTGAGTATTCGCAGGAAAAGTCCTGCTATACCGTCCCCATTTCGACCACAACACCAGCTTCCATCTCCGTTTGCAGACCTTTGTTGATCGGAGAGTTCATTTCTACCCTGTTCACTAGGTTACAAAAATTCCGTGTTCGGATCCTTCGCCCCAGCTGTAGATAAAACCAGATAGATAGATGGTCGGGACGGAATGTGTATGATGCGACTAAGAAAGGCATGTATATATGGGCAATACTAGCATAAGACGGCGCTTGAGATTTTGGAGTCGGCATTGGGACTGGGTAGCATAGTAGAGTAGAAGCGGCGTTGTTAGACGTCAAGACCAATGTTCAAAATAATGATCACTCTACTCTGAATACTATTTGCAGTCAAGATGGTCAAATAACACGGTATTATAGCAAACAGACTTGAAGATGTTATACAAGAGCTGGCTATATCACTAACAGCGCGTCTACCAACCGCGCCCCGATCTACTATCGGGGAGAACCGAGTCTAAGGGGCCCCAGGGGGCTAGCGTACGACTGTAATGGAGATAAAGTGGTTACAAGATCAGAATCATTTTTAATCAATACCATATACTGCGAGTTCTATGGTGGGGTAACTGTTCTTGCCCAGCCACCTCCCGTTCCTTCATTGTATCATAAAGAAAGAAATCTATCAGGATGGCATTGATCTTGGCATCTGGATGATTCCGTACAATATCTCTGCGGATCAATTCTACGCACCAGATACTACAACCTAGCCAAGTGTCAGTGGATGCTCGCATAGTATTGTACCCTCGACGAACCTCTAAGCTGGATTTCCCATGGGTGGCCACTCTCTATCAACTGTTTCTTTCGGATTGCGGTCTCGAGAGCTGGACTGTACCATAAGCATCCCAGGGAATTCAGAATTTGGGGTACCCGATAGTCTGCAAACATGGTAATTTTGTCGACGTCGTGAAACTCCCCGAAACTCCGGCCGTCAAATGCTGCCCAGAGATCTGCAACACAGATTTGAGCTCTTTTGAGGATCCGGACGCTTTTGCGGTTCTCGTACTGCACCACGTCGTTGAAACAGGGAAAATCTGCCGCTAGTATATTGACCAGAGCCGCCGAGGAACAGGCGGCAGCTTCTATGCATCCAGAAAAACTTGATTGGTATTTCTGTACATAGCCATCAGCCATGAGATAGTAGAATAATACAAACGCATTGGTTCACACCTCGCATAGCACCTGGCCTGCTTCGCGGAGACACCGCATTCGCTCTTCAAACAGCGGGATCTCCTCCTCGGTTGCACTTCTAAAGACATGCTTTAAGACTTCTTCAGTGCACCTGTCTTCATCTTGCCAAAAATCTGGAGATGTGATTGGGATATCTATAGACGGCTAAGATTAGCTTGCAATAGTTCAGAGCAGGGGGGGTCAACAGTACCATCTTCGAGCGCCCGCTGTAATGCAGCAACCAAACTTTTGTAGCCAGTCCATCTCTTGCCTTGGTAGTCAACAGCAAACCGCTCTTCGTCGTCCTTCTCGGACCAGAATGAAAAGTTCAAGAGATCCATGGTGAAGATAAAGTCTACAGTGCTTTCGTCCTTCCCTTGGGGGTGGAAATCATGTGATTCCCATGTCTTGGTCGAGTAGTCTTTCTTCTGCATCTGCTCATATATCATGGCAGCGGCGCTTCGACATGACTGCGAGTCGAGAGCTACATCGATGGAGTTGTCGTACACGTACTCGGCCCCGTCTAAGACTTGCGTTTCGGGGATCTCAGGTGCGAGGGAAGCTTTCTGGAAGTGATTGCGGAGAAAATCAAGAAGATCTGGGTCCGCTTCATCATCGGACATAATGTGAAGCGATCAAAGCCTAAGTGTAAATCCTGATACAGACTTTGGGAAGATAATTGATGGCTGAGAATTAGGGGGCACTAGGAGGAAAGAAATAGTTCAGAAATTTTTATTCATAACAACAAAGACAACGAAATGCTGCAAACGAAGGTAAGGAACTTCCCGGCAAACCCAATATCAGCAGTTATTACAAAGTGATTTGAACTCTTCTTCGGACTGAATAAAATAAGTGAAGCGGTCCGTGCTACACAGTACTTACAGTCACGTAGCCAGTCTGATAAGGAGAGCAGAGTCGTGTTCGTTCGTCTCTATCGGCTCGGTTAAAGCGCGTGCTTGTACTCAAAGCCTTGCCTTGTCCACCCCGTTAATACTTCTTCTACCTGCCCTTTAGGCGCAACGCCCGTCAACATATCCAACACACATCAATCCCCCTCCTCTTCTCCCGAATCCTCCAGGCGCGTCGCCGGCAACCTTCCAATGGTCCCAGCCATGAAGCGCGACCACTTTAACAGCCAGTCCTTTGGATCACCACTTAACACCATGGTGAAGCAGGTAAGCACCGAGTTCTCATGCCACCCCGTCGTTGGGAAAGCCTCATATCCCAATTCGATTTTCCGAGCCAGCTAGAGCTACCCTCGTGGGCGGTCACAATTCTGCCGATATTCAACTACTTTTTCTACCTCATTCGACCTCTACGGAGATACACCAACACCCAAGAGCATGCGCCTCGTGAATTTGAGAATCATGGCTAACGAACTTTCTCAGGCACGAATACTGATGGTGGGCGCTGGAGGTATCGGCTGCGAACTTCTCAAGAACCTCGTCCTTACTGGCTTCGGCGAAGTCCACATCGTTGACCTCGATACAATCGATCTAAGCAACCTAAATCGGCAGTTCCTCTTTCGGCACGAACATATCAAGAAGTCAAAGGCTTTAGTGGCAAAGGAGGCAGCGCATGCATTCAACCCGAGAGTGAAGCTGGAGGCCCATCATGCCAACATCAAAGATCCTCAGTTCAATGTGCGCTGGTTCAAGGGTTTTACAATGGTTTTCAACGCTTTAGACAACTTGGAGGCTAGGCGGCATGTAAATAAGATGTGCTTGGCAGCAGAAGTCCCTCTTATTGAAAGTGGTACTACAGGATTCAACGGTCAGGTTCAGGTCATCAAGAAGGGCGTGACTGCCTGTTACGATTGCGCGCCAAAGGAAACACCCAAGAGCTTCCCTGTCTGCACAATCAGGAGCACGCCAAGTCAGCCGATTCACTGTATCGTTTGGGGGAAAAGCTACTTGTTAAGGTAGGAGAACTTGTGCTCAATTTCGACACGGCGATACTGATAATTGTGGCAGTGAGGTATTTGGGACTAGTGAAGATGAGTCTGTAGAGATGGATCACTCTGAAGACTCAGAAAATGGTGCGCATATAACACTATTGCCTGTTGTGAGCTCTCCTAGCTAATATCATGACCAGCCAAGGAAATTGAGAAATTGCGACAAGAGTCACAAGCTCTGAAAAAGATCAAGGAATCTATGGGTACTCCATCGTTTCCACAACTACTCTTCGACAAAGTTTACCACGATGATGTTGTTCGCTTGCGCTCTATGGAAGAGATGTGGAAGACACGGAGGCCTCCAGAGGCTTTGAGTTATGCAAGCATCATTGAACAAGCTGCTGAGACGGAATTATCGAAGGAGAAAGTGTTGAAGGATGGTCAAAGAGTGTGGAATCTTCATGAGAATGTCGTAGTCTTTAAGGACAGGTGAGCAAGTTTTATTTCTTTATGGGACGGTAGTTGACATTCACAGCTTGGAACGTCTAAGTCGAAGATTCGAAGAGATGAAGTCTTCTAAATCAAATGGCAACTCGGCTGAACCTACCATCACATTCGACAAAGACGACGAGGATACTTTGGACTTCGTCACGTCAAGCGCGAATCTGAGGTCGCTAGTATTTGGAATTGAAACCAAGTCTAGATTCGACATCAAACAAATGGCTGGAAACATTATCCCTGCAATTGCAACAACAAATGCAATCGTTGCTGGACTGTGCGTTCTCGAGTCCTTCAAAGTCCTTCGGGGCGAGTTCTCGGCCACGAAAGAAGTTTTTCTATCACCATTCGCACCCGAGCGACTCCTGTCTTCGGATAGATACAGAGCTCCAAATCCAGATTGTCCGGTCTGTAGCGTGGCACAGGTTCAACTTCTCGTAGACATGTCCCGGGCTACTCTCCACGACCTAGTAGAAGATTTCTTGAGGCTTGAATTAGGATATGGTGAGGAGATAGTGGTAAACCACGGCGATTCTCTCCTATATGATGTCGAGGAAACCGACAATTTGACAAAGAAGCTCGGCGAACTAGGTACGTCTCTGAGAATTATGTTTTGTTTTCTGTACTAATCTACATGTTACAGGTATCAAAAGCGACAGCTTCTTAACAGTCATTGACGAGGATGACGAGAACCCCAAAGGTCCCAGAGTCAACCTCGTACTCAGTGTACAAGAATCGTAAGTCATACCATAGAAAAACCCGTACTTCTAACTGACTTTTTGTTACAAGGGAAACTTTGGGAGACAAGCCAATCAAAGGAGTCGACCTACCTGCATCGGCGGATACTGAAAGCGATGCACCAGCTTCCCCTATCCATCGAAAAAAGAAGCCTTCACAGCCATCGAACGACACCTATGGGACTGTGGCAGCAACGACGACAAACGGAAGCTTGACTGTATCCAATGGTACCAAGAGACTGTTTTCGGAAGTAGAAGAAGAGAGCTCGCCGAAGAGAGTAAAGCTTGCAACCAATGGAGATGGTAGCAACGACAACGCTATAGTCATAGACGATGGAGCTATTGTCATCGATGACTGATTTGCTATCATGTCCTTGGACATGTAAAATAGGGGCCGCCTTTCTCAATGCCTTTATGAGATAGATGGTTATAGGCTTATGTGGCACTTAATCCACCATCAAGGTTTAGGACGCAATTACTTGCGTATTTGTTTGTGGCCAGAAACACTGCGGCATCTGCAATTTCTGAAGGCTGCCCAAACCGCTTAAGGGGTATGGCGCTTAGGGCCGCAGAGTGTGCATCAGGCGTCATGGCTGTACTTTGTATATTAGAAAGCAATCCATCAAAGGGATGACATTTGCGGCAAGCCAAAAGAAATGAAAGAATGTATTTTAAAAGCCAAACATACCTCTCGTCATACTCGTTTCCACGTAGCCTGGTACAATTACATTTACTCGAACGTTCTTCTCTCCCAGCTCTGCTGCCAATGCTCTCGTCAAGGCTGGGAGCAATTAGTATGAAAGGATCTGATAGATGTCAAGACTGACCGATGACTCCAGCTTTACTTGCTGCATACGCCGCACTTCCCTTCCCTCCTTTCAGACCCAGCAGTGAAGCTACATTGATAATACAACCTGCTTCCTCATTAGCCCCATTTTGTTGAAACTTCTCACAGCATAACTTCCTAGCAGGACAAAGAACACTCACCTTCACGTTTTTTCATCATATTCCTGCCCACCATCCTGCATCCCAACATCGTCCCCACAAGATTCGTCTGCACCGTGTTCTCTAACGACATCGGATTCGTGGCAACCAGCGGGGAGTAATGAGCTACCCCCGCACAATTAACCAGGATATCTATATCGCTCTTCAAGTCAACAGCACACCAATTAGCCAGCTATTCTTTCCCCCAAAAACTACCACATCACATATTATCTCGTCTCACATACACGGGAGGGAAACCGCAAACGCACCTCCTTCCTAAACCCCTCCCAAAACTGCGCATCCCCAACATCTCCCTCTACAACCCTATGGCCCTTACCCAAGTCTTTCCCTTGAGCCGCAGCCTCAGTCTCATATCCCTTCAGCTCCTTCATAACACCCAGCAACGTCTCCCCCTTCCGTCCCACAAGCACACACCACGCTCCCTCGTCCGCAAAACGCTTCGCGATCGCCTTTCCGATACCGCGAGAGGCACCGGTAATAAGACAGCGTTTTCCGGCGAGTATTCCGTGTTTGACATTGGTATCCTTTTCCACATCGACTTTCTCTTCACCCGTTATCGGCACGGGTGCTAGAGTTTCAAAAGACGGATTCTTTGCCTCGGAAACCTTGGGCTGTTGTAGGCTACTCGTGTGATTCTGCCTGACTTGATTGCCTATTGAGAACCGCCTTATATGAACAGCTAGCATGGGTTCATTAACGCGTCCTGCAGTATTTCCTAGGAAGTGGCTAAACATGCGGTTTGCATTTCCCTCTCCATTGTTCGCCGTCGCTTGGGCGAATACTTCTCCTCTCCCTCTCCGCGCCTCTTCAAAACCAATTCTTCCATCATGATGACCAGCTGCTCTCGTAAATGAGCGCCATCGCCATCCAGGTTTAGCGTTAGTAGAGAGAAGGTCTGAGGGGGCTGGTGATGAATGCTCATGCTTGGTTGTACGGTGGAATGGAGAGACAATTGACGGCGTATATGCTCTCCTGGATATGTAGGATACGAGACGATAGCGAGAGGGGATACGGAGAGGCCGCATCGTGGTTGGTTGGAGGTCGAGGAAGTGAAGTCTCGTGATATAAAGAGGTCAGAATTTGGGGTTGCGCCTGAGGCTAGGCAAAGGGGTTTACAAGATGTCATCTATTCAAAGATATATATATTTTAACCCTTCTGAATCAACGTTTTTCTTTTCTTGTCCTACTACTTGTCCTATTTTCTTATAACCGTTCATTTATTCACGTATGGCCAGATTGGTGGGTTTAGTCCGCAAGAATTGCGCTTTCCATTGTAATTGGTATACACGTGGACAAGGATAGATTCAAAGATCAACAAACCCAGCTACCAAAAGACAATTATCACGTGTAGTAATAGGGGGTCTTTGAGCTTCTAGGCCCGGGCTACGAACGGGACCTACCTTAGTACATGACATTGAAAACAATCTGTTCTGGATGAGCAATAAGAATTTGCTTCGATTATTAATACTTTCCAATTCAGCATCTATTATGTTATTCGAATCGTTGGCGGCATCCGGCCTAAGGCGGTGGGTATAATTAAATCATTTCATG
Source organism: Gremmenia infestans (assembly GCA_032629725.1). NCBI lineage: Eukaryota > Fungi > Ascomycota > Leotiomycetes > Helotiales > Hamatocanthoscyphaceae > Gremmenia > Gremmenia infestans. The sequence continues at coordinate 1,044,390 of JAFEVB010000008.1, forward strand.
AAGTGTTCCGGAGCTCCCGGACGGATTGGAGGATCCATGGTACTGGATAGCAATCATCGGTATTACTTGTACTCGGACTTCCAATACGGTCAGTCCAGCCCATGTACCTCCTACTATCTGTTTTGCGTTAGATCTTTCGTCGTCCACGTTGCACCCCCTAGACTATCCTGCACCCAAGCTGCTTCCAAGTCTCCATCCCTCCGCCCCTGCTCGATACTAGACTCGATGCTCCCTTCCTCAGTGCTTGAATCGGAAGCCATAACAAGTTCGTAGTCCTTCTCCGGCTGCGTATCAAATGCGTATTGCAACCGCGTTCCCTCAAAAAGTCGTTGCCAGCCATTCCCCCCTGAAACTCCAAAAGCATACGCTTTATCAATGCGTAATAAACTCCTGTAGAATATCGAGAACACAAATGCTGAATACAAAAGCCCTCCTAGCAGATCGATACGCCAATGATGTCGCAAATACATCGTAGAGAACCACTGCCATAATACGTAAAATCCAAGAAGAAATGTCCCTCTCCGAGAATACCGGGCGACAAACAAAAAGCAGCAGCAGCTGAATGCTCCGTGCAGGGACGGAAAGGCGCCGAACACGAGAGGAGATGCCTTGAACGCATTTTGATAAATATGAGTTCCTAGGACTGCATCAACACGGACTAGGCCTGCCGCAGAACCGGGCATGCTGTAGTTTCCTGGGGGTAGAGGATATCCATATTGATCGCCATACCAAGGAGCCGCAGTGGGGAAAGATAGATGGGTGATTATCCCCAGACAGTTCTGAATGCCAAAACACCATGCGAATATGGATACAACTCCGGGGGATGCAAACAGCCAAAGCCAGAATGCGGCGAGGAAGGGAGAGATGAAGTGGATCACGCCATATGAGAGCCACGCCTAACAAAATTAGCTTTGTCCTTTTCCCTACCAACTCTAGGCACCTACAAAAACATCAAGTGGTTGACAAAGAGTGTGTGTTGCCGCGTAGAGAATGTTGAGAAGGAAAGGGGGCAGCGTGGCTAGTATGGAAAGCTTTGGTCTTCTCGTAAGCGCATACATCCACGAATAGCCAAACACTGCGCATATGCATTGTATTGAGAGACCAGTAAAGTTGATATCGAATATTCGGTGATCGGCTCGCTCGAGGTAGTTGACTCGGATATGGGGTCGAATCGAGGAATCTATGCGGTACGCTGGATAATATATCAGCTCTCCAAGTTCCAAGTTAAAAAGGAGGCAGAATGCATACCGTTCTTGAAAGTGGTAATCCATATGAGGATAAAGGTCATGTTAATCAGAATATGTCTGAGCAGACCGAATAAGGAGTGTCTAGGTTGCCATCCTTAGCTATACGGCGCATGTATGAGACCGGTTGGTGGCTAAGTTAGAGCACGGCTTCACACTGTCACACATACCTATTGAGTAGAGTTTTGTAGATATGAATGAAAAGGCGCGGTACGACGCCAAGAACATCATGCAACATGGTGATTGAAGGACGCTCAACGCGAAAAGAGGGCAGCAGCAGCAAAAGATCCAGGCGCGAGTTCCATAGGGGGAGGGGGAGGAGGAGGGAGAAGATGAGATGGAAGAGGAATAAGAAGAGAAGACGACGACGACAAGGACGAAGTGAAGAATACGGTGCGAAGAAAGGAAACAAGGCAAGATCTCCGTACTGCTTGCTGCACCGGTGAAGAGAGCAAGGTTGAGATCGGACTTTCCTTGTCTCCTGGAGACCGACCCAAGCGCGCTCTCTGAAGTGTGCTCCACTGAAAAAATACATTCGTTCCTATTACCCAGGAATTACGTCCGTAATGTTGGAAGATCCCTGGAATTTACAGATAATTCTGTATCCGACAGTCCGACACCGACAGTCTGACAGATGCACAACTTTATGCGCCGCTTGTGGCTGAAGCTGAACCTGAGCTGAAGTCTTTAAGAAGTCTGAAGATAAAACAAGATCCGAATTCCTGTACTTTACGCTCCGTAGTAAAAGGTACCACAGAAGCCGTCTTGCGCCGTCGTACGCCGTCCGGCGCCGTCCAGTCCAGGACAGGACTATAAAATCTAACCAAAGTATCGGTATTTATACGTGGGGTTGTATATTTACCTCAATCTGGTTTATCGTGATAGAATACCTAACTACCTAAGGGAGTTTATGAAATGGGCATAAAAGTCCGAACAGTACCTAGGTACCTATAGGTAGGTAGGTAGGTGAGCCAGAGCCCTTGAATTAACTTCTACGTCAACCCTATAATACATAAAACTTTCAACGCAGCCTGGCAGCCTCGGCTTCACGGGTTCTACTCGAGCCCGACCCGCATCCGCTTTGTGCATAGTAAATTTGATTATACGAAGTACATAGGTAAATTACCTTTAAAATCACGGAGGTAGTGTTTATGCAGCGTGTCTGCCAAGTACATTAGTTTTGACGTGTTGCAGTATTGAGCCCACACTACAACAATAATTGAAGGGGAAAACAAAAAAGCGATACCGATGGAATTCATCCCCTCTCTGTACGACTACTATCAAATATATTTGCACAGATCTTTTGCTGTCTGCCACTAAGTCCCAATTTGGCTAAAGGTTTGCATTGAAATGTACCAAACCAGGTACGGTACCAAGGTAGCCAAGCTAAGGCCAGACCAAAAAACTCGAAATGCTTGGCGTCACGTCCTTCACGCGTCTTGTTCCGTAACATCTTGAACCTCCAAGGTACCGCACCACCTCCAGAGCTGCCAACCATGGCGAGCTCCAGCCAAAGCCAAGCACCTAGCAAGTATGTCACGCTCATCTCCAGCGATGGCTTTGAGTTCGTTGTCTTGCGAGAAGCTGCGTGTATAAGCGGAGCAATCAAGAGAATGCTGGATCCCAACAGTGTGTGCTTCCTTCCTTGCTCTCCCGGCTCAAAATCCTCTATTAGGATAGATTACTTACACTTCAAAAATACAGGTGGGTTTCTTGAATCAACCACCGGGCGATGTCAGCTCGCAGAGATCAAGTACGTACGTTTCCATCTCACCTCGAACATTCGTGAATGCGAACACCGGAGACAATATATGCAAAATGGCCGAGCAAGGGTGAAGGCTGTCACAACCGATGATTAAATCAACAAGAAACTGCGGACAGAACCTCTTTCGCCCCGGGGCAAAGTAGTGACGCTGGATGATGCCTATACACTTGATCTGAGGCCTGATATACTGCCCAAGTTAGACCGAGGATGCCACCACAGTATCCATACTGCACATTGAACTGACTCGTTTCTCAATAGCGGAATTGTCCTTGAGAAAGTTGCCGAATATTTCTATTACAACTACAGGAACCGAAACCGCGAAGATGTGCCAGACATGGAGATTCCACCTGAGCTGTGCTTGGAGTTGTTAATGGCGGCAGATTTCCTGGACAGTGAGCTTCGTCTCTTCCTAAAGTATGTACTAGTGCTAACATATTATTCTAGCGTGAAATGATATGATGTAAACTGTATGGCGTTTGGAAGGTAGACGAAAAGAAATGGATATGACACGGAGTTCAGGCACAATTGCAGTATAATGAAGGACGAATCTCAGTACCTCATACCCCGGTCTCGGAAGTGAGCTGTCTTTTCTAACAGACCAACCCCTCGCGATAGACAAAAAAGCAACGCTAGACTTTCATTGCATTAGTCCGAACGTGATGTTGAAAGTCGACAATAACGAGTGCTACTTTTTATGTCACTACGAACCCCATTTGAGCATATGCGTTCTTCTTCACTCATCCATGGGTCGAACGTCTATAGATGATGGTAGAAAAACTACACTACCCGCTTATTTAGTCTACATCTACTTTATCAAAGATTGTGGCTTTATTCCAAGGGAAACATCTTGTCCTTCGCAATCATTTGCGTTCTTGCTTTGTGGAGCAAATGCCAGCAATGATATCCTCTGAGTGCTGTATGGTTATGCCGCACTTACTAATGTACTCTTGAAAGTTCTCGTTGGCAGCAAAGTAGTTGGCGCAAGAGTGAAAAGACTATTAGAACTTTCAATGAATGGCAAGTCTAAATACCCCATCGTGGGCTTCTACTCGAGTAGGTAGGCCCAAATAGTTAAGTCAAGAAATTATACCATATGCCAAGATTCTCTTCTTCGTGATTGCCTCTCTTTGGTGCGATATTTTGACGCAGACCACTCTGAAATTTGCTCGAACTTCGAAGCCATGCCAAGTATTTGAGTACGGGATAAAGTCGTGTCGTCCGGGGTCGCTTGTCCGCACCATTGTGAAGATCAGGCGGCCCACTTGGTTTGACACTTTTACCCCTCGCTTCGGACGTATCAAATGCTGAAACGGTTCTTGGTCGAGCATCTGTAGCCGCAAGCGCCGTCTGATGTTCTCATGCGTTACCCCGTTTATAATAAGTTGAGTATCTCTCTTTAGTCTTCTTGTCTTCTCTGGTCAATCACTGTCTTTTATTACATTCTCATCACACTCTTTACGCTGGTTCGTTTTGTATAACATTTTCTTGCAATATAGCCCATCATGTATTTCTACGCCACTGCCTCTCTCTTTCTTCTTGCAACAGCACAGGCCTCGGTCCTGAGCACAACGAATATCGCAACAGTACTAGCCGGCGCTACTTCTCAATCCACGCTCACTATCCCAGCCGATGCTATGGCTGCCATAGCAAAACTTGGGACAGGAGGGTCTACAGCCTCAACCCTCTCCGCGGCAGACAAATCAGCTATCTCGTCTTGCACGAGTACAGCGCAGGCCAATAATACTGCCAGTAAAGCCAATCTCGGTGGAGGAACTGGTTCAGCGGGAAACATTGCATTGTAAGCATCGAAAATTGGGCATCTAAGATACAAATATGCTAATAGATACCGTAGTGTCACGAATAAAATAACAACTCATGCCTGCGAAAGTGCGGGTCAGCAGATAGCCTTGGCCGCTGGAGGAGCCGCGGCCAGTGACACGGATGTCAATCTTTTGATATCAAACGTTGGAGTTTTGAATGCGAACACTGATGCTGCCGGCATCACACGAAAGAGGGATATGGGCTACGCGAGGGCGCTGAAGGAGTATCTGGCAATGAGGAAGGCGCGAGGGTTGATATGAGTAGGGAATTGAAGAAGGCATCTTGAATATTATGACCTTGAGGAGAGCGGATTGCCTCGGTACAATCCTAAGTTAGTTAGTAATCGAGGTATGAAGAAATGGCCTAGCACTTGGTATAACTTGTAGAATGAAAGAAGAATATGTTATCAATGCCCGGGTTTTTTAAGATCATGAGTTTTAGGTTTGCTTATCATTGCCGAGGGGGGCGGGCAACCCCCACTTACTCCTAGGTGCCATTATCATGGAGGGGCAGTGGAGTGGAGCTACTGATGAGTGTATCCGAGTAAACATATTTCTTACCTTGGATACCGTTCTTCCAGACTTCGTTTTTAATTCTAATTTATACTCCCGTTCGTTTTTTCTCGTTTTGGGTTGTTTCTGTGTAACAGTCATAATGGGACAACACTACAAAGATATCGCGGAAATAGCCCTTAAACGCCGAGAAGCTGCAATTCCAAAGGAGTATCTCCTACCTCAAGAATCCCTCTCTAATTTACCTCAAAATTTGACAACAATTCCCAAAACCTCGGGCCACTTCACAGCTGGGGAACTAGAGATCATTGAGACCAACGCTGAAGACATACTTCTCAAAATAAAATCAAAGACATGGACCTCCCTAGAAGTCACAAAGGCTTTTAGCAAAGCTGCTATTGTTGCGCAGCAACTGGTCTGTTCAGGAATGCCCAAAATTCAGAGAAGTCAACATATGCTAACACAAAGAACAGACAAACTGCCTAACAGAAATCCTAATCCCAGAGGCCCTCGCCCGCGCCCAATTTCTGGATGACCATCTTGCAACGACAGGTCAGGTGATAGGTCCTCTCCATGGCCTACCAATTTCTCTCAAAGACTGTATGGTCACCCCTCCCCACCCTTCATCCCTCGGCATGGCCTGCTACGCCAACGAAGCCACATCTGAGGAGACCGTACTTGTCTCCATCCTCGCCAAATTGGGAGCTGTGTTCTACGTCAAGACTAACGTCCCGACCGCCATGATGATGATGGAAACCATTAACAATGTTTGGGGGGAGACGAGGGGAGCTTACCATAGTGGGACGAGCCCTGGAGGAAGCTCTGGGGGTGAGGGTGTATTACTTGCGATGAGAGGTAGTCCCTTGGGTGTGGGGACAGACATAGGAGGGAGCATCCGAATTCCAAGTGCTTTCAATGGACTTTATGGCTTGAAGCCTACGTGAGTTCTTTAAGGTCGATTCTCAAAAACATATCTGACAGGAGTAAAGATTTGGAAGATTCCCAGTATACGGGACGAAATCCGGGATTACGGGACAGGACTTTATCTTTTCCAACAACGGCCCAATGTCTAGATCCCTGGAAGCTATCAAGCTCTACTGCAAAGCTGTTCTCTCAACAGAAATTTCTCCTTGGAATCTAGATCCTAAATGTCTCGCTATTCCTTGGAGAGGCGAGACCATCACGCCTAAAGACCGAAAACTCCGTTTTGGGATCATCTCTGATAACGATGGTGAATGGAGCGTACACCCACCTATTTCTCGTGGCCTTGCCATGGCCAGAAAGGCACTGGAAGCTGCCGGGCATGAAGTTTTCGAATGGGCACCCACCAATCACCCCGAAATGGCACAGGAAATGAACTCTTCTTTCCATACGCTTGGGGGTGCAGCAATCCTGAGCCTGACAGAGCAACACGAGGAGCCGGTTTTCGGGTCTATGAAGGCGTATGAAGTGACGCATAAGAAAGGAGAGGGTAACCTGGGGCCCACGAAATTGAGGGAGATGATTACGCGTAGGAATGCCTTTCAAAAGGCTTATATGGATAGGTGGAACGCAACGGCTGAGGATGGGCAGATCATGGATGGGATTATTCTGCCCTCATCACCTTGGACGGCACCGAGATTGGGGTTTACGCAGAATGTGTTCAGTGTTAACTTCACTGGAGTGTGGAATGTTCTCGGTAGGTGTTTCTCCGCCATTTCATATGAACTGGGATTATCTAACTAACGAACTTTGGGTAGATTATCCGGTTTGCACATTTCCCGTAACTTTCACTGATAAGGATTTGGATCCAGCGAGAACATCGTGGACGCCCTTAAATGAGAAAGATGCGGCTTTGCAGGCTGATTATGATCCGGAGTTTTATCATGGTACGCCCGTAACTCTGCAGTGCGTCGGGAGACGTTTGGAAGACGAGAAGGTATTGCAGATGACGGGTATAATTGCAGATGCTCTCAAGCAGCATGTATAAGGTTGGATATTATGACTGTATTTCAGCATAGAGGTAAATACGTAGACTATAGACACACTGATTTATTTGGAGTACTTAATCAGCTTTTAGAAAAGTCTGTTTCGAGAATATCGAGGGGCCAAAACTTGTCGGTTGCTGCCAATATATTTGAATTATATGTTCTCTTACTTCTCTACGAATCTATCCGAGCGTCAGCTTGAGGAAGTAAAACTTGGCTTTAATCTCTGGATCCCTCAACGGATGTAATACATAAACAACTACGGCTTCCAAATTCATCCCTCTGGTATTTCCTTTCTTCGATATGATTTTTAGTGCCAATGACTCAAGTTAGTAGAGGTATGGTTCATAATGATTACATGAGAACATGAGAAGCAGGACATCGAAAGCAGACAAAATCTACCGGGAAAAGCGAGTAAAAGGGGGGAGTTATTGACTTCTCAAGAAACAACCAAGTACAATCACTACTAGTCAATAAGTTTTAATATACCACCTTGGAATATTCTCTCAATTAAAGCACCCGCGTATGATTTCCAGCACCCATAACATCATAAATTCATGATCTCGTGGAAAGTCTCTATCAATATAGTCCAAGAAAGTGAATTAAAGAAGACGAGGACGAGGCTGTCAATCCCTCGCCTCGCTTCGCTGGTTGCCTCTGGTTACTGTACTATAGCGCAAAAACATCGTCATTGATATCAAACCTCAGCACCACAACCCCAAACTCCATACCAAAAGAACGATTTCCCGGAACACACAAACCAATCAATACAAAATGCCAGCAACACGCCGCTCCCGCACCTCCAGCGGCCCCGCCCTAAAGGGTTCTCAGAAAACCCTCTCTTTCGGGCCTACGAAGTCCTCGAAACCCACCTCCAAGAAGACCAACAAAGTCCCCGCCTCTCCCCTGTCCAAAACCGTCGACATAAACCAAGACCAAGATGAAGATATTGCTGGAGATGTAAGTGGGGATGTAGATGTAGATGTAGGACACGTCACATCATCAGCAGCAATCGCCTCACAAACAACCGCCGAATCGCAGCGTGTGAAGAACGAAGGACCAAGCGCAGAGGAAGAAAAGGCGCGCAAGGTGAGCGATGCGCAGGTGCGGCGGTATTGGAAGGAGAGGGAGGCGGAGCGAAGGGCGCCGAGGGTACATCAGGGGGATCTGGGGGTTGAGGAGAAGGTTTTGAGGTTGTGGGATATGAGTAGTCAATATGGTGTAAGTTGCCCCCCTCTACCATTACCTCTTTCCACCTCCGTCTCTATCTGCATCGATTCCTACCAGCAGGGTGTATTTAAGCTGAGCTATGAATGCTAATGTTTGTTTATTTTATAGCCAGCTATAGGAATTGCACGTACGAAGCGCTGGGTGCGGGCGAATAAGTTGGGCTTGAATCCGCCGATTGAGGTTCTGGCTGTGTTGATCAAGGAGGGGGAGAGGGGGAATATGGGGGGTGAGAGGGCGTATGTGGATGAGTTGATGAGTAGCAAGTTTGTGGTTGGGGATGCGTGAGAAGTGAGTGAATAGATGATGGGATGACTTATGACGGTTATTAAGGCCGGTGAAGACAGCGAGAATTTCATGTACAATGTGCTGGATATGATGGAGTTGCTCGGGGGTTGGTGGTTTGGTGGACTGGGGCGTTTGGTTGGTTTGGCTTGGCTTCTACAACTCTACAACGGCTGTAAACTACGGAGCTACAGATGTTGGGTACTTTGTGGGGGCGATTCGGCATAGCACTCATGGCTTGGTACACACAATGCAAATACATGTCATGATCATCGCAGATTCATTTCCCATTAAAACTCATATCTGCTAAAGCAATTCTTGTTCTACATGCAAAGAAGCAACCCCAAAAGCTCGGCTAAAAACAATCTACATTTGCACCTCAACACGACCCACGCTGCCTGGAGCTGCACCAGATTGCAGGGTTGGCAAGAGGTAGGTGATATCATCCCAAGGATGTCTGTAAAGACCAGTACGCAGTCTCTTTTGATCAAGGTAATGGGCAATCAAACCAATGCTGCGACCCAAGACGAACAGACCGTTCAATACACCCATTTGCATGTAGTCTTCAGCCTCCTCTGGCGTGAACGCGCCGCAGTTGCGCATCAGATCAACGAAGCAAACGGCCACGGCGCCATCGACGTTCAAGATCAAGTTGTCCTTCTTCGAAGTGGTGACCGACTCGACAGCAAGAGCATAGTCGAGCATCTTGCAACTGGGGAAACGCTTCTTGACAAACTCCTTCACAAGCTCGACACGAAGATCAGGGTTGTTGCGGGACTTGACCTTGTGGCCAATACCTGGGATGAGCTTGTTCTGCTTGCGCATGGTGTCGACGAAATCACGTGGGCTAAGGCCCTTGTCGAAGGCCTTGGAGAACTCCTCAGCAGCACCATCAAGAGCACCGCCGAATCTTGATCCAATGGTCAAGAGACCACTGACAAGCGCACTGATCAAATCCTTTCCTGCTCTTGTAGTAATAATCGTGTTCATCGCACCGGAGACGGCTGGACCGTGATCGGCAGTCAACATGAGCACCATCTCAAGAAACTTGCTAGCATAGTCTGGGAGACGACGACGGAACCAGAGAAGCGACATAACACCTCCAATACCAATGTCCTCTCTGAAAACATCTGAAATTGGCATACCAGCGTACAACAGCTCTTGTCCACGGTCATCGGAGATGGTTGAGATGAAGGCAGCGGGCTTACGGATGAGACCAAGTTCTTGAGCCCATGCGTAATCTATGGGGATCTTTGGTACAACGGGCTCTGGTTGTGGGACAATGGTACCATCTTTGACGAGCTTTTGGTAGACTTGGCTCACAAGCTGTGGCAGGTCCTCGAAAGTGTCTGGGACGAAGAACCCAGCCTCTTTCATGGACTTGTTCTTTACGGCGGCGGTCTCGAGCTGCGAGTTGGCGAATGAACCAGCATGTCCGAATTGAACTTCAGTCTTGAACATACTTGCACAAGTCCCAATTGCCCATGCAACGATCGGCTTTGTAATGATTCCTGCCTTTACAGCCTCAATGACTCGGTATTCCTCAACACCTCCAACCTCTCCCAAAAGGAGCAAGATTTTGCATTCGGGGTCGGCTTCGTATCTCAGGAGATGGTCAATGAAAGTTGTGCCGGGGTATCTATCACCACCAATGGCTACACCCTCATAGACACCATCCGTAGTGTTCGCAACAATGTTGTTCAACTCGTTGGACATACCACCGGACTTGGAGACATATCCTACTGATCCCTTGCGGTACAGCTTTGAGGCTACGATGTTGTCCATCATACCACCAGTGTTACCAATCTTGAAGGATCCAGGCTTAATTCCACCGACGGTGGCAGGGCCAATAATGGTAATGCCCTTCTTCTTGGCTACGTGGAGAATCTCACGGGCACGCTGTATTGGTGGTTAGAACCATAAGTAGCGCAATATTGGTTTCTAGACTTACTCTTTCCGGCACACCCTCAGCAATGATGGCAATTGATTTTATTTGAGGATATTCCATAAGCTCCATAGTCGAGGTGTAGACACTTCGAGATGATGCAAAGTTCACCACTGTGTCTACATCACTGTGCTTTGCCATTGCCTTGTTCACATCCTGGTAGACTGGCAGCAGAGTCTCGCTGGTTCCCCAGTACATCTTGCTGACGAATTGACCGCCGAATGTGTATATGATGCCTGCAACCGAAGGCGTTTTGCGCTTACAGATGAAGTCGAAGTCGAGCATGCCCTGGACAGCTCGGGGCTGGAGACCGTAGACAAAACATCTCGTCTTATCGTGGAAGAGGGTGTGTTCAGCACGAGGGCTCAGAGGCCGGCTGGGTGCAGCGAAACGGCGGATGTTGTCATTGGCCGAGTTGCCAGGAGCTGGGCTTGTGCCATTTGTGGTGGTAGAAGGCATCGTGTAGATAATGAGAGGGAGATCTTGAAGAGAGATGAGCGTTAGCAAGGAAATTGGTTTGGAGATAGGTTTGCAAGGCGTGGAGAGACAGGATTACTGCACTCCGTAAGCTGAGTAGAGATTGTCGTACCTTTGCTTTTTCGCGTAAAAAGGACAATCGTTAAACAGGATGGAAAAGCGATGCGATGCGAGGCAATGCAGCTGAGGTGTGATGTGCCAGAAGAGAAGAGGACAATTGGGGACAGAGATAGAGTTATCCGGATGAATTGGAGAATAACAGAAGAGGTGTCGAAGGAGGAAGGACGGCTAGCTGATTGTTGAACAATTAAAGTCAATACCCCCGGGCCGTCAACAAGTTTTGCCTATGTACGGACCACCGAAAGGTATGGTATGTTGAGCGCTCGGAAGAAAAGCGGCGGTGACAGGCGATCCTTACTTCCAATGACTGCGGAAAGCTTTTAATTTGCTGGGCGCAGAATTAGTTAAGCCCTAGTGCAGAAAGCCGAATACCCCAACAATTTTGGGGGGGGGGAGGTGGTGAGAAGCTTCGTTCGGTATCCGTACTTTAGTGGTAAAACAATATCGCATCGCGTCGTCAGCTTCTGCCCTTCATAATCACGAACAATCAATCCATCATCTCCCCTTCACATACCCGCATAAGCCCTCACTCGTCGTCGCACTGCAAACATTTTCCCCATTCAATTCACCTGCTCTTCTTGATAAGGAAGGGTCCCTTTCTGGTATGTATGTTCCGCTTCCTGACTTGTGCTCCTGCCCTTCTAAGCAGCCTTTTCCCCATCGCATCACTGTCTGCACTGGTCAATTGTCTGGAAGCAAGCATAGGAGTTTACCTGAGATCCCCTATTTTCCACTTCACACTAGAGCCCCCATCGGCCGGAGAAGAATGGTTTGTGTGGGCCTTGCTCCTACAAAATACCAGCTCACTTGAAGTGTTTCTGCACCCTTTCCAGTAGTCTTTTGTCGGCAGGAAACCAGTACTTGAGGAGGCCCAGGACTGACTTGAGTCATCGAACAGTAAACTTACCTCAAATCCTTCACAATGGCCGCGAAATCAATCACCGAAGCCGACGGAAAGGCAATCATCAACTACCACCTCACAAGAGCGCCCGTCATCAAGCCATCTCCTCTCCCAAAGTCCAGCACACATAACGCGCCTGCAAAGCTCGCCTCTCTCTACTTCCCCCAAGACGCCGAGGTCTCAGCAATCCTCGACCAAGCCGAAACTCTGTACCCATGGCTTCTCGTTCCCGGTGCCAAGTTCGTTGCAAAGCCTGATCAACTGATCAAGCGACGAGGCAAAAGTGGTCTGCTTGCTTTGAACAAGACATGGCCGGAAGCAAAGGCTTGGGTTGCTGCCCGTGCCGGAAAACCGCAACAAGTAGAGACTGTCGTCGGTGTACTGCGTCAATTCTTGGTTGAGCCTTTTGTGCCACATCCCGATGGAACCGAATACTACATCAATATCAATTCTCAAAGAGAGGTACGTTCAAAACCAAAAATCCAGTCGAATGATGGAAGATATGGACAAAACCTTCGAGGTTTTGCATGCAAGGGAATACTGTTCAAAAATACCTTTCCCCAGCTGTAGCATCCAAGTGGATGAAAGGTCATGGGAATTGCGATCGGGAATAAAAATATATCTTGTGCAAGTGGGCATCTACAACCTTTTATTGTTGCGCCGCTCGGATCCGCATCTTCGGTACAATTATTCTGCTGCGGACGAACGGAAGCTAGGGAACGATTTAGTGCCCAGCCCACATCTCCATTCCATCAACCCGAAATCTAACTGATCAAATCTTGTACCTGCATTTGCATATCCGCTATGGAGTCATTACACCTCTTCTGTTTCTCTTCCTTGACTCGAGGCTGTTTCACGATTTTGTTGAAACCATGCACTGACCAACAATTTTCTTTAGGGTGACTGGATTCTGTTCACACACGAGGGAGGTGTTGATGTCGGTGATGTCGATGCCAAAGCTGAGAAGCTCCTGATCCCAGTTGATCTTTCCGAATACCCTTCAAACGACAAGATTGCAGCCACTCTCCTCAAGAAAGTTCCCAAAGGTGTACACAACGTCCTCGTTGACTTCATTACCAGACTCTACGCTGTATACGTTGATTCCCAATTCACATATCTCGAGATCAACCCCTTGGTTGTCATCCCCAACGCTGATGCTACATCTGCTGCCGTCCACTTCTTGGATCTGGCTGCTAAGCTTGACCAAACTGCTGAGTTCGAGTGTGGTGTCAAATGGGCTGTCGCACGTTCGCCTGCCGCCCTTGGTCAGGCCGCTGTAAAGGCCACTGATGGCAAGGTCAACATCGATGCTGGCCCGCCTATGGAATTCCCAGCCCCATTCGGTCGTGAAATGAGCAAGGAGGAAGCCTACATTGCCGAGATGGACGCAAAGACTGGTGCATCACTCAAGCTGACCGTCCTCAACCCCAACGGCAGAGTTTGGACCCTGGTCGCTGGTGGTGGTGCGTCCGTTGTCTATGCAGACGCCATTGCCAGCAGTGGTTTCGCTGACGAGCTTGCCAATTACGGTGAATACTCTGGAGCTCCAACAGAGACCCAGACCTTCCACTACGCCCGCACCGTTATTGATCTTATGCTCCGCGCGCCGATCACCCCTCAGGGCAAGGTTCTCTTCATCGGTGGTGGTATTGCCAACTTCACCAATGTCGCCTCAACTTTCAAGGGTGTCATCCGAGCTCTCAAGGAGTTCAGCAGTCAACTGATCGAGCACAAGGTCCAGATCTGGGTTAGACGTGCTGGACCCAACTACCAAGAAGGATTAAAGAACATCAAGTCGGTAGGTCAAGAACTGAACCTGGACATGCATGTGTACGGCCCAGAAATGCACGTGAGCGGTATCGTGCCTCTCGCACTCATTCCCGGTCGCTTGGCGCACAGCAAGGTGGAGGAGTTCAGAGGTTAAGCGGATGAGATGATGCATAAATTAGCATTTGAAGCTCTCTGGCATATGTGTTTGTAGAAATTTGTGGCGTCTAAATCCGTTCTTAAGATTTTAGCAAATAGAAAGTCATAATAGTCTTTGATGGACCAATGTTGCTTGCAACTGTGTAGTAGTAATCTCCCAGTTGAGCTTCTTGGCAAGGCATGTGCAGAGTAGAAAAGCGACTTCCTGACAAGATGTTCAGTTCAACTTGAATGAATGAATGACTAGGCGACCTCAGGACTGCGTGATGAATCATGTACAGTACAGTAGGTACAGTACTTAATCATAGCTCATGATGGAATAAGCATAAATTGTTTCACATTCAAACATTGCACTAAGACTAAGGTAGAGCTCCCCGCAAGCACCATACCCGATTCGGAAATAGGCCCACCTTACTCCGTATTCATGTCGTGAAGCAACAATCAAGATTAGGAATCCCGAGAGATCCCAAACCACCACAACTTCCACTTCCTTCCCACTTTCCTTACAGCAATCATCACGACCTCTGGTCCGGCATGCAAAGAACCAATTACTCTCGTTAAGTCTACTTTAGACTTCTTCACTCGTTACTACAGTCTCTGTCTCTACGCTCGCTCGTCTTAAGTAAATAACAATCGTACATCATCTCGGAAACGATCTGCAAAGCTCGGATCGATTGGACACAATGTTTAACAAAGTGGTGCGTTTGGAAGTTTGGAACCCCGCGGTGTCGTCACATTGCAATAATATTGGAGAGAGATATGCATACTCCTCGATGCTCTTCACGTTGTTTCTATTTCTGTTGACTTCTTACTGATACCATCCTTCTCGCCAGATCCAGGTCGCGCTCCTCGCGCTATGCGCTAGCACCGCACTCGCAGTGCAAACTCTTGAAATCAAGGGCGCCGACTTTGTCAATTCAGTCACCGGCAGTCGTTTCCAAATAGTTGGCGTCGCATATCAGCCTGGAGGACAATCCGGATATGATCCTTCTTCTGGCGTTGATCCACTCAGCAATGGGACCGTCTGTCTGAGGGATGCTGCTCTGATGCAGCAATTAGGTTCGTACTGAAGATGCGGCGCATACTGTGAACTGGGCTGATAGTTTTTAGGGGTCAATGCTATTCGGGTCTACAATGTATCCCCGGATCTCAACCACGACTTGTGTGCTTCCATCTTCAATGCGGTTTGTTGATTCCTAAAGTGCCCATGCTAGCTAGGTCTGACAATCAATAGGTCGGCATCTACATGCTACTCGATGTCAACTCTCCATTGTCAGGGGAAAGTATTGACAGAAGCAACCCCAGTGGCAGCTACACTTCTTCTTACCTCAACCGTACATTTGCGGTGGTGGAAGCTTTCAAGAGCTATCCAAACACCCTGCTCTTCTTTTCTGGTAATGAAGTCATCAATGATTTGCCTACAAGTGGACCAAATCCTCCATACATGAGAGTGAGTGCTGCGATGTTTGATTGAATCAACCATAAAGTGCTGACATATCTAGGCCGTGACGCGAGATCTCAAAAACTACATCGCTAAGCACTCGACCCGAAGCATCCCTGTTGGCTATTCCGCCGCCGATGTTCGTGATATCTTACTTGATACTTGGAATTATCTTCAGTGTACCACGGGTAGCGATGCGTCAGATCCTTCTCGGGTCGATCTGTTCGCCCTTAACAGCTACTCGTGGTGCGGTGACTCCTCATTTGAAACATCAGGTTACGATGTTCTCGTGTCGGACTTCAGTAAAACGACCGTTCCGGTCTTCTTCTCGGAATATGGCTGCAACAAACCTTCCCCTCGTATCTTTACAGAAGTCCCGGTTCTATATGGTCCTCTTGTAGCTCCCGTACTATCCGGAGGACTGGTCTACGAATTCTCCCAAGAGGATTCTAACTTTGGTCTCGTCACAATCAACACAGATGGTTCAGCCAAACTCCTCTCGGATTATGACGCCTTGCAGAAGCAATACAACACCCTTAATGTAACCACTCTTCAAAGCGAGGCTGCGCAGAATACCACAGTATCACCGCCTCAGTGCTCCTCTTCGCTGATCACCAACCAAGGTTTCGCAACCAACTTCACGATTCCGTCCCCTCCTGATGGAGCAGAGGACCTAATCAACAATGGCATTAATAATGCTCCTGTTGGAAAGATCGTAACTGTTTCTGATACCAAAGTTACCACGCAGGTGCAGGGGAGCAACGGTCAAGCTATTTCAAATCTCGCAATCACGCCACTGAAAGACGATGAGAGCAACACCCCAAGCGGACAAACGCAAAGCGGATCGACCCCAAGTAGCTCGACCACTAGCTCCGCCCCAGCTGCTACGACGAGCAAGAAGAGCGGTGCTTCGACTCTCCAGGCAAGCTTGGGCGCTCTTCTGGCTGCTGGTCTTCTGACTGTTGTGTTGCTATGATTATACTAAAGCACACTTCGCTTCTTGTGTAGAAATATTATCACGCCATCGATGAGCTATGTGTCTATGGAGGGAGTTGTCTGAAGTTTCACGGATAGTAATTATGGAGCATTTATCGCCAGTCTGCAATCACTGGTTGGTTGAAAAGGGGCCTGGGGCCCATGAATATCATAGATTTGATAATGCGAGAAATTTTGGAATTATAGTGTGCACTTTGACAACTTAATTCAGTGTTGTGAGCTCCCATTTAGTTCCCGGACTTTCTTCACCAACGAAGCCCCTTTCCCTCCACCTAGTGTCTGTCTTGTTCTACCATTGACAGGAAAGCCCGAAGGATGATCTGGTTCAACACCTCCCACGTGTTTCAAGTTGATAGCAAATGCCAGTAATAGCCCAACAGATTTCTATCCCTAAGCTATCGCGAAGTGAAATTCCCTCCCTCAGCTTGAGCACATCAAGACAGCTAACTACACAACAACTCGTCTAACGGCAATCATCTACATACAAGTTCCGTCAACATTGTTTCTTCAACTGTAATCTTAATTGCCTAGCTATCTATCTATTCCATCCAAGCACCCTCTCATCTCAAACCCCGCTTTCTATATTCTGATTGTCAATGACAATCAGGACACCTTCCCTTCTTCACAAGAACCCTCACTTCATCACCGCTCAGACACACCCTTCTGTATCTGTACTCGGCGCAATATAGGACTATCTCTGTTGTTTTGCTGTGGTTGCATGCGGGGTAGGATCGGTCCCAGAATATGCACACGGGGTAAGAAGAGAAAGAGATGGTGTATTTTGTTTTTATGAATGAATGGGTTGGGTTTGGTTTATATTTGGTTGGTTAGTGTGCGAATTTAAGGGGTGTGAATCGAATGGGTTGCTTGAGATTGGAAGAATGACCGATGATTCAAAGCACGGGGGACATCGTCACATCAGTTTCAAAGCTCGCGTGGATATTTGTTTCTTGGATGGACTTGAGGCTGTGTTATTCTTTAATATGCAGGTGGCAGGAATGGGTTGTTGCCGTGAATTATTCATCAAAGTGAGTAATGGGTGATAAGTCAAATGAAAAGGCACTTGCTCGGCAAACTTCACTTCACATAGCATTAATATTGAATCACTCGACTTAGGGGAAAGAGCATATTTATGGTTGTCAATTTCTTCTTCGTTTCATGCCTCATAACCAGAACCCGCCGTGCCTCTGAAGGTATCCAGTTGGTGTAATGCCGCCCCCTAAAACTCCCTCTCATTCCCATTCTTATTTGCGCCCCATCAAAACAACACACATGATGCAAATCCAAAAATACACAACGCCTCCCAAGTTGAGACACCGAATGAAAGAAAGCCAGAGCGCATCAAAGCTTGGTGATAATGTCCCGTGGCGCCGAGTCGCTCAGTCTCCGCGAAAAGGGTAGCTCACTGCTCGATCCCCCACCATCAGGACTACCACTCGGTCCAGGCCCAGGCGAACCCCCAAAGCGCCTCTGGTTCTCTTGC
This sequence comes from Gremmenia infestans, assembly GCA_032629725.1. Classification (NCBI taxonomy): domain Eukaryota; kingdom Fungi; phylum Ascomycota; class Leotiomycetes; order Helotiales; family Hamatocanthoscyphaceae; genus Gremmenia; species Gremmenia infestans. Next base: position 1,062,500 of record JAFEVB010000008.1, read on the forward strand.
ATTCGGAACCTCATTAGCCAGCGAACATGCATGCAAGTAACTTGTTGCGTGCTCCTCAATTCTGAAAGTTCGTTCTTTATCGGTATAGTCTCGTTGAGGAGCATCATTGTGTTCTTCCCTTGAAAATCAGCCAATTCATTGGAGAGCTGGCTGAGACGGCTCTGCTGTGATTCCAGCAACGAGAGGAGGTACTCGTGCCCAGAATCTAGGGGCTCTGTATTTGCTGACTCGGGGAGGTTGGCGAGAGATAAATCCATCAGCTCCATAGGCCTGTCTGAAGCTCTCTGCGCACTCTCTAGAAACTTGATGCGGCGCTCCTGGAGATGGTTGGTCTCCGCCAGATTGCGCATATCTGACCGAAGAAGCTTGATTTCTTTCTTCAAGGTGTCTGCCATCGGACCTACTAACTTAAAATTGCATTCATCTGCGTGTAGATGTAGATCATTTCTCTTTGCTTCGTGCTGGCAACCATATTCCGCCCAGTTGCAAGGTCGAAAGACGTCTGGACACTCTTCATGGTGCTCGGACTCCTTGCACCGGAGAATGTTAATACCACAGTGCTCGCAAGCCTTCAGCTTTTCGTTGCAAGACTCTTCCCGGTGCTGTTCCATCTCTACAAGTAGAAGAGTCTCTTTACAGTCTGGACATTCCACAGGATAGTGCAGACAACCTCGACCGGACATCCGTCTCTTCACAACCTCTTTGCAATATTTCTCGGAGTAGATGCCAGGACACTTCACATTAGCCTCCGGGCAATATTTCTCCATATGATTTTCAAGCATCGACCGAGCGAATGACGACGTACAGCAGGGACACTTGGCTTTTAGAGAATGCAGTTGGTTGTGGACCATTTTGGGGGCTCGGCCAACCCCATCACTGTCCAACGGTGAGCGGTCGATTGGACATAGTTTAGTGTTGGACAAGGCGTCGGTGATACATGCGCGACAGAAGATGTGGTCGCATTCGGTCAGAACAGGATCAACCAGCGGGCACCGACAGATAGGGCACACAAGATTCTCATCGACAGCTCCATCGTAGGTAATGGCTCTTAAGTCGACTGGATGACGAATGTTGAGACTGGATGTTGACGGCGTCCGGTGATGTTTGTATAGATTTGACGATGGAAGACTTGAGCTACTGCCTGGCGTATACGGGGCAAGGTCATCGTTGTCGACTTCAGTAGAGGGAGGTCGTGAGGGGTCTAAAGGGCGATGCCCTGTAGGAGGCATGTTGCTCGTGTGTTCTGGAGAGGGCCCCTTTCCTTCCCTTCAAATACCGATTTGGCTTCAGGCTAAATTGATGTATTGCTACTAAACTTAACAAAGATGCAATGCCAAATAATGCAAGCCGGAATCGAGGATAAGTTGACTAGTTACTCGTAGTCTCACACGTGAAGTGTTGTTCGGAGGAACGGAGGAATGGCGAGTCTTGGTGAAAAGGGGAGAAGGTAAAAGTCTATGAGAGGTCCCAGAATCACAGACTAGGAAGTGTTACAAAATGCCGCATATTTTATTGCACAGGAAGGAAGTCTTAGTGAAAAGAAAGAGGCTCATTGTTAAGGTGATAATCGATCGGTAATAATGGTAAGAAGAGGCAGCCGAGCCGAGTCCATCTTTCACATATGGTCCGCGTCGTTCTCCGTAGAGCCCAGCGCCTCCTCTGATTGGCCTATTCATGGTGAACCGTGAAGGCAGTCTGGCCGCTGACGTTTGATAATCCGAAGGTTGACACTAAACGCTTATAGTTCCAGTCCAGGTTCACACTTTACCACTGCAAGAACTACATTAGTCTACAGAGTTCCAACAATTACTACTGGTAACCAGCAAAGCCTCCTCCTACCTTCTTCCGCGACTACGACGACTATTTCCCTTCGCTTTCCTTTGCCTGCTCTGTTCTTCGTAGCCTACTACTTCCTATACACTCAGCCATGGCAAATCCCAATCAGTACTTCCTGTTGGCGGATCACATCAAGCTCTCCTTATTGGAAAGACAGCGGGCCATTTCATTAAACCTCGAACCGACATCTCAAGATGGCCATATATCCAGATCTTTAGATTCATTGCGGGAAGGATTGGAGAGCGTCACAAACGAACGGATACGATTAGAAGAAGCAGGAGAGACGTCGTAAGCAGCTTAGACCCCGGGCGATGCTTGCGTTCAAGGAAACTAATGAAGAATCCAGAGCATCTCTAACTATGCAAGAAACGGAACACAAACTACAAATACAGTATAATGATTTAGCATCCCAGTTCCGCGGCACTCCAACAGATACCACCGCCTCAACAATGTCCCAACCCAACGACCCCTCTCTTTCCAGCGACTTCACACGAGCCTCCGAACGACCTCGAATTACATCCTCTTCCTCCTTTCTCAAGAAATCTCTCCGCGGTACAGATAACGCAGCCGCAACCAACTCCCCCAAATCAGTCCGCTTCTCAGACGCACCAATCATCCAAGACGAAGACGAGGCCCGAAATGCTCTCTTCCCCTACCGGGACGATCCTACATCTGGTCCTCCCGATCAATCACATCTCGATAACCAGCAAATCCATACCTATCACTCACAAGTGCTGGCTGATCAGGACGAGGCGCTGGATCGGTTAGGGGAGTCGATAGGGAGACAGAGGGAGCTGAGTATTCAAATAGGAGATGAGTTGGACGAGCATGTGCAGATGCTGGATGAGGCGGATGGGCATGTGGACCGGCATACAACGACGTTGAATAAGGCGAGGAAAAACCTGGGGACTGTTGCGAGGAAAGCGAAAGATAATATGCAGTTGACGATTATTTTGATCTTGATCATCATCCTTGTTTTGCTGATTATTATACTCAAATAGTTTGAGCGCTAGACACTGTTATAATATTGCTACATTACTGGTGTTTTTGGGACACGGAGCTGGCTTTGTAAATATTGATGACCTTGATTATGGACGAGTCACAGATCTGCAGCTCTATGAGCAATTGAGTGTATTTCATGCCATTTCATTCCGCTACTATACAGCCCTGCCTGCTCATGTCTGCTCTCACTGTCTGCTCTTAATCCTCAATTCTATAGGCCCGGATCTTGACTCGTACCGTACCTATTTGCACAATCAATCAGCACTACCAGATGAAAGCAACAACAGGAACCCCACCTACTTATGCTTCTTCTCTGCATGGTCTGCAGTCTTCTTCTGCATCTCCTCGATAGAGCCATGTCCCTCATGACGGTCCGCAGTAATAGCTTCCTCGCTATCACTGGCAAGCTCTGGCTTCCAGTGCCCCTTTCCGTCCTTCTGCTTCTGCAACTGGTCTTGCTTGTGTTTTTCATTGGCTTCGGCGGCGTCTGGGTTGTCTATATATCTCCTCGTGTACATCAGCCTCTTTCTTCTTCTGTCTGGCTATTTGCCTGCGCGTTCGTTCAATCCTCTTGGGGAGATAGGGACTGTGGGAAGAACGGAGGGAGACATACGGCGGTCACTCTCCTTCAGAGCCCTCATACTCGAACTCGTGAATGCCCGCGAGGGACTGGCAAACACTGGCCGAGCGGCAGCGAACCTCGAAGTGCGGTAGATGAAGGACATGTTTCTTCTTACTTCTATGCATATCAGTTTCCTCCTCTTTCCTTCTACCTCAATTGCGACTTACAGGTGGAGATGTCAAAGGCAGGGGATGTCAAAGGTAGGAGATATAAGATATCAAGGAGTTGAAAAGTGTAAAGTTGTAGAAAGAAGTCAATTGAAGGGATATTCCGAGAGGACGATGACGATTGACCAACTACCAAGAACTTGAAATGCGCTTAGTTTTCACTATTATTCATCTGAACTCTGTAGTCCAATATTTGTTCAGGTACAGTACAGTAGGAGTGGAGTGTACAAGAACCTCGGATATGCCTCGAGCGAACTCTCACATACGTCATCGAACAAGTGGAATGAGTACCGAGTAGTGGGAGTGAGAAACCGCGAATGAGAGGGCTTTGAAACAAATCATCCGTTTTCGGAGGGTACCTACCTACATACCTAATGCAGAGAGTCAGCTGCTAAGTACTTATCTATCGCCTCACTTGAGGGCATGTTACTGTCACGATACTGTAGGGCCGAATCTCATGATGGTCGTTAGACACCAAAGTTGGGAGGTCACTTGCACAGAAAGGACTGCTCGAGATATTGTGGACTCTGACTCGAAATTCAACATTGGGTATATGTGAATGAAGTACAGTAATATTGACAGCTATTACCGTCCTGTATAATGAACAAGAAGATTCCCATTTAAATCCTTAAACCTATCCCAAATATATATGCCTCTTTGCCAAAAGGAAAGGGATGACCAAATATTGAAGCCCAATACCCCGCCCCAAGTCTTAAAGACATGTATCTCATAAATAAGCCCGTCCTAGATATGATCAAACGCAAATGCACCTATTGCCAAATCACCCCGCTGAAAGCACCTATGACCAACACCAAGGACAGAAGCGCTCATCATCATCATACAAAAGCGCGCAACATTTGTCCACACCAACACCAGGCCGCCTACCCAACTGTTCAATAACCAAGGGGAATCTTGCCAATCCTTGTAGATACCCGAATAAACACCTGCAGAGAGCCCTCTGCTGAAAAAAGGAAATCATTCTATGTAACTTTGGTAGTATATCTTTTTTTTCGTAGACCATGTAAAGACGCCGTTTCGTGTTCCACCTATAAGCAATACCAACCTAAACACCGTCGCCAATATATGCAATGCGCGCTCAAAATCAAACCATCATCCAGGGATGGAAACACTCGTACAAAGGTATCGATATTGTCGTGTCGCGCCGTTCGCAGGCTCAAAGAATTTGGGTGAAGGGCGATGTGTAGAATTTATACAAAGAATTCGATGAGGAGAAATGTGCCGTAACTAAGGAGTATCGATGCCGAGCAGGGGTGCCCGCCCAGGATGTGATTTGACGAGAATGCAGAGAACAATTAAGGGCAGATGAAAGGCAAGCACTACTGATGGATGAGATCAGGGCGGGCAAGTCTACCAACGACGTCCCATTGTCTGGCTTTGCATCCTGGCGGGCGACACCGATTGAGGGGGACTCGACAAGTTTATGCCCCGAGTACTGGGGTTGACGATGGGGATAGCATTACGAACCCGTGTCGCTGCTGGTTGATACAGCTTGAGAGGTGTCGGTTGACTTTGGTAAGAGGAAATGTATGGGTTTGAATTGGAGTTGAGGGAGAAGTGAGAGTCCGGCGTTACTTGGTGCGATTGCGGACTGGACTCAGGGGAACCGCTGGAAAGCGACGAACGATCGGACGAGGAAGAGATCGAAACCATGTCGGTCTCGGTGAGAAGATTCGGACAGAACTCCATATCGTCATCCAGATCAAAGGAGCGCATCGACTCAAAGCGCTGTCGGAAATTCGTCACCACAGCAGCCTCTTCTTCTTTCCTTACGTTGCGAAAGGGTTTGTGAGCAGCTAAGCGTGGTGCTCGGCGCCCACGGCCGCTGTGGTGGGTAGAGGCCGACTGCGCATTCGCAGCATGTTGTTGATGGTTATAATGGTAGAAAGATGACATGGCTGCTCATGAATCTGGGTTTGTCGGTGAGGCAGGTGGCTGTTGTTGTGTTGGGTAATTGTGGGCCGAGTGAAAACAAAGGATCTCGAGAAAGGATCTTACGTGGCGATGCTACGAAGGTGAAGAGCTGAGACGATTATTGGATTGTATAAGATTGTATTATGTTGTGTTGTATGTTGGATGCGATGAAGAGAGGTGGGTGGGTGGGTGGTTGATGATAAGAGGAGCTTTAGGGAAGAATGAGGAGGGGGTTGGAAGGATGGGAGCGAGAGTGAGAGAACCTGGTGTGAAGCCATGGGGTGAGTGAAAGTAACGAGTTAGAGGCGAGTGGCGAAATAGTCTTTCCTAAAATAGTCTAGAGTCAAGCTGGATGAGCCAATGACAACCATTGGTGGCTGTACTACTTGTAGACCTGCATTCCTGCCGATGGACTGCAAAGTCCCCAACGAGTTCCGCAATCAGTGCATCCAGAAGTTGAAGTGAAGTCGGAGCTTTCCGATTCACTCTTCGCTGCTGCCTCTGTACTGGAGTTCATCTGAAGGGTTTTTTCTCTAGATCCTCTTATCTGCTCAGATATACTCGGTACAGTACTGTAGAGTAGGTAAACACGATGCAGCGTTCCGCTGGTCCCGGCCTGGTCTTGTTCAGAGGCGGTGAAGCGAGTCTGGGCTTCAATTATTATTGTTGTCGCTCTCTCTCTCTCTCTGGAAGCCTACTTCACGCACAGTCTGAGGAGTACAATCGTCTACGTTCTTGTGGTACTGCAGCTGAGCCCTCTACACTACACTGCTATATCTACCTAGACTTCAAAATTGTATTTCCGTACATACCTCGCCTCGCCTCGCCCGCCCGCTTCTATATCTGGGAGTCTGGCCCTGGCCCTCCCTCTCGATGATATCTGGAACAAAGCAGCTGCAGCCAGGATGATCGGCGGCTGTTTCGCTTGGTTGAGTTGAACAGAGATGCGATGCATCCCAATTATTGCGTTGCGTTACAGCAGCCGGCGCGGCGTCAGCACTCCAAGAGAAACTACCGCACGATGGCACTGTAAACTTCCCCTTCTGTTCCCGCCCAGCCGCCCTATCCTATCCCTATCCCAAACACGACCCCTCCCCACTTGCAGGCCGCGGCACGCTTGATGCTCCTCCAGTCCACTTCTAGTCCAGTCCGGTCCAGTCCCCTCTGTTTCTTGCGCCAGCCACGCAAACTGCAATCATACAGTATTGTTGCCCTGCAGAGGGGATGGGAGTGGAAGTGTTACCAGCCTATCATCAACGGCCCAAGTATCTAAAAATTGCACATCGCATTGTTCCTGTCCAGTTGTTCATTTAAGCTGCATGCGCCCCCCTAAAGTCTCAGTCCTCACAGGACAACACAGCCTGTCGCGCGCGGACGTTCGGCCTGTCCGCTGTCTCCTTTGCCTGCACACTGCAGGCCTCTGTTCCAGAAGACCACAAGCTGCACCTGCCACCACACCAGTTCCCCACGATGTCTGTGTTTGACGTGCCACCACCTCACCTCACCGCCAGGTGTGACCCCGCTTTGCTACTGAAGATGCCTTTGAAGGTTCAACTGAACTTTCCAGATGCAATTGAGAGATCTATTGATACATATGCTTGGCGAGTCTTCGCATTGCTGGCCTCAGTGGCCTGCCCTGCAACAATTTGGTATGCAGCATCAAGCATCGGTTTCTGGGGGCGGAGGATCCAGATCCATCTTATCGAGTTCTTCCTCGATTCGGGCACGGAGCTCAAAGTGCTGACTGTCTGGGGTCGTCGGCTAGACTTGAAGCTTATGGCAACCTCACTGTACTACCTATTATGTTTATAACGTCGGTGAAGCAATCATCTAACCAAACCTTAACATTGACTTTGGATTTCCCCTCAATAGTCGCTCCCGAGCCTTTTATATGAGTAGCTTTTGGCAGTGCCAGCATATACCCAACTTAGTGAAGCCCTATTGAGGTTCTTTGTTGTGCGTATATACTAAAAGATTGTAAATGTTTCAAACAAATATTTTTGGGTCCGCAATCTTCTCCGTGTTGCAGCCAAGTGTCTACTAGAGCTGCTTCTTACCATGGGGGTTTTCACCTCGATATCACCATCGATGGAATACTCGTAGCGTGCTTCGACTTCTAGACGACCGCCTCTATAAGATATGTTTGCATCGTGCTCCTAATAGAAAACCCAGATCAATAGATAATCCTACTATCGGGCGGTGCATTCCCTGCTCATCCAAATGCTCCCTGCCTGCTACGGCAAGTCCAGTTCAAGATTCTTGTAACGTTAAATAGTATAAACCCAGATATCTTGCAGCAAGATTTAGATATATTATGATTAAGAGTTGAATATCAAACCCCGGGGAACGCACCAGATTGAGACAAACAAACGGCTACTATGACAGTGTCTACTCCAAGACGCCAAGTTTATAAACACTTCACTGTGAGAAGGTTAAAACACCCTTCGTGGACTTGACAACCTTCATATAAATCCAAACTCTTGCTTCATCAGATCCAAGATACCGTTTGCAAGGGAAAATGTGTAATTAGAGCATCGTTGGCTAAAGTGCAAAGACGGGTTTGGTAAGATAGATTTCCTAACGAAACACGCAAGCAAATGGTTGTCAAGCTGTGTCATTTCGCCTCCTATCTCGAGATCCGCATTCGACCGATTAGAGGAGAGAAGAGAGGCATGGTAGAAGGAGCTGGGGAGGGAGGCGAGGAATGGAACAGCTTGGGTGGCTAGAAAGGGAGAAATAGAGGGAAATAGAGTTAAAAGAGTTGTGTAGAAGGGAATGTCCAGCGGCAGACGAAGGCAGTGCCCAGAAACACTAATATGAACTGATTGCTATAGACTATAGTCAGACCCCGAGAAATCTGTAATTCATTGCATTTGCTTAAACTCCTTCATTTCACAATGTGCAGTCTATATCTATCTATGAGGTTGTGGTGAACAACTCCACAAAAGCTACTCCTAGGAACATCACATGCGGGAAGGATCTCGCATGGCTGCAGTTCTAATAGGATAGACACATAGCGGGAATGAATCTAATAGTAAATTAAATAAGTAAGAAATCTGTATTGTCGCGCTACCGTCTCTTGCTTGGTGAAGATATACAAGCCAAATTGCCGACATCATTTGCATCGATCATTGCTCTTCTATAATGCTTCCTCTTCAAAGATTTTGCTGTTTGGATGCATGTGAGGGATGATTGCAGATTTCACTTGAGAAAGATTAGCTAGGATGTCTAATTATGCATATCTAATTGATTGCCAATTCATTTATCCAATCCTCGAGCTTTAACAAAGCGATTGATCTGCTCTCTTGTGAGCTTCTCGTTGTACTGCTCATACACTTCGTAGAATGAAACGAGTTCTTGAGTGCAATCAACAATAGCCTCGATATCGATGTTGCTTTCCGCAAGCCAGTTTGCCAACCTTTGTAATTTTGTACGCGCTCCACCGCTTTGCTTTTCTGGAGCTCCACCTTTGGGCTGGCCGAATGAGCTCAACGCAGCATGTGCCGCACTTGCGATATTACCGGCCGAGTTGTTTGCAGACTGAGCCCCAGTCTGGTTTGGGCGAGGCACCAAAGCAAGTAGAATTGCCATAATTGCGATGATGTGAGGCGCGTATAGGAGAGGCAGGTCGGTCATGCACTGGTCATTTATGATAGACCAAGCAAGAGCAGACTCCTCTTGAGTAAGAGAAAATGTTCCTTGAAGTGCGGTTAAGCTCCTGTAGGGATGATGTACTATCATCTGGGAACTCATTTCGGATATAAGGAAGAATTCGCATTCGCCCAGTTTCGAAGTATCGCTGCTGAAGAAGTCTAACAGCTAAAGTCAGCTTGGGTTGTAGGAGACTAGGGATAGGTAGTACCTGGCCATAATGTCCTGCCCTCGCTCACGACAAGCCTGATGTGATGAGGGCATTCTTCCATCTTGCATGCCAGGTATACTGCAGTTGCAATAACCAAGTATGGATTTGTCCGTCTGATCTCGACCTTTGAATAGAATCGGCGAATGTATAATTGTGCTGTTGCCATAGCTTGTTGTCGTACACCAAGACGCTTTGCGAGCCGACCAATTTCTGTAGCACAGAATGATTAGTCCGATCCATCCACAGGTGAAGCTTTCTATAGTACTTACGTTGGTTAAAATATATGCTGAGATGTCTCAACTGGGCAAGAGGGTACATCTGCACTAGATTCTGGTCCTCATCTTCCAGTTTCTTCCGCAGAACATCTAGCTGCTCGCGGGTGGACTGCCAATGTCGCCGCTGCGTCGACTCCCAGTAATTGGCAGCCATGGTAGGATATACACTTGTCGATTAAGCCATATAAATCGGTGTCGAGGGGGTAGCACGGTTGACGGAGTGTCATCTAGAGTTTCGACGCGACGAAAGAGACATGAAGGTCGAGTTTTCCTGTCATTCGTACTGTAACATTGCAAAGAAACAGCGAAGGAAGGGAGTAATAGGAGCACAGCTTAAGAAGATCAAGAGCAAAGTAAGAAGAGAGAAGCCATAATACTGTATATAATGATTTGCAAGGACAAGCAGGTGCTTGAGTTAATCCGAGCCGACTATCACCATAAAATTGTCTTCCTTATCAGTACTCAGGATACTACAGCGACCCCTATGATGCTAGAAACACGCCATAGTGACGATCTTGGCTCAGTGCTTGTTTTCTAGATCTACGCAAGTTTGCGGCTATACACAAACACAACGTATGCCTGCCCGCACCTGTACATTCATGATACCCACTTCGCTCTCCCGGTCACTGTAGATTGTATCTGCTCTGTCAATTGGCTCTGGCCCTGGCCCTTTATGCGATGAGCCTCAGATGATAGGAGGTTGGAATAAAGGGTCAGCATGGAGATCCCGGAGTCCCAGAACTCTCGGGACGCGCGCATCCAGCAATTATGGCAGAAGTTAGATCCGCAGAAGAAAGGAGAACTGGACCTCAATGGCTTGAGAAAGGGGCTCTCTCGAATCGACCACCGTGAGCAAGCTAGCGACTTAAGTTTTCTCTTCAGTCTGGAAATGCTAACTAAGCGGTCGGTATATAGCCCTCAAAAACGCAGATGATATGCTCAAGGATATCGTCAAGGCCATGGACAAGAATGGAGACCAGGTCATACAATACGAAGGTATGGTTGGAGCCTCTTATTTGCTCTATTCGCTCTGTTGCTTCTTCACCTTCTCAAAGTTGTCAATTTGATAGGGCTTTCCCAACAACGTCTGCCGGACTTTGGCTGACATGACTTCTGGATAGAATTCCGTACATTCGTCGTCAACACCGAGAGAGAGCTACTTTCCCTCTTCGAGTCCATCGACAAGGACCACAACGGGAAGATTGATAAGGACGAATTGAAGGCTGCGTTCAAGAAAGCGGGTTTGGCTGTGCCTAACTCTAAGCTGAACAGATTTTTCTCGGAGGTTGATCAGAACAATGATGTTAGTTTATACCTAGTGTCTTATATTAATTACTAATTTTATCTAGGGCTATATATCATTTTCGGAATGGAGGTAAACACTGCAATTTTCCCCACGTGGAGTCTGCGCTGTACCCTGTTTATTGGCACATATGATAGTACAAAGTTTCGCTCCAGTGGAGATATTAAGACAACTTCTCGAGAGGGCCGGGAAAAGTACCGCCGCACAGTATTGCCCACTCCGAGTGAGAGATTCTGATCGATTTGGAACATGGATCTCGGCGCCCCTCGAAAAGCTCTTAATCATAAGCTTGCGGCGTAACTCTAACTTGATCTGTGTGCTAATGCATGCGGAACATGTGCTGCTGTTGCCATTAATACCATTACTAGGCTTTCTCTCCTGTTCTTTCTCTTTGGTCTTTCGGTTTCGAGTTAGGCTTGCCTGCGAACTCTAGGACTCGTCGCGCTGCCCGTATACCAAACTAAGGACGCCAAAGTGCGACTTGAAGTCATAATTAATTCACTGACTGACATTTTGATTCTGACAGGCACTTCCTGTTATTTCTTCCTACACACACCGAGACGCCTGAATTGAAGGCGGTCTTATCGTACTATTCGTCGACGATTACACTGAATTCTGAAGGCGACAGCAACGTCAGCGAAGAAACATTAGAGGGTCTAGGTAGAACACGATTTTCGTTTATAATCTCAGCCCTCATCGGGAGTCTTTTTGAAATCACCGCAACACTGCCCAGCAAGCGAAGTCGTCCCTCCCCATCCCCAGAAGACCTGGGCATCGCAACTGTTCAAGACGCAGCAACTGGCGCCCCCATCGACGGAACCATGTTGGACCCAAGTAGAGCTCGCCTTGCTGAAGCAACTCTGGAGAGTGGACTGGAGGCTCTACCACAGCCAAACGGAACACCGAGCACCAATTCAACTATCAAGCAGCAGGAGCTGTCGGGACTAGCTCAAGTCCTTATCGCCAGGAACAAGAAGTCCTTCCTGCAAGAAATCACGCCCGATCCCGGTTAATACAATTCTCTACTTTATATTTTTTTGGCACGAGACTTTGCAGATGTATGGATTTCATACTAACATAATTGCTCTCCAGGATACTTCCTCGCAGGTGGGATCGCAGGCGCAATCTCTCGAACTTGCACAGCACCTCTCGACAGGTTAAAAGTAGGCACATATGCGAGGCATTAGTACGTCACTAACCTACCCTAGGTCTACCTAATCGCCAACATCAGTACTCCTGCGAAAGAAACCGTTAATGCAGTGAAGAAAGGCAATGCTGCGACTGCAGCGAAACATATTGGCAGACCTTTGGTTGATGCTACTAAGGAGCTATGGAAGGCCGGTGGGATGCGTAGTTTGTTCGCCGGTAAATAGACTCGAAGCAAGCTCTGAGTGCCCACTAATATACCTAGGAAATGGGTTGAATGTGGTCAAGGTTATGCCCGAGTCGGCGATTAAATTCGGCTCTTACGAAGCAACAAAGAGAGCTTTGGCACAACTCGAAGGTCACGGCGATCCAAAAAAGATAAACCCCTACTCTCAGTTTGCCGCGGGAGGAGTTGGTGGAATGGTGTCCCAGTGAGCAGCCATACCTCTAATTCATATTTGCCGTCATTGACTTTGAACCATAGGCTCTGTGTGTATCCGATAGACACTCTCAAGTTTCGGTAACCACATCCCTTTATTTCTATCATCACGCGGACGCTTACCAACCCTCAGAATGCAATGCGAAACTGTAAAAGGGGGTCTTCATGGCAATGCACTGATCATAGCGACGGCTAAAAAGATGTACAAGCAAGGCGGCATACGATCCGCCTACCGTGGCCTGACCATGGGTCTTGTTGGGATGTTCCCGTACTCTGCGATCGACCTAGGCACTTTTGAATATCTGAAATCTTCGATAGCAGCCCGAAAATTACGTATGGGCTATAGCCAGACAGATTCTGCCCCAGGTTCATTTGCAACCGGCTGCATTGGCGCGCTCTCGGGATCACTTGGAGCAAGTGTTGTCTACCCAATAAATCTACTACGGACGCGACTACAAGCTCAAGGGACCGTATTACATCCTCCGACCTACGACGGAATCTGGGACGTCGCACAAAAGACCGTTAAGAACGAAGGTGTTCGAGGGTTGTTCAAGGGCATCACACCAAACCTGTTAAAAGTAGTGCCAGCAGTCAGCATTACTTACGTGGTCTACGAGAAATCGAAGCACATTTTACAACTCGAGGAGTGAGAGGCTATTCGCTCGACGAGAAGGAAGTGTGAATCAGAAACACGCGCATTCTATTCCCAAGCCTCGAAATGGGAAATTGTACTTCCTGGCCTTCAGGTTCTGTTGCCTCCGGTACATTATTTTGACCGTACTAGAATAAGAAGGCGGTTGCATTGGCCCGGCGTTTACTAGCATTTTTGGGGAATTATTGGCGTTTGTAGGATACCCGACGGCCCTATCATAGGCATACGGAAGATGCGAAAGGGCCTTGCAAAGGATGAATTATCATACAGTAGGGCCGAGAGGCTGGAGCACATTAATGACAGTACCATCGAAACCAATACAGATCTGAAGATGCGACCCACGCACATTTGACTTGTAAAAATATGTGATTTCTGGATAGCTTCATATTGCAAGAGTTTAGGCTAAGATTTATTCAATTGATTCCCCTTCTCATGTACCCCATGGCACTCTCTCTATACAGCTTAACTTGAGAATCTATCTTACATGAAGAATACAACATTAGAACACCATATAGAACTAAGGGCTGCTACAAGATGTAGATAATCGTAACTCCAGCCTCATGAATAGTGACTACCTCTTAATTTTATAAGCTGACTTGGTAATGACAGCCCAGCGGTATAAAGTTTCTTATATCTTACCTCCCACTTCACCATATTCTCGATTTTGCGCAGGCCGATATTCAGCGTAGGAAGTGCCAGGACTATTGCCTTGCCATCATCTCCTGGACCGAAAATTGCAGGGAGAGTGTACCTTGAGTCCGCAGGCGCAATATGCTTCAGCAACCTCTGCAAGGGGTCCCGCAGTTGAAAAGGAAGCGACATCTTGAATAAGGGGTGATCCTCTGTGCGATAGGGACGGATGAAGAGAGGCACCTTGCAGTGATTCTGTATACGAATCCAGTATCGTCCATCATAAAGTGTCCATTCTGACCAAGAAGGTTCCTTGCGGTGGGGAAAGCTGATGACTGGCATGGCTGTGCTAGTACTGTAAGGCTGTCGAGAGATGAACCATTCACACTTTGCGCCATTGGTAAGACGCCTGAATTGAACCCCTGCTAAGGTGAACTTGTGTGGTTCCAAATCCAGCTCTTCAGAAGGCCAGAGTTCGGGAAATACCCGCTTCACGGTACGGTGCAGGACGACCGTCTGGATATGTTCTTGGGGCGTGATTAGCATGATGATCCGCTTCAAGACGTTCGCTGCCACCAGCTTCTTATCAGTTAGACCGGGTATGGCAGTGTCGTTCATATCGTTGAACTGCACGTTCAGAACACCGCTGCGGGTGTCGAACCGTTTGATGCTGCACTGTGAAAGACACCACTCCGTCATCTCAAGCTGTGTATTGGCCGATTCCCGGCATCTTTTCAACAGCTTGATAAGGGCAGACTTTGTCAGGGCAGCAGGCATAGTATGTGACTTGTAAAGATGCCTGATTGCATTCCTTGACGTGAGCGTAGGATCCATGTTTGTATGGTCTTCGAACCACTCTATTCCCTCAGCCTGACACGTAGCGATCAAACGCTCTTTCCCAAAATCTAGAAAGGGTCTATAGACTCTAATGCCACCAGTTTCGGGGATAGGCTGAGGTATTAGCTGCACCTTTGGCAATGGTTGGCGTGATTTGTGTTGCAAGGGCGCCCTTCTTCCCCTCCATAACTTAGGGGTTATTCCACCACTCCCGTTAACGCCATGTATACCATAGCATTCCGGGATTTCGGAATCAGATTTCATTCCCACAAGTCCAAGTCTCTTATGACCATTGATCAATCTCATCATCACAGTCTCTGCCTGATCATCTTCATGGTGGGCAAGGAACAGCGAATTGATTCCATGATCTCGACAAGCTCTGCCTAAGACTTGGTAACGGTATTTCCTGGCTAGAGACTCAAAATTAGGCATTTCCGCAGGCTTGTCAGAAGTGGGCCACTTTATTTTCAAGATGGTGGTTTTGAGACCTAGGAGGAAGCATTAGTCTCTCTTGATAAATCATGAATCTCTTCAATACCTTGTTCCTCCAGGACCTTGGCGACAGCTTGAGCCTCAGCTGCACTGCCCATTCTAAACCCATGATCTACTACAAATGCTTTGAAGGTTACTTGGCGTAGAAAATCTAGCGAGGAGACATGATTCTCGAGGTTTAGAGAGTTTGTGGTGTTGGAAAAGCTAGAATGCATCTGAGAGCAAAGAGCAGCCAATGCCATGGAATCAACCCCACCGCTGATGGCAAGACCTGATAGCACCAGTTCAGCTCTGAAAATGTAGATTTTTTGACTTCTACAATGGAAGATACGTACCGAAAGTCGCCGCCTGGTTGGCACTGTAGCTTTCGGACGGCCTCCATATTTTAGATACAGCAGTCACGAATTCCGCAACAGAAATCGGACGAGATGGGGATGCAAAAGTATTCAGAATACGATTAGGGGTACCCATTCCATTCTTGAATTGAGACTTAGCACTGAATTGAGAAATAGTGATGGTGATGGTTGTGTACTGTAAATTGAGACGCGTCCCACCAGTCCAGTCCCCAGAATAAAAATATTTATGGAGACAGACGGGTTCTACCTTTACAGTACCTCATACAACCAACCATGACTTTCCACAGCTCACACCGGCCTCGGCCGCTGACTCTACCTTGATCAAAAAGGGACTTCGAATACCAATTACTCTTCATAAACTGCCATTCAAGGCAAACACCCATAATGTCCTCCCACTCCAATCCCGCCTTCACCACCGCCCTCCTATCCGGAGCCCTCGCAGGAACCACCGTCGACCTCTCCCTCTACCCCCTCGACACTCTCAAAACGCGCCTCCAATCCTCCGGTGGCTTCCTCGCCTCAGGCGGCTTCTCAGGGATATACCGTGGTGTCGGCAGTGCTATCATCGGGTCTGCGCCCGGCGCGGCGCTCTTCTTCTGCACCTACGAATACTCAAAGAGCTTCCTGGCAGCGCGGCGGCAGGCAAACCAGATTACCGATGGAGGGTTTATGAGGGAATGGGAGGCTCCTCTTGAGCATATGCTCGCCGCGAGCTTGGGCGAGGTGGCTGCGTGCGCCGTGAGGGTTCCGACGGAAGTGGTGAAGCAGAGGGCGCAAGCGAATCAGCATGCTTCCTCACTGTTGGCTTTGAGGGCCATACTATCACAGCATAGGGGAATTGGTGTCTCGGGGGTATGGATGGAAATGTATAGGGGATGGTCTGTTACGATTATGAGGGAGGTGCCGTTCACGGTGATACAGTTCCCGTTGTGGGAGTCCATGAAGGAGTATAGGCGGCGGAAATCAGGCAAAGATGAGATTGGTGCTTTGGAGAGTGGGCTTTTTGGCAGTGTTGCGGGAGCTATTGCCGCTGGGTTTACGACTCCGCTGGATGTTCTCAAGACGAGAATGATGTTGGCTAAGGAGAAGACTGCTGTAATCCCTTTGCTGAGGGAGATATTGAGGACCAGTGGACCAGGAGCCCTTTTTTCGGGAATCTTGCCCCGGATCCTGTGGATTAGTGCTGGGGGAGCCATATTTTTGGGGTCTTACCAGGCAGTATCAAACGCACTCACTGAAAGACGTTCCAACATTGATAAGAGTAACGAGAATCGCTTTTAACGGTAGTCACAGGGCTCTTCCATCCGACTCCCAATCTGTATATTACTCGATGACACAGGTGGATCTTGCGTTGTCGAGCATAACTTGTAAATTATTTGACTAAACATAAGTTTCCAATAAGTAATAATAGCTCAGACTACCAGTTCCTTGGTCTGGTACTTGGTGAAATCCATAGCACTTGGAACAGTACATCAAATCAAGACTAGTATTTATAGGAGTTTTGATTTCAAAACAGTATTATAATTCTAAGCTATGTAACAAGGTATATTCACCCAGATATCTACCCGAAGCCAAACCATCGTAATATAATGTGATCATGGCGGTGCAGCCTGTGCGTCTCGAGGACTCTCTGTGGAAGGCTCCGGGGGCTTCACTTGAGATATTTGCTTCCTACCATTGCTTTTGTAGTACAGCATTACATCCGCACCTCCCTTCCAGACGTGGGCACGCAGAGTTGCAAGACTCATGGTGATTGGCAATTTCTATCTTGATGTTAGAGTGTGGAAAAGATTCAAAGAGGAAAAACTAACCTGGTCATAACAATAAAGCTCTAGATATTCCTCTGGCTTCAAGGCATCAGGGTCTGGTGTCTCTGGAGCTGCTTCAATGCGTTCTGCAACGTAGGCAAGAATCTTCTTGACCCGGAGCATTCTGTTTGCATTCAAGCGAGCGTTCCCATCTGGTCCAGCGATACTGGGCAGCAGGTCTTGCCAAGGCTGTAGGATAAACGAAACCTTCACCGGTTCCTTAAACGGGATTTTGTTCTATGGTCGTGTTATTTGATTGCCTTCAGCCATTCATGAATGCAGTCTTACCCTTAAAAGTAGATCCCCAACCCACATAGGTGCTCGCTGCTCTATCAGACTTGCATCTTCACCAACCGTTGCAACGGTCCCTCTGTACAAGTCCGCACTACCACCAGAGGTCTCCTCTTGAACGATGACCGTAGTCATAGGCGGGTGTTTTAGTACAGGCGTCTCGTTTGGTAGGCTAGGCGTGATACCACTCTCAACCAACCGGTCTGGATTCTCCAGTAAGGCCTTGTCGTATTCGTTTTTAATCGTCTGGACTACGCCAAAGAAATTATCATCGACTTCTTTCTCCTTTTCGCCATTTTCGGATGTGTCCGAGCCATCTTCCACCTTCTCATCTACTACTACAGGCTTCTCGATATTTGTGGATGGTGATCGTCCAAGCTTCTTGCTGCCGAAAGACATCCCCATGCGAAATTTCTTCCCGAAGAGAGTGTTGGTGTCCTTACCACCATTGTTCTCTTTGTCAACATCAGAGGGCGATTTAGGTGGTTTCTCATCTTGTCCTTCGCCTGGTGTAGCTGCTGACTTTGCAGCCGTCTCGGCCGCGATCACTGTACTTGAGAAATAATCGCCATCCTTGTCACCAGAGACACGGCTTGTGTAAGAAACTCGTTTATCAAGGGGAGCACCATCCTCAGGAACGCCAGGCAAATGATTCATAACTGCGGGTGTTGCAACACCAATCCCCATACCCGGGGTCATAGGATAGGAATTGCCATTTGCTCGAGGTGTTACTGTAGGCGGTGTGCCTTCTAACCAAGCTTCTTGGGTGAACGGAGGCAGTTGAATGGACGTTGGTGCATTTGCACGTTGAACACCTTTCTTTACGTTCTCGTTAAGTTCCTTACGATAATCCTCGTCTCTTTTGATTGTTTCATCAATGAGATTTGCGAATATGTATCTCAAGACCCATTTCCCCAGGTTGACTATGCAATGGTTAGCAAGTGCCGCTCATTTAACTCCAGCTACATTTCTGGACGTGACTCAATGCTTTTGACCTACTTCTTTGGTCGTCTCGAAATTCAACCGGCTCTTCCAGCTCGAGCTCATCAGCATACATTTCCGCATCGAAGCAGTTGTATTCCTCCAAGACCACAGCCAGACGGCCCGTTCGAGTATCTATTGAGCACCAAGGCGCAACTGCTTCCATGGTGTTGACCTCAGGCTCCACATCTTCGAGATGTCTTTTTCCAAAAGACTGAATAGGAATACACTTCTTCGCATTAGCATCAGGTCCGAGACTTTTCTAAACTATGACCTACTCGTAACAAATCCCATAACAGCACATCTCCAGCGGTATCCAACGTCAAGGCCCTCCGCCTGTCATTAAGTAACTTGTGTTTGACCAAGCCATGTTGACCTTCGATTGTCTCTTCAGGCAGAGAAAGAATTGGCACGACAAGTCCTATGTCTGGGTCAACAATTATCTCGGACCCTTTCCGAGCTGCGCTCAGCGCGGAAATTGTGGTCGCTGTATCCGGATCCCTTGCTGCAACCGAAGGAAAACTTGCAGTATTTGAAATCTTCAAGATTGACTGCGCCGGTATCTCCTTTTTTGGATGGCCATTAGTTGTAGGTGGTGAGAGCTGCTTTGGACGTGACGCTATACTTGAGGCACGCTGGCGCCTATAAGCTTCTGGTAACTGAATATCCGCGCCTGTATCTACGTTGGACCATCGATTAATGGAAGAGCTAGAAGTTGCAGTCCATATATAGTCCCCGTGAGCAATTACTTTGTTGACACCATCGTGCTCCTGAGCAACAGCCAAAGAAAGACCGTCATCCATCTCACCGAGCGTCCCACGAACATCAGTCTTCACAACAAGCCCTGACCTGTCGCCACTATAAAAAATACCAAGCTGTGGGTCATCTGAATAGAGAGACCAAACACTATCATTGTGCATTGTCAAAGTATGCATGCACCGACCAGCGGTGACGCTCCAGACTTTCACTGTCTGGTCTGAGCTGGCAGTCATGATTGTGTCGCCAGTTTCATTGATTAGAATATCCCTGATGTTGTCCGTATGGCCGACGAATTTGGTGACCCTCTTTCCGGACCTTGGATCCCATAATCGTACAATAGATTCAGGGCCCCCACTTGCAATTACGCTTCGGCTAGCACTCAATGCGTAGACAGAGCCCTTTTCGCTCTTCTCCTCGTCTCCAACCTCTATCTCGAGTTTCTTCCCTGCTCCACTAAGATCCCAGAGGCATATTCTGCGATCGAGTCCACCGGATGCGACCCAGTCTGCCTGGGAATTGGGTGTCGCGAGACACTTCACGTAGTCCGCATGCTGTCCGATAGTTTGTGGTGCCTCCAAGTCGTCCGAAAAGGGACGCCAGACTTTCACAGTCAAGTCCGACGACGCCGATACCAAAGCAGTATTATTTTGCGCAAGCACTATGTCATTCACCCAGTGTGTATGCGCCTGTGTTTGGGCGCGAAAGGTCGTAGATGCCTGTGATTTTGACGTCGGCTCTGGCGGATCTTCCGCGGACTCGAATGGATTCTCCACATCAGGCGAGCTCTCGAGGTTGAGGTTGAGGTTCCATGCGCATATTGCTCCATCCCGGCCACCAGAATAGCTGCAAATTGGTCAGCTTCGGAGGCCTTTAAGCTATAAATGATGATCGAGCATCATCGAAGTCCACTTACAGAATGGACTGGCGACTGTCTACGGCAAGGCCGTTGACCCCAAGACGATGCCCGCCAGGCGAGTTGGCGAGGGGAAGCACATAGGAGACCCTCTGTTTTGCCTTCTTGGCCATGGCGACGACGACTTATCGCCGAGATAGAGCAAGTATGCACATGCACATTAGTTTGGCTGCAAGGATATGGTTGTCGCACGACCAATGCCTGTATGTACACAAATACGTATGGGATAATAAGACTGGCGCGACTTGGAAATACGTTGAGGAGTCGACTCAAGCAAGGTAGGTCTAAGTACTGTGGTGTGGGGTGTGGTTCCATGTTCAAAGGCAGTAGGTAAGTCGTGCCGCATTGCATCAGGCGGGCGGGACACCAACGCGAGTGGTAGGTCGAGCCGAGGTTGACAGCTGTGGGCATGGGGCCGGCCCTTGCATGGTAGGTAGGTACTGTGTGGCTTTTTATATTCGAAAAGTCAGCTATAAAAGGTTACCACATTGAGATCACGGACATTCATATTTCGGTTAGTGCTTCGTACTTCGAAGTACGTACTTCGAGCAACTGCATTACTACTATTAAGTCTCCGTCTCTATTGTATTTCTCCCCGTGTGACACCTGCCAGACCAGGTAATCAATCTACCATGACTCCTGAAGTATATAAACAGATTGGGTATCTTTCGCTGCCATTCCGAACGCCTAGTATTGAAACATGTTATAAGCCTTTGCCATTCCATTCAAAGTCCCCAAGAAACCCCCTGTTGATCAACACCGCGGCAATAATTCTGCGCTGTTGTAGCATGTCACACTCATCGTAACATGACGTGTCTAAGCCGAGGGCAACACAGAACGCATTCGTGCAGACAAAAACACCACAGTCATAACCGTTGCTCTGGTGTGCGCATGCCGTCCTTGGCGTGTTCCACTCAGCTTCGACATACTTCTCCCCAAGCTGAAATTTGAGCCACTCTCGCATGAGCTTGATGAACGAGTGTGGACTTCCGCCCATACTGTCAAAATACTCAATCGTCTTCGCAATTGGGCGTACAACTCCGACCGTCCAATGAGAACCCTTGCAAATTGGAACGAAGACGGAGTCAACATCCAGCAAGGACGTGCCAGGGGCTTTCTTTCGTCTCATGAGACCCTGAGTGCTGCTGGGCCCTTTCTTGATGAGGTTTTCGTAAAAAAAGCTGTTGTGTGCGATGAATTTCGGAACCGTGCTTGTAGGCTCCTCGAACTCCTTTGCCTGGGCAATGGCTGCCCTATTTGCCGCATCTACCACCCATTCAATATACGTGTTTATGATCTCATCATTCAGCCAGGCACGCTTGCCCAGTAATGTTGCGAAATCCTTTAGTCTCAATTCAGTCCCACCAATGGAGGTTGTAATAATGCGTTGCGGGTCAGTTGAAAATATGGTTTGATTGACCACGTCGTCCCATTCAAACTCCAGAGGTTGTACCAAGGCTTTTCTTGGCTGGCGACGATGTAAACGAAGCTCTCTAGCAGCACGGAGCATTTCTTTCCTTTCCCTAACCTTTCGCTCCTTAGCCATGTTCAGCCGCTTCTCGCGCACAAGCCCTGAAGGAACCAACAAATTGCCCACTTTTTGATCTCCATCTAAGTCAAGCAACCTGCTCAGGCGCTCTGTCAGTTCCGCTGACTCGTTCACATCATTTGGCGTGAGATAATCGTCCCGTGGTAAAGAATCAGGTGTCGTTGGCATTCGATAAACTGTCGATTTCCGAACAGCGACAGCAGACTGTTCAGATTGAGGCGATGATGATCGCTCTGGAGTCAAGAGCGAGTCCGTGGCTTTATCTTGCCTTTGATATATAGGTTTGCGATGGCCGTCGCGCTTCTGTGCTGATTTGCGAGCGCTCCGTGAGCTGGTCGTGTTCGGGTCTCCAGAAGCGCCAAAATCGGGGGGCTCCCAAAAGTCATTGATTCTTTGGGTAGCCTCACCCTCGCTGTTGCATCCGGAAATATCCAGAGTCCCACATCCATTCTTTCTAAGTATATCATCAGTCGACTTGGACCGCGGTCCCCTCTCCTCTCGTCGATGCCTGTGTTTTGAACGTTTAAGGGCAGTTGATCCATCGAGCCTTGGCCTTGACGCTTGTGTGAGGGTATTCGTGACAACTACTACTGTATAAGCACAAGAAGGCCGTTGGCGTCGAGGACTTACCGTCTTCCGATGTCGGTGTCATATCGGTATATGTAGTTATAGGATAAAATTCGGAGCACCACCTCATAACGCCAGTGACGGCCTGCGCCATCGTGCTGTATATTGCGCCCATGACAGGCTGCGGCGGTGGAAGATCCGGTGGAGGCAAACGTGGTAGTAGAGGCTAGTCTGAACGTCAGTCTGCCATTACTTGCAAGTGCCTCAAACGCGATGCAATGCGACGGCGATGAATTACCTTATGAACAACAGCAGAGTGGCACGGGATGAGTTGCTCAGCTGCTTTTCGTTTGAGCCTACTCATTTCGGAGTACGAGCGGAGCGATTGAAGGTTCGGGTTGATTTGGGCATTGGTGCTTGGAATGTATCGAGGGTGAATTTACTGGTTGCGAAAGGGAAGAATGCATGTCTCAGGACTGACAAAGACGGAGGCTGAGATATTTGGAAGGGGCCGGGAAAACCCTATTCCAATCGAGCCTAGTGTGATCCCTGCCTCGCGCCTTCCCCGCCTTTTCTTCATGTTGACGCATTATGCTTGTCCGTACATCCTGTATTCACTTACTTACTATACTCCGTACTCACTCAATCATTCACTTAATCACTCACTTATTGCTTAACCACTCCATACTATGCAAGCCATACCTCACTTTTATTCCAGTTTTGAGATAAAATACATTCATGTCAATATGCCACCAACAAAGCTCAAATCAACGCCCATTCATAAATGTGCCGTGCTCTCACCTAGCTTCTTCGTACAAAATGATCCAAAATACTCATTCAGTGCGTCCACTGGCCCACTCCCTTCAACCAAACTTGTGACAATGCCAACATATCCGTCCGGTCTCACAACGATAACACCACCTGTTTCCTCATTTAGACCCATCTTCGCATGCGCTGCGGCCGTAGCATCAGGCACTCTCTGATCCCAGATATCGTCCGCGTAGATATGGTCCCTATACCTAGCCAAGATAGGAGGCACATCTCTTGAAATCTCAACATCGCTCCTTTTAGTATTAAAAATCGTGCAGAACGTGAAGAAATGGCTGTGGGGATTGTGACGCTCATGATGAGACACTGAGTCAATGTCAGGACGTAAATACGAGCTGAAGAATGACCACTTCTTCTTGAGATTTTCCACAAAGTCTTGAAGTGCCTTCCCAGATGACGAGGGCCTTCCTGCAAATATGTATATTCGAAAAGAGCCATTGACAGGGATTTCTTGTTCCAGGTGCACGACGTTGGCATCAACAACGCGGGTAACATTGGAGTTGATGAGAATGCGCCCTGTGCGGAGTTTGTGACCACTGGGATTGATAAGGTTCGACTGTGCGGGATGAGAAGGGGACCAGTTCAGAAGGTTTGGGTCGTATGCTACTCCATATCCGCTAGTAAACTCGCAAGACTCTTTGAAAGTCTTGATGAACTGGTTTTCTTCCCCTCCATTGTCTTTAGTCTGATCACTCTGCTGGGATGCTGCTGCAACATCTTTTGCGGCCGGGGCTCGTTGCGAGAATAGGGCCGCATACTTGGCATCAAAATTTAGAAGATTCTCGGCAATGAGTTTTCTTTCGGGTTCGTAGGATTCAAGCAGAGATCTATCAGCAAAACCTGCTTGGACATGATGGATTTTCCAAGCAAGATTCAGTGCATCCAGGAAGGCTGTATTCATGCCCTGACCAGCTTTTGGCTGCAACTATTAGCATGATCTCGTCTCCTCTAGAACAGCAACTTACGCTGTGTGTATGGCAAGCATCTCCTCCCATAAAAACGCGATGGTCAAGTGTGTATTTTTCGGCGATTCCCTGTCCTATGGGATACACAGAAAACCACTCAACTCGTTCCCATTCAATGCTGTATGGCTCAAGGATTCGTTTGGCAGAGTTCTGCACCTCTTGTTCGGTTTTAGTCGTCCGTGGATTCCAGTCTTTGTCTGTTGACGAGGCGATCTGGATATAGAGACGAACCATATCGTTCTCTCGTGGAATAACCATTATTGAGCCGTGCTCTGAATGAATTGTACATTTCATCTGCAAAAGAATACTGGTTAGGCTTACTTGCTGTGCTAAGAGTCAGGCAGTACCTACTTTGATATCTGGAAAATCCGTCTTGACGACACCATCCATCACACCCCAGACATGCGCGATTGGATCCTTATGCTTGATTCCGATCTTCAATTGGTCACGCACGAATGATCGTGCACCTTCGCCACTGAACAGGTATCGCGCTCTCACGGTTTCCTTCCCTTTCCCATCAACGTGCTCCAAGTCTACCTCCACTGGAAATTCGGCATCTGCCTTCTCGTCGTTCTTGAAGCCTTTGATCGTCCATGGTCTTTGGATGTTGACGCCGTTCTTTTCCAGGTCTGATATGAATACACGCTCGATCAATCCCTGGTGTAGAAGGGTGGTGAAAGGATATCTAGCATCAATGAAGCTAGGGCAACTGGCCCATGTCCCTGTTCTGTGAATTCCTGATGTCGTCGAGCTTGGGTCCCAAAAGGCAACCTCGTAGACTTTTGCTGGCTCGTGGGCCATGATCGCTGGCTTTAAACCCATATTCCGCAGGAGATCTAAAGATCGCGGCTGGATGCCATCCGCACGGCCAGTTTTCGTGGGCTCAGGGCGATTGTCGATATGCTTGATTTTGTACCCCCATCGCGCCAGACAAGTCGAGAGCAGTAACCCGACTGGACCAGCACCAATGATTACAACGTCGTATTTGTTAGAGACGTCGTTATGGACTGTCTCGTAAGGGGGTACGTTCGAATCCATGATGGTCAAACCTACAACACTAGATGGGGGTTTGCAAATAAAAATGGATTTGCCAATGTCAACAAATGTGAAAGAACTGTAGTATCTATCGAACAAGAGTAGAGCAACAATAAGGAGAAAATGAGAGATGATACAGGGCTGTAGGGACTTAAGAGCAAAAGGTTGACATGATGAAGGAAGGCTAGCTGACCCACGACCACGACGGCATTTGACTCCGGGTCGAACTTTATCCTAAGTTCTTGGGCTCTCTCCCGCGTGTGTGTGGATAAATGGCAGTGCCACACACTTGTAGGGTCAAAGTAGTCCAAAATCATCTCGTTTGAAGAACGGATGAGCTTTACGGGAGTCGTCGAGACGGTCAAGTGCGTCTGGCGTTGACATATTTGCGGGGAAGGTTCCGCATTCGAAGACCCGGCTAAGAAATTCGGTAGCTATGAAGATCATACCCTGCGCATTTTGTGGAGCAGGGGCGGGGAAGGCTAACCCAATTCGTAATTCACAACTTTCACTTCCTCTTCCTTTGCAATTGACGACGACAAGGCAAGGACAAGTCAACTGCCCTGAAAACTATCTGCATTTTTGCAGAATCACGCTTTTTAGGTGTCAATACAAGTATCACCACGCTTCATTCTCCTTTTCATACATGCTGAGTACCGGCCCCTGATTGATTTGGTGCTTGATACATTCCTCCGCCCTATGCCGGTAGAAAAATAGAAAGTCTAATACATGATGTCTCCTGTGGAAACTCCTTCCACAGATATAGGTTATTTATTCAGCGGCAGTCTGTACCTCGATTTATGTTTTTTTGTGCTGTTCTTGGCAATGTGCTATTCACAGGTCTTTGACCCCTTAGTGTAGTGTAATCCGCGCTCGTACATAGATTAGGCATAGGCGCAGCTTGTCACAAAGATCCTTCCGAGTGGAAGCAGCCTCGGATCCATCTACTGGATTACGAGAAGATGTCCTCATATTGAATCTCATCTTGCATTTATTATACGGTACCGCTCAAGCGCGAGTGGGCGCGAGCTTGTTAGGCGGCCTGAAAGAGTTTATTTGGCTACACTTGCAATAGGACTCTATGTATTCAGTATTGCTAAAAGATTAAGAGCTACCTAATACATCCAAAAGCAAAGAATGATCCAGTCTACACTTCATAAAGCTATGGAAATGCGTACAGCAACATACACCCCAGATGACAATATCGGCAAGGCTGGAATAAGTAGCGAGGGTCGATATGTGTAGGTAATCATGTCCAGATTATCTTCAAATTAAACAGCGTGTATTTAAAGAGAAGGTTGTCAATAATGGCAAAACATATTTGGCGTTTGGTTTTTGACCGCGCTTCACCGTTGACGACCAGACAATCGCACAATATGTTGCTCAACAATACTATTGACAACAATAGGAACCTAGCGTGCCCCCAAAGTCTCCCCTTCAATGGATCACCACGAGAGCTTTACATGGCTTCCGCATCTTTTGCCCATCGGACCATTGTATCTGCACAAACAATCGAGCAAGAATCAAGCCATTCGAAGTCAGCCTCCATCTCGGCCTTAGCCAGACAACATCAACAAAGAGGCAAACACTGCTCAGCCGAACGTCCTAACATTTCCTCTACAAGCATTGTCGACGAGCAACTCTGACGCTTTTGGCATCGTTCATCCTCGCGAAGCTATTGATTCTCTTGCCTTTGCTGAAGACTCCACACTGTCAACATCTTCAGAGCACAGAAACAAAGCTCTTCTAGTACTTTGAGCCCCATTGACTCTTCCATCGCATTAACACCGTCCACTGTCTTTAGCTTGGGGCGTACTATCTTTTTAGTTATTCTTCCGCGCTCATGGGAGACTTCATTCCGAACAGTGTTCCAAATCTGAAGACCGCACAGCCTCCGAAAAAAGGATTCGTGGTTATGAATTCGGTGAATCCGGACGCTCAATCTGTAGTAATGAGTGGTATAGCAGATAGCGATGCGTAAGTACTAAGATCGTTGATCATGCTATTCTAGCTGACAGTAAATAGCAAATTTGGAAGCGTCGTGCGCCCTACAAACCCCTACCAGTTTGAACCTGATACTCCGTATATCAACGTCCAGCATCAAACTAAAATGACAGACTTCATCCAAAAACATGGCAGCTCACCGATACCTCTTCCAAGTTCCCGACCTGGGCACGCAAAGAAGTCGTATTCGGAGGGAAATGCTGTACCGATTACGCAAACACCTGAGGTTCCTGATACACCTTTCGAAAAGCCAATACTACATGTCCTTCACAGATATAGGAGTGAGTCTTCTCCGGTTATTCCTCCACTTCGGTTCGCGGAGCACCCTGATCCCGGCTCAAGCCCAACCTTCCAATCTTACCAGGGTGTTGGCGACGGTTTCGCCTTCCCTAATCGTCCCCTTCCTACAGCTGAGCAACATAACAATCCATATATCCAGGACTATGGACCTAGTGCTGTGTCGTACCAAACTTCTCGGAACTACGCTACACAACGCCCAGCTCGCTCTCTATCTCGGCTGCAAGTAGAAACTCATTGCAAAGATGCTTCCGCTTCCGTGAATGGTCGCTATCTAGCCAATTCACCGACGAAGACCCTAGATGAGGTGTTCGAGAAAGATGAAGCAGAAGGAACATACCCGGAAAGCCCTGAGAGCTCACCCCCAAAACGATCTCGATCTCCTATGAAGAAGATGTTTGGTGAAAACGGGTGGCTCGGTCGGTCCCCAGCGGAGTTGGAGGATGTGAAATTCAGGGTCAAGAAAGCCTCATCAAGTAAGGACGAGTCCACTGGCTCACCCCAAAAGAAGACTGGCATGATGGGGAAGCTTAAGAACAAGCTTGAAGAATTCGTACGTAAGGCCTATCCATCAATGGGATTTTTATCTGATGCAACTACAGGCCGAAAAAGCGGATTTATCTACTAAAAACCCCCGCTCCAGTCATGACAAGCACCCAAAGCTCTCGATCCTAGCCAGATCACTCGGTCCACCTGAACAGGCAAGAGTCGACATGGAAGTTGAGCTCAGCCTGGTGCATACGGCCAATAATTTTCTGATGAGTCAATTCCGTCAAGGTCGTATGGCCGTCGAATCCATCAAGAAAGTTAGCGATGCATGGAGAAGCAAGGGCCGTCATCGAGTCATCGAGTTCATGTATGATCAAGCTACACAGCGAGAGCTCGTTGTAGCTAATCAGCACAATTTCCGCTTTCACGGCGAAAGAGCCGGAGACGAAATCCGGATCAACGCGATGCTCTACAACTGGAAGCAGGTCTCAAATCTAATGGCGATTCGCACATTTTGCAATGCAGACACTGTCATTCTAAAGCTCATCTTTGATATTGAGCAGATTCTAGAACTCCTTGGTGCGACGGAGCCCATCCTGCTTAGACTCCAGCACATTCGAGCCCAAGCCAGTCAGTCTATGCGTGTTGCCCACCGAAAAGAAAACGACAAGCCTACTAGTCAACAATACGGGGGAAATAAAGCGATCGATGGATCGATGTCAACCGACAACTCGACTAGCCAGAGGTACAGGGGATTTCGGGATCAGGCGAAGGACAATCGCTCATCCACCGCCAGTGCTCTCAGTGTCACCGCTCGATCAGTTGCAACAGACAAGTCCTTCGATGACCCCTACGGCGGAATGAAGCTTGTCCCTGATCACTACGTCGAGGACTCCTAGGGTAATTCAACTGCTGCTACTTATGTGGGGAATAGAATGGGAATTCAGAGCTTGACACTTGTGAGACAAGAGAGGAGTGATAGACCAGCATTACAAAGGCGACGATATTCCCAAGTAAAAGCCCCCTAAAATAAGTAGAGGCAATTGCCTTCTTTCTCCCACGTGCTAAATTTCCATGGCATGGTGATCCGGTGGGGCTGGCATGTGCTATATATTGCCCTTAGGCAGCTACGTCACTGGTGATTTCTGCGCCGCCGCTGTTGCCTTTGAATTCAACAAGCCTTGCGCTTGCCGTAAAGGCCTCTAAGAGGCAAAGGCTACGTTTTCTATTGACCTGCATACAGTACCAATACTACGCGTATTACTTCCTCTCTTTTCGCGTCCGCCCTTTGCTCGTAACATTCGCTACTCGTACGACGCACCGTACCGTACTGTACCCGCGGTATACTTTGTCTTGTCCCGTCATCAGACCTTGTGTAAAATACAAATCAAATACACACATCTACATCTACATCTACATCTACATCTCATCCTTCTGATCTTATCCTATCTTGCCCCATCCTTCTGTTTCTGTTCACCCAACCGCCTCTGCTGGGCAGAGCTGTGTTTGTCTACATTCTGCTCGGCTATCTTCGTGTCAATCCATCCGCCATACAGTAGGTACATGGGATACCTAAGCAGCTAACACGTCCTGACCGTTGCAGTTGGTCATGTCTCAGTCTGCTCATACTCATGGACCGACATGTCGCCTCTCTCGAAAGATGTCCTCCGGCTCCAAGTGCCATGATAATTGCCCAGAGATCGAGGCACAGTTCTTCTACAGCTCGCCACTTCCTATCGACGATCCGCTCTCTGTCGTACCGACTCCAAATGGGTCCGAATCCAAACCGGTCAAGCACCCTCTCCGGCCCTTCTCGGCATACGACAATGATTCTCTGGAAGAGGCATGGCAAGGTTTTGCGTCAGGTGCGTCAGGGAAGGACAATAAACATCAGAAGAAGCCCAAAGATTCAACAGATGGCAAGTTGTTGAAATCAAGAGAAGACAAATCTACCGGACAAGCTTCGCGATACGTTATAGATCCGCAATCCTCAAAGGGTTCCACGCCGCAGAAAGCTTCACAGTCTGTACAAGATCCAAAGAGCAGAAAATATACACATGCCTCGACAAGATTGGAGCAGGAGCCAGCCTCAAAAGCTGTACGAGGTCCACAGAGCATAACCAAATCATACGGGTCAAAAGTATTGTCCAAGGGGGCGAAACCAGCCGGAGACTCTGATGCCGTAAAGGGTTCACCGGACGGGACAAATCCGCATTCGGAAGTTGATGAAGACCAAGAGCAAAGCGACAAGTCCATAGGTGACATTGTTAATAAAGATAAACATGGCGCGAATAAAAATCACGCAAGGCTACCCCAAGGTGACGGTGCAGATGAGCGCTCACCCAAGGAGCACCTGGAGGCTTCAAGTGAGTCACAAACATCTGGACATCGAGCGTTTCGCAAATATGAACCTTTAAAAGGCCATCAAGATTTCGAGAAGCATCTGAAGGTTGAGCATGGCCGTGACCATTCAGATCCTCACGGCTCAGAATCATCTTCTTCCATGACACCGAATTTATATTTGCCTCCAGGCTCCCTCGATGGAGAAGATGATATTGGTATAACAGGGAAACCGTTTGTGAAGTTGCCTTCCCGTAGATCAAGCCCCCAAAGACACCCGCTACGATTTTCTAACCACGACGATGCGGATAGTCACAAGCCAGTTGCAGAGTCCGCTGGCAAGTCTCTAAGCGACTTACTCGATACTGATGGGCCTGCTTATGGAGAAACGGAGGCTATGCATGTTCACGATTGCAAGGTGCACAAAAACACCAAACAACATACAGATGTTCCCGTGGGCATATCTCGTCTTCATCTCGTCAAACTGCCTGCTTTACATATGCAGCCTATATATTGGTCCCCTGTCCACGACGAAGCAAGCGTGACTCGTGGCACATGGTTCTATAAGAACACAATGTTTCCAGTTGAGCCGGCTGTTGCCAACCAGCTCGAGTCGGGTTATAGGGAGCTTGGGTGCTGGTCTGAAACATGGAACGATGAGCTTAGGAGCGCGATGGAAGTTGGTGCCGCTGGGGAGGAAAAGATTGCTCATTGCTTATGGCCAAAAGAGACTGATGCGAGGACTAGTTCGCGCAATTACATGCATCCTCACCTTTCGACTAATCCTTACTGTGCTGCGATATGTTTTCATGGAGAAGCTGCTGCTGAGGGCTCAATTGTCCCTAGCGAGAAGTCGTCAGAGTCGAAAGTGCTAGCCAAGAAGTACAGTAATGCCCAAGTCATCTACAAGGATGCACAGAATGCTTTTATCCTCAAGCCAAATCTCCAGCCTTCTGCTTATTATGGCCGAAAGCCATTGCAAAAGATAATGAAGGGCGCAATCGTCGGGATCCATGTCGTCCGTGGATTCGACTGGAAAAGCTGGGAGAAGATTCATCCTTCCAAGAAGACAGACGCAGTGAGGAAGGTAGAGGAGATTGCTCCAGTTGGCGGTGATGCAAATGCAGCAAAATCGAACTTTTGCCCAGCATGTCGATCACAAGAGGAGCAACTCAAAGTCACTGATCTCTGTCTCGTCATTCATGGAATAGGCCAGAAGCTTTCAGAACGCATGGAGAGCTTTCACTTCACTCATGCTATGAATGCATTCCGCCGAAGTGTTACAGCCGAGCGTGGCAATGATGCTGTCAAGAACGTACTCCGCAAAAGTCTAGGTGGAATCATGGTATTGCCAGTCAATTGGCGGTCCAACCTCTCTTTTGAAGGGGAAGATCCTGTCAAAGATGACGGTGAAGACCGCCACCAATCTGATTTCTCTCTGAACGACATCACACAGCCTACTATCCCAGCGGTTCGAACTCTCATATCCGACGTGATGCTAGATATCCCATACTACTTGTCGCGTCACAAATCAAAGATGATACAGGTAGGCTTATTGTCATACAAAAAGCCATTTCCCTCTATAGGAGCTGTTTCAAGAGCCCATATGCCGGCTCTCGAGACAGTTTCCGGGCACCTTAGCTTTCCCCCAGCACTTAAATCTTTGCCGTACTAACTCCTTGGGACAGGCTGTCATATCTGAAGCCAATCGAGTTTATCGATTATGGTGCAAGAATAATCCAGACTTCCAACGGGGAGGCCGAGTGCATATCATTGCTCATTCGCTCGGAAGTGTTATGGCAGTCGAAATCCTAAGCAAGCAGCCGACCTCAGTCCCGAAGGTTGACGTCCATAGCAAGAGAATCGACGTGAAGCATTTCGATTTCAATACCACAAACCTGTTCTGTGCAGGAAGCCCAGCTGGCTTTTTCTTTTACCTGGAGAAGGCCAAATTGTTACCTCGCAGAGGTCAAGGCAAACCCGATGCTGAGCGGCGAGACGAAATGGATAAGAAGATTACCGGGGAATCTGGCACTTTTGGTTGTATGGCAGTCGACAACGTCTACAACATCATGCACTACAATGATCCTATTGCCTACCGCCTCAATGCTACCGTTGACGCACAGTACGCCTCCAGCTTAAGGATTGCCCAGGTTCCGAGTGCAACAACTGGCTTCTTCGAGAGCATTGGCCATGCTATGAGGTCAATAATTCCTGGCGTTTCTTCATCGGCGGACACCTGTGTTGGTGAAGTCTCAAGGCCTGGAAACATTGCTCGTCTTCCGTCTCAATTGGAGCTAGAGGTCCATGATTTTACACGCGAGGAGATCGCAGAGAAGAAGTTTTGTCTCTTAAATGACAATGGTCAAGTGGATTGGTGTCTTAGCTCTGGTGGCGGACCTCTCGAGATTCAGTACATCAATATGCTTGGGGCGCATAGCAGTTATTGGATCAGTCCTGATTTTGTGAGGATGATTGTTACGGAAGTTGGAAGAGAGCCAGGTAGAAGCTCGACTCTTCCCAATATGAGGGCTACGAAGGTTGGCCATAAAACATAACGAAGGATTATAGACTTAGATGGAAGATGAAAGATAGATGGTATTTATTGGCGAAATGGTTAGATTGTACTCCGTACAGACAGTTTAAAGCGGGCGTAAAGGTTCGGGAATAGATGGATCTATGATACCCATACAGCACCTAAAGAATGAACAAGGAAATATGAACAGATTAGTAATTCAATATCATACAAGAACAAGACTTTTTTCCTTTTCCTGATTCTCTGGGTGGTAAGTTACAACACTGTCATCTTTCCTCTCTTGATCTACCTGATCCGCACCAGCATTCCCCACACCAGCATTCCCCACAACAGCCTCGGCCTAATGCCCACCCCACATCATTCGAATCAGACTCCAGCTTTCAGGTTTGCAACGACGATGTAGAAGTAAAGAAACACAAGTACTTGGCACACATACCACGGTTATTAAAAGCTATATTACATTGAAGAAATGGAAACCGAAACCACTCCCAAATTAACACTGTATGTAGATACAGTGAGCCCATTTGCCTATCTAGCATATTATATCACTCGAGTACGTCTACGTCCTCTCTCAACATCCTTGCTCTATAATTATAGGTAGCTTCCTCGTGGTATGTTCCTTCTTAAAACCCTGGTACTTGTAATGGGGTATTGGACTGATTATGTAGATGAGAACTGATTGTGTATGGTGAATGCAGCATGATCCTGTATTCGCCAGATGCGATGTCACGTATATCCCTATGTTCCTGGGAGGCGTCATGAAAGCATGTGGGAATACGCCGCCTATTCATATAAAGAGTACGTATAATACGCTCCTCCTTCCTACCTCCGAGATGCAATCATGCAGCACAGCACGACCAGCTAGTCGGACTACTGTACATGCGTTCCCCTACCTATTTCTATCTACGCTTTATTACACTCAAGTTGTATATATGTACAGTACAATAGCTAATCTAGCGCTGCTGAAATGAAATAGACAAGGATAAATGGATATCCCAAGAACGCATCCGCTGGGCGCGCTTCTTCAGCATCCCCATGGCGCAGCAGATACCCGCCAGCTTCCCGCCGCTCACGCTGACTATTATGCGTGCGCTGTGTGCGGTTACGGTGCTTGATCCCGGGCCGGGCCAGGGGAAGTTGGTGGCGTGTTTGGATAAGCTATTTGATGCTTATTGGGTGAGGCGTGAGGAGACGACGGAAAGGGAGGTGTTGGGGCGCGTGTTGGGGAGTGTGCTGGGGGAGGAGGTTGGAGGGAAAGGTATGTTTTGTCCTGTCCTGAACGAATTGATGGATTATATGGAGGGGATCCATTGGAATGCGAGAGGAGAGAGAGAGAAGCTGACGGACAGATGGCAGTTCTCGAAATGGCAGGCAAGGAGGGAAAGGAGATGTTAGCGAAGAATACAGATGCTGCACTCGCGGACGGCGCCTTTGGTCTCCCGTGGTTTGTGGCTACGAATAGCAAAGGGGAAAAGGAGACTTTTTGGGGTGTTGATCACTTGGCGCAAGTTGCGGATCATTTGGGACTGGATAAACCGAAAACTGGGGGGTGGAAGGCTTTGTTGTAGTGTGAAAGGACGTAGGTAGGATTGTAATGGTTTGGGAGATGATGGAATGTATGGTACCATTGATTGTAAATAATGAATGCCTTTTAGAGATTGAGTTGGTTCAGAGTACATATATGTGTCTCTGCCTGAAGTCCAGCCGTTAGAGGCATATATTCTGTAAACTGGGGGCGGTTTGCCTCCTCTTAAATACCCCCCGCTGCACCAACTTGATTCTCCAGCTTCTAGGGACTACCTTCTTTCACTAGAAATGCATGATACCTTTGTCGACTCGAGCTATTGGTAACTCTGACAACGTGTGCACGAAACCTGAGATAATAGGTACTAAAGCCAAAAATCAAGCTGAATGTAGCCAGATGTTGCTGATTTTAGAGAAATAAAGATCGATGCATCACCTCTTCAAATCCTGGCACTCCTCGGGATTATGCAAAGCCTTGCTTTTTCATATTCTGTGGGAACAAAGCCAGAGTCTGCCTAATTGGACCTACCCAGGTGGCGACAAGATATCAAAACAGCAGGAACTTTGACAGTAATTAGCTGATCTTCCGAGAGCAGATACCAAGTGCAAGAGCAGAACGCAATGAGACTTCCTAATTTCGGGAGGAATTGTTTCCCGGGCTCATCACGAGTACTATAATTGATGTCCTCATTGGTCCATCGCTGAGCTGGTTGAATTCCCCATCTGGTAGCTCTTAGCTCCACCGTTTGCAATACCACGGGTTGAACAAAAACAGCTTTTCGGGCGATAACCAGTCTTGCCGCTTCACCGGTAACCATAGACCGGCAGGCTGATACTTATTTGGGCGGCAATATGGTCTGCAAACTGCCGATCCGTAGTGCTGGCCTCTTGCTTATCCCAAATCCGCAGACCCGAGATCCAGGAGTAATCCTACCAGTTACGTAGTGGTTGGAACGAAAGTTGAGGTTGAATTATACTAGTGACATGGACTTATTTTTTCTTCCAGGGGATAATGCCACGAAATGCCGCGAACTTACATACGTCACGAAAGTTTTACGAAGCCCTGGTGACCTTTAGCATTTGCACAAGTGATGTAGCTCTTTCATATCCAGGGGCTCACATGCGTTATGCTTCCCTCATATCCGCCTGCCTCTCAGTCAAGGTCTTTGGCTTTGAAGAAGCTTTGGGGACTTCGCTTTGCCCCCAATACATTTCGCCTGTAACGGGGCGTAACGGAGCAGGTACTAGATTCAGGATGATGACTGGGCCTTGCAATCGAGGGTCTTTTGATCGCCTATTGTGAGGGGTTGTTCTTCAGGATCCCTGCCAGAGGCTACGGCAAGACACATGGCGAACACGCTACACAGTAGCTGTGATCGTCACCCTTCGACGAGGTTCCCCGGACTCGACGGTCACACGTCATGCGCGAGAATAACCAACTGTTTCACGGTTAAATGCTAGAAGCTGAGAATAGATTCTGTTCGCGAAGTCCTGCAGCGGGCAACAAACAGGGGGAGGTGATCAAGGAGAACAGGAAGAATCGATCTGCAGAAAGTGGTGCCGGGAGCAGTACGGGCAAAAGAATCTCAGGGTTTGTGAGGACAGAGATGATTCGAAAAGAGAGCCAGCAGAGCATGGGCAATAGTTTGACGTGGTTGGATATGGTTGTTGGTGGCGGAGACGAACGTCCAGCAGTCATCCTGGCAGGAAGCTCGAAAAAGTCTTATCAGAACTCCCTTACGAGAAAGCTAGTGAAAACTTGTTGGTGTGAAGGACATGTGGCAGTAATGGGGAAAGGGACAATCATCAGTCAATGGACATGGGATCTCGGACCCAAAAATGAAGAGAAATTCGTCACTGCTAGAACGTTGGTGTATTCCCATGGATCGTTACGCGCCGTGGTCGAAATAGACGACCGTTAGACCCAACCGGAGAATAGAAAGGATGGTAAGAGTCGCAGACTTGCAGAACACATGGCCATGGTCTTTGGTAGGGTTCTCACCCTCCCGCGTCATATGAAGCCGCAAGCCAGCGGCGCAGGAACCAAGGACGAAACGCTGTACAGTAAGGTATTAACCCGGTATGGGAGCCCGGTTGAAGACAGCGACGACAGAGCAAGGACTGTGAGTGGCCAAGAATTGAAGAAATGGTGTGCATCCATCCACCTTGGAGCTCTTAAGAGGGAACGAATAACAACACAAGGGGGAGCTTCGACTTCTGGCGGCGCGAAAGAGTAGAGCCCGGAACGAGAGTCAAGCGCTCGCGACTAACGAGTAAAGAGGAGGCTTGCCGCAATTTTTTGGTGGCTTTTGAAGTCCCGGGAGGGCTGAACATGGCGGCTCTATCACCGCTGTGAGTGGCAGGATGAGGTTTTGTGTGCTCCCAACTTACTACTGTGCTTTGTTTGTGAACTTTATCGCAAGGGATCGTATGTAGGGCATAGGGCTGGGTTAAGCGTGGCTGAAGAGTAGGCCGTATAGAGTATACTCCGTTTCAGGGCGCGTACACCGGTGCACGATACAGCAGCTGCGATCGAAGGTCGATCCATCTTCATAGAAGTCGAATGGGAGGATGGATGGAATGCTCATCGAAGGCCACAGCCTCAGCCCAAGAAGGATAAAAATGCACTGCCGTGGGCTTCATCATGCTCCTGCCGCGCCAAAGTACGTACTGGATCCTCGATATGGTATTCATTGGAGTAGGAGTAGGTGTAGGAGTAGGGAGGCGGCTGGGTGCAGAAAGTTGCTTGGAAGGTGAAAAATGAATTGGGGCTAATGATTATTGTAATTTGTAAACCTCACTTCTTTTGTTCATGCATTCACCGCGATTGCCTTTCCAGACACATACCCAGATAGATAATGTTAGTTTAACCTAGGGCCTACATAACCGGCCTCAGCCTGCACCTATCTTCGTAATATTAAGGTTAAGAATTGGTAATGTTGGGAATATATTATCATGTAATATCAATACAGTCAGACGGACAGTGGTGCAACGATGTAGTATAATTCGATGATGCAGTGAGGTTTGAACATCATCTGAGCCTCACTGAGATACGAGGATCGATTATGGGTTAGCTCAGATGGCATCCCTAGAATGGATGGGGATTATCATTACGAAAAGGATACCTTATATTTACTGGCTGAGCCGCTTCCGCGAGCAGTTACTTCGTACTATCAAAAAGCTCTACTTATACGGCTGTGTACCGCTATCACGAAATGCTAATGACCATCTCAAGATCGCAAGCTAGGGTGGTAAACCTTCGGACCATCCTCTTAGTCTAGGGAAAGTGCTGCGGTGAGGAGAAATCATCCTTCGCTACTCTATGATTCATCTCCTAAATTGCAATACAATGCAGGTGCATGTTTTATTCTTGGAACACCTTACTCAGATTCTTTGTAATTGACGTTGCTGTAATGTTGCTGCTAGTCATCTGACACTACCACGTAAGGTACCTAAATTTACTTATTATATGTTTTCCTTTGCTTGTCTGCTGTTGCATTACTAGTCAGATCTCGGATATTTGTCACTCATTACCAATCTTCCCACCCAGTAGAGTCTGACGGGGAAAATTACCTAAATCAGACTGACCCTTCTGCAGTCCGGCTTGACCCAGAGCCGACCGAACTCCACTACCGTACAGTAACAGAACAAGAACACTGAGCGAGCAGTGAGAACAGACTGTGCTGCGGATGTGCATGCACCCTTGCCTGCCATGAGGGACCCCAGCCAGCCCTGTCTCCGTACGTGAGGGACCATTTAACCGCTCAAGAAGCGCGTTTTACAGCACCGTTCATTCGTTCGCGCTGCTGCCTGCCTGATTGGGGTCAGCAGGGATAACGATCCTGCTGCGTAAAAGTACCAATGAGTACCAAGCACTCAAGCATTCTGCATCAACAAAGTACTGCGCTAGCAGGGAGAGCTTCTAAGCCAAGCTTCAAGCTTCTTCAAGCAGGCTGCGACCTGGCTAGTTGAGAAGCCCAGGGCAGCAGAAGTTCAGAACACACACCCGCCCGCAAACTACTAATTTCGAGATTTGTACTGTACGGAATCAATACCGTCCTTTGCTTATTAATTATTATTCCCGTAGCAAATTTGAACAGTACGGTATCGTAACAACATCTATCTCTCTCCGTCCTGGAACTTTGATGAGCAACTTCAAGCAACCACGCACTTGTACGGAGTATCTGGCCGTAGCCCACCCCCCCACCACTACAGTCCTGTACGTACGTAACTAACCTTGGCAGGACTGCCTGCATCCTCGGGTCTGGTCGGCTGCTTGCTCGCTCTCTGCCAACGTGTTTGCCATGTGTTGTCTTGACTGATCTCATGAAACAGACCCAAGGGCCGACATGTCTTGGGCTCGCTCTCGCACTCGCAAATGCATCTGACCGTTTGGGTAGTGTAGCGTAGCATAGCCGCCAACATTTGAAGACTAAAGCGAGCCCTCTCCATTAACTACAGTAGGTACTGCCAATGCCACTGCCACCCCACCCACACGCACTGCAAACTACGGATACTAGCTTCAGTGAACGTTGTGTAGACCCATGTAAGCCTTCAGACAACACACGCCAAGGGCAAATTTCTCATTGGCGGGTTCGTGAAATGGGCTTTGTAACTTTGTAACAAGACGAGTATGAAAATTGATTTTCCATCAAGACTCCTTTCGGTTTCTGCTGAGTAGCACAAGTTGGTATTTTTTGCCCTCAATATCCTCATTATTCCTTGACCATTCATGCATTTCCCTATTCATAGCTAAATCACTGAGGATTGCTGTTCCCTGTCCTGTGCCATGCTTCCCTTTCAAGGTTCAAGCAACCAGACTCCATGCCCCAAAATAATATACCCTACCTACTATACATGTTCTGTCATAAAAAAGGGGTATTCTACTGTGCCCAACCAAAAGCAATGCAAATTCCCATCCAAGCAATGCCCTAACCTCATAATCCTTTGAATAGTACCGGATTAAATGCTCGAATAATCTGCTGTGTTCGGGGCCCTTCTGCGAGATGCCTGGGAGGTATGATGACCATCAGCCGCCCCCGATGCTTTTAAATATCCTGCAAAGCATCAACAAACATGTGCTGACCGCTTGAGATTCTGCAAACTGCTAGTCTGCAGACTCTGTAGAAGTAATGCCCCGCAGACGCCAAGCTTCGTTTTCCCAATCAATTTTGCCAAACTGCGTCTTGACTGTCACCACCGCCCATATATACATGCCTGTCTAGGTAGGAGCCTGATGCTGACGTGAGGGAACTGTCATGTGGACCGAGGCTTGTAGAGCTTCCTGGCGGGGAAGAGTAATGCGAGGAGCTGTACGACGCCTGTCTTGACGGCAGTTCGGAAGCGCGAGAAGTAATCCTCGCAGCCCCTTGGTCCCCATTGTAACTTTGAGGTCTGAAATCAACCGTTTCAATATCGAAGCGCTTTGAACAGCCATCCTCCATGTGTCTGTGGAAATGTCAGTAAACATTCTTTAGTGTAGATAGTGAAATTTTTGACGGACCTTCTGAGCGTATCTTTCCTTGCGAAATACCTGCTACAGTAATCGCATCGATGATTTCGCTGTTTCATGTGAACACTTTGGTGGTGTCTCTGCAAGTCTGTCTTCCGGACAAACTTCTTGTTGCAATCTTTCAACGGACACGGAAATGGGTACTCGCGAGTCGCATCATGAGTTTCCATGTGAGCTTTGAAGTTGTAGCTTCGGCCAAATAACTTCCCACAACCTTTCACATGGCATTGAAAGTTTGCATCTTCCTTGGTTGTGAGTTTCCGTGGCTGTCTCGTTCTTGCGATAGTATTGGGACCCCGTCGTGGGCCTTGAGATCCAGAGCCAGAACGTTCTCGGCTCTCAGAGCGCCTGTCGTATGGTGGAATCGGCAAAGATGAGATAGATGGAAGATCCTGAGGCCCAGAGTATTCGATTTTTGGCCAACCCATAGGGGAATGTTGGTCTTGGTAGAAAGTTGCGTCGAGACTTCCCGGGTATGGACTAGTAGAAGTAACGAGGTGACTAATTTGCGGCGAGTTCATAATCATAGACTCGCTGGCATTCACGTAATCTGAATGATCCTCCATTTTGATACGTGGGGTGTAAGAGTGGATAGATCCAGCTTGAGTGAAGACTTCAGAAGCTGGTGTCGAAGAAAAAGATGAGCGTTGGGATGTGTTACCAGAAGGTGCTGGTGAAGCAGGAAGGGCTGTTGATTCAATGTTCTGAGTCGAATATATATCGTGACTGTACGCAGCTGATACTGCAGGATGGAATGGAGCAAAAGGATCATACTCTGCAGATAAGGCGTTAGGAGTAGATTGAGAGGATCTACGTTCATTACGATGTTGTAATGTTGTCGTCGGCCAGGTGTTGGTGGCTGTGGATGACGGGACCACAGGTGAAGTTTCAACAACAGATGCTCCGGACATTGTACATGAATATAGTCCTAAACCCTGGAGAGACTCCGTTGATTTGTATGGTGAGTCACTTTGGGCAGGGGAAGGGTATTCGTAGAGTGGTTGTGGTGTTGAATTATATTGGAAAGGCGAGCTTGGTGAGCGGTTGGATTGCGGGGTCAGCTCCATCTCGAGGCTGGATGGAACAGAGAAGAATATGTAGCCTACGTGAAGGAGGTGATAAGATGACTAGTTGTTGGGAGGGGGGCTAGGCTGGGCCAGCCGAGTGATTGATCGAGAGATACGATGGATGTGCGAATCTGCTCCTGGGAAGGAAGTACGAATGAACTACTTGATTGGTACGTCGAACAACAGAGCAGCTGTTAGTGGTACAGTGGGCACGTCAAAGAGCCCCTGGATCTAGGCGGCGAGGAGGAAGTAATCCCGGTAACAATCCAACACGCAGTTAATAAGTACAGAGTACGAAGTAACAAGTCAAGGACTCGGGACGGAGTGCGGACTGAGTATGCAAAAGGAAGCGAGTGAGTGCCAGAGCGGATGGATGAATAGATGGATGGTTTGCAGGAAGAGTATTAGGAATAGAATCTCGCACTCTCAAACAGGATCAGAAGGCAGATTTGAGGGAAAGCTGGGTCTTGAACAAGATGACAACACGCCTACCGCCTACCGGGGTTAATGATAATAAGAAAGGCAATGACAATCCTGCTGTTTCCAAGGGTCGACGGCAGTGATCCAGTTGCAATACTAACCAGATGAAGGAAGATGAGAGGAAGTGGTAGTTTCTTACTAGGTAGTGCACACAAGGCCAGCCACCCCGGCCACCAGGTTCAAGTGACCGCTATGGGCTGCAGGAGGGTGCATGTTGGTGGGAATCCGATGCAAAGGTACGGAGCTTCTTACCAGAGGGTCTGACGCTGAGCGGACGCACGTACATTACAGGGGATAGGGGAGAGATGACAGGGAGCGATAGGACTGTAAACGGTGGCGGAGAGGTGGGGTGAGGTGAAGATGGGATGGGTCTGAGAGAGAGTGAGAGACGGGGACGGGCCACTTGGGGAGGACTCGCGAACAGGGACTGTATGCGATATGGGAGGAGGGG
Source organism: Gremmenia infestans (assembly GCA_032629725.1). Classification (NCBI taxonomy): domain Eukaryota; kingdom Fungi; phylum Ascomycota; class Leotiomycetes; order Helotiales; family Hamatocanthoscyphaceae; genus Gremmenia; species Gremmenia infestans. The sequence goes on from JAFEVB010000008.1 coordinate 1,104,447, forward strand.
TGGGGTGGTCGTCGTCGTCGTGAATGCAGCCAGTAGGAGCACGCAAAAGTAAGTATATAAGTACCTAGCGAGCTGAATCGATAGGCCAACAAGGCAGGCAGACAGGGCATCTACAAGTACTTACTGTATGAGGATAGTACTTTACGGACGTTCCTGTAGAGCAGAAACGTTAGAGCGTTGGGATGACTGTTCCAAGCGTGAGGCGGCGGATGATTTCAGCCAGCACTTGCCTCTATAGATGTAAATTTACCTACAAAGTTATAAAAAGGTACACGCTAGAGAAATAGTGGGGAAAGTGGATCATAGAAATCAAGTGCGACGGCCCTATAGGACCTACATTTGGGGGCTGAAACGTTTGTTACTCGGTAAATTATTGAAGTATTTGGAAGATTAGGAAGATCTGCACAAGCAAGCCTTTGCTCATGCTACTCCGTACAGTACCAGTACTGTACTGTACTACTGTAAGCGAGCAGTTTACCTTAATTGGTCTCCACCTCGTAGCTGCCCACGTTCTACTGGTTCCCACCACAGGTACGGAGAACAGACCAAGCACTGAAGATCAAGATAACCTCCGCTCCATACAGTAATACGGAGCAATGACTGCGCGGAGTGGTGTGATGTGATGTGATGTGTATAAGCCCATATAGAGTGGAGAAATGGATGGCTTACAAATTTTGGCTTCGTACCTGACTCAGCAACAGCATAATTGATATATTTATATCTATGTGTATATTTATATACTATAATATACCAGTACAGTACTACACTTCTCACAGGGACCGATCACATTACACAGAACACTTTTCATTGTTAATACTGAAAATACATGCCAAAAGATATCGCTCCGGAATGAAGACACACCGGTCGGTGCCCAGGTACTTATCATAAGAGATTGCTTGCGCCATTTGCATTGACCCAATTAGGCCTTGCGGTGAGAAGAGGCGACGGGAATAATGTCCTTCTGGTAACTCCGTACCTAGATCTGGTGGAGACTTCCTGATAGTAACTGCTGCAATTATGGTAAATTTACTTTTCTTCGTTATATCTAAGGTTCCAGCACCCATGATCGCCATCACCTACCCATGCCATGCAGGCATATTTCATGACTGGATATGCACAAGCATGGCTCCCCGGGAGATGAGCACGTTGACGGCTCCCGCAAGGTCATCCGGATCCGAATACTGTGCGGGCTATTTTCTATACGGAGATACGGAGTATCGTGGTTAGCAAGGTTTGTTTGCGCGGGCCTGACCAGACCTGCTTAGCCAGCCAGTACTTGTATACTTGTAATATCATTAGAGTTTGCCCACCAGGGCCGGCGTCAATCGAACCTGCTTCTTAGCCTTTTGCGACCCGACACGACAAGCGGGCCGTGTTCCTGGATTTGAGCTCTACTGTCCGTCGGGACCGACTGACTGGAATGACTGAGCTGCTTCGCCTCTTTGATATGCGATGGATAGAAACATCAACATAACATCCCTCGAGGCCCTGAGGGTATCATCCTTCATTCCCAGCATAGCCTCGCATTTGTCCAAGATAAAACCGGCAGGTGTATGGAGCCATAGATTACTAGCTATTATATAACTCTCCGGTATTGTACCATTGATTATCAGGAAGTTGAAACCATACCAGCCTTCTTCTGCAATTGCTCGTTCTCTATCGAATGGCGCTGAATCCATGAGACCTCTAGTTACTCCGTACCTTTTACGTATAGATCGGAATTTGAATAATTAAACTCTCCGTTTCCGAGCTCTCTCAGAATTGCCGTATACGATGTTCCATAATTGGCTAAATTTACGAAGTACGATAGCGAGCAAGAACTACCGAGTCCATCAAAACGCTCCACCAGTCTACTCTACCCGTATGACTAGACCAGTGAAGTGCTCGAGTAGGACAGTAACGACTAGGGTTAAAAAGCACAATAACGATATGGTGAGCAGTATAATTTTAGAGTTAAACGTTTTAGTTTATAAATAGTGAAGTCTGTTACTCTTGTCCTAATCGGGTTCCAAACCACGAGCGATACCATACCCCATACAGTACAGTACCATAACTTCGCAAAAAAAATTCTTCATTCGAGCATCTGTTCCCGAACGGTATACACCCAGCATTTGAAACCATGTTGTGTAACTTGTACGGAGTACTGTAACGTCATGGCCGAAAATAGGAACTGCATGGAATGAAGCAAACCATCGACTTCTAGATTGCTGCATTATCTCGCTCTCGTAGAGAAACCCATCATTAATGCACGTCTCACATATTAAAGACGATCGATCACAAATGCCCAAAATGCGTACTGTACTGTAAGGAGGTGTCAAGCCAAGGTAAATATTTAAAACCCTGTAATTCCGGGGTTGTGCCCCTGGGTTAAACAGCCACGGCCGTTGGGGTGGTTTGTGCTGTGACCCTCTCTGTCCTGTTCCTGTACAGTAGCCACCGCCATCCATCCTCCAGGCATTTGTACGTAAATCATCAATTACACTACTTTCAGCGCTCCATCGCTTGCAGTCTCGACCAAGACGGTCGAGATGAAGGAGCAGGCAGCATGGAAGAATGTCTGAGCAGCCGGACAAACCCCAGGCTTCCTCGATGGAAATACGAGTGAGTAATTGAAAACTCTTCCCTTCAGAAGCCGAACTGAATCTAGAACTTTTACCTCCCTATGGCCCTAGTGCTTCAACTGCCGTAAACTACATCGGGTATGTCGAGGAGATGTGAGGATCTACACACAATACCGACCGCAGGTCGTACTGTAAATCCCGTGAGCTCCGTAAAGCCCGCTTCTTTTGATGCTTATCTAGAAGACCGAGCTCAGATCTCGGACGTCGTTCCGAGTTCTTGTTTGCTGCAGCAAGATAATATAGTTCCGGGGATCAAAGGTGATTCTCTATGCAGAGAGGAACAACACAAGGTTATCCCTGTTTCTAAAACCCTACACTCAAAGCATAAGCTAATATCTATGTTTGGTGTTTTCGGCTACCCCAAAAGGACTTATCACTAGTTTCGCCGATTCATCAATGAGCGCCGTGATATTGTGGCTAATCAAGCCTAAATAGGATCAGGGGATCTTATATAGAGAATAGCCACCATTCAATGGTATCAGGCCAGGTAAGAGGAGGCTGTAGGAATTGCTTGCATCAAGTGAGGATTCAAATCGCATGCATGATGCACATAATCAGGCGCCTTTCTAGCTTTCGAACACCTCGTATCATTAGTCATCAATAGTCTAATCTCTGATATGATCCTCATCTTTAAATGGACGATAAAACAGTTGTGAAGGCTTATCATGTTGTACTTGTTGGCTATGAAAATGAAAATCTTAAAGTCTTAATAGACCTCGTTATGATAGAGATCTCCCCAGAACATAGTCACCATTGTATATTAAAAAAAGGCTTCCAACAGGATGGGAAAGGAGCTGCCACCACGGAGGAGGATTGCAAGGTCTCACAAGTTATCGGTTCCAAACTACGTGTCCGCTCTGCGGAAGGAATATTGTGAATCACATACAGAACCCTCGGGTGAGAACACGAACCGTCAGGGATATGGAATATACAGGAGGGTATTTATAGAAGTTGTCAAGATAGCACAAGCTTCTTCCAGGCTAGCAAAATATCAAACGCCTGCTTGATGCTGGGAAAATCGGGGATATTGGCTGGGAGTGAAAGGACTACTACTCCAATAATGCAACCCGAACGCCTGTGGAGAAAAGAGAAAGACATCAAATAGAGACCGCCTTAATTATTGTAGTCTATATCAGACTGGTCAAGTTTGTCGTCGCTCTGTAAAACCCTGTGACTTGTTAGACAAATAGTAGCATGATTAGACAAAGACCTACGAGTACTGCTTCACCAGCACAGCTTCCCCTCCATTTTCCATATCGATGTTATAAACGTAAAAGGCACCATCACTTGTAACAAGCATAACCTGGGGGCTGCTGCTACTCATTGCCACAACGCTTCGCAGAGGGGCACCTGTCGAATTCAAACCCATGCCTCCCTTTGGTAGTTTTATGAAGGCAAAATCTCGCATCGGCTCCCACATTTCGGTGACGGCTTGCGGTAGATATCCACCAACAACACCAGCTACACTTTTCCCCATTATCTGGGAAGATCTTCTAATCATGCTACCAAAGGTTCCACTGGGTTTTCTAGTAACACCAGGAACTTCTGTAATTTCGCTACCAGGAGACGTTCCAGTGGTAGGAGATTCCGCACCGCTATCGAAGCTACGAGAACGGCTCCATCGGTCGTTCATAGACCTTGGCGAGTCCGGCATGACGGCGGCAACACCTCCAAGCCGGAAGATGTGCACGGTGTCGGTAGTAGAAGAGACGCAGAGTAAGGTTGAACTTAGGTTGAAGGACATGCTGTAAATGGTCGAAGGATATGTGCCTCTTCGGAACTGGTATAGTTTTGTGCCTTTGGGAAGTGAGAAAACTCTGATGATTGTCCCAGTTACTGAGGCTGTCGCAAGCAATGTGCCTTCATTATTCAAGGCTATACAGGATAGCGGAGCTCGGTGGGCTTGCACAACGTTTAGTGCCTTGAGCTCCACTGCGTCAAAGATCAAGACTGCTCCGGATGTTGGTGCAACGTAGGTAGATAGTGGCGGCGCGTGGGAAGGTCGAGTATCTCCCGTATCTTCTCTTGGCTTTGGCATCGGGTATGCAATGTAGCAGTTCTCTGACGAAGGGGCAAGAGCACATATGGCACTGGGATTCGGTGAAGTCTCGATCGTGTACAGAAGGCTCATATTCGAAATATCGTAAAGGTATATTTCCTCCTCCAACACCACAGCGAGACGTTTTCGATTAAGGCGTACCGCCAGCACCGCAGATGGAAATGTGAGCTCACAGATAATGGAAGAGCGCTACACCAATGTTAGTATAAATACCATTCGAAGAGCCTTCAAGAATTCGCATGTGCAGGAAGGGGTACAAGGTTCTACCTTTGTATTTTGAATGACCAACCGCCTTGGAGACAGTATGAGGGCAACGAGTGACGTGGAGAAGAGCATCTCAATGATAGTCACATTTCCGTCATCGCTGCTGAATATCTTTGCGAAGGGATCTGTATGGTATATCCGGAAACCTTTCGAGGTACCTGGCAGAGCTTTTAGTCCAGGGCTTCAGGATCGGGTCAAGGCAAGGTCTTACCAACGGCCAGGCAGCCGTAGTCCTGATTGAAGGTGACAAAATTCATAGCCATAGTATATTTGCCGCTGTCTACCGAGGAAAGAGTAGAGTCGTTGCAGGAAGGAAGGATTGTCGTTGCGCTCGTTACACAAGCAGCGTGTTGTCCCGCGAGTCTCGGTCTCGTGGATGGAGGGTCTGAGGGAGTATGAGGCTATACGAAATGCAAAGCTTTTGCAGGGTCGATGAGGCTCTCTTGTACTTGTAGTGAGTAGTCCATTTGGGGTTGACTCACTTGCTATTCCGTGAATGTTCGCAACATGAGAGCAGAAGTAGCGGGCAGCTGTTAGGAGGTTTGGCGGGGTCTTGAAGCTTCCTCCCCAAAGAGGCTTAGTCTACAACCCTAAATTTACAGTCAAGTCACAACCTTGTCCACCTCCACTATGAAAATTCATGTTCATGTTAATCTTCCAGGTCTGCGTTCTGAAAATGCAACTTACGTGAAATTTCATTTACCCAGTACTTAAATTTCACGCTTTAGATCCAGCCATGGTTACTCTCAAGGCAGCGGCATCTGCCCCATCGCAGATTGAAGACGATGCAATTATGGGCGTGAGAAATCCGCCTATCACCTATACATTATAGCATCTACTGACTACCAACAGACAAACAATAGCAGCATTGTCTCAAAACGCAGTGTAGAACGCCTCTATTTTCCTAATGAACCTCATTTCTTTCGCTATTTCGTCAAGAAACCCCAAAGGCGTTCACCCTTGATAAACAGGGGCTATTGGCTAAGGTAGTATATCGATTTCTTGCTCTCTTTCTTCGTGTTTAGGCTGATTGACTTGAATCGGGATTAGAATGAGATGTATTGATCACGTTGTCCGTAAATTCTTGGAAGAACCATCCAAGTCTCGAAAGATTATAGTTAATTTGGGGTGTGGATAGTGAGTACGGTATATAATATCATAATAACCAGGGATGATAACTTGCGAATAGCGACCCGCTTTCCTGGCAATGTCTTTCCAGATATCCAGCTTTGTGTAACAATGTCTCATTTGTCGACATTGACTACAAGGAGCTTATGCTCAAGAAGCGTGATATGGTGATTCGTACACCTGAGCTAAAGGAGGTCTTCACAAACGTCGAAATATTGGAAGGGGATATTTTACTTCGCAGCGATCAATACCTGCAAATCGGATGCGATTTAAGAGACCTTGGCACTCTCGATAAGGCTCTCGCTTCAGCATTTGATTTCCAAGGAATTGAAATTTTGTTCGTGGCGGAAGTCTCCATAACTTATATGGATGCACACTATGCAGACAATTTGATAGAATGGGCAAGCAAATTTCAAGGTAAGAACAGCGCCTCAGACGAATGAACTCGACAAGAGCTGACAATATTTCAGCTCGCTTTTGCCTCCTGGAACAACTTCTACCCGAAGGAATAAGCCATCCTTTTGCTCGGTCTATGATGGCACATTTCCAAAAGTTGAAGACGCCACTGAAAGCCGTCGAGAAGTATCCAACCCTCTCCACTCAGCAGCAACGCTTTCATGCTAGGGGCTGGAAACATGTTTCAGCACGCAATCTTTGGGAGTTATGGGGCTCGCCAGACTTTCTGAGCTCACGGGACAGAATGGCCCTAGACGCCGTTGAGAACTTCGATGAATATGAAGAACTCGCTCTTTTCGGCTGCCATTATGTCCTGCTAGTTGCAGATAATATCAAATCTGCTGCGATAGAGCATCTTCACCGCACAGAAATAAAACTGGGAGCTCCAGTTTCGTCTATACAGATGGAGACACAGTATTCCGAGTCTCCGAAGGGATGTGGCCATAGGCGATTTGCTGCTGGTCTACCTCTAAAGAGTAATCGAACTTCGGTCAGAATTGGTAACCTTGGCGGTGCGGGTTCGGAGACAAGGAGTGACTCTTGTGATATATATGCAGATAATCTACATGTTGACCCTCATCCAGAAGCCTGGAAATCCCAGTCTTGTCCATCTAAACGCCAGTGCCATACTATTACCGATCTCGGTGATGCAGGCTCGTTACTTTGCGGTGAGTAACCCGTTCTCCATCTCTTATTCCAAATCCTTACAATGAGTTCAGGCGGCCGAACCTCCCCGGACAATGCTTTGAAGGACTGTTGGCTCTATCACAAATGTGAGTACTTACAGTTTGTTATTGTTTTTGGGAAAATATAGCTCGGAAGGAGCAAACAGACGACACCGATAGACTTTCAAATGCAAGGCGCCCACAGACATAGTTTCCTAATGTTTTGTAGGGGTTGACCAATGGGAACGCGTCGATGATCTTCCGTCGCCTCTATACCGACATCAAGCTGTGAATGTCGGTCACGGCGTTCTCATCTCTACAGGAAGAGTCAGTTCCCGAGCCATCTCTTCTGGTTACCATCTTTGGAGCCGCCGATTCGGTTGGATGGAGTGTAATCTTCATGGCGACGTACCTCCCCCAACGTTTGGAGCAACACTGCTTGCATTCGATACGGGCATGACATTGGATACATCTACAATAAAACGTGGTATTGTTGCAGGAGGGATGTTAGCAGATGCCGTTGTCCAACGGGGAATCTGGGAATGGGAACTGGACCATGATGCCCAGCATCCGAATCTGCGCTTCCAGCGATCTTCATTGTTTCCCGACAATTCGGAGCACCATCAGTATCTCGCTCGGTTTGGTGCTAATGTGGTTAATTACAGAAACAATACGTACGTCTTGGGCGGTGTCATACAAGATAAATTGTTAGGTGTATCTGACGAAATTTGTGCCATCGATGCACAGGGCTCGTTTCATACCATTCCGAGAACTGAAGATGACCAGGCTCCTAGACCGTTATTAGTGGGAGCAACAATCATAGCAACGAATAACAGTATATTGGTTATGGGAGGTGGAGCCACCTGCTTTAGTTTCGGGACGTTTTGGTAAGACAAATCAGCAATCCAATTCGTTTCCTATTCAACGTTCTGGAAGCCTCTAATCCACAGATTTCCCGAACCTCAGGGACAACTCGTGGCTCTTGGGCTATTTTCCCCGCAATCTTGAGTTCTATTGAAGAAGCACTGCTGATTTTCCATTCCATGTAGGAACAAAGGGTGCTATACCCTGAGTCCGAGCTCGAGCTCGGATTCCTCAGATGCCTTTGGATTTGTCAAAACAATAGCGCCTCAACCGCCAATTATCGGTATCCAAACGTCTGTACCAACTAAGCACACAAGCGCTAAGCTAACAACTGTCCATCGAATGAGGATCATGTCCCCAGAGGACTTCGATCAGATCCTCCAGACAGCTGTCCCTGTCATTCTCGAGGGCTTGGCTATTGGCTCTTGTACCGAAAAATGGACCGACGAGTATCTGAAGGAGACTGTAGGGCCTGAGCGCGAGGTAAATTCTGTGAGTAAGTCACCAGTTCTACTTCGGACATCTCAGGAGTGATTCTCCCTCTAGCCTTGTTTTTGAGAGTCGATTTCTCCTAAGAAAATGTCTCAACCCCTGTGCAACATTGTCCCAACTCCAATTTTGACCATGCCAGGCAAGACTGACTCTGATATTTCGGCATAGGTTCCAGCCTAGTTCCTAAACTTCGAGTTGACACCCACAGGTTATTGTTCATCAATCCGAATCATCTTATCTTGACTTCGCCACAAAGAACTTCAAATATATCACAATGGGATTCGGAAAATTCGTAGACTCAATCAGCAACCAGGGAAAACTCTACCTGCGAAGCCTATCAGCACAGAGCCCAACAGACACCCCTTCTGATCTGAGTAAAGACTACCCCACACTCTCTGCTGACTTCAATCTACCAAAGGAGTTGGAGTACGTCACGAATAACTCGCATAGCGCCCCGTTGCGTATCGCTGGTCCAGTAACAATGTCTGTATCCTCATTTCACTCCTCATAAATGGATACTTATTAATGTAGGTGGCTGCATTACGATGTCATGGCGAACGTGCTCTGTCAAATTCGAGGTCAGAAGAGATTGGTTCTATTCCCACCACATGATATTATGCACCTTGGTTTTGAGCCTGGTGCCTCAAGTTCGAGTATCAATGTCTTTGAACATCTTCAAGATCCCTACCTCTCGGTCACACACCCCTACGAAGCAATTCTCGAGCCGGGGGATATACTCTTCATTCCCTCGTTGTGGTTACATACGGCAAAACCCGAGACGGGTGCGAGCGTCGCGGTCAATGTCTTCTTCCGGGACCTGAAGACTGGTTATGGAGTAGGAAGAGATGTGTATGGAAATAGAGACCTGCAGCCCTATGAAAAGGGAAGGCAGGACATTAAGAAGATCATCAAGGCCTTCGACAAGTTGCCGAAAGCTGTCCAAAATTTCTATCTGCAAAGACTAGCTGCAGAATTTCAGCAGAAGTCTCTCAATATCTGAGATATTATTTACTAGACTGTCGAGATCCGTGTCATGATGCACATCGCGCGGACGGACGGCGCAAAACTGCTATCTGGAATGCTGCCCAGCAAAATCTGCTTTGATACCCTACAAAACCTCTGCCTACCTTCAAATCGACTGTCGGCTAGTGACATTAAAAGTCTGTGGATTCTTTCTAATGTCATTTCTAACGTCTGCCCTGGCGATAATCTTGGACTGGGCTAAAAGTCATCCAGTTGCCAACGAGCGAGCTCTCATCATACTTGGAAATGCCATTTATCGGAAGGCGGCCCGTGACTAGCGGCACCCCAGCAAATCGTCCGAAGCTTGTCGGACGCGGTGAGCATTCTGGAGGATGCCAGTCCAGTCATGCATGTGCTATATCCACACACAAGAGGGGAAGTGGGGAGGAATTAGTGCACCAACGGCGAGGGGCAAAATAAGCATCCTCATTATTCTTGGGCCACAAACGTTCCCGCCTCACCAAGTCTTCTATGCGATTTAGCAGATTCATAAATAACATAATCCGACACGATTCTTGTGTACAAACCAATGCTTCAGGGAGTTTAAAAATACTTGGTGATACAAGCGACTGAACTGTGTTCTGCAGGTGAGCTCTAGGAATTACGAAATGTCAACTTGTCAAGCACCTTGTAGCTAACTTCTAATAGCAATAGTGAGCAAGTGCCATTATGGTAAAATCATCCCAAATCAATGAAGTTCCAGACGAGGAGACGGGACAAGATAGTATTACCGCTACTTCCCTTGATGATGTATCGAAGCAGATTGTTGAGAAAAATAAGGAGAAAGCCGATGCGGTTCAAGGCGCCGGCGGCCTAGAGCAATGGAACAAACCCAGCATAAATATATATCGCTATCTGGCAACGCTCTACAGTTTTGTTATAATGGGGATGAATGATGCTGCATATGGCGTAAGTGTCACTTCCCGCCGTTGGTGTAATAGTCAATTGACCTTTGGTCAAGGCTCTTATTCCATACGTGAGAACTACCAGCCCAGCCAGTCGCAACCGAGGATAATTTCCTCGCTGAACTTTATTCTAGCTTGAAACTTTCTATGATGTCAATTACACTATCATCTCCCTTGTCTTCTTAGGTAGGTGGTGTATTTTACATGTTCTTGGAATGTTTTGAACGGCATGTCCCGATTGAAAAGGGGTCTCGCGGCTCCTAGATCATGGTTTTTTGCTTCTGAATTACCCCCCGCATGCAGTATTACTAACTTCCCGTAAAAAAAGCACCCTTTGTTGGCTATACTCTTGCCGCCATCTTAAATAACAGGATCCACCTGAAATCTGGCCAGCTCGGTGTGGCAACGATTGCCGCAACGTGTATAATAGTAGCATATGTGGTCAGTTAAATTTCGACTTCCTCCTTTGGTTTTCTTTTCATCTAGCTAACTGTGTTCTAGGGAACCTGCGTTCATCCACCTTACCCAGTTCTTCCGATCTTATTCATTCTAGCGGGGTTCGGCAATGGACTTGAAGATGGCGGCTGGAACTCCTGGATAGGCAACATGGAAAATGCAAATGAATTGCTCGGCTTGTTGTAAGCAGTTTCATGATCCTTTTGTTCCCTTACTCGAATAATGTAGGGATGCTTAAGAGGCCGTTTTCAAATCTCTTGGGGGTTGTTCTAGGATATCCCATCTATTCCAATATTCCCAAGCTACAAGACTCATCTCGTTCTGGAAATTTACAGGCACGGAGCGTACGGTGCTGGTGGCACAATTTCTCCCTTGCAACACCCTGGAAGAAGCAAAGCTAATTTTCGGTTCTTGCAGTATGGCTCTGGAGCTTTGCTTCTGGCTTATTCCAAATTTTGTTTGTACGTCGTATCTTGCCTACAAAGTGCGGATTCTTGGCATATCTCAAAAACTTGTTTCTCAGCCCCCGAAGAGATGTAGTAGAATATACTAATTCGTTGGATAGCTTCTGCGGTATTCGCAGGCTGGCTGGTATGTCAGATAAGAATAACCTCTTTCTAATTATTTAGTCCGGTAGTTGTAGTTCTGCGGCAAGGTGCCACAGCTACCGCAAGAAGTTTGGGGCTCCACGATTGTGACACCGGGTGGCTCCTGAGACCCAGAGGATACGCTAACGCTGGATTGTTCTAGGGCTTCTTTCTTGGTCCGCTTTTCCCGGCAGCTATTATTGTTGCGACCAAAGTTCTTCCAAAACATCTACGTGTACGTCTTCTTTTCATGTTCAAATGAGTTTGCTTGGTAGCAACCAAGAAGCTTGGGGGCTCCTTGACTTATTGGCTCTCAAAAAAGGATCTTTAAATATGCTGACTAAATGGATGGAAGATCAGCGCTATAGGCTTTGCCGCTGCCTTTGGAGGAGGGGGAGGAGCATGTTTTGTCAATGTCTCTCTTTTTCAGTCCTCGAGTTGAGAGGGACATACTTTCTTGGCATATATCTTCCCACTTCCAGCACATTTTTGACTTTTATTAGCCTTTCGCTGTGGGCACGATCGCACAAGTAAAGGGAGTACAAGTTCTTCAACCGATTGTATTCGCTGCTCTAGGCATGTTCGTTCCAATACTAAAAAAATGCAAACTTTTCGAAAGCAACTGGGGATCCTGAAGCAGTTTCTCAGGTAGCTATAAAACAACCCCGGGACAGCTTCTAGGCTCCTTGTCCTCTTCAGATAGTTATGTTTTACTGTGCTAATTCGTTGGGCAGTTGCAATACTCCTGCTTTGGTGCTCGCTACCTGGCGGGTTTAAAAAGGGAGGATTGGAGGAAGCCAGCACTGAATTGGAATTGGGAGGTCTTCGACAGAAGAGAGGTTTTGGTCGAATAAGGAAGTTCCTGAACCTTCAGCGCCGAGCCTCATGAGAAGCCTTGCCGGTTTGTACCTGCATGTCCAAGATACGCGAGGGATATCTCGATACCCCTTGAATCATGAATTTTTGGCCTCTGTTCGAGTGAGTGGCTTTACTTGCAGTGGACAGAAAAAGTAGCACCAATTTATAATGTCCTAGGCGTAGTGGGACATTAAAGTCGATATAAATAAGAAGTGCCGCTTTTTCTATGCACGGCGAGCCTTGCGGGAAGCAGTATGACTGCAGGAAAGACATGCGTAGAGCATGTCCACAATTGTTTAGACCTCACCGTTCAGCCAACAACCTTCGACGGGTCTGAGCTTTAGGATTCATCTCGGCTTTTTTGATAGAAATATGTACTCAATCGAATGATGGACTCCTTATTGACTGACCTCTTTACAGCCAAGTCAGCCATTGCTTAGCTGAAAGAGAGCAGTGTCAGCGACTGATTTTCGCAAGGGACAAAGATTGGACCTACTGTACTAAACAGTCGATGCTAGAATGTTTAGAGTTCATTGTTTTCTTATTGGACAAATTGGGGAGTTACAACGCGCTCTATTGGGGATCTGACTGAAACCCCCACTTGATACCACATATTGACGCTACAGTAGTTCTAGGCTAACAGCGGGGAACATCAGCAACCTAGAACTAGAGCGATGATGTGGGGCGTTGGTATTCGTTGAAATAACTTCCCCAGTTCAACCTGCACGCGCACACACAACCACAGAAGTGTACAGAGTGGTACTCGACTTCAAGTATATTTGTTCTATACAAACAAGTAGATTTATATCATCTCGCTGCTGCGTTGCTTGCTGTGGCAGCATGCTGCGGAGGATCCCAATCCAATCAAAATAGGGTGATGCTGGTGATCAGTCGTCCGTGACTTGATGTGACTAGACTACCTGTAGCCACGCTGCCCATGCAGCACTAGGTACTGTTGTCAAAGCTTTCTAGTGGAGGACTGCTGCAGGGTTTAGGGACAGATGTGGAGCGCTTTATCAGTGCCCGGCGCATTGGCCAGTCTAGTACAGTACTGTACACTTTATCATCGCATCAGAAGGAAGAGGAGGGGGGAAGGAGAGAGGAGAGAGGAGGGAGGAGGGAAGGAGGAAGGGAGACAGGAGAGCATGCTCAATTGGCAGAACTTATACTCGGCCACTCCAGACTCATAGAAACAGACTACCCGTCCCATCCCATCCCATCTCATCTACTCCGTACATCTCCAACGTCGTGCCCGTCAGTCGTATACGTATTGCCTTATCATTGGAAGATTGGAGTGCAGTGCAGACAGTGCATTCGCAATCCGAGGCACAATCTCAACATTGGCCCTGGCCTGGCCTGGTCTCAGTCTTATCTCTACACGATTAGATCTCTCTTCCCACATAAACATCACATCACATCTAATCACATCACATCACATCCACCCCATTTCACAAAGCTGCTTCGCTCTTTCCTCCATCTCCTACAAGCAAGCGTCCTACATGTTCGGCTGAATGAAATAAGAAAAGGGCCTGCCGTTGACCATGTCGACTATTGTCCTTCCAAGACAAGTGCATACGACGCGAAGCTCTTCCCCTCGCCCGCTCACATCGAGTCTCTCTCTCGATAACATAAATACAGCAACGGCTTGTCCAGTGCCAGTACCAGTAAGGATGATGGCTTCCTTGATATGCACACTCTCTGTCCCATCATGTTTCATCTCAAGTCTCCCAGTCACCCCTGTGCAATCGCGTCGAGGGAGACTTTTGTTGCCTTTTACTCTCCAGTCATTCTCGAACAACAAACAACTGACTTCCCCATCCCCAGAACAAGCATCTGCCAGTGTGCCCACCAGGCCCGCCTCCTAGTCAGAAGCCGGACACCCCTCCGCACAGTCCACCTTCGAGAGAAGCTACTCTACAGCATTCCAAATTATTCCCTCCCGAAAACTATACACCAAGATTTTTGGGGTCGCACACTGTTTATGAGATCGACGCGGATGGCATTGCTGCTGCTCTGGACCATATCGCCCGCCAGCCACTTCCAGATCCATCCCTAGTCTTCCCTTGGTTTCATGGCCTCCACCCGTGCAATCACATCCAACAAGCCTTCTTCATACCCCGACGGCGGCATATACGCAAGACCCCGAAATGTCTACGGGGAATCACAATTGTCAAGGCGGGTGGGGATTTAAATTATGCGAGGCTGAAAGGTGCAATTGCTCCAGATGAGCTGCTTCTTCAGGCTCCAGCCAAAGCCGCGTTTCTTGAAGTTGATCCAAAGGAAGGCTTCTCGGTGCGGAATTTTCAAATACAAGCCGCCAAATCTGCTATGGTCTCAGATATCATAGTCTATGGAGAAGATGGGTTTGAGGCGCAAAGGCTTGCCCAGGAAGTGGCTGCTGCTCAACAGGCGTGGAGAGATTCACATGAGGAAAAGGGCCAGGAGCTGCCTCAATACAACACCTTTCTATGCACCAGCCCATTCAGCGAATTCGAAGAGAGGCATGCCGATATTGTAGCTACGGATTGCATGGGCCAGATGACCGGCCGAGTTATGGACTTTTTCCATCAGGAAAGGGTCGAAATGTGCACGATGACCAAGGCATCAGAGATCCATCACAACGTATGGCTTGGTCCTACACCTGATCCTGCCATAGACCCTTCTCTACTCGAAAGCGACGAGCAATTTGATATCCTTATCGAGTGCAGCGATCTCGGGCGTGTAAATGCTGCGGTTTTGCAGGCAATAGCCGAAGGCGCAGATTTGGGAGAGCAGCCGGTATATCTTGGATTCCCATCATCAGGTAGCATTATGCCACCAACATGGTCTCAAGCTGAAGCAGATGGGATTATGGAGACCTGCAAATGGCTCTATAACCTGGCCCATGGCATTGTTCCCTGCGCCTCTAATATCGATGTCGAGGGGGATTCTCCTATGCCATTTTCTGCAGTCGAACCTATGAAGAGTCGGGAGAAGAAAATCCTCATCCATTGCACAGATGGCTATACAGAGTCTACGCTCCTTGGTCTTGCGTATTTCACCTACGCAACTGGTCTTCCGGTGCCTACTGCCTGGCTTGATCTTCACATGTCCAAGGGCCGCAACTTCTTTGCTTATCCAACCGATGTTGCTTTGCTCGCCTCAATTGCCCCGCGCCTTCTCTCAGAATCGCCGGTGCATGTGGACAAGTCTCTCTGCGAGATCACAAAGCTCGCAAAGGAAGAACCCGAATGGATTAAAAACATGGATGGTTCTTTGCCCTCTCGGGTGACTGATTATATGTACTTGGGTAACTTGGGCCACGCTAACAATTTTGACTTGTTGAGGCAGATGGGGATTGGGCAAATCTTGAGCGTGGGTGAGACAGCCACGTGGAAAGATAGCGAGTTGGAAAGTTGGGGTAAGGACAACGTCCTGGTAATCCACAGGGTGCAGGATAATGGTGTTGATCCTTTGACGTCGCAATTTGAAAAGTGCTTGCAGTTTATTGGTATGCTCCTCTCTCGGTTGTCACCACTTATTACGTGATCCTAACATTGTTCAACAGACCGCGGGAAGGCCAATAATACTGCAACACTAGTGCACTGCAGAGTCGGCGTGTCTCGATCAGCGACAATCTGCATCGCAGAAATTATGAGATCGATGGGCCTATCTTTTCCTCGAGCATACTGTTTCGTCCGCGCTCGACGGCTGAACGTCATCATCCAACCTCATTTACGCTTCTCTTATGAGCTTCTGAAATGGGAGGAGAAGCTTCGAGGGGGGCCTCACGGTGACGGTCGTTTCAAACGTGAGCTCGAGTGGGCCGACATTTCCCGCGAGGTTGCAGCCATGAACAAACCTTACGCTCGGAACGCAAGGTAGTTCGTGGCGACTTGTTCTATTTATTCTTTGGTAAAGTATCATGATATACGAAATTACGATATTTCTATGCTACGTTTGGTTATGGCTATTCTTGTGGAGCGGGAGTTCTTGTTCAGTTGATGGATCGGACTTTGGCTTAGGCTAACTATATAAGTGGACTCCCGGGTTTTTTGGGCAAACATCATTTCTCACAGTATTTTTATCGCCTTGGGGTTTAACGGACTGGATGGGTCTGAATGGGCACCAGCAAAAGTTCCGCAAATCTTTCAAAGGAGAGTGTTTTCATCATCCTCATATCTGAAACATTGTTCAAGTAGGTTTAAATACTTGTATTGTATGTAGTCTTGGGGATTAAGAATCTTAGTAAAGTGATGAACCTGACTGAACCATGTTCATCCATCTGATTTATGATGAGATGGAGATTCTTGATGCATGAGTGAGTGGCATATCAAATGTGACTCGGGTGTCAACTCTGAGCTCAGAGGGGGGATAGACTTCCAAGATGTGAGATAAATAATAATAAGCACGTAGGTAGTATCCGATAGATATTGAAGTAAGTGCTTGTAAGAAGTTGTTAGATCTTGGACCCTGATTCGTGCTATTTGGCACTAACCTCTAAAGCGGTAAAGCTCCCGCGTGCGTCCCGCCGCTACAGGGTGGATCAGGGTGATCTTGATCCCTGTAGATGCCATCATCATAGATCCCTTTGATATAATAAAATAAACAGAACTTACATATTCCCATCGGATTCGCAAATTGTACCAGACATATCACAGTTTCGTGTTTTGAAAGAAGAAGGAAAGAAATATGGCGCCATGGACACTCGTTTCTCCCGCAAGTCGTGGAATTGGCTTCCACCTCACAAGACATCTCCTTCGCAACACCACACTTCCTGTTGTAGCGACGGCGAGGAAAGATATTGAAGGTGTGAGAAAGTCCATGTTAGAAGGCTTAAAGGATGTCGATCAAGAAAGATTGAAGGTCTTGAGTCTGGACGTGACCGGTATATCTCCACAACCCTTCGTTCCAAGCGTCGAGACTGCACTGACTGGCAGAGAATAGATGAATCCACAATCTCCAACGCAGCCGAAGAAACCAAGAATCTCTTCCCACTAGACGAAAATCATCTGCACCTAGCATTCTGCATCCCAGGAATCCTATACCCAGAGAAATCACCAGCTCAGCTCGAGCACGAGCAACTCACGCACGCCTTCGCCGTCAATACTATCGGGCCCTTGTTGATGTTCAAGCACTTCAGCAACTTCCTCCCCAAGAGATCCACAGATATGTCGCTCCCCGCCTCGCGAATCACGCTTCCTACCCAAGCAGTCTGGCTCAACATGTCCGCGCGCGTCGGTTCTACCACGGACAACAGACTCGGAGGCTGGTATTCGTACCGCGCTAGCAAAGCGGCTGTGAATTCCGTGACCAAGGGAGAGGATATTTTTGTGCGGCAGAGGAGTGGGGATAATGCGATGGTGATGGGCTATCATCCGGGGACGGTGAAGACGGGGTTGAGTAGGGAGTTTTGGGCGGGGGTGCCGGAGGAGAAGCTTTTTACGCCGGAGTTTGCGGTGGAGAAGATGGTGGGGGTTGTGGGGAGTGTTGGGTTGCAGGGACGGGGGAGGTGTTGGGATTGGATGCTGGAGGAGGTCTTGCCGTGAGTAGGGGATGTACGAGGGCACTGTATTTGTAAAATTACCGGTTCGAACTGTATATATCCTTAGAGGTATTAATCAAGTCTCCAGAAGAGACTGATCACTCAGGTTACCAGCTGAACAGGGGCTCTTTCAGTAGGGATTGTTGTTTATGATATAGATACAGTACCTCGTACGAGAATTAGTTCAGGGGAAGCAGGCAGGGGCGGAGGGAAGGGACCCCGGGAAAAAGTGGTGCGTGCGGTGAACGCGGGGACTCCACATCCGAGGCAGCGGCTTGCATCGGCCTTCAATCAAGACAGGACCTCAACCATCATCTGAACATTTTTGATGTTTCAATATGAAGTCAGACATAGCAGTTCAATGAAACCATCAAAAACGCAATGAAGACATCTCTGCCCCGCCTGGTGCGGAACGGGAGCCACCGACCCAGCGCATACCTCCGAACCCTTCACTCACCAAGATGGTCCTCCTCCCTCTCCCAACGGCCAGGAGCAGCAGGGTATGTACCATTATTCTCTCCTCCTACCCCCTTCCAAGAAGTATTCAAACCAATAATCATCTCATCTACAGCGTAACCTTCCCCGGCGCCGTAAACAGCAAGTTCACATCCGCGCTGACCTTCGAGCACCCCTCCACCTACCCCGCCATCCCCACCTACCGCTGCACCTCTCCCGACGGCCACCTAATCGACGACACCATCACCCCCTGCCCAGACGACCTCGCGCTCGCCATGTACGAGAACATGATCTCGGTCTCTATCATGGACCTGATCATGTTCGACGCGCAGCGGCAAGGGCGCTTGAGTTTCTACATGACGTCTCAGGGCGAGGAAGGCACGTGTGTCGGCTCCGCGAGTGCGCTGGAGAAAGACGATGTGGTGTTCTCGCAGTACAGGGAAGCTGGGGTGTTTGTGCAGAGGGGGTATCAGTTGGGGGATTTCATGGCGCAGCTTTTTGCGAATAGGAGGGATGGGGGGAAGGGGAGGAATATGCCGGTGCATTATGGGAGTAAGGAACTTAATATCGTAAGTCTTTACTGCTTTTTCTTCTTCTTCTTCTTCTTCTTCTTCTTCTTCTCCGTTCTTGAACTACCTTATAATGCTACAACTGTTACTTATTTCAAGGGGTACTGTACTATAGCACACCATCTCCTCACCCCTGGCAACACAAATCCCCCAAGCAGCCGGCGCAGCCTACGCGCTCAAAATGCAGCGTCTGCAAAACCCAGACCTGCCTCCAAGAGTAGTAGCCTGCTATTTTGGCGAAGGCGCCGCCAGCGAGGGTGATTTCCACGCCGCGCTCAACATAGCCGCCACGCGCTCCTGTCCCGTCATCTTCATATGCCGCAACAACGGCTACGCCATCTCCACGCCCACACTCGAACAATACCGAGGCGATGGGATTGCGAGTCGCGGAACTGGCTACGGTATCGATACCATCCGTGTAGATGGGAACGACATTTTTGCCGTGCGAGAGGCGACGCTGAAGGCGAGAGCGCTGGCTCTCAAAGACGGGGGGAAACCCGTGCTCATAGAAGCCATGTCGTACCGGATCTCGCACCACAGCACCAGCGACGACTCGTTCGCGTACCGTGCGCGCGTGGAGGTCGAGGATTGGAAGAGAAGGGATAACCCCATCACGCGGCTGCGCAAGTACTTAGAGAACAAGGGTCTGTGGGATGATGAGCGGGAAGCGGAGGCTAGGACGCGCATACGGAAGGATGTGCTGAAGGCGTTTGGGGAGGCGGAGAAGGAATTGAAACCCCCGCTGCGCACGATGTTCGAGGATGTGTATGAGGAGA
Source organism: Gremmenia infestans (assembly GCA_032629725.1). Classification (NCBI taxonomy): domain Eukaryota; kingdom Fungi; phylum Ascomycota; class Leotiomycetes; order Helotiales; family Hamatocanthoscyphaceae; genus Gremmenia; species Gremmenia infestans. Next base: position 1,124,150 of record JAFEVB010000008.1, read on the forward strand.
TGACGCCGGAGATTAGGGCGCAGATGGGGGAGTTGAGGGAGGTTTTGGATACTTATCCGGATGAGTATGATGTGGGGGAGTTTGAGGGAGGGAAAGATAGTTTGGAGAAATAGAGTAGATGAGGTAAATCTTACAAAACATTTCAACGACTTATCTTTTCATCTGACTTACTACATGATGATACAGTATGCTTTCAAGCAGCTATCCCCGAAACATTTCAAGAAAAGACGGACTTGGAAATGCACATGGCATACCGTGGTACAAAGCGAGTTGAGCACATACGCAATATTCCGAAATACAACACCTGAAGCTTTCCCAATTATACATCCAACAGACTCTCAAGCTTCTCTATGTACTGCATGGAAATCCACCATCCATCTATCTATACATACACCAGCTCTCGAGAATAGCCAAAAGCTGATCCAAAATTCCGCGTATATACCACGTGCCATATAAACATAGCTCATGTCTCATCATATAAACAGCCAGCCAAGAATGTGCCCGCCCACGCATACCATATCAACAACCAAAAACGCCACATATGCACAGTCCAGTCCACCCAGTCATATCCCACATCTCATTTCATCACCTTCTCTTCACCACACCCGCAATATACAGATTCCCACTCGCAACCTCAACCTTCCACCCCTCCCTCAGCAACATCTTCCCCACCGCCGGCCCCAACCGACTCTTGCCCCCCTGACTATGATGTCCGACGCCCGTCACGATTCTATACCGCCCCCCCTTGCCCCCCTCATGCCACCACGCCGTGACCCTCTCCCGACTAATGCGCACCGCATCCTTAACGCTCACACCATGCAGATCCAAATACCCGCTCCTGCTCTGGCTCGCGACCAGTGCATCCGCCGCATCGCTCTCGGCCGATTTAGCGAGCGCGTGGTAGGAACGGCCTTCTTGCGAGTAGTAGGCTGCTGCGCCGCCCATGAGGTGGTCGGACTTGCCTTTGCGGTAGTACGTAGAGGCTTGGCTGAAAGCTGCGTTGCGGGCACTGGTGTAGGTGCTTGTGATTGTGTTTGCGGAGATGGGGTCGAGGTCCAGGGCGCGGTTGAACTTGGGTTTGGGGGAGGAGGAGGGAGGGTTGGGGTTGGGATCGGGATTGAGGTTGAGTGGTGCGTGGCGGAGTTCGATTTGGATTGGGGTTTGGGAGCCGTGAGGTCGAGATGAGAGGGCTTTTGCTAAGTCGCGCGCGTTTGCGATCGAGGGGTGCGTGAGCTGGACTAGGGCTTCTAGATCAGAAGTTTGGATTGACGGGAAGCGTTCGCGGAGTTCGGAGGCATTGATTTGGATCATGGGATCGTTGTCTTCCATGTTCAAGTCTTTATGAGCCTCGATGAGAGCAATAAGCGTAGCCTGGACTGATCCTCCGCTCTTATGATACATCGAGCTGACTTGTTGAACCGGCATCCCTGTCCTAGTGGCGATGAATTCGACTTCATGTCTCCCAGTCTCCCACTTGCTTTGTACGGGTTGAGCCTGGGTATTGGCATCATCTTCTGTCATTCGCCCCTTTCTTTTCTTGTTGCTTGCCTTGTTCTTGCGCGGCCGTGATGGAATATCGCTCTCGGAGAAGGCATCAATTCCCTTGTGACGAAGTCCGTGATGCTCGAGGAAGGATTCATTCATGAGTTCATCGATAGCCAAGCTGGCGTTTCCCTTGTATTTCTTCAAAGTCCACTTGACGTCGAATGGCTTCAGGGTGGGGAAAATACCCATGAGAGCTGTTTTCTTCGCTTCTTCATTCAGGTCGTCCAGCTGACTTGTAAATGAATTGTCTGTTGATTCATCTGTTGGAGTAGATGCGCCATTGGGGGTGAATTCTAAGCCTTCAAGGTCCAAAGAGGACATCTCATGACCTAGAGAAGTGTCGTCCGTCTGGCTCGTCCATCCTGGCGCACTTTGTCCGCTCCCACTCTGGCTCTCATTTTCTCCCGCTTCCCCCAATCCGCCGCTCAGAATTTGAGGTCCACTGGCAGCACTGGCATCAAATCCGCTCGCTTCGTCATCCGGGACAGTAGCCTTGACAATCTCCAATATCTCTTTTGCTGCATTTAATTGATCTACATCACGTAGGTCAAAGTCGGAAAGAATAGCTAGCACTGTGGAAGAATCAATGGTTTTGGAATATTCCTCCTAAGAAATTTTGTCAGCCAAGTATTACGAAAATTGGGTTGCGCCAGAGTGAACATAATACCAATAATTGAGTCGCGAGCCCCTCCACGTCGGACATTTCCTGAGGGACTCTCCTGCCAGCGCGGACACGGAAAAAAAATTGTTCAAAATGGTTCAGCTTAGTGGTACAGTATACTCTCTGATACGGTGCATTGCTGTGAGGGAATTATGTACAGATGGTGAAATCATGATGCTGTGGAGTTGTGGAGATGGAGGTGGAGATGTCCTACAAACTTAGATGACGGTGGGAAGATGTTAATCGTGAGACGTAGTCACTCTTATCGGGAAGCTAAACCTATCTCGGTTGGACAACACTAGGACATCAGACAGACTATCAAAACTAAAAATACACCACCAATTTATAACGGTCGAGACTAAGGCAATATATCACACACTGCGTTACAGGGTATTGAGAAGAACCCCATTCATCTATCTAATGAAGTGTGCAAAAGCTTATCGCATTCCCTTATCATCATCCGTTGATGCGCCAAACGACCTTCCATGCAATTTGACTAACCATCCATTCCAAATCTGGTGGAAAAAGAAACATGATGGGGAAAGCTCGTGAATACATAAGTTATGAGGGGACGCAATAGGGGTGATTTCTGTAAAATAAATGCCTGAGATCGAATTCCTATTCGATTCTTCGCGCCAAACTCATCGACCTTTCAAGTAACATGCCTATGACAAATGGAATGCGCCCTGTCCTTCCTTGATCGCAATATTCATACGACGCCGCATAACGTCCAGATCAGTGTAGTCGGGCAATTTAAGATAATTGACACAAGTCATAACGCTGGGGAGATAGTCGTCAGATGCATAAGGAGGTTCACTTGGCTTGCAAACCACCGTGAACATGGGGGTAAGAGACTTGAAACCTAAAAAGAAAATCAGCATGATGCAGATGCTCAGTTGGTAAAGTGACATACCGCCAATAGGAAGTTTAGGACTACCAGTAGTGAACTGGAGGAAGTCTCGTCGTTCTGGGAGTGTGAGTTCGCTCATAGTCTGAAGCAGGTTCTTCACACTCTTGCTGTCCATATTGAAACCATGGTCGGCCTTGATCGAGTCCATGAGGGCTACAAAATCGTTAGCAATAGTCACATTTATGAAAGGAGAAAACATACTTTCAAGTGACCAATCTTCCTCGATTCTACCGAATAGCATGACCAGCTCATCTGGAGTGAAGGCACTGAGGGCGGAGAATGGAAATACCTGGGTGAAACCAGTTCTGAATGCATCAACTTGTCTTTGAACACCCGTCCCAAGGGTCATATCAATGACCTGTTCAAGGTAACGCTCGACATTGTCAATGGTAACCGAGATGGTAGATCCATTTGGCAGCAATTCAATAGTAGAATAACCTGGGAGAGTGAAGTCAAGACCAAGATCATCAATGCGAACGCCGTCAATAGAGAGTTCTTCTGCCGCCGCGACTTTTTGTGCAGGTGTGAGGTTGGGATTTTCATCAATAGCCTTCTTTCCAACGGCAAACTTCTTGATCAATTTCAAAGATTTTGCTAGCTGGGCATCAACTGTCTTGACGGCTCCCAAAGATGGTGTGACTGGGTTGGATTCGTCTCCAATGCGGAAGAAGGTGGGGTTGAACGAGACATCGATAATTCGAGAATCGATCATCGATCTAGCAACAAACTTTCCAAGCATCTTAAAGAGGTGGAGCGTTCGCTTGCCATTCTCACTTGTTGATTGATCCTCACTCATAGGGGCGGGGAACAGACCACGAGCACCGAATGCATATTCGTCAGCCTCGTTAGCATCTGTTTCACGCCAGAGGTGGAGCTTCTTCTTGGAGAACTCCTTCGATACAGTGGAATAGAACTCTAGAGTTGGACCAAGACCAGTTCCGACTTCTTCGAAGTATTCGACCTCCAAGATACTTTGCGAGGCACCGTAAAGTTCCATAACCTTTAATGCAGACTCGAGGATCTTCGAACGAGAGATTCGTACCTTTTGGCGCTGCAATCGACCTAAAAAGGGGCGTTCATCACGATGGCGGTCTCTCCGGGACTCATCGGCGGATTGAGCATTCTGCCATCTGGTCATCGATCTTGCATAGCCAAAAGAAGTAGACTGCAGGAATAGATGTCGGGTTTCGAAGGGGAAAAGGAATGGATATAGCCGAGCTAAATCCTCACTCCAAGTGGGAAGGCAGGCGCTCGCAACGATGAGAGGCTCCTCAAGCTGTCTGTTGAGTTTGGCTGTGAGCTTTGTATTTACAAATTGCGAGAGTGGTTCAGCGTTGAGCTTCAAAGTGTCCTTGTTCTCGGCTAACACATCATCCAGATTTGCATTCAACGCGTGCAAGATGTTCAACAGTCGAAGGATAGAGGATGTTGCGGGATGCTTGTCCAGTGACGCAGGAATCCCTGAAGCAGTTGTTTCTGTGCTGACTTCCGATGCCTGACTGAGAGAGGTTGGTTCCGGTGGGGGTGGCCCTGGAACACGCTGAAATCCTATCTCATGTGTTGCGGACCAGACGCCTCGGTTTGTATGCTCATCAACTGACGGGTTGTGAACAGCTCGGTAAATGGTCATATCATTGGAAATCGGCTTGCCGTTGATGCTAAACTCGATGTGCCAGTCCTGTGGTACAGCCTGGATCGCAGCTGCATAGGACATTGGTCGGGAAGCGCTGGGTGTTGACATATCTGCTTGAGCTGCAGCAAGTTGCAAGGCTGAGCTGCGGGAGCTGGCTGCAGATACCTGTGAAGGAGTAGCAACCCGAGTACCATCGTCCTTTCGAGCAGTGACTTTGCCACCAGCAGCGACTTCGAGGTTGACTGCAGTTGGGTCTGGGGCTGCACCCTCCTCCATATCCTCATCTAAGTCTCCAACAATGGCATCCAAAGCTGCACTAGCTTCTATATCCTCGTCATCAGTAAGTTGTCTCTCGTCGGCACATTCCAGTGCACTCGCCAAAGCATCTTCTTCTGCAGCTGGAGGTGGAGCTGGGGGCTCGGTCTGTGCTTGCTGTCGTCTACTGGACCGACGAGTGAACTTTTCTTGGGGTGTGTTAGAGGCTGACTGGCTTTCAGAAGCAGGTGTTGCAGCAGGAGCTGTCTTGGATTTCGCTTTTCGAGAACTCCGAGGGGTAGAAGGAGTTGGGGCAGATGGGGTTGCTGCATGGGCAGAAGTCAATCCACGGGCAGCCATACGTGCTTGGACATCAGGAACACCGGAGTATGGATTTGGAATGTTGCCGGCAGCTGCCAATGCAGCCAAAGCACCCGAAAGGCCTTCTCTCCTAGCGCCTCGAGGCCCCCGTTCCGACAAGCTGATCCTTGGACGTAGGTAATCATCGAGAGCTTTAAAGGTAGCGATTGCATGAATCGAGACCATGATATTGCGATAATGTCGTGGTATCTCTGAGCTTTCAGGCGCAACTAGCTTGAGACGAATTTGCTTCGCAAGCATGGAAGCCGCACTGCTTCTATTACCATCAAAAGTGTTGGAGTGAACTGTTACAACCTCAAAATGCTCGGAACGACTCAGGAGATCTTGTAATTTGTGGATCAGAATACTGAAAGGTGTAGCAGGGGACTCCGCAGTTGAAGTGTTAGGCTTCTTTTTCACAGTTCGTCCCATAAATACCTCGAGGAATGCTGATCTAGCGTCGTTGCTCAAGCGCTCGTCGGGGTGATTGAACACATCCAGCAAGACTCTCACAACTTCGGAGTTAAGCAACTCGGCACTGGTGACGCTTTCCAGAACATCGCCATCAAAGTAAGAGGCGAGTGTTGTGAAAAGTTCCACGCCATTGCCCGGTCCCTGATGAAGATAGTGAGATTCGATGTTGGAAGCCAATCCTTGCAGACTGGTAAGGATTTTCACGGCCTTTTTCTTCATGTTTTTGCTATTCTTCTCCGTCTCATGAACCTCCAAAAATTTCTTTGCTCGCCGTGCAATAAGTTGTTGCATAGTCGTGACATCTGAAGTAACGTGGCGTGGCGGGCCATCCAATGACATTGTAGACCCTCGTGAGCTTGTTGGAGATCGACTGATATCATCAGGAATATCATCGTTCTCGTTTTCATCGTCGTTATCATCGTCCGACGAATCATCTTCATCGTCATCATTGGCATTGTCGACCGGTTCAGACTTCTCGGATACTTTCTGAGCAACGTCTGATTCAGTTACATCAACGGCTTCGATCGCTGGCGAGTCTTCGTTGGTAGACTTGGTAGACTTCTCAGCCAAATCTGCATTGGCAAGCTTTGCGATTTCTGCAATGACGCCTTCCCGATAGAACTGGTAGCGATAGACCTCATCCAAGCGAGTGAGGAGAAGCTCAGCTGCTTGAAGTGCATAGTTCACAAGACTGGGGTGGTCTTGTTGTGACAGGATTGCGGCAAGAAAAGAAGCATATGGCACAGATCTTAGTGCTTCCATCAAGATATCTTTATCGAGATTGGATAGCATCTTCAGTTGGGCGGTCAAGACCTTCTGGCGAACACTCAAATTGACGGTGCTTGAAAATGCATCTGTCAAAGTAGGGAAAAGGATGATGGCAAATCGCTTGACTTCGTCTTTACATCCCTCTAGGAGCTCAATTCGCTTCTCATTTGCAGACTTCTTTCGGGAACTTGACGACCCCGTCGGTGGTGCTGACGCTGCGTCAATATCAAAAATCGCATCGAATGAGTCGGATTCTCTCGGAAGGCCAGGAAGAAGTTCACAGATGACGTTCAAGGTTTCAATGACTTGTTCTCGGGGCCTGTGGATTAAAGCCTGCATGATAATAACACTGTCCAACTTCGAGGCTACATCTTCTGTAGCGCTAGGAGGCGAAACACCCGTCAAGATTTGGTACAAAGTCTCGACAACATTCATCTTGAACAATTCAGCGGATAAGCTGGCGCTAGCCTTAGCAGTAAAAGCCAAGACTCGCAAGAATTGGGTGTGGATATTGGGACCGATAAGGTTCGTGGTACCTGGGAGTAGGAGACGGAGGATAGCTCGGAGCAAGTCAGTACTGACGAGCTCTTCAAGCTTGCTAGGGTGATATCTAAAGCTCTCTACAACTCTAGACACACAAAGTGATCCCTGCTCGACAACTTTCTGATCATTGGAGCCCAAGACGTTCAAGAGAATTGGCATTACATCTCGAATGACGGGAAATGAGTCCTCTGGGATATTTCTACAGCAGTTGGCCGCAGTGGTGACAGCAGTCCGCTGAGTACTGGTTGCGAAAAAGTCAAGGTATGTCAGACAAGCTGTCAAGCCTCCTTCGCGCACAATAGATGCAGGATATTCGACCGAGATCTTCTCTAATGTCTAGAAGTTTCAAGTTAGCAAGTATAATTGAAGGGTTGATGCCACTTACGCTGAGAGCTTGCTCTGCCAAATCAATGAAGTGTATCTCCAGAAGCTTTTGGCAGAGGATTGGCACGGCCCCTCCATAGACTACATTCGCCGTGCTTGCGGGCAATGCTTCCATCAAATTCGCGAGACACCGGCATGCAAGAAGCATCATTTCAGGATTCTCTTCTCCAAAATCGGAGGGTTGCATCAGGAGTACAAGCTCCTTAACAAATGCATCTGGGGAGAAGTGTCCTGACAAATTATCCTCGGTCGATACCAGCAGAATTTCGGACAATTCCTGCAGGGCAATCAACTGTACCGAAGGATCATCTTTTTGCTTCAAGTTGTTCAAGATATCCCGTAATCTCGTAGAAACGCCCGACATCATGCCAGTCAATGCCCTTAATGTGCTCGAGAGGCCGTGTGGAGGCCCTCCAGGTCCACCAAATCCTCCAAATGGATCGTCGTCATCGTCCTCCCGGCCAGCATAATTGCGAGCCATCTCTTCATCCTCATTGTCGTCACTAGCATCGTCATCGTCAGGAGGTGGGGGTTTATTCTCTGAAGGGTTGTTTAGCGAGGAGTCGCCATCTTTATTGTTGCTGGCCGTCTTCTTTGGTCTACGGCTAGACGCTGGGGTGCTTGTAGGATTATCTGCTTTACGGGGCGTTAGCAATGCAATATGATGCTTGATTAAGAAATCCCGACACACCTTGACCACCCTTTTTATTCCTAGATGACTTCCGCTTCGAGGAACTGGTAGATATGTTCGGTGGTTCACTAGAAGGACCCGCAGAATCACTGAGATGTGTATTAGTTTAGCAGGACAGACGGGGATAGATTGTGTACATACCCAGGACTCGACATAACCGCAGGAGTTTTGCCCTTCGAAGCTCTCTTGCGAGCGGAAGCTGGGGCAGTCAGGGGCGGCTCAGGCTCAGTTACCTTCTGTCGCTTTGTACGTCTGGGTTGTGGTTTCGCAGGTTCTGGTTCAGGTACTGGGCTTGGCTCTCGAGCTTGTGCCTTGCGTTTTCGGGATGCAGGCGGAGGCCGAGGGGACGAGGCAGCGGCGGTGGCGGGGACTCCTGCGGAGGCGCCAGCTGACTCTGAAGAGCTGGCTGCTTGTCTAGCGGACGCACGAGTGATTCTGGAAGACATGAGTATTTGCTTTCTGATGGAAGGCCTTCAGCACACTCCGTCGCCTCTATGCAACAAGGTGGATGGTTGCAAGAGGTTGCGGCAGGTCGAAGTTGCAAATGTAGATGTAGATGGATATTGACTTGCAGGTGGAGACGCAGATGGAAGATGGAAGATGGAAGGGGTCAAATAGAAAGAAGGGCAGGTGAATGGGGGGAAGGGTACCGAGAAGCAGAAGTCGCTGTCGACTGGTTTCTTGCAGTTGCTGTTGCCGTTCCGGGGTCGTTATCGAAAAGTGACTCCGATTTACGCTGCGAAGATGCCATCGGTCACGCCATTAGCGGCTGTTTGTATATTCTCTTGGTCTGAGTAAATATCGAATTGTCGAAGATCGCGAGGGGGAGGAGAAAATAGAGAATTGATCACGGGCGGTGGAGGTGTTCGATGCGATAGGATGGTATGGTATGGTAGGGCAAACGTTAATGAACGATTACATCGACCCTACCTACGTACGCTGAGTTGGCGCGGAGCGCTGTTTTTAATCCTGGTCGCCAGCACCACCACCGCGCTTAAATACAAAAGTCGATCTAGACGAATTCTAAAAGAGACGACGTTGACACCAAAAACATGCTCTTCGTTGTGTAGCAGACAAAGTGCAAAGGTCAAGTGCCTTTGGGTATGTATTTCAACATATAAGCCTCAAAATGATTCCCACCCACGTGAAAAACCCAACCATCATCTTCCTTCCACCTTGTAGGACGATTACCCATCAGACTAAGGTTACTATTATATTTGACTACTAAGCAACATGGCAGATTTTGTTTTCAGAAGTCTATACTCATATTGAGAATTCTGGGGGAAAGCGTCCGTCTGCTGCATCAATTCATCTAAAAGCTACGTCTATTTTGTCTGGTTCCTCCACTTCTTTACAGATAGATCGATCATCTCACGTTTTTCACATATTCATAAAATACCAAATCGTTTGAAAATGAGTTATCTCAAAAAGCCTGACTTCTATTTCCCAAAATCTATGTACGATATACTTTCATCTCATGTAGCTCAGGTGTTGCTTGGTCTATAAAATTTCGCTTGAGATATTTTGGTAGAATCAAGCAAATATCCTACCCGTCCCGTCTCATCCACATTTGAATGCCAGAAGCGAGACTTGTCAAAAGCTTTCAATTCTTATAATTTTTGGTTATTACTCAGTCAATATGTCATATGACTTGTTTGTGGATGGGACATCTTCAAATACGTAGTCAAAGGGGGCTAACAACTCCATGGTTGGTCACATTAGACCTAGGATTGGACTGAAACGAAGGAGACTTCTAATACTTCAAGGTACAAGACATGGGAGATTTTTCTGAGACATTGTTAGGTCAAAGGAGATGATGGTATTGTTGCTTATGGACGGGAGATGTGCGGCAAGGTTGGCTCAGGCCAGTGGGTGGAAATTATGGAAGAGAAAACAAAAGGATAAAAAACAAATTGTTCGATATATATCGAACGGGCTCTACAATCTGAGCTGCTAGCCTTCTTCGGTGAATTAGCCCATATTTATATTTTCGGCTTCAAAGGTTGCCGTTTACCAATAGGAAGTCTTCATCTGATAAACGATCTTTGTCAATTTTGCATTGTATACTCCGTACTAACGTTTCCGCTCACCCTTACAAAAGGTGACGGAGATGTCAATAGAGGGGCTTTTATAAGCCTCAATCCCCAGCATTACCGTACTGGTGATACATATGCGTGCCATCTATTGGCTGCTGAAATTGTGGGTTTAGGCACGGTACTGTATCTGTAATCAATCCCAGGCGCCCGGAACCTGTCAACCTACAGAGTACCTGCTTGTTCTGCAACCAACGTGACTTAAAGGCGACGGAACTCGCGGCCTTTTGACTAGGTAACTTACCTTAACCTTTAGGCAGGTGGTTAGCGTACCTTGATTCTGATTTAGAGGTTGCTTTCTCTGTTAGAGGTTCTGTTAAGGCCTTCTTCAAACTATTTTAGGGGACTTGTCCATGGTTGAAAGCACTAATTCCCATACAGTCTAGAATCCTCCCGCCCGGTGAGATAGTGTAAGCGGGGTGAAGCGCAATCGCATCATCTCCGTAACAAAAGCCACAACCATCGCCCCCCACCCCCATAAGATCCAACAGCATCTTAAATCCAACCTTCCCATTCATATCCCCTCCGCCCCCCCCGCCCCCCGAATACACGAAGGATTCCTTCCTGTCGGCTTCAAGGTGTCTTGGCCTATTCCCGGACGCTCTTCCTCAGGGCGGCTAGTCGTGCGCAGCCTCGACCCCCGCATTTCCCATCATCTCCGTGTTTCGACCTTGCGACATAACAATTCATCATTGAGATTTTACACACCATCGATCCCGAAACATCTGTCGCAGAGCCTCGAATCGAGATCCCCGAGCAAGAACCGTACGACTCTCAAAATGGCAATATACACGCAGTCTGCTGTTTCGCAGCCGGTCCAAAGCAACTTCCCCCACCAACGCCTCACATTACACCAAAGCGATGCCTCGAGAACCCCACTCGTATTGATAGCATGTGGCTCTTTGTACGTCTTATTTTCATGCCAAAATCTACCTATTTCTTCAGAAGTCAAGGAGGCTTGGATATCCATATGATTCCACGCTCTTTGGCTCACTCTAAACTACTATGCTAATGCGCAGGCAGCTCACCTATAACTTACCTACACTTAAGGATGTTCGAGATGGCGTCAGAGTAAGTCAACTATCCAGAGAACCAAATATGTGTAAATTTGATCTGACATTTTGACACAGTTATGTGCGGACCTTCTTCCTTTCTGCTGTTCTTCCGGATTCGAAGATAGCCTTTCCGAGTTCACTCTTTACGTGATATTAAGGCTAACATCCCACTCTAGTACAAATTCAACAACAAAAACTTCGAGATCATGGGGGGTTATCTCAGTCCAGTGAGTCTTGTTTTCAAACAGAAACGCTGTTTTCCTTCGATACGTTTCCGAGGTTGGGCTTGTTTGGGGGCCCTTTGGCAGCAAGGAGCCTTACCCTAAGCTTCCTCCTGAAACATTAATGTCCAAAATGCTAATATGTTCACATAGGTCGGAGACGGCTATAAAAAGGTAATCAGCCCTTTTGTTTATTCCTTCTGCTCTGTCTTGCTATGTTGAGATTCTTGAAGAGTTTTACATCACCTCAATCCTTGACATCGACGTAAAACACAGTACTGATTTCTTGATAGGCAGGACTTGCACCAGCTGTCCACAGACTCCGGATGTGCGAATTGGCCGTGGAAAGTGCTGGGTGGCTGATGGTTGATCCATGGGAGGCTACGAACCCAGAGTACATTCCCACCGTAAGTCAAATCATACTTATTGGATACCAACTTTTAGCATATCTCAGAACCTTGGTTCTCTGCTGCCAGACAATCAAACATAAGTCCAAACTAACTATATGGACAAAAATAGGCCCAAGTCTTAGATCATTTCGAACACGAGATCAATGTGGTATTGGGAGGTATCGAGCGACCTGATGGGACCAGAGTACCTGCTAAGATTTGTCTCTTGGCGGGTGCAGATCGTGAGTACTTATCTCATTCCTCGATTATAGTCGGATCTAGTGCTAGCATGATGAATTTATACTGACTGCCCTGTTCTTCTGCAGTTGTCCAAACTATGTCCACACCAGGTAAGTCATATACATCCGTCTTCCTTACTCCATTGCTAACTGACTCGCCAGGCGTCTGGAGTAGTGATGATTTGGATCATATTCTTGGAATGTATGGTGCTTGCATCATTGAACGAGAAGGAACCGACATCGATGATGCTCTCTCAAGTCTTCAAAATTACAAAGACAATATTCATGTGAGCAAAGTCCTATAGCATGTCCTTTTTTCAGATTCATCTGGTTGCATTTGGTATCCAAGAGCTTTTAGTGAAAGCTTTCTATCATTCTCGTACCTTAAAATCACAACTCAGACTTTGCATATCGATCTTTCAAGATAATGTTGCTAATGCCTTAGTAGGTTGTAAAACAACTCATCCAGAACAACGTCAGCTCGACTAAGATTAGGCTCTTCTTACGAAAGGAATTGAGCATCAGATATCTGATACCGTCGCCGGTTATCAATTATATCGAGGAACACAACCTGTATCAAGAGGACGGAATATCCTCGATGAAGGAAAAAGGAAATGCAGAAGCCACGCAAAATTCGGGCCGGACATCACCAGCAATCGGCAGTTCTGGATCTAGAAACCACTTAGACAAGGCCTCGTGAAAGCTAGATGATGTACTCTTCGGACTTTACGCTGTATCATATGAATATACTAGGGAGTACCAACCCCCGCCCGGAATCCGACATTCGCCGGCCTTTACGGGGTACAAAATGTATTTTCCTTATGGCCAAACGAATGCCATCTTACCTTTCATTGGGTAGTGTCGCATCACAGTGGATGAGGGGGTTTTCATTTACTCGGATTTCTTTTGCATCGGATAGGTGGTGGTTTGCATACGGAGGATGATCACGGGACACTGCTTGGGAGGATTACCTGTTCAATGTAGATGCGAGTGGCTCACGGCCTTGGGAAGACATAGGAGATATCCACCCCACCATTGGTTAGATCCTGGTGGAATAGATTAAAAGAAAGCAGAGATGGATTTGCTCTACCTTTTGCACCATGACCCTTTAGCTTTTGCAGACACAATAATAACATAGGTAGGTACTCACAGATGGACTCTTGAGCAAGTAAAGATAAACTGTTCCACGGTAAAAGAAATCGTCGTGAATCCGTGATGAAACATTGAAACATCAGCGCCACAAGGCCTAGCCAAGGTACTGACTGTAAGCGTCATCCGAGGCTGTGCACTCCAGAACAACAAGACCTCCGTCACCTGCCAACATCAAGGTGAGACCACCCCATCTGAGCAACCTCTCAATTGTAGAGGACTTATGCTCTCTCAACAACGTACAAACGAATTTTCGACCACATTTGCCTAATAAACACTACGAGGAATTGCGGCGCTGGACGACGCTTCAAAGCAACAATGGGGCCCAGCCTCCTAGCAGTGGCAGGCCTCCTCCTGACTGCAGCTTCAACCCTAGTATCCAGTGAAGCTTTCACGCCCATCCACGAAGCCGGGCGATGTGCGATCCGCGGGGACTGTGGCACTCTTTTTTCACGGCTGCCGTGCGTTGATAATGGGCTGGCAAAAGACCCAGAGGACGATGTGCGGGAGAAGCTTATGGGGATCTGCGGGCCAAAATGGAAGACAGGTCCTCTGTGTTGTGAAGAGAAACAGGTACGGCATATTGCTAAGCAAGAGAGTCGATATTGATGTATGATGTAGCTCGACACTCTCTCGGATAACCTGAAAAAAGCGAATGCCTTCATATCATCCTGCCCGGCTTGCAAGGAGAACTTCTATAACGTCTTCTGCACGTTCACCTGCTCTCCCGATCAATCGCTCTTCATAAATGTCACACAGGCCGAAGCAAGCGGTGATAAAAAGAGGGTTACAGAGTTGGATCATCTTGTTTCCAACTCTTATGGATCCGGGTTCTACGATAGCTGTAAGGATGTGAAGTATGGGCCTACAAACGGCAATGCTATGTCCCTCATTGGTGGCGGCGCGAAGAATTATACGGACTTCTTGAAGTTTTTGGGAAAGAAGGATCCTTTCTTTGGCTCGCCTTTCCAAATCAACTTTCCAAGACCCGAGGAATATCCCGAACCTGGTTCTGGAGCGCTGGACATGATCCCAAAGAAATGTAACGACGAAGACGAGAATTTCAGGTGTGCTTGTGTAGACTGCCCTGATGTTTGCCCCGAACTTCCAAAAGTCAAGGAATCTGGTACATGCCACGTCGGAGTGCTACCATGTCTCTCCTTTGGAGCTATACTGGTCTATGGAGTTATCATGGCATTGCTTGCTACAGCAATATTTGGACATATTGCCTGGGCTAAGCATAAGCGGCGCACCAGCGAGCGACTTCGTTTACTACAAGACGTTGCACCAAGCGATGATGAGGACGAAGGTGACATAATCCATAATAATGCTATGTATGATCGCCCTCAGAGACATTACTGGATCAACACCGTCTGTGACAGTGCTTTCAGTCGGCTGGGATATACTGCCGCAAAATTTCCAGCGATTACTATTGCTGTCAGTGTCGCCCTGGTGGCAATTTTGAGCATCGGATGGGTCCGATTTGAAGTAGAGACAAATCCAGCTCGACTATGGGTCAGCCCAACTTCGGCTGCTGCTGAGGAGAAGGCATTCTTTGATAAGAACTTTGGACCTTTTTACCGTGCTGAACAGGTTTTCCTAGTGAACGATACACAACCAGAAGGGCCCGGCCCAGTCCTCAGCTACGAAACGCTCACGTGGTGGATCGATGTTGAAGATCGCATTAGCAAGCTCAAAGGAAAGAAAACCAATGCCACGCTTGAAGATGTATGCTTCAAACCTACAGGAGATGCTTGCGTAGTGCAGTCCGTGGCAGCCTGGTTCAAGAACGATGCGAAGCAGGTTAATGTCAAAACGTGGAAGGATGAGCTTCGAAAATGCGAAACCTCACCTGTCAAGTGCCTACCCAAGTTCAGCCAACCTCTCGATCCAAAATTGATCCTTGGTGGTAGACATGGGTCAGATGATCCTGCAGATTCATCTGCAATCGTTGTCACCTGGGTCGTCAACAATGCCGATGAAGATTCAACTGTTGTAAAAAAGGCAATGGATTGGGAAGCATCCCTAAAAGACTTCCTCCTTGAATTACAAGGCAATGCAACTGCTCGTGGTCTCAGACTATCGTTCAACACAGAAATCAGCTTGGAAGAAGAACTCAACAAATCTACAAACACCGATGCTACTATCATTATCATAAGTTACATTATCATGTTCATCTATGCATCTCTAGCTCTTGGGTCGACTGCATTATCTGTACGGGGAATTTTGCGGAATCCAGCAACTTTCCTTGTGGAATCGAAGTTCTCTTTGGGAGTCGTGGGCATTCTAATCGTACTGATGTCCATCTCGGCATCTGTTGGGCTCTTCTCATATGCCGGTATCAAAGTCACTCTTATTATCGCAGAGGTCATCCCTTTCATTGTTCTTGCGGTGGGTGTCGACAACATCTTCCTCATTGTGCATGAATTTGAGAGAGTCAATATTAGCCACCCTGATGAGATGGTGGAATACAGGATCTCGAAAGCCTTGGGTAGAATGGGCCCTTCGATTCTACTGTCAGCTAGTACAGAGACTATTGCTTTCGCCCTTGGAGCTGTCGTAGGAATGCCGGCTGTTCGGAATTTCGCCGTTTACGCTGCTGGTGCCGTGTTCATCAACGCCTTGCTGCAGGTCACAATGTTCATCTCCGTTCTGAGTCTCAATCAGCGACGAGCCGAGGATCATCGAGCCGACTGTTTCCCTTGCATCCAAATCAAGAGTGCCAGTGTGCAATTAGGACACTCGGATGGTAATGGCTACGCCAGATCTTACGAGGGTCAAGATGAAAGCAGCCTTCAACAATTCATCCGCAAAAGTTATGCTCCCACGATCCTTGGAAGGAAAATGAAAGCTGTGATAGTGGTCATATTTTTGGGTATATTCACAGCTGGGGTCGCATTGATTCCCGAAGTGTCCTTGGGACTAGAACAGACAGACGCGATTCCAGATGGCTCCTACTTGATCCCTTACTTTAATGATCTCTACGATTATTTCGATTCCGGCCCTCCGGTTTACTTTGTCTCTCGCGAGCTAAATGTCACCGAGAGGAAGCAGCAACAACAGCTCTGTTCTCGTTTCACGACGTGTAAACAAGAGTCCTTGACAAACATTCTCGAGGGAGAGCGAAAGAGGCCAAACGTCTCGTATATTGCCTCGAATGCTGCAAGTTGGATCGATGACTTTTTCGTCTGGCTTGATCCCACCAACGAGGAATGTTGCCTTGAGAAAGGCGACACATGCTTTGCCCATCGCGATCCAGCATGGAACATTACCCTCTACGGAATGCCTGAAGGTGACGAATTCATTAACTACTTAGAGAAATGGGTCAATTCACCCACAGATCAGAGTTGCCCTCTTGGTGGAAAAGCATCATACGCCAACGCTCTAGTTATCGACACAGAACGAGAAACCATCCCAGCAAGCCATTTCCGATCCTCTCACACTCCCCTCCGCAGCCAAAAAGATTTCATCTCAGCTTACGCCTCCGCGCGCCGCATCTCAGACAGCCTCAAAGAATCCACTGGCCTCGACGTCTTCCCTTATAGCGTCTTCTACATCTTCTTCGACCAATACTCCACCATCGTCCGCCTGACCGCCACGCTCCTCGGCTCAGCCCTAGCCATGATCCTCGTCATCTCCTCCTTGCTCCTCGGATCTGTCAAGACCGGAGCAGTAGTAACAGCCACCGTCATAATGATAGTAGTAGACATCATCGGCACCATGGCACTCTTCCACGTCTCCCTGAACGCTGTCTCGCTTGTCAACCTCGTCATCTGCGTAGGCATCGGCGTCGAATTCTGCGCTCACATCGCGCGCGCTTTCATGTTTCCGTCCCGCGCTGTCATGGAGCGCGTGAAAAATAAGTTCCGTGGTCGTGATGCACGAGCTTGGACTGCTTTGGTCAATGTGGGCGGGAGTGTTTTCTCCGGTATCACTATTACTAAATTGCTCGGTGTATTCGTGCTAGCGTTCACGAGGAGTAAGATTTTTGAAATTTATTATTTCAGAATCTGGCTAGCGCTTGTGGTATTCGCTGCGTTGCATGCGCTGGTTTTCTTACCTGTTGCGTTGAGCTTAGTTGGGGGTGAGGGGTATATTGATCCTGAGAGTGAGGGGGGATTGCAGGAGGATTTGGCGAGTAGACGGTATAGGGCTTTACTGCCAGATGAGGATGATGATTCGGATGAAGAGTATTAGATTGGGCACTTTTGGTGGGAGATGGTGTTGGAGATGGTGTTTATATGTAGGAATTTGCATGGATTTAGGTGTTTTCTCTGGATTGGCTTGGGTTTAATTTACAGCGAGAACAACTTCACATGGCATGGTAATATATGATTGGTTGTTAATCTCTTGTATTGTGTTTGTGTCTGAGATTATGATGAGAGGGACCAATGGCCTCGTTAAAACCTGCGTACAGGAAAGAGTGCCTTGGTTAATTTCCCCCTCAGTCTTTGCTTCCTCCTTTTCTTTCTTCCTTCTTTCTTTCGTTCCCTTCTTCCCCTCTTTCCTTCTGATCATGGCTTCCTAAGTTGATTCTCCTCGGGCACAGCTGTCGAGGTAGTGATTTTATTGTTTGTTGACGGCGACTTGACTATTTGTTGGTGTTTTTGATGCCGACCTGTTGAAGCTTCTTAGCCTCTTGGTGTGATTTTGATTTTGATTGATGATGAGTAAGAGTTTCTTGTTGGTGGTGTATTTGATGCCAACTTGCTGAGGCACTTTAGCACCGTTGTGTTCGAGCAATGGAGTCCGATGTGGTGTTTTCTCTGTTGGATATTTAGGATGTAGTGATCCTGTTGTTGAAGTTGAAATTGAAATCGAAGTTGAAGTTGAAGTTGATGATGTTGACGATGTTGACGATGTTGATGTTGCTAGAGCAGGTGAGGAGCTCTGTCGTTATTAACTTGCTTGTCTTTTCTTGCATGTCTTTTGGTGGTGAGTCGAGTGAGTTTGATGTGTTGGTGGTGTCCTAGTGCAATGAGTCCCGTGATGTTGAGTAGCTCTCCTTCTGAATAGCGCCCGTTTCCATTTTCGGCTCCATATCTTTACATTGTTTGAATCCCAAATTAGCGGCCAATCTTCTAAATGACGCACTTTTTTCTGTTCAAATCCCTTTTTTTCGTCTTTTTTCTTCTTTTTCTTTTTCTTTCAAGCCCTTTCTGTAAATCGGCAGTAGTGCTTCCTCAATGGCACATGAGTTTTCTGATAATATCCCTTAGACCGAATCTTCCATTGGCTTTTTCGAGTGCGTTTTCGTAGTCCACATAAGCTTGCAATTCGACCAAGTCGTCGAACTCTGATGGGCTGTTGTCCTGTCGTAGATGGCGGACTTTTCTCTCTGCTTTTTTCATGAGCTTCTCCTGAAAGTCGGTACTGAGTTCCGACGAGCTGCGACTGGTGGTGGAAGGCATTCTGACTTTTCGTTGATCCTTTTGGCAGTTGTTGGAAGTGGCGATGATGTTGGGCTTTGCCTTGGTGTTTGGTGCAAGTAGAAGGTGTAGTTGTAATGAGCTTGAGTGAAAATTAAAGTTGAAGTTGAAGTTGAATTGGTATTGGAACTGAAAGACTTTGTTCGATAAAATGAAGGGAAGAAAAAGAAGTGGAAATCCGCGAGGAAAGACCCTTTATATCTGATCTGAGGATTCTTTTGGTACCTGATTATTAGCTTTCCGTTCAAATTTTATATATGACAGCATTGTCACTACTATACTGCATGATTTTGCTGGTTACCTGGCGCTTGGTATGTTCAAAGCCTAATTAGCGTTGACTCAAGGTTTTAGATCCCAGAATAATTGTACAATGGAGTGATAGTTATGGGGGTGCCAGGCGATTTATTGGTGAAAAGTTCCACCAGCAGGAGGAGCATGACCAAATAGGGATCTTGCAGAACAATCCTCTGGTATTATACTTTTAGCCTGAAGGCCGCTGGGTAAGGCTGATGTCCTAGTTCCAGAATCGTCAAGCTTCTGGTTGTTACAGAGCGTTAACTAAGGCTTAGTGAGTGAACTACGATACTTCTGACATCAAAAGCCCCAACAGTTCAGATCACGAAGAAGGAAGTCAAGATTTTTAGCCTCCTAATTTCTAGTGGACTTATGACAGAATAATGGTCATAGGTAACATCTTATACTTCATCGATTCAGTATAGTCTCGCAAGAAAATTTCATGATCAAGATAGACACTATTCTAAGCGAGTGAAAAGGGGGATAGTTTAGTTTCATAATATTAAAATTAAAATTAGTTGCACGACGGTGCTCTGTCAGCCTTCCCTGAACAATTTCTATGGAGCTGTGACTGCATCATTGATACAGTTGAGGCTCTCCTCGACCGGATCTGGTAATTGAAGATTTTGTTGCGTATCGCAGGAACGCCTCAACCAAGATGTGGCTTCTGCTCAGCCATTAGCGCCCGACTCAACCAAAAGGTGATGTCGAAGGTAGGATCGACAAAAGCAATGTTCAGAGAACTTCAGTAAGTACTTAGGTAGGTACATCAGTGGAGCCAGCGAAGTTTGTCTATGAATAGACTGGGTACTTTAAAAGGACTCATCCATTCATGTCCCATCTTTCTTGACATTGACCTTTCTTTATTCTTCTCAATCCGAGTGAGAGGGGAATAGGAGAGTCTATTGAAGATCATTTAACACTCAGTGGCCTTGGGAGATTCGGTATCAGGAAGTAAAATCGGAATGCAAAAGCGGTACAAGTAGGGTCATGAGAAGATATAGCAGGAGCTCCCTAAATACTACGAGGAGTAAGGTACCGCATAGGGTCTCATGATTATGTGAAAGGTGACGCGCAATAGCACCTTAGTACCTCGTACTATATAGCACGCCTTTTATTCCCTCCCGTATTTCAAGGTATTTTCAAGAAAGATCATGTGATCCGGTCCACTAATGCGCGATGACTATAGCCAAGCAACAGATAAGATGGATAGTATCTCTTTAAAGCATCCCGCTCTTGAAAAAGAGGAGACAGAGCAGAGAAAGAATATACTTGCAATTATCGCATTGTTGTATATAAGAGCCCGTGCTTCCCGACTTTTTATATTGCATCGTCCTACTCTGTACTTACGCCCTTCGCCCTACGCCCTACGCTACTTCCTGTAACGGAGAGGAGGGGAGGCCAAGAGTCCCCTACTGTACTCCGTACTGTATCACCCCACCAAGTTCAACGTCAACCAACGTCATTACTGTTAGATCCCGCCCGGCATCTCGGAACCGGATTCGAGGCTACGCTACCGTGCCATACTTGTATATATCGTATCAGGATGGACGACTTCATTGAGCTTGGCATTGAAGGTATCGATAAAGTGGTCGATAAGCACTTTCACCGCGTCCCTGACAAGGCTCTCCACAAAAACACATACCACCCTCGCAATCTAAAAAATATACACCGAAGAAGAACCCGGGACTCTTCATCCTCATCCCACGAACAAGAACAGCCTCCAAGTCCTCAACGGCAACGACAACGACCCCGTTCACAAGAAGATCCGGATCCTAATCTTGCGTACCAGGATCCATATACAGTGAACGAATACCCTGGTTTTATCAATATGCGCGATAACGAGTATCCGTACACTCCACCTCCGTATCCGCAAAACGGGTTCCAGGAACCATTGTATAGTCACGAGCCTCCGCGTCAAAGAGCACAGTATGTTCCTGCACCACCCCCGGGTCGGGGACGAAGTGGCTATGAATCAGACGACGAATCCGATTCCGCCGACGAGAGGTATTACTCCGACGCGCCCCCTCGTGAACGACGCCCGACGAATCGGCGGCGCGGCTCCAGCTACCCCGGCTCCAGCTCCGGCGCAAATGGGCAACTAGCCGTGGCGGGGAAGCGAGACGGGACGATGGTTGAGCAGGCCAAGGATAAGGCGCATAGGTACGGATTAAAGAACGAGCTGAACGGCGTGTTTTCAAAATCGAAGGCCGGGCTTGCGGGCGGTGCGGTCGGGGCTGTGGTCGGAGGGTGGGCGGCGCAGAAGGCGCAGGTCGCGACGGGGAGGGATAGGGATGGAAAGAAGGGCGGAGGGAGGGGGAAGGCGGCGAATGATCTGCTGACGCTGTTGGGGGCTGCGGTGGGGGGTTTGGCGGTCAATGCTGTGATTGAGAAGATGGAGGAGGCGCAGAAAGATGATGGTGAGGAGGATAAGGGGGGTGATAGATGGGATAGGGGAGAGAAAGATGGTTCTGAGTCGAGGTCGAGAAGGAATAGGGATAGGAGGGGGAGAGGGGATGATTCTGATGATGGGTCTTATTCCCATTGAATTGATGAGGAACGAATGAGAACGGGAACGAGAACGAGAACGAAGAAACGAGGCTACGATTTTATGATGAGAATGTACTATATATATATGCGTCCTTATAATATTAATGACAACGGCAGAGCGGGAACGGAAAAATGGATTTGCAAGATAGAATAAGCGAGGATATTTTTTAAAAGAAACTGTAACACTTCCGAGAACCTGCCACTAGGAGCTCAAGGATCTTCATTGTGTTCGTTATCTCATCTATTCGATAGGTTGCGTAGATCTCAGCGCCATTCAGAGAGGTTCCTGTTCCGCCTCCCCAGTAAATATATGGGTAGTGGAACTCAACCCCACTCTCTGATCCGTCATGATAGATCTCTGTGTTATCTCTGTGGTGCGTTGCAACCTCGAACGGTGGTGTAGGAGTTCCTATCCTGACACTGCGGTTTTTGTGCATGAAGTTCAAAATGAATTCCTGGAATAATGGAATGTGGAGGTTGTGCGAATTGTTACGTAGTGCCATTTTAGGACCCGAGATATTTAAGACGCATGTATGTATGTACGCTTTTAGAACTCGCCTTGTCGCTTGCTGAAATGCTATATCACAATATGTAACGAGGATCAAAGGTATCATCCTAGTCGACATCATCTGTCTCGTCTCCATCTTCGTCGTCGTCGTCGTCGTCATCATCGTCCCCGCCGTCAGAAACATTTTCTCCTAACTCCTTGAGGCGCTCTTTATAACTATTGACCTTATCTTCCAGATCGCCGAATACCATTAGAAGATCATCAAGTTCGCCCTGAATAGCCGCCTTCTCCTTTTCCTTCTCGGCTAGGGCGTCTTCGGCCTTGGCAGCTTTTTCAATCGAGGTTTGGGCTCGTTCCTCGGCCTCTTTAGCCTTTTCCTCCGCACGTTCTAAGCGGGCACTTTGTTCGGCTTTGTTCGCCGAGTATTCATTGTGTGCAGTTTGCAGGTCTTGGAGGTGGTTTTTATTTGCCTGTGATATGTTAGTGAATGCTGATCTCAGACAAGGGGGTGACTTCATACCTTCTCAAGGTCTGCCTCCAACTTGCTGACGTGCTTCTGCAAATCTGAGATTTCGGCTTCTGTCCTTTTTCGAATACGTTCGGCATTTGCCTCGGCTGTCTTTTGGACGTGGTCGAGCTGTCTTTGGTGGTCTTGAGAGATTCGCGTCTTTTCGGCCTCGGAGGCTTTCTGCACGATTTCAAGTTGCCTCTGGAGGTCTCGAGTCGCTCGAGACTGCTCTGTTCGTAATTTACTGACTATTATTAGCATTGGGTCTGAATTAAAACGAGACGTAATAATATACTCTATGTCTTCTTCATGGTGTTTTTGAAGCGCCTCATTCACGTGCTTCATTCTCGCCAGTTCGACCGTGGATGTCTCTTTCACCCGGCGGTGGTCCGCTTGTTCTTGACCTAACTGCCTGCCGACAGAAATGAATTCCTCTTCTGCTTTCTGGAGTGTTTTCGTCTTCTCCTCTAATTGTGATCGCAGTGAGTCCACCATCTCCCTAGAAATACCTTTTTGTACTCCATTCGCAATGACTGGGACTTCCATCCCAGGATCTCGGTCAATTGCACGTAATAGTCGGCTGAAATTGTCCTTGACGAATTCGACGAATGTGTTGTCGAAGAAAACTTCTGGAAGACCACCCTGGGATGCGGAAATAAGCTTTTGTGGAAGAACTTCATAATCACGTAAAAACGGATGTTGGCGCAACTTCATAAATCGATCAATATACTGATCTCGTCCCATGCGAGAGGCCAGGATTGGATGTATGGTAGCCCTAGGAACAGGAGAGTCCTTTGTAGAGAATTCGTACACAATTCCCAGAAGCATAGCGCACAGCCCTTGCACGAGCACTCCGTTTGCGGATGTAGTGTGTAAAACAGCTTGGACTAGACTCTGAATATTGCTACCTTCGCCCAAGAAGTCGTTGACACCATCAGGATCCTCAAATAGCCATCCGCATAGCAGCATGAGGTACGCAACGATTATTCGCTCGTCGACATTTTTCTGAATTCCAATAACTAAATTGGCTGTTATTGACTGAATGCATGTTACCACTTCTTCGCCCTCTGAAGCATCGCCTTCAGCGACGCTCATAGCTAGAGCTTTCGCATCCCCATCTTCGTAGATAAGATGGAATAGTATAACAGCTGCTAGCCAATGTCGATATGGATCTCCAGAAACATGACTATCCAGCGGTTGTAGAAGAGTAGTCAAAACATTGGCGGTTTCGTCTGCCCCAGAGGTATGACCATCAATAGCTCGTCGTAGGAAATGCTTCCTTATCGCAGGATGATTGAAAAAGTACGCTTTGATGCATTCGCAAGCCGCTAACCTGACGTCGAAGACTGCTAGGGTAGGAACGCTCAAGGTGAGATCAAGTAAACCATCAATCACGTAAACTTTGGGAATCCTATTCTGCTGTACATTGCCTTCGGTAGAAGGCTCGTCTAATACAGAAGTTACCTGTAACTGTGCAAAGGCCTCTTGAAGACTAGGACTGCCCCGTATCAAGTCTGCACATGTAATTAAAGCCTGTGATGGTATCAATAACTTACTCCAGTTTCATTTAGAGAAAGCGCGTACCTCTGCTTTGATTTGTATTTCAGTTGGACGACTAAATGCCAATTGAAGGACTAGAGCTAAGACTCCATGCTGCCAGAAGGAGCCTTGGTTTGCTTGAGTACCAATACCACCAGTTATAAGAAATAATCTCAAGACGGCTAAGAGGGCGTATATGTTCCGATTCCTCTGAACTTTCGCCCACTCAGCAACCTCTTCCTCGGCTCCTTCCCCGCCAAGGGCATCATTTAGTAGCTTGGCGAGCTTTGGAACACAGCCAGTTTCACGAAAAAAGGACTGGTTAGACACATTCAGTCTAAGGAGGTTGGCTAGAAGAATTAAACAATCCTCTACTATTCTGTCCCCATGTGAAAGAGAGCCTTCCAACTTGATAATGTTGAATATTCGGTCAAAAACATTCTCGAAAGCAACCACTTTTTGTAGTTCGGAAGAGTTTGGTGTCAAGTATGTCAACAATGATAATGCTTCATTCCGAATAGCTTCCCTTCTGTCATCTAGTACCGCAACGAGTCGCGAAATTCCCAAAGGTGCAGTAAAAATACATTCCTCTGTTCGCTCAGCCCGAGATGCCAAAATGGCAGAGAGAAGTTGTAAAGAGTAGAGTCGAGCGTAGAAATCGTTCGTATCTAGGAAGTCTAGTAGGAGAGTGATATTTTCTTGACGTTGTGTAAACTCGTCCGCTATCCATAAAGTAATTTCTTCCGAGGCCTCGGGGCTATTCTCATTGGGGTTGAAGAGCATTATCAGTGTTTCTAGGACCACTTTAACAGTGTCGACATCTATGCAGAGGACAATCAGCATGGAAGATCCTTTAGAGAAGCTCTTGAAGATGTGTTTCCAAAAAAAAACATCACAAAGTACCAACCTTCTCCATCTTTGCTAAGGCTAGCAATTAATTCCCGCAGGGAATCACTGGCCACACTCGCAGGGTAGTCTTTCGCAAAACTACGAAGCCCGAGTATAGCTGCGCGCCTGTCTTCGAGGAGCGTGGAGCTGGCCAAGCGCGAGCTCAGCGTGGATATGGTCTCCCCAACGCTCTGTCTCGCTGGAGCGCTTGCGATATTGAACATTGCTTAACGTGTATCCTAAAAGCCCGGGTATTTGCCATCGAATATCATGAGGTTCGAGTCCAGAACGAATGTGGATGCTTCATGTTTGCGTATCGGGATGCGATTCCAACTGATGAATTGAACTAATTTGAAAGCCAAATTGTCCTATTGACTTGACCTTGACTGACTTTCTGGCCTGGCCCCAGACTTTCGGAGAAAGGTACAGCCGAACCCCGACAGACTAGGCTAAAAGCATGGTCGATACCTACCTAGCTAGGCGCAAACCTAGAATGTTGCGGACAATGGAAATGCAGGGTACAAGAACCGTAACGAGAACCCTTTCTTTTAAATCTTCAACAACGAACCTCCTCCCTTGTCACCACAAAGGAGCAAAAATATCTAACCTCACGATCGCAGGTGTAGGAGAACCCTAACGCTTGATGACAACGCGTCCGCAATCTTGCAGTCCACTCTTCCCTAAAACTCGGCCACCCTGCCCTACCAGGCTACGCTGTACACGACCTCAGATTCTCGCAGCGCTCAATCTTATCGACAGCCATTATGGGTGTACCAGCTCTCTTCCGCTGGCTGAGCCAGAAGTATCCTAAGATCGTCTCTGGGGGTAAGTTTTGCAATTTTCCTCGTTCTTTTCTGGTCATTACTGACGTCGCGCTCCAGTTATTGAAGAACAACCGCGCGAAATCGACGGGCAGCAGATTCCTATCGACATCAGAGGACCAAACCCCAATGGAGAAGAGTTTGATAACCTATACCTTGACATGAATGGCATTGTTCATCCATGTTCGCATCCGGAAGATGGACCTGCCCCCAAAGACGAAGAAGAAATGATGTTAGCCATTTTCAAATACACGGACCGAGTCGTCAATATGGTTCGTCCGAGGAAGTTGCTGATGATTGCTATTGATGGTGTTGCTCCGCGCGCCAAGATGAATCAACAGCGCTCTCGACGCTTCCGTTCTGCGCAAGAGGCCCAGGAAAAAGCACAAGACAAAGCTGAGCTCGCCAAGATGTTAAAGTCGCAAGGCGGCCGCATCGAAGAGGAAGAGATCAAGAAGGCTTTCGACAGCAACGAAATTACACCCGGTACCCCTTTCATGGATACCTTAGCTGCTAGCTTAAGATATTGGATTGCCTACAAACTCAACAGCGACCCCGCATGGGCAAAGGTGAAAGTTATCATTTCTGACTCAACCGTCCCAGGAGAAGGTGAACATAAGATTATGGAATTCATTCGATCTCAAAGATCCTCCCCAGAACACAATCCCAACACAAGACACGTCATCTATGGCTTAGATGCCGACTTGATCATGTTAGGTTTAGCAACTCATGAGCCTCATTTCCGCGTTCTTCGAGAAGATGTCTTCGCACAAGACTCAAAACCTCGCACCTGCCGCATGTGTGGCCAGGCTGGTCACGAAGCCAGAGAGTGTACTGGTCAAGCCAAGGTAAAGGATGGAGAGCATGATGAGAAGGATAGCGCTCCTCCGCTCAAACCCTTCATCTGGCTCCACGTCTCTGTTCTCCGAGAATATTTGGCAGCCGAAATGTATGTCCCAGACCAACCTTTCAGATTCGACCTAGAAAGAGCTCTAGATGATTGGGTTTTCATGTGTTTCTTTGTTGGAAATGATTTCTTACCTCATCTCCCTAGTCTTGAGATTCGAGAAAATGGAATTGACACACTGATTGCAATTTGGCGTGACAATATTCCACATATGGGTGGGTATCTTACCAAAGACGGTCATGTCGATCTTGAAAGAGCTCAATTCATTCTTGCGGGATTGGGCAAACAAGAAGATGCCATATTTCGCAGAAGAAAAGAGACAGAAGATAGGAGAGCGGCTGGCCAAAAGCGACGTAAGCTTGAGCAAGAACGTGGTGGTCGGGGGGGACGAGGCGGTCGTGGCGGCCGTGGTAGTTTCCAAGACTCGCCATCTAACAGTGGACAGAACGGGCGGCCTTTTAAGGATCAAGCTCCTGTTGGCCTTCCACTATTTGCTCCGGGTCATGGTGAGGTAGCCAAAGATGCAAAGGCCATGACTCACGATATGGTTGTTAATCGAGGAGCAATTTACAAGGCAAATCTAGCCAACAAGAGCGCTGCGGCAGCTTTGAAAGGCCAAATTAGTGGTTCATCAAACGAAGGCGATGTTGCGGATTTGTCTAATGGAGGCTTAGAGGAGTCGCCAGGATCAGCTTTGGGAAAGCGAAAGGCCGATTTGCTAGAGGACGATGATAGCAGTACACCGGGTCGAAATACACCACAACCTGTGACGCCTCAGACACCTAGTGATGAGCCTCCTCCTGATTCCGTCCGCTTATGGGATGAGGGGTATGCCGACCGATACTACGAGCAAAAGTTTGGTGTTGAGCCAAGCGACTTCGAGTTCCGACATAAAGTCGCCAGATCGTATGTGGAAGGACTCGCATGGGTCTTACTTTACTACTTTCAGGGCTGCCCTTCCTGGGACTGGTATTACCCTTATCATTATGCGCCATTCGCTGCAGACTTTGTCGACATCAAAGACATGAAAATCAACTTTGAAAAAGGCAACATATTCAGACCATTCGAACAACTCATGAGTGTTCTGCCTGCGGCTTCGAGACAGGCTATCCCAGAGCTGTTCCATGACCTAATGACTGAACCTGAGAGTGAAATCATTGACTTTTATCCTGAAGACTTTGTGGTTGATCTTAACGGTAAGAAGTTCGCTTGGCAAGGTGTTGCTCTGTTACCATTCATCGACTCGAACCGACTATTGAAGGCCATGGCAAAAAAGTATCCATTGATGCCTGCGGAAATGGCAGCACGAAATACTGTCGGCAAAGATGCACTCCTCTTTGCGGAAGCTCACGAAGCACTCTACGCCGATATCGCCGATAACTTTTATTCCAAGAAGCAGGAAGCCTCAGAATTCAAATTGAACCCAAAAGTCACTGAGGGTCTAACAGGAAAGGTCGAAAAGAACGAGTCTTATCTTCCCCACGGCTCATTGGTATTTCAATTGAACACCGACGCGATGCCAAGTCTGGAAGCTGATCGATCTATCAGGTAGGTATCCCTGTCTCTAAAATAATTCCCCGTTGGTTCTGACATACTTCTCTAGTGTTCATTATGAGATGCCAAAGTCAAAGTTCCTCCATAAGTCAATGCTGTTACGTGGAGTGGAATTCCCCCCTGCTGCGTTGAATCAAGGCGACATTGAACAGACCAAAGGGCGTGCGGCTAGATCAGGTCGTAACCACGGTGGTGCCCCCCTAAATGGAAACGGGCGGGGCCGCAATTCCTTCAATTTTGCTGCTCCCAATCATCAACAGTCGCACGACTCTCGAAACAGCTACAATGGCAACAACAATTATCAGCCTCCACCGCCACCTGGCACTGGATGGCAACCTCCTCCTCCAGGGGTAGCTGCTAGGTTTGGGGGACCTCCACCACCACCTCCCGGAAACTATGGATCGTATGGTCAGCCTTACGGATATGGTGGTCGTGGTGGACGAGGAGCTGACCGTGGACCGCCTGGTTATTTAAGACCTAATGAGAGCGATTCGTGGAGAGGTGGTGGTAGGGGCGGCGGCAATACCGTCTATCGAGGCAGAGGAGAATCATATCGAGGAGGTGATTCGTATCGAGGGGGAGATTCTCACCGGAATGATTCATGGCGCGGACGCCATTGAATTAGATGATTTCCAGTAAGCTCAAGCCTATCCAAAATCGAAACAGTTAGCCTCCCGTATATGCCTTTATAGCTCCATCTCTGTACACTTTGTTTTCGCGTCATGTAGAATAGTCTCAAAACCCCCACAAAAATGAAAAATATTGAAAAATTGCAAGACGATGAACAGTTGTATATTTTGTCGACCTTGTCAGCCGTGACGGAACTCGGAGATAAGTCTTACTCTTATTATGTCTCACGTCTTCTCCACAAAAAGCTGCAACTTCAAGAAGCATCGCGGGAGATAGAAAAAGCGGCACTCGTTATCATCAATTTTCCTAAATGTCTCACGGCACATTGTAAATCAGTGGGGCATTTTCTGTCTAATATAAAGGAAATTAATAAACAGTCTAGATTTTGTAATTAGCCGACCTTCTATAGGGAAGGCCGTAGAGCACTATAGGAGTCAATAGCATTGCTATGTGCTATACTACTATTTATTAATTAACAAACGCAAATATATTTCGCACTGTTCAATCCAGAGATTTTGCGTGAATTGACTAAGTTGTTTGTTGTTTACGTGGTGAAGGAAAGCATGGTAGGTATGCATGGGATGAGTTTCTTGCAGGGATCGTCAATGCATGTAACAGTAGGTCGTACAGTACGTGGGGCTCTGCGCACTTCAACCTCCCATCTTGAAAGTCAAGACGTTGTCGCAACCACGATACCACGATACCACCTCCACCGTTTCTATACCATACCATCCACTCCATCTGCTCTTCACCCCAAGTACTACAACAGTCCTACCCCTAGTCACCCCGGGCTATGTTCAAGGTCCAAGCCGAACCAACGCAATTACGCTATCCTCAGTCGATAGGGAATATACATGTTTGTAGCCAAAGGCACATGCCTGGATCTGTTGATTGGGTTGGCATAACGGGCAGGTCCAGTTTCCAGTCATGAATGGGGACTTGAATCTAGTGGTTACACTTGTAGACCGGCTAACAACGAGGGTATATTATCATTCAATCCGCGCTGAACACTTATAGCCCGTGTTTGTTCTCTGCTGACTGTTCCTTTCCTCCCACAGCTGCCACACCGAACCGGATCCACTTCGGGCGATTTTGCACAAGATGAGATTATTGTCCTTACCCGGTCAACTCTTGTCGGTGTCAGTGTTTCTTGCATTGGAGATGTAGTAAATGCCCTCGTGCACCTACTAGAGAACCTCTCCAAGTCGTACAACGGAATACACACCCACCCGATCCACGTCCTCCATTCCGAGTTATATATTCTTGATCTTCTAGCAGAGTCGTGCTCAACGCACTGGGATGGTGTGAATCCAAGTCCAGGCGCATCTAATGGAGATGATAGCCAGAGCTCTGACTCGGAGCCATCGGATTCAGAGGAGGGCTTCAAGCATTCTAGCTCGTCGAGATGGCACGGCCAAAGAAGAAGGGCAACCCGAAATGCCCTACTGGCTCGGAATAAACCACCGGGGCCTTTACCAGATGGTACAGTCAAAAGATTGTTAGATGTTGTGAAGGTGTTCTCGAGGCCTATCCCCGAAGATTATGTGCTTCCAACAAGTAGCATCTTGGACGAAGACTTCGGCTTGGAAACAGAAGTATATCCCGGACAGGACAGTGCTACTTCTACAAACGGACATCTTGGTGACACTGAAGCTTCCGAGCTACTTCTTGACAAGACTGATGCTATTGATGCGCATATCAGAAGGATTATAGAATACGTATCGTTCTCTAATTGGCCCCGAGTCCTCGAGTATCTCAAACATAGCCTACTGCATGCGGCTCGCCCAATTGCTGGGAATGCGGTGCAAACCGTCTTTGCGCCTGAGGATGACAGGAGTGCACTAATCACATTTAAATTCATTTCCACGTTCTGGGTCGACAGTCACAAGTTAGGTATTGTTATTCAAGAGTTATGCGGCGCTTTTTTGCACTTGCGCAAATGTTTCCAAGCAACAGTGGCGATCGTGGTACCATTGCTGATCAGCAGGTGGCTGGAGAGAAACCCTGATGAATTCATAGATCTTCATTCTATGCATAAAAGACTAGATGGCGGTATGCATAACTTCTCATTGGATACTACGATGATTGGATATACACGTGGGAAAAGTACGCCGTTGATGGGCTCACAGTCGTTCACGATTTGCCCCCAGCAATAGTTTCCTTCTAAATTTTCTTAACACTGCTGTGGACTACTTGTCCCTTGTTACTGTTGTTGTCCTCGGAATATAATGAGTTTGTATGCTGACCCAGTACAGGAGCGGAAACACTTTTCGACATGACGAACACGATGTTCGATGGGGGGAAAAGAAAGGCCCTCCTTTATCCCTTTCAAACATCGCTCATTTTATTACTCCCTGATGTGTTTGAAGTTGCAAGCAACATGCGAGATGTGAAGAGTAGTAGTATATCGAAGAAAGTGTCCTTCCTCGAAATGCTCAGGAAAGCCCTAAGAAACAGGAACGAGACACCTATCTCTTGTATGACTATCGTCTTGAGAGCTGCGCGATATTTCGATCCAGATAGCGATGCAGCCATTCTAAGCTACGCTTTTGATATCCAGGAAGAAGTTCGAGAGGCCGTATTCAGGAGAACTACTGCCGATAAAGACTCACCATACATTGACAACACTCTCATGACTGCTACCTTCGTCAGTCTAACACATATCAATTTCGAGCATTGTGTTGAAAGTCTTGCACCTCTTTGTCTTTCTTCCAACGCACCTCACAATTTCAAACTCTCCGCGATGGCTGCCTGTACTCATTTCGCAAGGCAACCAAATGCCCGAGAATACCAGCTCTTGTTTGAGAAGGTCGCAGACTTCATTCGAGTAAATCTGATAGTATGTTGTCGGTAATTGTCAAGCTATTATGCTAATGTGTTCAAGCGTCCATCTGCAAGACCCCGAGACTCTTATCCCGTTGAGCAATACACCCTATCAAAACCACTTGAAAACGCAAATTCAGATATTATCTTTAGCATTTTAACATTTCTGGAAGCATCGCCCCATACTCTCCGCGCCGGTACTCATGCTGGTTCTCCTGCCTGGTATCGTTTCGTCGAAGAAATATTAGACAATTTCGTCTTTTATCTGGTCTCAGACGACGATCGTATCAGAAGAATGGCATGTACGGTTGCTCGCAAGCTTCTGATAAGTGGCGCTAGCACCAATGAATATCGAAGTGAAAATCTTGATATTCAAGCTTATAGGCATATCTTCTGGAAGTCAACGTAAGTCCCAGGTGTTGATTCGAAGTAATGCGTTATGTGACAATATTTCAAACTCAACCCTTTATTGCATTGCAATAAGGGTTGGTTTTTTCCCATCGTCTTGTAACCCCCCTACAGTCTCTTGTCTCACGTGTGGAGCCCGAATCTTTTTGTTCTGCCATGCCGATATTGGGTGGCTGAAGATGACAGTATTTCCTTGAAAACCTTGCCGTATATAGGAGTCTTCAGCTAACAAGTTTCCTAGATCCACTGTTCTCCTAGCCCTTTGCGAAAAGCTCCTTAAAGATTGCGATGATAAACACTCTTCACTCAAATTTATTCATGATTATCTAGAGTCGCGGCTACTCCTGCTAAGAGACTTCAAGGTCTGTCGTCAACTCCTACTTTGCTTGTTTTACCTCGGCTCCAATCATGAATCACAAAGTCAGGAAGTAGGAATTAAGAGCTAACATCGCTTTCAGGAATTGACTGACTTAGACGAAGACTACCCTGAAAGGGTCACGGCTTGTTCAAAAATAGGAACTTTATTGATGGTATCTATGTGCTCGACTGATCTTTCAACTTGCCAGCTAGTCACTAGATGCATTAGTCTATTCTGTGAAGAGGCGCAGCTTGTAAAAGAATCAACCTCGGGCAAAACACTGACACCTACTATGCGAAATTTTGAGGTATGCTTAGAGATATCGTCGCGGAATTTTCGTTTTACTGGCTTAGTCGCTTTTCAAAAACGAGCCCGGGGTTATTTAAGACAACTGCAGTATCCCTCACCTAGCATTGTCGCCGCATGGGAGATCGTCTTTGATGCCTGGTTGAAATTATCAAAACAAATATTTTCCAGCTCCGCGGAGCCCACTGAAGAGAAGACTCTTGTAGAGTGGCGTAACTATTCCGGATTCCTTGCATCTGTTGGAGGAATATGCGTCTCAGACCGGACTCCGGCACCAGAGGACTCCCAGCTGGCTGGTTTACGATGTATTGACAAAGTCTCGCCGGAAAACTCCGATGATACACTCTTGACGATATACTTGAAACAAAGTGTTCAACTGCTCGCCAGCAACAACGTAAGGATACGAGAAGCAACAAGGGAAACACTTTCCACCGAATTAGCGTCGGCACTGTACTTGCCCTTGTTTGAGACCCTGGAAGCGGAGCTTGAAGTGTTGTTTGACAGTCCACGAACTAACACGTCGCTCTCGATTGAGGCACGCGTCATATTTGCTGAGCAGGCCTCTGCTTTGCTTAAAAGCACTGTGGACAAACTAGGCGGGCCTGTTGATGCTGGGGCTTCTTTGTCTATTGATGTTGGCGCACTCACGCTCAATTTCGCCAAATTCTTAGATGAGCTGATGGAAAATGCGAGCATCATACGGGTCAAGATCAAAATATGTCAACTGTGCGAGACAGTCACACAGAAGAAGGAGCTTCTAAATCTAAGGCACGATGTGCGTATCCGGAATCAATTACTGGAAATAGTGTTTAGCTGGATAGCTCGCCCTGGTACGCCAAATGATGCTATCCATGCCGCTGGGGCTAGAGCGGATGAAATTCTCCGGCTTCAAAAAGACCTCGACCGAGCGTGTCTTAAAGCTTTAGCAGATCTGACTTATCGACTCCCTTTGCAACCGGCTGAGGGTCAAACCGATGCGGATACAAGCGACCTAAAGTCACAAATGTTCCATACGTACTTTAATCGTTTTCTCTCCTTGTTGAACTATGAGTCCACAGATCTTGGACGTAATGGAGTACGATCGATAACCACTGCCAACGACGAATCCTTGACCACTCCCGAACTTGCCATCACTGCTCTTTCCAACCTTTTGTGTGCGAACATCGATGTTGGCCTGAAACATTCCCTGGGCATTGGCTACCATGAAGATCTTGACATTAGGACAGCTTTTGTCAAGGTCCTCTGCAATATCCTAATACAAGGCGCCGAGTTCAACAACTTGTCCGATGTAGCCGTGAATGAGAAGTATGACGAGCTGCTTGAGGTGAGTACCACTGAAGCAAGTTCTCAGCGTCCACTAAAAATCTCAGTTGCTCATTAATGATATGGATTTGACGATTGCTCTTTGCGATGCATGTCCCAGTACCGAAGTCGATGAAATGACAATCTCTTTGCTCAATATATTCGACTCGAGGGGCCTCGGTTTTGTTTTACTCGAAGCACTCATTGAGCATGAGGTTGATGAAACCGGTACAGCTCGCCGATTAATATCAGATATCATTTGACTAACAAGTTTCTAGAAAGCGAAGCCGAACTTCTCCGGAGAAACTGTGTGGCGACGAAGATGCTGTCTGTCTATGCCAAGTGGAAAGGCGCAGCCTACCTTAAAGCAACACTACAGAAGGTACTTGAACGGCTTGTTCATACATCTAAGGATCTCGACCTGGAACTTGATCCTGCTCGAACAGCTTCTGTTGAAGAGCTGCAAAAGAACGCGCTTCAGCTTCGTGTTGTTACTAAGGTCTTTATTGACGACATCTGCAATTCCGCAGTGCATATTCCGGTATCGTTCAGGAGAATATGTAGCATTGTAAGTTATGAATGGACAACAATGGCTCACAACGTACTAAAACCTGTCCCAGATATCCAGTGCGGTCATGAAGAGGTTTCCAGAAGCCAAGTTCACCGCAGTGGGAGCCTTCATATTCCTACGATTCTTCTGTCCAGCCATCGTTGCTCCCGATGTAGAGGGCTTGATAAGTTCGCCACCTTCCAAAGAGATGCGGCGTGGGCTCTTGCTCATAGCCAAAGTTGTACAAAATTTGGCCAACAACGTTTTGTTCGGAGCAAAAGAGCCGTATATGTTCCCTCTAAATGATTTCTTAACGCAGAATATATACCGTGTCACCACATTTCTACGAGAGATATCTGTTCGTTACCGCCAGTCCTTTCAATCAGATATAATATCTAACCAAATCAGGTACCTCCAGACGTTGTAGATCCTGCCATTGACTCGGAGTCTTTTGATTTTGGTTCTTGTGTTGCGCTTCATAGATTCTTGTACGATCATTGGGATCATGTGCGGCAGAAGATAGTCTTTCACGAGAGGAAGGGGGCATTTATTACAACTTTGGACGTTGGCACAGACCAAATTCCTATATTGGATTCGCTTCGGAAACTCATTTCAAACTTGGGCCCTCCTCCCATGGATGTCTCATGGAACAGGCCTGCAACCTCACAAAATAGTCCGCCGTTATACTCTCGCTTCCAACACTTCATGCTCCGAAACGCCGGCAGGAATACAGAATCGCTGGCTTCCACCCGGTCCATATACGATGGCGGGGAAAGTAAGGTAAGTTCAAATGGGCATTCGTTCTTGCTTGTGTTTTCCTAATTGCGATTTAGGATGGTCTCCCGATGATTTGTATTATACTTCGAAATATTGATACCGAAGCTGAGGACTACGAGCTCCTTTTATTCGGCTATCTGAAAGTACGTTACTCCTTAAGCCTTGACTAAACCTGAGCATTTCCTGATTTTCATAGATTGCGAGCCGCATGTGGCACCGGCCTTTTGGTATACTTATAGATGCAACATGTTACAACGGTCAGAACGAACCTCAAGATGCATTATTTCGAAAGCTAGACCTTTTGACGCCTTCCGAGCTATCGAGGCAGCTACAGAAAGTGTTCGTGTACAATATGAACAGTGCATTCCGGTAAGTTTACTTAGGCTGGATGGGAATCCCGATGCTAATTTGATTATCAGTAAATGTTTTCGTCGCATCTTACGACTAGCAGCAAAAAGCGAAATTAGTGCTTTCCACCCGACGAAAGTAGATTATTATATGATTGGGAGCCTTCAAGACTTACAAGCCCACTTCCATCTCAGTCAATTGCACTTGCCAAAAGAAACAATCAGCGTTGTGACAGACACCAGATTTGTCTTTCAGCCCATTACCAGGCTGTCCAAAACAAAAGGTAAGGTTGAAGTGGTGATTAAAGTAGGGAGCCAGTTCATCCAGGTCACTTCTACTAAGAAACAGGAGGTTGTTCCTGGCTTGAGGATGAGCGCCACCGTCAATGACATTTTTCGTCTCTCTGAAGTAGACGAAGCTCCGACCTCGATACAGACCGAAGATGATACAGCTTTTGGTCTACGTACGGAAAATGGCAAGATCGTGATGTACTTCACGAGTCCAAGGAAAGTAGATATTCTTCAAGCGATTCGTGGGGCAAAAGCCAAATATGGCAAAGAATTGAGGACGCTCAAGTCTTTCGAAAGGCTTGTTCGACCACAAGATGTGCCTGGAACTCTTCTGAATATCGCCTTGACCAACATGGCGAGCTCCGATCCAGTCCTTCGGCTAGCTTCTTACAACCTACTTTGTGCACTTTGCCGGGCTTTCAAATTTGCGACCGATTCAAAGTTTCTAGGTGCAAAGGGTGTGTAAACTATTCCTTGTAATTTTGGTACTGAAAGCTAACTTGCCTAGAACTTTGTGTTCCGTTGCACCCCTCCCGTTTCATCGTCGACATAAGTCAGCAACTTGCACAGTCTGAACCACAGCTCACAGCGGATTTTCTTAATGAGTTTTTTGTAGGATGGGAAAGCTTTCCATATTCACAGCGCCCATTGAGTCTTGCATACATGGCTCCGTGGTTGCCAGGCCTTCGCACGAGTTTGATTTCAACAGATGCTGATAGTGACAAAGCCAGAGAGAAAGTTGCCGCAATCTTCAGAAAGCTCATCGACGTCGCCATATCAGATATTGTTCTCAGTACAACCCTCGAGCAAAGTGTTTGGCCGGTCATCTGTCGCGACGAGATCTATACCGACATATTCCTGGAAGAGGTTTCCAAAGCCGCTCTCACATTCGGCCTCGATGACGAGCGAACCGAAATTTTAGGCTCCGTCGTCGCTTCCTTGGGGACGATTACTATTCGAGGCAAGCTGCTTTCACGTCTCCGGAAGGCGCTCAATAGGACTTCTCTACGCCCGAGCAGGCACCTGCCGGATAACACTGTATGGAACGAGATTTGTGTGCTGCTTCGACTGTGCCTCTCGGCCTCATTTGATAGCGGAATTCAGTCTCAGCTATACTTGCCAGAACTCTTTCATCTCGTTACTATGCTCGCCAACACTGGCTCAACAGACGTCAGGCTCATGGTCCATCGACTGCTTGTTAATACTTTTCATGCTATCTGCACGATATTCCCTCTCGAAGAAAATAAACATGCGAGGCTGAAAGTTCTACTCTTGTCACTCTCCGAACCGCGAAATGATTCGTTATTCAACCTATCTATTCGAGAAGGCGCCTCAACCTCGTCTTCTCAAGACTCCGGTATTCCAGCATTGAATGCTACAGAATCTCTAGCCATTCTACTATCAGAAGTCAGTACTATTGCCGCAACTACTGTCGACATGTCCAATGCATGGCGCTCCAGGTGGATGAGTTTGGTCGCTAGCACTGCTTTCCAA
This sequence comes from Gremmenia infestans, assembly GCA_032629725.1. NCBI lineage: Eukaryota > Fungi > Ascomycota > Leotiomycetes > Helotiales > Hamatocanthoscyphaceae > Gremmenia > Gremmenia infestans. Next base: position 1,161,804 of record JAFEVB010000008.1, read on the forward strand.
AGTAATCCCGCAATCCAACCACGTGCCTTCACAGTCATGGGGTGCCTAGCCCGAGAAGATGTGGATGACGATCTTCTTTACCAAGTTCTTGTTGCTCTCAGGAACAGCATGACTCGTTTCATGGACGAGGGCGACAGTGAGATGCTCATTGCAATTGTCACGTCCCTAACCAAGTTGATGGACAAATTACCCCCAGCTTCTCGATACGGCATGCAACTCTTCTGGCTTGCGCTATCGCTTGTTAGACTCGTTCCGCTTCCGCTTTTCAACTGTACTGCTTTATTTCTGGACGCAGTTGTGAGCAATCTTGCAAAGTCTGGTGATTTCAAAGATGGCCAAATGGTTACAACACTATTGCAGGGCCGATTGCCTCTCGAAGATGCGGCTTTACAACTTGACGAGATCTACGGAATTCACTTCAACTTTGAAAACTTCCACTTCGCCGTTCTGGCATGTTTGGTCAAAGGTCTCACCGATCCGACCACAAGAGCTACGGCTATTCGTGTCTTCACCACTTTCCTTGAAATTACAAATGCCAATACCCTATCTGGAATAAAATTTCCTCGGGACCTTACCTGCGTGCCTTATTTAGCGATTCTTATCGGTAGAGCCATGACTCCTCATGAGATCAATAGTAATGTCTGGGTTTCTGGCTGGGCACATCTAGAGGAGAAAGTGACGCCTGAAGAAGTTTACAGTATGATCGAGTCCGGATCGATCAAGGACAAGGAGCTTCTACTCAACCTGGTAATTTCAATTATAGACTTCCGATACCTCGAAGATTCGATCCAGAATCGTGGCTTGTTGTGGATCAATAGGGTCGCTGTCAAGCGACCTAATATAGTGCTTCATCTGTAAGTCATATCCTCGATGTGCCCCCAAAAAGGACCAATGCTGAGATTGTAGATGTGCGCCGGTCATTCGCATTTTAGACGAAGTACTCATGTCATGCCAGAATCCGGTCACTCTTGAATCTGCGCATCAGTTAATGCGGACAATGACATCCAGCCCCAGGTTTTCGGACGCAATGGATACTGCGGAAATGCTGGAAGACGTCCTCGATGGCATCGGTTTCGGCGGCTTATGGCGCTCTTCTTCATTTCATAGCCAGAACGAGCACGAAAGGCAATGCACTGCTCTCACAGACAAGCTCATTGAGGTAAGCTCTTGCACTGAAGCTCTCTGGGATCCAGACTAACATGTTCATCACAGCTTATTGTCGCGTAAAAGTTCTCAGAAGAGGCAGACGACCAGACCAGTATGGTTTTGTCATCCGGATACTGCATATTATTATGTTTGACGATGTATGATAACATTCTGAACTCATGAATTACGACAACAAAAGCGGGCGATATTTTTGGGTGGGTTTCTTTTGGATATATCGATACCCTTCTCATAGACGTTGTTTTTCTACAAAAGTGACATCTTATCTTGAAAAGCGAATACAATTTTGTTGTTATTGGTTGCATCGCGCTTGCTTCGTTCTGCTATAGTAGTGATTGTTTCATGTTGTGTTGTATTTTCTTGTGATGCTAAACTCCGATGGCAGGTACAATCTACGATCTCGATGCTCCCATTGGTGTAATCATGTATAACAAACGTTCTAATACTCGTGGGGGAGCTGTCTCAGGAAGAACCAAACGGCGAGGATTTTCCAGTATTCATAGCTTAAAGCACATTGCGAGATCGCAAGGAATATCAAGTCGAATTACGGAGGTGAGAGCGCTTTTCAAAGGGGTAGTCGTTGGTGTTTGCTAGTTTTCTTCTGTTGAGCACAAGAAAGGGACGACCAAAAACACTTAGCCTAAGGAGAGTAGTGAAATGGGAAGGAGTAGAGTGTTAGATAAGTCAATTAAGGCTAATCAATCTACATCTACACAAAGACTATGTCTTCCTTCCATTCATCCCAAAAAGAAATGTGGGTATCTTATATTTCCATCCTATCCATGCATGTAAACCCATACGCCAACCATAAAAAGGTGTCCCAAGTCCCTCACCCAACAGATATATACACGGACTTGATTTTCAATTCGACCCAGTATTTGAGTGCCTCTACTCCAATGAATTCAGACTATTCGACGCCTTGGATGATTGAACGTCAACCCCATTTTGATTTCTCCGATAAATTGGATCAATGAACGAACGTCCGACCACGAGTTTAGGTTCGGTGCGTCGTGCAGTCGTAAGTCGTAGTAGGATGCTGCCCCCCACCGCATACTTGCATACTTGCATCCTCAAGAATCAGATGTAGGATAGGCTTGCCGAGCATCTCAAGGAAATGCGAGTAATTCCTGGGAGCATCCAGCAAACTCATCACCATAATCCGACGCATTTGACTTGACACGCGACAAAGTCCTCTTTGCCGCCCTCAAAGGTTTCTCCTTTTGTACTATATGGGAAGCTGCTGCGAGGGTCTTGCTTTCGTGAAGCGCAGCATGTAGCAAATCGTCCTCCTTTTCCTGAAAAAAACGTGGTTTCTCTCGCAAGGGTTCGGGACACGGAGGTAATATAATCTCTTCCCGTTTTGGAGGAGCTCGACTAGGCGTTGTAAGTTCCTCCAAATCCTCTGCCGAAAGGCTGATGATATCTTGCGTGGAGAACATGTCGGCAAAGGCATCATCAGGAGCTGGTTTGCTGGGACTTATTTCCCTGGAAACTTGCGTGTTCGAGGGTATGTCGTCAGCATCTTCGAGGATTTCGCGTAATTGTTGACTCGGACTTGGGTAGAAGCTGTCAATGTTATCCTCCAAAAATGCTTGCGTCGCTGATGGTGGGATATTGGCAGGTGTTGCAGGATATTTCTTGGCAGCGGATTGAATAGTCAGCTGTTTTTTGTCGGGGGAAGGTGCAGTTGATATGGCCTTTTTAGCCTTCAAGGGGATCGAGGGGGGTGGCATATTGACCGGACATTCTTTCAAGGGTGGCCTGTGTAAAGGCGCTACTTTTGATGGCGTTTGTCCCCCCTGTTTTTCCAATGTCTTTTTATAATTTGGCTGGTTGGATGATATTTGATTGCTAACTGACCCGCCTGGTGTAGGCTTAAAAGGAGAAAGCACGGGAGTTGAATGCTTTTGGGCAGACTTGAATCTTGCATCCGCTACTTCTGATATTAGTAAGGAGGTAGCTGCCATATGTGCAGGCTCCTGAGAAGTGACACCAGGAAATTCCCCACTTGACGCCGATACAGGCACGGCTTGCGACGTGTTTCCGGTCGGCAGTTCGCGCCGAGTTTCAAGATTAGGGGTATGGGTCTTCAAAATAGCTAGATCTGCTTTAATAGATGGAGTCGCAGAGTCAAGGTCTCGTTCCAGGCTATCACATTGTGATAACGAGGGGAATCCTCCAAAGTCGATGTCCGATAGCTCCTTTTTCAAGGGTGCAGGTTTTGAAATATCCTTACCCTGCTTCGTAGCCACTGTAGCTCTAGTATTCTTCTCTGATGTGACTGATTTCAATAAGGAGGGTTTTCGAAAGTTGGGAGCCAACGGCCAAGGTCTGTTCGGAAATGGAGGTTTAGGGGAAATATTTTCCTCTTTTATTGAGACTGAAGAGCTGTCAAGCCTTTCGAGAATATCGGTTTCTGATAGAGCAGGAAACTCTCCAAATTCATCATCGGAATCATCGTCGACAGCTATCCGTTTCGCAGGAGATACACCACCCAGTACACCATCTATGACTCCATCCGAGTCTTCGGTGATATCATCAAGCTCCTCCCAGTTCCTCTTACTCCCGCTCCTCACGAATCTCGATATTCTTTGCTGGCTGGAACGCACGTATTTGCTGGGTTCGGGAAGTCCCATCTTCCTCCTGGTCTCTTTTTCTGCCTGGGCCTGCGCAGCCTTCTTCTCTCGAGCAGCCTTGGCTTTCGCAGCATTCTTTTCCTTTTCATACTCCTTCTTCTGTTGCGCTAGCTCCGCCGCATCGGCCAGTCGTTGTTCTGCTCGAGTCATTCGTGTTCCCCCTCGGTTTGATTTCTGGTAAGCCCTTTTGGCAGCCTTGCTTGTCATGGGGGGTTTCGGCCCAGATGAATTGGCTAAAGTCGTCGGCACCAGCTCAAAGGTGCGTTGCCGTCCCGCCATGGCTTCACCTGGGCGAGACTGAAGTCGCAGGATTGGCGTAGGGGGTGTGGGGGTGGGAGATAGTGTTGGAGATGTAGAAGGACCAGAAAATGTCGTTGTCGCTTGTAGGCCTCTCATTGGTCCAATTGACGCGTTGGCGACGCGGGGTAAATATTTACAGCCGTCGCCGTCCAAGGCTCTAAAGCCCAGAAATCAAAAGTCACTCCAAAAGTTTGATAATGAACAAGTGTGGTGATTTCACTTCCAAGTTTTGCAAGAGCATCCATGTTGCCATAAATATCATATCCTAATTTGGGAGGTGCGTTCCTGCAACCTTTGCTAATCCCTCCAGGCCCAAGGACTTCATACCGCTATCATACCTCCCTTAGTCTTGAAGAGTTGCCTTTGTAGGATCCCAGCAACACGGCGAGTACTCATCGGTCTCTAGACTCTTCATATCCTCCGCCGTCAACTCAAAATCGAACACATCTGCATTCTCTAATATCCTACTAGGCGTGACACTCTTTGGAAGCGGCACAAAGCCTCTCTGCAAGCTCCATCTCACCAAAACCTGAGCGGCCGTCTTGCCATACTTCTTAACCAAAGGTTGGATCAGCTTGTCCTCAAGTCTCTCACCACGCACCTACGAAGAATGGTGAGTTAGCTTTACATATTTAGGTTGGTTTGAAAAGCGTGCAAAAATGACTCAGGCACCGTGGGGTTTTCACCCAGCTCCAAAGACAAGCTTGAGAATGCTTGATTATTGCCGAAATGAGAAATAACAAGGATCACAAGTGACCTACCAAGGGTGAATAGGCCTCGAGGATCACACCACGCTTCTGACACCATCCGACGATGTCAGGACGTTGAAGCCAAGGGTGACTATGAGAGAAGATGTCAGCATTCAGAACATTGGGTTAGGAAGCAGAGATTCTGGGTAATTTCAATGGCAACTTACAGTTCCCATTGCCCAACGCTGATGACACCACCTTTTCCCTCGCCAAGCTCTTCCTCGAGCTCTTTGATATGAGTCTCCAATTCATCAAGGTGATGAACGCCGTAGTTACTAATTCCCAGGCTACGAATCTTTCCCTCCTCAGTGGCCTCGACCAGTGCCTTCCAAGAACCCTTTCGGCCTTCTGAACCGCCCTACGATCAACATCTCGGAGTCAGTATTGCCTCGAATGGTAGAGTTAACAATCTCTCATGAGGAGTAAAAAACCATTCCTGAGACACCCGCAATAGGATAATACATCTGGGCAGCTGACTTACATAAGGAGCATGAATTAGCATCAAATCAATGTAGTCCAAGCCAGTCACCTTTAAAGTATTGGCAATATGAGACTTGGTGTTATCGTAGCTCAAAGTCCTTGTTGGGATCTTGGAGGTGAAGAATATATCCTTGCGAGGGATTCCCGACTTTAAAATAGCACTTCCGCATGCGGCTTCATTCTTGTAGGAAATTGCAGAGTCGACCTGGACAGTGTCAATTAAAAGGACTCAGTGGCTGATTATGGTCGTACATGGCGGTAGCCTGCCTTGAACGATTGCAAAACGACGTCCTGGCATTCTTTCTCCGGGCTTCAGAAGTCAGTAAAGGGGCTACAGGAGCCAGGATTATTCTCATACGTTTGGTAGACCTATATAATATTAGCAATCGGCATGACCAGTAGACGGAGAAAGCAGCACTAATTTATAATGTCCAAGGCGGAGTCAGACATCAAAAGTCGATGGTGATAAGTGCCGTTTTCTGTCTAGGAAGGTTCAGATAACTTACACCATAGCCTAGGGCTGGAATATCAAAGCCTGACCTCAGACGAATCACCGAGTTGATGGTCAATGGCGCCATTGTTTTACTAAATAAATGGGTGTTGGCTCTGTGTGCTTTGAATGAGTTGGAAAAGATAGGGAAATCCGCGAGGGAAGCCGATGATTTTATAACGCGGGAACGCCAGAGTAAAATGAGGTGCAACAGTAACAGATGAACGAGGTGGTACTGTATCTTACAAATTGGTTGTAAACGCCGATTGTTTGCTTGGAAGGTGCTCCTGAATCAGCCTTACTCTCGATGCTAACGCCGATCTCATGCCGCGCAATGCTTCAGCCTGGTGGTGTAGAAAGTAATCAGAGATCTGATATAAGTTTTCAAATAGAGGAGGATTACCCCGCGTTTGACGTCATCTATCTCGAACATGAAATTAAGGAAACCTATGGTTGCTATAAAGTCTTCATAAAAGACATGTATTTCAATCAACTAGGCATTTTATCTCCTTGAATCTCCTGTTCAGTAAGAGACCAATCCTTTGTTTCTTGCCTACTGATTTGGCGCCGTCTGCAAGGTTTTCCATTTTAGGCATTAACCACCCCACCATGATTCCAACATTCGATAATGATTCACGCAACTAAACTACAAATCTTACAGATATACACCAATATATTTCTTCCACATCGAGGAGCACATTTTACCAGATAGGAGTGGACAAGAAGCACACGTCGCCCCACAAAATGCGTCTCCTAAAGCAAAACATCGAGCGCGACGGCTCTGGTACCGTCACCCTCCTCCCCGAAGAGCCAGAAGATATGTGGCACGCCTACAACCTCATCGCCCCAAACGACCTCTTATACGCCTCCGCCATCCGCCGCATCGTAAAAGAAAGCGCAACGGGCAGCACCTCCTCGCAACGAGTTCGAACGGTCCTCTTGATCCGCGTAACAGGCGTTGAATTCGACGCACAAGCCGGACAACTACACGTCAGCGGGCGTGTGTCGGGGGATCATCAGTTCGTGAAGAATGGCGCGTTTCATACCCTCGATCTCGAGCTTCAACGGCAGTTTACCCTCGAGAAGAGCGACGGCTGGGACTCGGTGGCGCTGGATGTTGTGAGAGAGGCTGTCAAGCAGGATAAAGAGGGGACGGTGCCTGCAGTTGTGATGCAGGAAGGCCTGGCGAATATATGTCTTATTACGGAGCACCAGACGATCTTGAAGCAGCGAGTCGAGACTGGGGTCCCGAAGAAGAGAGCTGGGAGATCAGGGGATCATGATAAGGGGATGGATAGGTTCTTTCAGATTACACTGGAGACGCTTTTAAGGCATGTGGATATTACTCAGCCGAGACCGTTGTTACTTGCTAGTCCGGGCTTTACGGCGGCGGGTTTCCAAAAATACATTATCGATGAGGCGACGAGGACAGGGAATAAAGCAGTTTTGTCGAATAAGAGCAATTTCGTGGTGGTTCACTCGAGTTCAGGGCATTTGCACAGCTTGAATGAGGTCCTGAAGAGCCAGGCGGTGCTGTCGAAATTAAAGGATACCAAGTACGCGAAGGAGACCAGCTACATGGACGACTTCATGACATTGCTGCGAAAAGACGATGGGAGAGCTTGGTATGGACCGACGGAGGTGGAGAGGGCTGTTGAAAAAGGCGCTGTTGGACCAAGTGGAGTACTTCTCATCAACAACTCACTATTCAGAAGCCAAGAAATCGGCACAAGGAAACGATGGGTGTCTCTGGTGGACAGAGTTAGAGAGGGAGGAGGTGAAGCGAAGATCTTGAGTAGTGACCATGAGAGTGGGAAGAGGTTAGAAGGATTGGGTGGAATTGCAGCGATTCTGACGTTCCCATTGATGGATTTGGACGAGAATGAAGATGAAGAGAAAGAAGAAGAAGATACCCCTGATGGAACAAACGGGGAGCCCATAATATAATATGTATTCGGCTACTCCATATTTGTAAATATTTCTGTTTATTGTGAATCAAAACCCCGTGAAGTGTGTTGTTGGCATGAAGCTCTTACTCGCTAGAACGCCTAAATTAGTACCTCGATATACCTTGAAATGTTATTAAAAGGTGGAAGTGAGAATCCGCGCTAAAATTCCAGAGGGAGGAATTCTACGAGGAAAGAAGTATCAGCAGCAATAAGTTATCAAGATAGGGGATGTTTCCCTCCCGGTTCAATAGAGGGCGAGCAGATTATTGATAGAGCCACGAAAGATAAGGGTGGGAGACTTGTATTAACACTTCATAAATAAAAGGGTCGCATAATCCGAACCTTGTCCGCTTTCATTTCTGCAGCTTTGCCTCGAGGTTTTGCTTGCAATCATGTCATTCCTAGGTCTTGAGGGGCTCCACGTCTTCTGTACCGGCGCTGCTGGGGGAATTGGTAGTCAGGCTGTGAGGGAGTTTCTTGGTATGTCTTTTACTGGGGCGTATACGTTGACTATTTGGCAGAAGGTGGTCTCGTTTGGTGCAAATCAATTGAAAGAGGATATGTGGTTCGAATACGAGTTCCTCAAAAGATGAGGACGTCCCAAAACCACTGGAAGTTCAGTGAACGAAGCCTTACCTCCCATAGTGTTTTACGGCCGTCTCCACAAGAAGCCCTATGCTCCTTATGCTGGATAGAAAAGAGCGGCACCTAATACCATTGCCTTTTAATGTTCCACGCCAAGTGGCACATTATAAATTGGTGCCGCTTTTTGTATTCACCGCAAAGGCTTCTTTTTATGGAGAAGGCCGTAAAACACTGTAAGAGTTAAAATGTCTCAATCGAGAGCGAACTGCTCCCATTTATGTCATATCCCTATGGTCAACATTAGTTATACCAAGGAGCATGACTTCAGCTCTAATTTGTTTCAGACCAAGGGTGCAAAGTAACAGCCCATGATCTCCGTCCAATCACCAATTTCACTCCAACCGCAAACCTCTTCACAATCACAGGAGATATCTCTTCTGAAGACTCCATCAGCTTTAGCATTCAACAAGCCAAAGCCCATCACGGCCCCATCAACATCCTCATAGCCAACGCCGGCATAACCGACGAATCAAACTCCTACCCAATCTGGCGCCTCCCGTTAGATCTGTGGGAGAAAACCTACGCCACCAACATCCGCGGCACCTTCCTAACAATCAAGCACTTCCTCCTCAGCGCCGAAGAGACCCAATCCGCTTCCGGAAAAGAACTAGAAAATCTCTCCATCGTCGTCACGGGCTCAGAATGCGGGAAATTCGGCCAAGCAGGACATGCCGAATATGCGTCGGGAAAAGCAGGTCTGCAATATGGCCTTGTTCGGACAGTGAAGAACGAGATTGTGAGGCTGAACAGTAGAGCGAGGATTAACGCTGTTGTTCCTGGGTGGGTGGATACGCCACTGATCGAGGGAAGGCTCGATGATCCGAAGGAGATGTGGGCGGAAGCCCAAGCTACTGTTCCTTTGAGAAAGATTGCTAAACCGGAGGATGTTGCAAAGGCCATGGCTTTCTTAGCGAGTCACAGAGCCGCGGGACATATCTCGGGTGAGTGTTTGAGCGTCGATGGGGGAATGGAGGGAAGGCTTGTTTGGAAACAAGAGGAGGTCGGGATAGGATCGAAGCAAACAGCAGTTGGTAAAACTCAATTAAGTGTCCCAGCATCCCTGAGACAATTGTTAATTTCGGCGCCACCGAAACGGAAGATCAAGATCCTCCTAAGCGTTGACTTTGATGCTGTCTCTGGATTTCTTGGTACCGGGGCTTCTACAAGCAATAACATGGCAGATTACTCATCCGGGTTCTTCGCCGGGCAGGTTGGCGTTCCGCGACTTTTGAAGCTGTTTAAGAAACATGGAATATCTTCAGCAGTTACATGGTTCATACCCGGCCACTCGATGGAAACCTTTCCTACACAGACGAGAATGATACTGGAGAGCGGTGCTGAAATTGGATGCCATGGATATGCCCATGAAGGTGGTGCGCAAATGACTGAACAGCAGGAGAAGGAAGTGATTCAGAAGTGTGTGGAGTTGGCGACTGCATTAACGGGGAAGAAGCCGAGGGGGTGGAGAGCTCCCTTGTATCAGATTCGAGAGCATACTGTGGGAGTGCTGGAGGAACACGGATTTCTGTACGGTAAATCATCTTTTCTAGAGACGAAGCGATTAATCGAACAATCACTGACTGGAAGACAGACACTTCTTTGACTCACCATGACTCGGAGCCATATTTCCTTCCCCAAGCACCCCCAATACCTAGCATAGACTTTTCGCCTCAATTATCGGCCTCCACGTGGATGAGTCCACTTCCTGCTCCTGTACCACCAACAGATAAGACACTCGTCGAGCTGCCTTGTAACTGGTATATGGAAGATAGTACTTCTCCCTTGCCCTTTCCCGAAATTCGTGCTGACAGCCCATAGTGACACCAATGCAATTTCTCCCCGCTGCGCCCAACTCGCACGGCTTTGTTAGTGCAGGTAGTATAATGGAAATGTGGAAATCGCGCTTCAACTTTCTATACAACGAAATCGACGAGGAAGAACGTGTAGCTGGAAAGGGGGGTTTCATATTCCCCCTCGTGTTGCATCCCGATACTTCGGGGATGGCTCATATCATCGGGATGATTGATCAGATGATAGCATGGTTGAAGGAGAGAGGAGACGAAGTTGAGTTCTGCAAGTACGAGGATGTGGCAATGGAATGGAGGGCACAACAGAAAATATGAGATAGTGTCTTTAGTATTAGCATGCATCCATCGACTCTAGTTCTAGATGTAGTGCTGCCAATGCTATACATGATTTCGAAAACGCCTTTTCCGGACTTGGGGTATCGTAGAAGATATAAAACATAAAGGCCAGACCCAAACTCCAATCATAGTGCCAGAACTCCCACGGGTAAGCTCATTCGCCTTCCACCTGCGGTTTCAACCCGCGTAGCGCTCAAGCCAGACAGTGAAAGTCCACTCATCGTCAATCCCATCAAGTTGCCCTTTCTCATGTTCATGATCCATAGCCTCCTGGAAATCTTTGGCGTACGAAAATATCTCTTCCATGCTGCACTGGAAAAGTTCGGCGAGCCGCTCATACCTGTCATCTTCTATGAAATGTCAGAATTCCCTGTCTACGAACTTAGATGATTAGGACTGTACCGTCATGAGTTCTCAGGTAGTCGAGAAAGGTAGTCATCATCTCGTCAGACCATGGTGGTGATTCCTTTTGTAAACGGTTGTTGCTGGGAAAATCAGAAACTCGCTGCTCGTATTGATCATCCTGGAAGGGATCATCTTGGGTATTCTCTTCGTCCAGCAGCCGAGGCTCGGTGACCCTGGTTTTTTTCACCCTAGGCTTCTTAAGCTTCTCGAGCGCTTGTTTTGCTTCTTCAGCGTCTCGGTCGCGGGCCATTTGTTCCATAAGGATTGGGCCCCAAATTGGATCCTCCTGCTGCCTGGCAATATCTTCACGTTGCTTTCTGTGGATTTCTTTCCGCCGCCGGCGTCTTTCCTGATTGTCAATCCGCTCCTGCCTTTGTACTTCTTTCTCGTGTTCTTCAGCCAGCTTGAGGGATTCTACAGCCTTCTCAGCCGCTGCACGGGAATTCAATTCGCTCCTGATTTTCTCACGTAGTTTTCTCATTAAAGGAATAGTTACTTGAGTAGGTCGTTTGATTTGAAAGCTAGCACTTTTCGTGTTTGTAGAGATTTGACTTTGTCTTGGCTGGCTACTTTTGGGTTGGTTGGTCGCAGCCGTTGCCAAACGATAATGCACTTCAATAAGATCTGCAAACTCGTTGAGATGAGGCGTGTTGATATTGCCATTCTCATCATAAACCAGTGCTGCAAGTTTGATACACTTCAGCAGCTTAGGTAGTATATTGAAGTAAAGGTCAATGAGGAGTAGTTGCGTCGAATCGTCGTCGACATACTCGATACGTAAAGCAGGATTTTCAAGACTTTTACTTAGGATTCGACGTTTTTTTTCTTTGATTGAATGCACTAGGCTCGTGATCTCGACGTTCGTCCTTTGTATGTCATCGAGGCTCTTCGTAGTTTTATAACCTCTTAGCTTCTTGTAGTGCGTAATCAAGTGTCGAATGGCTTGATCAATCTCCTTCCCAGGACCTGTTTTTAGCTTCACCCCTGTTCTCACCGGTTCCCACTCTTGGGTATTTTTTTGCAATGTATGCCCAACATGCTTTGCCGTTTCGAGCATTCGATTTAGCAACTCGAGATCCAGAAAAACGTTCTCCCTCCGAGGAGCTCTCGGCGTATTGATTTCTTCTTCGACAGCTTCCGAGGGTTTCTGAACCGTATGTTGTACCCGCCCAATATTGGCCACGTCTGGCAGTCCATCGTCGTCACTTGCAGGATGGTCTGTAGTCGCAGGAGGTGCAGATACCTTGAACGGGCTCGGGTCTAGAAGAATACCCGAAATGCTTCCCACCTCGCCCGCTATAATGTTTGCAGAAAATTGAGGAGAGCTGACTTCTGCTACAGCTGCTGCTGATTCTTCTGCATTATTGTCCCGTGTAGGACGTCGTTCTTTCCGAGGTCGTCCACGTCCACGTTTGACTTTGGAACCTGTGTCTTTGTTCAACGTGGCCTTTTCTAGTGGCTGTATAGCTAGTGCTATCTCCTCTTTAGCCTTTGCAGCTCGTGTTTGACGACTGGATGTTGGCAGACACTGATCACTGCTCTTTTTGAACGCTACTATGGGCTCTTTAGCCTTTGAATTGTGGTGAGATCGTTTCGCCAATTTCTTGATCGGGCCTTTCACTGTCACTTCAGCCTCATCGTCCGTTGAGGGTACTTCGTAGACGTCAGGCTGTGCGGAAACGCGTTTACGTTTCGCAGGATTGTTGGGGCCAGCTGTGACATGGGAAAGAGCGCTCGGTGTAGACACTCGAGGGAACGAAGTGGCTTCTTCCTCTACGGATGCAGAAACAGTAGGATAGCTCACAGCTTTATCTTCTTGGTCATCTAGGGCCATGGATTCCTCAAGCCTTGGTGGATCGTCCCCGTTGTTGATGGCATCCTCATGATCCTCGTCTTCGACGTTCTCGATGCTCGAGATCGGTGCTACCCTTACGGGTGCTATACGAGAAACACCCACCCACCGCCGAACCTGCTCTGCTGCAGCTTTAGCTTTTTTTGTTGCTGTGTTTAACATTCCTGCGGTCTCTTCATCTCCATCGTTCTCTGTGAACAAATGTTAGCTCATATGAATAATAACAGCAGATACTGTAATGATTACCAACGTCTTCTTCCTCTCGCTGAGCTTTGGCAGGCGAAAGTGTCATGGTGGCGTTATAACGAGCGATCTGGAGATTGTCTGTAGCCCCTCCTCTGAATCAATTCCCTGTGAGCAAAGAGCGTCTCGCTCGTGCTTGCAGTCGCAGTTGGTTCCTGTCCAATTGCGGCAGATTGGGAGTTTTGTGTTGTGATTCAAGTTGTCTGAGAATCCCGCTACGCCCCACCCAAAACAACAAACCTCACAAAACACTCAGCCCAAGCGCGACAGGGATCAAGCGGCCCGACGCCGCATCCAAAAGCTTGATACAACACCGATGTCTTCAACATCAAGTTCCGTATCCACCATATCTACCATGGAGCCTCGAGTACGGACTCATCATCTCCAGGGTCAAGCTTCTACGAGCTTGTCCCTCTTAGATACATCACAACCACATACATTCTTGAAGCCGGCAAAGAAAATCAACGAGGGTCACGATGTGACTGCCTTCCTTACATCACGGGCATACAGTGATATTGGCGTCCTCATAATGCAGCTGAATATTGCTATGTGCCCGAGAAAATCTTCTGAGCCAGGCGGCACTCGAACCTGGCAGCTTGATGGAATCGATATTCTCTCTGAGCCTGTCCAACAGCTTCGAGAACTTCTACACAAAATAGATTCCATCATTGAGGAAGCCCCTCCAGACATGGGTCCAAGAAGGTTTGGCAATGTCAGCTTCAGAAAATGGTATGAGATTCTTGAATCGCGAGTGCAAGAACTGCTCGAGACACATCTTCCACGAGCTGTGCTGGATGCCAGTGCCACCCCAGATGGAACATCCGTTCTGGAAGAGCTTACTCCTTATCTGCTAGGCGGGTTTGGTAGTGCACAAAGGCTTGACTATGGTACAGGACATGAACTCAGTTTCCTTGCATTTCTAGGTTGCATTTGGAAGCTTGGCGGCTTCTCAACTGAAAAGTCACAAGATGGGGAACTTGAGAGAAGTCTGGTGCTAGGTGTCATTGAGCCGTATGTATTAATAGACGCCATATGTGAAAATCTAGATCTAATGTTGGATCCAGTTACTTGCGAGTTGTTCGGCGTCTAATTCTTACATATACCCTTGAACCTGCCGGATCTCACGGGGTTTGGGGCCTTGATGATCATTCTTTCTTGCCATACATCTTAGGCTCAGCACAGTACTGTCCTGCCATCAGTGAGGGCGATGCAATGCCGGTTGAAGGCGCTTTGCCGAGCGCTCCAAACCCGGGAGATATCGCCAAGAAGAACGTTGTTGAGCGAGAGAGGAAGCATAACATGTATTTTTCAGCTGTCGGTTTCATCAACGACGTCAAGACTGGCCCATTCTGGGAGCATAGTCCTATTCTTTTTGATATCTCTGGTGTGCGGTCAGGTTGGGGCAAAATAAACAAGGTAAGTCTTCAAAGGTTTAAAATTAACAATGTTCTAACTGTATTAGGGCATGATCAAGATGTATAATGCAGAAGTCCTGTCAAAATTCCCAGTGGTTCAGCACTTCCCTTTTGGATCTCTGTTCAGCTGGGAACAAGATCCCAATGCCCCGGCAGTCTCTGCTTCCGTGCATACCGCAAGCCAGCCAACAAATCATCCGCCTTCAATGAATGCTACGACGTCGCGACCATCACAAACAACGAGAGCGCCGTGGGCAGATTCAAAAAGAGGTGGAGAAGGCCCGCCGACAGCTCCTTGGGCACAAAAACAACCAGCGCCATCCCAGACTGGACTTCCTCCAACCAGAGCACCATGGGCAACTAGTGGTTCCGGGCAGTTACCCGTGAGAGGTGAAAGAGCTGGTGGAATGCCACCCCCACCACCAGCACCAGATGGGCCAACAAAGGTGCCTTGGTAGAACCAAAGATAGCTTCCGCAGAACCTTAGGTGATTAGGATTTGTAGAATAATGATATATGTACTTGCTAGCATTGCGGCGGCGTTCCCGGAGCGGGTACTGGCGTGTGGGTGGGGTTGGGTTGGGTTGGTCAGGTGCCGTCGAGACGCATTAACGGTCCACCTGAGCGATGCTTTGCAAAAACCAATAGAAACCTTTGGTCATGGATACAAATAGTACAGGTTATATAGCAAATGCTTTATGACTATTTTGTCGCATGCCATTTAAAAGGTTCCTCGATTCTGTACCGGTATATGTGGATTGTGAATTCAAGAGACTAATGGCATGCATATCAGTCCGCTAAAGGCAATCGGATTTCTAGATAAATTAATATAGATTTGTAGAAATGACTGAGTTTTTATTTGTTCCGGTTCATTGGTGAATCTAGAGGGATCCACAGGTTAACCACACGATCTATAAATGAACTAGGTTATATATGAATCCAGTTCACTCGTAAATCCTAGCTTAGAATCACCAGTGGACTTGTGACATTCATGAATTCCCTAGATTCACAAATGAGTCGGAACATACGAAGTATAAGCTGAGTTTATTCAAGGGGTTTTATTCATGTTCATATCCGGAATTATTTCCTATTGGACTTTATCATTAACCCTGTATTGCGCTAACCCAGCAGAGCCTAGTATTTTTGTCCAACTGTGCTTCATCTCCCTGATCGATTTTCCCCCATTCCCCGTTCCTCCACTTCTCACAACACGACAATTGCACCTTGCTGGAGTCCATATCAGTAAAGTCTAGCCAGCCTTTTAAAATCCAATACTTCAAATCGCAATCATGCCCGGCGTCCGTAAGTCAACCCAAATCCCCCTCTCCTCTAGTAGTGCTCTTATCGGACGGCCGGTCCAACGCGCCTCGGAACACTACTAGGCACAAGTCTCACGGAAGTCTTGTTGCACAACACTTCCTTGATATGCCGTCCATGTGTTCGCAGACGTTCAGGTAATCTTGCTAACGTTTTTTTTCATTGACAGCACCAAAGGCTCTCGAAAATCTGAAGAACAAACTAAAGAGTTTGTTCAAGAAGAAGGACAAGAAGACCGCGGAAAAGAAGCCTGAGGAAGCCAAGCCAACACCCGCAGAGACTCCTGCCGCTACAGCTACAGAGACTCCTGCCCCAGCTCCTGCTTCAACAGAGCCGGCTCCAGCTGGTAAGTCAGAGCATCCGGAACATTCGGAGTGGTCGTGTGACTCCATGCTTATCTCACCGTGGGCTAACGATTATCCTATCTAGCTGCGGCCGAAGCCAAGCCTGCCGAGCCTGTTGCCGCAACTGAACCAGTTGTTGAACCGGCCGTTGAAGCCCCAAAGACCGAAGCTCCAGCCGCTGAGACTCCAGGTATGCTACTACTTTTTCACCTACAAAATTATACCCCGCTCAGGACTCGACTTGAGTTCGTTCTGTTGCTATAACGTGTCGCGCAGTTGTGATGAGAAAACATAAATTGCAGCAAACCAAGCATAGAAATCATAAAGAGCCTTGGCTAACTATTTGTAGCCCCAACCCCTGCTGCGCCTGAGTCTGCCGTCGAAAAGAAGGAAGAAGTTCCAGCCGCAGCTCCTGCTCCCGTGGCAGCTGCATAAATAACTCCAATTCATATTTTATGGACCTTGAGAGCACGGACTGATCTGTTTTTATGGGGGGAGTCGTATGTGGTGAAGAGTTAATGGCATTGGAATGGAGTAGTATGTTGAATGGTGGCCTATGTTTCTGCTAATACCCTGGATCTGTTTGACGGCTAGTTATGATGATCTGATACCCCGATATACCCGTCAGTCTAACTGAGCCTCAATTGATCATATCTTCTAAACCTTCCCGCCTCCTGTTATCCGTGATCCCAAATCGCTATGCGCAATAATTATTCCATATCTGGAAAGCAGGGTACGTGTTCACCAACATTTCAAAAAGGCGAAATACCGTTGTCCGAATGACATGGAAAGACTACAACATTAATCTGCAGGAGCATGCAGGCCCACTGCTACTCGAGATAAGACTTGGAGCATCTTCCGAGGCCCATTCAAGAATTTACCACGTGCCGAATTTTGCAATTCGTCGCAGCTCCAACATTACCCAACCACCATCATATCTGCAACTGATTTGTTCCCTGATGAACCATCTCCATGATCAAGCAGTGTGGGTTCTTAGATAGTTTTCTAACTCCCTCGTGGATTTCGAACGAATAGAGTCTGGTGGAAAATTACCGTATACTAGGCGTATAGTAATGTTTGCTAGCGTTGCAGGCAGTGTGGTTTTACATCCACCTCATACTAATGTTGCGTCTTATTAGTTGGCATTTATCCGGGCTATAAGAACACCTGTTATCATCTTCCAATTGTGAGTTTGCACTTCCATTTGGATGCTGGGACAAAGAAAAGGGGCTTAGTCGGCTATTTCCCCCTTGAGCAATCTCACCTCTTCTGGTATGTTGATCACCGATACATATTATCTACATAAGGCAACTGTTAAAACAGTATTGGTCAATTGATTGGCTTGTTTGCTTTAGTACATGCCTATACTACATTTCGTACTGTGGTGTTTGACTGCCCTTTCCACGCATTATCCGATCTTGAAGTCCAGCTTGAAATCAACATCAGATGTCTCCATGGCTGGGGAAGAGCTACCGCACGATCAAGATATGGTGCTATGAGCCCGAAGACCAAGCTCGAATACTACTAAATCGAAGTATTTCAGGCTTTAGTATATGTTTTTGACCCGAAGTCAGAACTTTGTGCTAATAGTCTATACCCAGCAGCAATTTAGAAAGTAGAATTTTGCGGTTTGGGAAAGCTCCTGTATTTGGGGTAGCATTGATAGCTTTGAGTTGACAAAATCTGGTTATGGAACCGGATATTCAATCCAACGCTGTTATATCCGGCCTCTCAACTCCTTGTTTTAGTGTTGACGAGAAGTTGCACATTAGCTGCCATCGAATAGTGGGGCTGGAGGAGTAAAGAGCTGCTCTGGGCGGTGAACCAGATCCCTGCAAAATAGCGGCAGAATTTCTAAACCACAATCACACACCTCTTCATCTTGACCGCAAACACAACCTCCTACACTCTTTACATATTCAGTCATGCCTAAAGAAAAAAGCGTCAATCCTGCGCAAGCCCAGCGTAAAGCCGACAAGGCAAAAGCAATAAAGAAAGGTACGATACCCTCCTCTTCCGTCCCAGCAGCTAGTAACAAATACTCTCTACAGGCAAAACAGAAGCCCAAGGCCGACGCAACGAGAAGCTTGCCCGGCGCAACCCCGATCGCCTCCAAAAACAACTCGATGAGCTCCACGCCATTGAGACCAGTGGGGGAAAACTCACCTCGCATGAGAAGAGTGTACTGGAAGGCCTGGAGAAAGACATAAAAGCTGTGAAGCGAGCACGCGAGACCTTGGGTGATGCGGCGCCGAAGTTTAGCTCTGGTCCCAGAGGTGACAGGGAAGGGCGAGGAGGTTTTGGCGGTAGAGGTGGTGGTGTTCTGGGAAAGCGGAGGAGGGATGAGGGAGAGAGTAGTGAAGAGGAAGTGCCTGAAGATGTGAAGGCTATTCCTATGCCGAGGGATACCCCCCCCACCGATTCCGAAGGAGGTGTTGGATAAGTGGTATCAGAAGCGAAGGGAAAAGATGGGTCATAACAACAATGATGAGGGAGCAAGGGCAAGGGGCACGAATGCCAATAATACGCCATTGGGCGACAATGCGCGAGTTCCAAATAGAGAACGGACTAGTATTGTGAACACGCCTGTTATGGAGGCAAAGACTACCTATGAAGCTAAGCCTATAGTGAGGGATTTGAGGAAGGAGGCTGTGAGCTTTGTTCCAGCTGCTGTGAGGGCGAAATTGGATAAGTCTAAGGGGGTTGGTGGCTTAGTCGAGCCGGAGGAAGCTGACAGGCTAGAAAAGGCGGGATATATGAAAGCTCGAGGCTTAGAGGGAAGAAATGGGAGTTCTGAAATTGAGAGAGCCAGCGAAGGACGGTCGTTGCCGCCACAATCGCGAGAAGTTATGATGGAGGAGGTTGAAGACGAGGATGGTTGAAGGTATCAGATCTTAAATAACTAAAATCAACAGAACCAATACCCTTGATGGCTCTCCAGAACCAAGTGATTGGACAGCGTCTACTGCTGTATATTTGAATTGTTACCTGCGAGCTCTTAGATTCTGAGCTTTTTCGAAACGAGCTTAAACTTGTAATTTTTCTTGTATCCTATGATACTTGGGGCAAGATGTACTTATATTATTATTAGTGTCTATAGCCATCCCATTAATATCATCTCAAGCCACATCTCAAGCCATTGCCAGCTTTAGAAGTATATTCCTTACGCACTATTAATTTTCTTCTGCTAGTGCTTGATATCAGTTAGGCTACGGATGAAAGACCTCCACCAATTTTTCATATGCAAAAGATCTCTGTCGTCATGCTCCCAAAACCAGTCCACTAAGCCAGATTAGCCCCAAGCCCATACCGACTACAAATTTCCTACCACGTTCAGCTAATAATCGAGGTCACAAGTTATATAGTAGCTGCTTATTATTGGCATGTTATGGAACGGTGTCAATTCCGTTCAATTTTCTCCTCGGAGGTCAATACCTTACAAGTCAAATAGTGTCCAAACGTCAGGGCAATTCGACTCGAAGGTGAAAGAAAAAAGGAGCCATGATGTTCATAGCACTTCAACCACCAGATCACTCTCCCCGTAGGTCTATATTCATGGTAGAACATAGAGCACCGTTAGTTCCTTCCCAAAACCAAATCTCCGGACACCCTGCGAACCCAACCCTCTCGAGTCTTCCGGTGACGTCCAAGCCCTCATTGATCCACTCGATTAGCCTCCTTCAACTGTCTGCCATATACGCCATAGTCACACGGCTCGGTTGGATTGCGAGAAGCTTTATCCCGAAGGTCTTCAAACATCCGGAAGCATTCCCCAGCCATACCAGCCCTCCCAAGTCCTTCATCTTAACAGAAGGATCCAGCTCGAACGCGATGGCATTTAACGTACAATCAGCGATGATACTTTCAGAGGAGTTGACCAGCGTAGCCGAACACCCGCCGAAATCTGGCAGGTAAATGGCATCGCGATTGCCAGGACACGGATCGCGGTCCGGATCTATCCATTTGACCTTCATATGCTTAATCTTTATGATTTCCTTCATTCGCATCTTCTTGAAAGCTGCAAAGTTTTTTTTGGCGTGATTGTGATATTACTCCGCTCATATGCTTCGATAGCTTCCTCGTATGCCTGTGGATATGCCTGCACAATTTCCAGATATTAGTGCGGAGGCATTATTCGGAGTGACAAACAAGTTAATATCCTAACAAGCTCTCGAGGTCTCGAGAATTCAGTTTTCGGGGAGTGCATACCTGGACAGCGAGGATAACAGCAGGGAGAAAGTTGCCATATCCTTGCATCAAGTTGAGGCTCTGAGGAAGAAATTGCTGTCGAAGCTCTCGTGGTAGCATAGCGAAGCTGACCATCTTTGCTGATAGTTGAGGCTGGCTGTTGAAGGGGGGGTGCTGAGCGATGGTGATGGGGCCTTGGTTTCGGTTCGGTGACTGGGCGGTGGTTTTGGGGGGTTTCTTGTACTTCGAGGGCTAAAATGAACAATATAATGGCTCAGACGCTAGTTGATACCTGAGGATTTTTGTGCCGACTGAATATTTGATCTGTTCCGATTTACTTGCCAATTCTGTCATTGGCCAACTAAATCACCGAATTGGTTAATGAACGAGTTCATTGGTTAATTCGTAGGACATTGTGAGTAAACCAGCTATTTGACCAATGTGTAAGGAATTACAAGCAGGGTGAATAGACGGTAGGATGGATTAGCGGAAGGAGTAATAAAGTAGAAAAAGAAAAACACGTTGAACATGCCTAAATAGTATCAGTTTGGACTAATTAGCCTAAAATTTCGACCTGTTGAATTTGAGGAGCGGAGAAATAAGATGAAGACAGCTTATACCAGGTCGATCCACGAGAAGAGAGACAATTACGTGTAGAACAATTAAGACTCTTTTGCAACATTTCACAAGGAATTCAATACGCTTGAGGCGGATATCTTGTGTGGAAGAAGGCTTACTGCGCCTTGGTTAGCATGCGTCAAGTGAACCCTACCTAGGGACAGACTTACTTGCAATACAAACGGGCCGCTTGGGAGCCCAACTGCAGTCCAAAAAGGCAGCACCAGATGTTCTAAACAGAAGACAAAATATTTTCCAGGTCACGAAAAGGCAAACACAATTTTGATATAAGAAGGCTCGGAACACTCGTATTGTTGCTGAAAATAACTGCATTCCCATCTGCACAGGACCTGTTCGCGCCCCCTTGCCCTCTATACAACCTTCTAACCTACCAAACGAAAGTCACCACCAAGTCATCATCCGAATATATCATTCCACCACCCCCTACGCTCATGGTACTGCTTCTCATTCCCCGGTTTGATTGATTGTTACACAGAGCCCGAACAGTCTCTTCGAGATGGCAAATCCAAGGCCTCCATCTTTCGTTTACTGAAGACCCATTCTAGCCAGCCATATCACCCGCCACCACCGCCGGGCTCTCTAAAGAGCACCGCCGTCAGACGCACTCCCAGGGGAACAAGTAGAATTATATGCAGGACATCGAGAACGCCAACCCCAAATGCAATATTACCAGAAGGAGAAAAACAAAAATGGGCGCGTTGTTGCCGCACCGTGCGTATGTACCTCGTCGTCCGCGAGATGAAGACCACACAAATTATGCGTTTTCTTCAAAGTCTAATTCCCGGTACTCATCATTATTTCCCACTTTCGTGGATGCTGGCCATCTTGTTTCTCCAGCCCCGAATTCAAGTCCATTAAAGCGAAGTAAAAAGTCGAAGTGTATATGCAAGTTGAAAGACGTTTAGGCCGTGATCAAGAAGAGGACCTTCCGTTACGGACAGTATTAGGTATGAGCTGGAGGCTTGATGTCCGCAAGCAACCCCAAGCATGATATGATGCCGCTTCGAATATGACGACTATTGACTCCTTAAAACTCCTTTTTGAATTACCGTACGCCCATTGGAGGTCGTGGGCCCAGACTGCTCTGGCTACTGTGAGCGGAGGGCTCGGAATCTATATTTGCGCTATCACCACTCCCCGCGCTAGCGCTCGCACTACCCGTCAGACTTCGAACGTTCACAGGACCTTTGGGTGGATGGAGGGCGCTCACCCCAGCATATTGCTCAACTTGTTGCGGCGCAACTGAATTTCCTTGACCTGGCGGATGGCGCGGCACGGGTTGCCGCACTCCGCCCGGAGGTGAAGGTCGACCATTCATAGAAGGTCCATATCCATTAGGTGGCGATGGTCTTCCTCTGCTCATCTGAGGGCTGTACGGGTTGCCAGGTGACTGACTGGCTCTACGTGGAAATGGTCCAGGCTGACCATTCGGTGGCCCACCATTATATTGTAGTTCATCCAGACGTGCAGTAGTTAATGAGTTAGTCCTCGATTCCATTCCCATTTGTTGTCGGTCCACAATGCCATATCGATTTGACGAGTAACCCATTAGAGGATCATCCATCAAGTTGTCATGCAAACCTGGTAATTGGCTTGTTAATCTGGCGCTGGAGCGGTTTCTTGGACCCCCAGGGCGCATAAAGCCATTGCCTCCTCGTCGTGGGGGGCCTTCACCAAATTCCGGGTTCTTGCGAAATTGGCTTGCATTTTGGATTGGAGCCTTGCGGTTCCTTCGAGACGTTACGCTCATCATATCGAAATTATCGGGATCAATCACTGGAACCGGAGGTGCATCTGCAGGGTCAATGTAGTCGTCCTCATCATCATCATCAAAACCCCCGTTGCGTATAGAAGGTGTGGGTGGGCCTCTGCGTGGCCCAGGGCCACCGCGGTTCCTCATTCGCATCTCCTGCTCCCTCAACGCAAGCTCTCGTTGCTTCAACATCAATTCTCTTTCTCGCATCCCCATGTCGGTACCATCACCCCCATAATTAGATTCTCCGGACTCTGGAATATCATCATACAGGACTAAGTGACTGAACTCTTCGAGGTCGCCGTCTAGAGAACCTCTTCTTGACTGATTTCTGGGTGTGGGATATCCGTTGCCCGTCACCGGTCTTCCATAACCGTTAGGTGGACCGCCATTCATTGGTGGGGGTCCTCTACGCATTCCTGGTGGTGGACCTCCCATTGATGGTGCTCTGCCTCTTCCCCTAGGCGCTCCATTGCCATTCACTCCGTTCATCATAGGCCTAGGCGGCGGTGGCATAGAAGATAATCTTTGAGGAGGTGGATTTCCTACCATTGGAGAAGCCACCACGACATCTTTTCTTTGTTGATTAACGATGTTCAAATTATGGAGGATGGCGTATAGAGTCTCAATGCGTGGGACCCTTACACCAACACTCTGTGCAAGCTTGATAGGTGACCCAAGATAAGTTTCAACTTCCATTGGCCGTTTGGCGGCAAAATCCTGGTACATAATGCTGTTCGACTCCAGGGGTCGCAGCATTTCCTCCATGACTTTTTCTTTGAAATCAGATGGAAACGAGCATCCTTGTGCTTGGGCGATACTGAGGAGTTCGTCGAATATCTCGGAGACCAAAGGCTTAACCGCTACCTTTTCGAGTAATGCAGTATGTGATGGAGTTTCGAATATCACACTCAAGGGGTGGAAGGCGATTGGGCTAAACCAGGGTTAATTAGCGAATGTTCACCAGTGTGCTCTGTAATTGCGCCGTGCTTACCCGATCATACGCTCATACTGTTGCTGCCGTATATTAGAAGAGACGTGACAGTCTACTTGCCCACTGCTGAGAGTCATGGCCAACGCATCTGCCATATCATTTTGGATGGTCCCAGGCATATCAGGATTCACGTTTGCCGGGCCGACCCAGATTTCAGTAGAGCCCTTGTGCTCGAACTCACTTGCCCCCAATTGTGTGATCTCTGCGCCGGAAACGAGAGACAAGACGACATTGCTAGGAAATCGAGCTTCCAGCTGTGCCTCAACACCTAGTGTGTGCGTGGTGTTGACGAGAATGCATGTATGTTGCGGTGTAACGACTGATTCGATGACGGACGCAAGGTCGTAGACATCTGGAAGAGCTTTTACGCAGAGGAGAACATAATCAAAGGCACCCTCTTTGCCATGTGCCGCTTCTTCTGGGGCTCGCACAACTGTTGAAATATGTTAGCAATGGGGTTTCTTGAAGAGAGGAGTGTAGATGACCGTACCATGTCGGGGCTTGAATCGTTCGTTGCCAAATGAAGTCGACCTGGAAAGAGATCAATTAGTTGTCTGCCATCGATGTTTTGGTAGGGCCAGGTCTAGGGCATACTTGAATGATATTCCGTATTGGTAAACGGCATCGAATCCAGACTTCCAGACCAGTGTCACATCGCATGCATTGGTGGCTTGGAGCCGCCATGAGAGGAAAGCTGATACCGCATTACCGCCAACTACGCACACATTGATTAGAGAATTATCCTTCATCTCGACATTAGGGATTGGAGGGAGGCCGGTCGCAAAAAAGGGACAAACAAGTGACAACGTAAACACAAATGTAGAAAATAACGAGTGTGCTAGTATGACAAGTGGAGGTGTCGAAGGAGGAGGGGAGGGACGGCTATTGAATAGACCAACCTGAAAGAATCCGCAACCGTGGTGGAGACGGAGCCATGTTGATCTAAGAGCCTAAGAGCGAGGCGTAAAAGCAGGTCACAGCAAGAGCGTGCTCGGGCTCTACCATACAGCACCAGGCAGCGGCCGACTAGAGCTTCAGGTACGCAAACGGGGTCGCCTCACGCCAACAAAAAAAAGTCGTGAACGATGGAGCTAGAGGGACGTTTCTTCTGCGGGAGGACTGATGCAATCAAACAGGAGATTTGGTAAGGGTGCTATAACGAGCGTGACGCCGCAAGAGAGCCGGCCGATACCAAGCTGCAGAAGGGACTTGGGAGCTTGATTTGACAAACGAGTGTGTATGATGGCGGATGGCTGAGGATGTGGGCGCGAAGTTTGGACGCGGATGTGGTCGTAGCAGGAGGAGGCGTGCCAGCGGGTGTATTGGTGGAGTCTGTCTTTCTGGCTTTCCCTTTCTCGCGTGCGGCGGTGGAACGAGGATGTCGGATTGGCTGATAGGCTGACTTAGCAGGGAGAGTTCCAAGAAAGTATTTGGCCGATCGAGCTCGAAGCAGGAAAGAGGCTTGTAACAGCTCTAGTCCAATCCAGAGTCCGACCTAGTCCAGTCCAGTCCAGTTCTTCCCGAGTGCCGTTGTCTGATACTGTACGAGTAGTCTGTCTACTCTAATCGAAAACCCAGCTAGTGATGTTGATATATTTGGGGGTGCCTTGGGGAAGAATTGCAGAGGCAGGTGGGCAGGCAGGAAACCGGCAGGTTGAACGTGGGAAAAAGTAGGTGGGTAAGTAGGAGACGAAGGTGCGAAGGAGAAGGAGAAGGAGGCATGGCCGTTGGGAACTGCAGGTGCATGCGCGTTGCAGATGGCCTGTGAATTGCTGGGCTGGGCTGTATTATGGGATGGTACGATACCTTACCTACCTCTACCTTACCTTACTGACTGTATGTATCTCCTAGAATACCGTAAATTATTTCTTTCATCTTTTTCCAAGGGTCTCCCCATCCCCATCCCCATCCCCATAGCACTTGTGCACCGTAAGCTGTTGACGACTCGTCCACGCAATTTTCGTGGTGAGCGGGTTTGGCCTACGATAACCCCCTACCAAGTAATCTGTATCTATCTATCTTCGATAACCCTCATATATAAAAGTTTACGCCTTTCTTTCATGGGACACGGCAGTAACGACCAACGGCCGACTATATCGTAAGGTATCTCGGTATTTCCTAGCTCTCGAAAACAGA
Organism: Gremmenia infestans; assembly: GCA_032629725.1. Lineage (NCBI taxonomy): Eukaryota > Fungi > Ascomycota > Leotiomycetes > Helotiales > Hamatocanthoscyphaceae > Gremmenia > Gremmenia infestans. The sequence continues at coordinate 1,187,646 of JAFEVB010000008.1, forward strand.
GATATCAGTCAAACCTCAAGAAAATAGTGTTGTTACTGTAATGCTACGCCCTCCTCAATCTAGAAATACCAACTTCTAAGTGATGAAGAAGTGCCCCTGAATCCTCCACAGGGTCAACAATCAAAAGTTAGGGTCAGTCAGCATTGCAGAGATGCAGCTGTACGATGGCGGCAGAGCCATCTGCTGAGCTGCGTGTCATCAGCTATTGGACCAAATCTTGACGTGCATCAGCACGCAGTACAGCTGTTTGTCGTGTTGTTCATGGCGTATTATTTTATATAGGGAGTACAGTACCTACCTAGTATAATTTGCTTCCGTCTTTGCTTCTACATGCTCTCTACACTCAGCGGCAATTAAGGAGAAGGACCTCGAGTTGCATTCTACTACTGCAGCTATGCTGTGCGAGTCTTTTAATAGTAATCCTATACAGGAGGAAGCTTGTAAAGTTTTGTTGAAGGTGTGATATAGAGTACCGTACTGCACATGAAGCTCGACTGTATGGAGGGACGCCTCACTTTATTCCTTTTGCTCTAGGCAGCTCTTACTCCGTACAATCTACTCCGTAGGAGCCGTAGGAGACTGGAAAAGGGGGAAGGTTTATATCAATCCACAGCTACAGATTCTGTACAGCGTATCGGCGTATAGGGGCGACGCTGACTCGTCAGTAATCGAGGATAGAGATAAGGTACGAGACGAGGACGAGTAGGTAAAGCTTGCAAGGAACATAAACAGGCTATGCAAGATTTCCAAGATTACGATTAACAGGGGAAGGTCCAACGTCAAATGAACCCTTGGTCCGATCCTTTTGATAGATACTCCGGAGTAATAAGCACTTTATATCTACTTTTCGTACTTTGTATATTGCGCTTAGTCACTAATTCTCGAATCTGGCGTTTCAACGCGGATACTTACGAGTATAGTAGTATGAAGAATCACATCTTTCCCTACAGACGCGCTTCTAATAGCCTTGAAAAGTTATCAAGAAAGTACTAGACCGTGCTTCTTGGTTGATAATACTCTACGCAGGTTTACGAGGGTAGCTACCTTCAGGCTATCTACACTGTTCTCCTTTGATAGCAGAGATACCTTAGTTCTGTAATCCAATTTATAAAACACAGCTCTGGTAAAATACGGCAGCAGCCTCTTCATAGGGCATACGTCTAGACTGACCTACGGAGCAGCACCACTCTGACGTGACTCTTGCTCCACAGTGCCCGTGCGAGATCAAACTGTCAAGGTCAGGGTCCTTATCGAAAATTTGTTTGATTTTACAAACCGGTAATTAATTATTGAAGAAGACGGCCCCCGGGATCTTTTAGTATGCGGCACCGGGAGGGCCGGAAGAGAAAATGAGAAGGCACGCCATGAGTCGCCCACGACTGCAGCAGTGCAGCCAGGCTCTAAATAAAATCTCACCGCTACGACCGATTTACCGATTTAAGAGATAAATAAATCTATAAATTTACGGTACCATATATACGGAGCTACTCCGTAATCCCTAATCAGATGAAACAATAGATTTCTCTACAGTATGCACAGAAATAGACAGCCACAAATCAGTACGAAGCTTTATCTGAAGATTCTGGTTGACGCGTTCCTGAAAATTTCTCGAATAAAAGTGGATGATACCCTATAGTTCTTAATGCATCTTATATTGATTTTTATGAAGTATGATACAGTATGCTCATTTCGGCAAGGATCAGGCCTTTTCTAAAGTTAATCTATTTTCAGCTTGTGGAATTCTAGGGCATCTGAGACCGCGACGCTGACTTCAAATCAAAACTGCAAGAATTCTAGCCATGCTATTCGAAATGCTTTTCAAAAAGCTGCGAAGCGCGAGATACAGGATGGATGAAGTACTGCAACCTCAAGCAGTGCTACACTTGTAACACTACGAGTAGGTACTGTACAACGACATGAGCGCTCCCTCCTAGCCATCCCATCCCCGGCCTCCAAAATGCAAAACAAATCAACAGCGTGCTTTCGCTACGATATCTAGGCTACCCTCTATCTCCCTGATACCCCTTCCTTTCTCCCCCCTGTTGGCAAATCACCGAAGAAGCCGTAGAGGGGAAAACACAGGACGAGGCCAAACAAACAACGGCACACAGCGCAGTGCAGTCAGTGCAAGTCCAAGCTCTAGTTCGCGTTAAATCCCCCTACCAGTATTCCGGTTGCCCTGCCCTCCTCCAGGTCCAGGTCCAGCCAGACCAGAGTCACCAAATGCGCGCCAAAATAATGGGCAATTTAAAAATTCCCATGCCCCCTCAGACCCGGGCCCGAGACAAATGCCATCTTGTCAACCGAGATGGCACGCCACATTCAGGGGCTGATTGACCAGCCAAGCCAGCGGATCACCAAGTGACGAGGACGAGCAGAAAATCATTCAGATCGACACTTTAACTTTAATAGTCTGACTACTAAAGCGCTAATCCATAATGCTATGGAGGCTAAACTCTAGAGCATGCATTGAACAGCTATTTTTATCCTTATTCATCAACGAAGTATTCCGTACGGAGTACTTCTCCTCCTCTGCCGTCCCTGTGGCGAACACCTTTCTGTTGCCCAGTAAAGGGTGACAAGTGTCAGTCAGTTGCTGCATTAGTTCAATCAAAAGAGTGTGATGGAGCTAGTTAATGAAGCTTGTGCTACTTCGGGATTTCGAGCTGAGAAAATAACCTTATTTTCATGACCTATACTTTACTTGCAACTCTATAAGCGCAGTTCGATATTGTATGAAGCGGCCAGTAGCCAAGCAGTACATTTACAGTACCATAGTACTTCAAGCATCTCCTTAACTCCTACGGTGTTTTACGGCCGTGTCGACAAAAAGGAGAAGCGTCCTGGTGTGCAGAAAAAAGTGGCAGACATTTCTAGTATGCCAGGTAGCAGGAACGTTAAAAGTCAATAAGAGTAAGGTATGTGGCGCTTTTTAGGTCTAGCATAGGGAAGCAAATTAAAGAGCCTAAGGGTCCACAATGTCAGTCCTTTTGCGGGGAAGGCCGTAAAACACTGTAGGAGTTAAAGGACAATAAATTCTCTACTGTTCTCTTTCTAATCTCTCTCCTGCATGCAATAGCAATCATTCTTCTTTCATGGAGACTTACTCCAGCTTTGCTCTCATCCAATACTCGAAATCACTAGCTGCTCATACGTGAATTACATCTGCATCGGTACTATTTTTATTTCCTACTTGCAAGTATGTATGATATAGTAAATTCCCGATCAACATATCTTCCCGATTTGCCACCATACATGGCTGTGCAGTCGCAGCGTCTAATTCTACTCCTAATTCCATATACCCTGCTTAGACCAGATAAAGCCTCGTTATTGCGATCCTCTATACGCTGATGCTCTCTTGCAAGTGCAATTATGGAAATTTGATCAGCGCTTCTGCACATCTGTCTCAACGTCTATTTGACACTTCGCCTCCCTCCCCTATTCAGGGGTACTTCGTACTCCTAAACGAGAACGAGATCGAGATCGAGATTTCGTGCCGCACTTCATATGTCTTATTGTTGTTGATACACTTTATACTGTATAGGTCTAGTAGACCAATACCAGGCAAGCATCCCGGAATGAATGAAATCTCCGAGCCACTCTATCAGCGCCCGTCGTTGCCTACAGTTCCTATGCTCTGACCTGTTCACCTCCTCTTTTTCTCCTGACTGCCGACTTGGCGCATCTTGCAGATGAACCATCCGATGACTTCTATGATACCATGATTTCATAGCCACTCGATTTTTGACAGCATATCCGTCTCACTTAGGGCCTGAGAACGATAAACTATGATTGTCATTTCACAGCTTACTCACATAGTGGCTTCACTTCCGTCCGATTGAGAAACACCCCATTGACCAAGAAACGGTTCGAACACACCTCTAGGGAGATGTACCTTATTACGCATGGGACTCGTCTTCTCGGCTCGAGCCTCGAGCCTCGAGCCCAACCCCTTTTAATCCTAGACACGGTAGACCTGGAATCCCATCAAGTCATTTCCATTTGTGCCCTTGCCCACCCATCACGAAAAGCCTTCGGTACAACATTCAGCATTCGCCAGCAAACCAGCAACCATCTCCAGCTCCACCCCACCCCTGCATCTCCAACTAGCCCCCGACCCATAACCTCATTCGTTCCCAAACACCACGCGTATTCCGCGCCTCATATCCTGGACATCTCTATCATCTCGAACCACACTCCTTCCCTCAGACCAATGAAATGGGGGCCCAAAAGCGCAGATGCAAGTTTGCTGAACACCTAGCAAACACCAATAGCTGTTCAGGAAGCGTTAGGAACTCTCACTCATACATTTGCGAACTATCACAGGAGCCTTCCTCTGACCAAATTCATCTCATCTCATCTCATCCCCCAAGAGTTTAGTTCTCGTCAAAATGCCCGTGGGTAGGATGACAGGCAGGACTCCTTCCTCGTTCCTAAACATTGCTGCTACCCAGCGTTCGTTTAGAGATGAAGAAGTTTAGAGGAAAAGACTCTTGCTTAACCCCCAAATTAAGGTACGCGCCGCGCCTCGTACAAGCTTTCATTTCCATTTCCATCTTCTCTTCATCACGCAACGCAAGACTGGATGAAAAACCAAGGAACACGTCCTTACCTTAACCCCCCGTTCACTTCTATTCCCCACACGCACAACATGCACAATACGATACGTTCCTTTGTACATGTTATACACAGTCTCCCGATTCCCGAGAAGGCGTTCCTCCATTCCCTTCCATTCATAGGCCGAAGAATCAGCTAGGAAGGAGAGAGAGAGATATTACTCAACCGTCTCGCCTGAGAGTTTACAGTAACGTCTTTATAAAAAGATAAACAAGGAAGAAGGAAGTTGAGAGTTGAGAGTTGAGAGTTGAGAGTTGAGAGCGCAAGGGAGAGAGGCAAGAGAGGCACCGGCCTTAACAATACCCTGGGTTTACACTATCGTGGGAGTTGCTCCTTCAAAAGCACCTAGACACTCCCTCCTACTACCAAGCCTCAAATTCTTTCGCATGAATGTTGGACCATCTGGGTCTGGACCGACTTCTGGAATCAGGAAGAGTTATGCTACGCGTTTCTTCTATATCCTCTTTCTCCGCGGCATGGAAAACTAGCTGTAGGAGTTGGGGAGTGTCCGCTCTCAAATAGCCCGCGGGAGTCTAATGGAGTAGTACTCGGAAACCCGAGGACTTCTCGGTGGCATAGTCAGATGCAAGTGGGTTCAAATCATTATCGATTTCAGTCGAAATACACGAAAGTATAAAGGACTGAAAAGACTTTTCTATTCTGCTGTGTTGCTCTACTTTCATGTATTTTCAAACTACGTCTTAGAAAACCTAGGCCCTACACAATAACTCGCATTCAAGTCCAGAAAGAACGAAATAGCAAGAGATAGATAGCCCGCCTTCAGTTCCTCCACCATCCATCCATCCATGCCCATTCGCACAAGCAAGCAGCAGCAGAGAATCCATCTTGTGTGAAGAGAAACCGAAATAACTCGAACAAGCCATGCCGCCCGACGGCAAAAATAACGCAGATACGAAGGTGAGAGTGCAGTAATTTTTGATGGTCCCGAGAACCCCTTTCAGAAGAGCTCAAAAAAAAAGATGGATTGTCGAATCTAGTTAGCCATGTAGGTGCTAGAATCGATGCCGTCGGCGGGGTATTCGCTTGAAGCTGTTAGAGTGGTGAAAGAAGATGGGTGGCAGGAGACTTACGGAACCGAAGCCTCGAAACGCTTCTCAATCGCCTTCAATACCTCCTGGTCGGCCTCGGAGCTGACAAAGGAGATGGAAACACCCTTGGTACCAAAACGACCGGCACGACCGACACGATGTAGGTAAGAATCAGCATCAGATGGGAGATCGTAGTTGATAGCCAAGTTGATACGCTCGATATCGATACCACGACCAAAGACGTCGGTGGCAACGCAGATACGCTTGTTGAATTCCTTGAATTCCTTGTATCTCTTGATACTATTTCTCTGTCAGAATGTGAACAGCAGCAGATAAAATTAATATACGTACCGCTCCTCCTGGCTTACACCGGAGTGGACAGCGATGGATGGGAAGTTGCATTCACGCAACAGCTTATCGAGTTCAGTTGCGCGTACAGTACTCTTCACGAAGATGATGACCTGGTTGAATTGAAGCTCATCAAGCAACTCGTTCAACTTGCGGTTCTTCTCCTTCTCATCAAGCTTAATATAGTATTGAGCAAGACCATGAAGGGTGAGCTTAGTCTCGTCATCGACGTAGATCTCAAGAGGGTTCTGCATGAACTTCTTGCAAATTGGTCGAACTTCTTGCGAAAGGGTTGCACTGAACATCATGACCTGCTTCTGAGTGGGCGTAGCTCGGAAAATTTCCTGGACATCGCGGCGCATGTCTAGAAACGTCTTAGCATATTAGGCACAGCAAAGAAGACCATATCATACCAATTTGGTCCAGCATCTTATCACACTCGTCGAGAACAAACACCTTGCAGCTCCCGAGTCGCAAGAACTTATCTCTTACGAGAGCGTTTAATCGACCAGGTGTAGCGACGATGATGTGAGGGTGGGTATCCTTGTTCTTCAGAATCTCGGCGTCCTTCTGGATTGGGGTTCCTCCATAAAAGACGGCAGTCTTCACATCTGGCATATACTTGCTGAAACGAGCATACTCATTCTTGATCTGGTATGCAAGTTCACGGGTGTGACACATGACCAATACGGATGTCTCGCCAGCGACAGGCTCAACTTGTTGAAGAGTGGTGAGGACGAAGACGGCCGTCTTACCAAGACCAGATTTGGCCTGGCAGAGAACATCGGTACCGAGGATAGCTTGAGGGATACAAACTTGCTGGACTGTAGAGTAAACCGAGCCGATGTTAGATCAAAATATTCTCCAAGTGTGTAAATATAGGCAGGAGATCGCAACGTCCGTCCATCGCGTACTAATATCCAGAAAGCATTACAACACAACATCGATCCCAAGGAAAGTATGCATCGAAACATAGGTGCGACATTTGCCTTTAAAGGCGTATATCGTCGACCGAGCATGGATTGCAACCATTTCGAAGTTGTCGATTACGAGCCAAATCCTGGAAAGTCTCTTGGCGCCACCTTTCTCGTGCATGTTTCCGCTTCGCCCGGATTGCACCACCCTCTCGAGATTCTCGCTTGCGCGCGTAGAGATCTCCCTTTGTATAACCTGCTTAGGTTTGCAACCTGGCCACAGAGACATTCCAGGATTGGCCGCGACTTCTTTGGAGGGTTGAAAGACCAGCGTATTTATTCTCATATTTCCTTATTGTTTTTGCTTTTGCTTGCGAGATGGACGGACGCGCTGTGGAAGGATATGGAGCTTGGGGAAATGTTATGACTGACCCTCCGATGGATGTTCGAAACCGCAATCGGTAATGGCACGCAAAAGCTCCGGCTTCAATAGGAAATCGCGAAATCCGGTCGAGTGGATGCCGACGTAACTGCCCTTCTTGTCCGCGTTGCCTCCAGAAACTGTCAAATCGCCCTTCTTGGCCCCTCCATTTGCATCGGCACCAGCTGCAGGCGCAGCATCGGTGGTTTGTAGCTCCTCATCGGAGTAATCGATGAGATCTTCTTCAGCAGACATGGTGGTTGATGGAAGGCGAAGTTTGTGTACGTTGTGTTAATATGCTGGGGCCTGTGGAAGATCGGCAGGCGTTGTATTGAAGGTCGAAAAGGCACAAAAGAATGGAAGAGAGAAGAGTTCAGGTGAGCGGGGGAGCGACGAGTCAACAGAGGTCTGGGTGATGGTCAGTCGAGGGCTGCGATTCAAGAGAGGATCGAGGCTTGAAGTTGAGGCTGGAGAGAAGAGAATGTGGAGTTGTCGCGAGAAGGGAAGGCTAGGCTACCGTACCTAAGCGCTAGCGCTGACAGACGAAGACTGACTCAGCAATGGTCGGCGATCGGTCAAAACATTATCCGATCGCGATCGCCCACCCCACCAAAAAGTCAATTTACTTACTTCCTGCCCTACCTACCTAGGCACTTGTATATGGTATGTAACTGTTGTCATTCCACATAAAGAACCGTCCTCCTCACAACGACGCACAACAGCTGTCACTATTACCTATCACCCGAACCATCATGGCCAAAGCAAAGGCAGCGAAAGGGACTGCCAATGTTCCGAATAAAATACTACATAGCCGAGTCTCATATCTGTATCAAGCCGCATCATATTTGGCAGCACAGCAACCGCATTCCGAGTCAGGACCTACACAATACGAGAAGAACACAAACAAGACACCTAGCAACCACCCGGAATCAATAGAAACCAATGGGGCGCAACATAGCAGCTCGACGACAACCTCCGAAGCAGCTTACCGTCCTGCAGCCCGCCGCATGATCTCTGACCTCCGATCAGTTACACTCAAGGGTCAGATGCGCATTTCACCCACTATGAAACATTCGATATGCAAGAAGTGCGATACCTTGCTGATAGATGCGTCTACTTGCACGAATGAAGTTGAGAACAAAAGCAAAGAGGGTAAGAAACCCTGGGCAGATGTGTTGGTGCTGAGATGTTATACATGTGGATTGGAAAAGAGATTCCCCGTGGCAGCAAATAGGCAGAAGAGGCGTCCCAAACGTGCTTTACCAAACGAAATCCAACCTGAAGGCAATCGTGGCGGCTGAACGATTGGACATAAATGGAATGTTGGAACGCCCCGCTATCTCAAGCAGTCCAATCCATGACTGCTTGGTTTAACATGAAAGATCGGGAGACCTTAGGTTAGACCTCTGATGGTATTCGACCTTGACTCTCATCTCTACATGCGCCAGCACTAAGAGTATCGTAGGACGAAGAAACTTTTTACAGAAGCACGGTGGAACAGGAAACAAGTTCGCTCATCGGGATGAGCAAAAGAAGCACATAGCCAGGAGGGCTAGATAGCAATCACAACCGGTTGTTATAATTTATTATCGGGATAGCCACTTCAATGACAGGCACTTCATAATCCAAACTATAATTGAAGATTCTTCTTCCACGTACACCTCTAGCGTCTTCAAGTGTCGTCGTTCCCCCTGACCCATCATTGCTCTAATCTGTACTGGTCTGGCCCCTCAGAAAGTCTTGCGAAAAGGGGTTATGTGCCTTAAAAAGTTACGAGAGCTTTTCAAGTCATTAGCTAGATATGTAGCATGAAGGTTGAAATAAAATTTATAAGCTTTTTAAGACTTTAAATTGTATACTTGTTGGCTCAAACCCAAGCCACGGGTTGAACCAAAGGAGGAGCTACCTATGTTTTTTTACAGTGGCTAGGATGCATATAATCAATGTGTATTTGACAGTTCGCACATTAGGAGAGTTAGATGTCTTCGCTATGTTGAAATGAACGAAGAAGATTCATATATATAAAATAGTAAAAAATAGTAGGCCAGATAGGGGTATATACTTGGAGCTACCATTGCATTAGAAGAACATATCAACTGTAATTAACTTGAATAAGGGGTCTTAACACGGTGTGCTTCTATAGATATGTGCGACTCGCAACGAAAGTCTGATTTTGGAAATTGGAAGAAGAGGAATTAATGAACCCAATGAAGGACAATAGAGAATCTTAATGGGGACATTTAAGGCATTTGCGCTCAGGCAAAAATGCTGCGGGTTATTAGACAGGAGACAATGTGCCTGTTCAGCCTGCACTCAACTAAGAATAGTACCTGACTACCTAGTACCTATGATGAAGTCGAAGATCACATCGTTCCTTCCAGAGAAGGAAATAATCTAGTAGTAGCATTTCATAGTTTAAAAGACCCAGCAATTGACCCGATAGAATTACCGCGATATTTACAGCACTTTGAGCCTATTTTACTTCATTTCGACAGAGAACATTGGGGTTATGATGGATGAATGTAATAAAACAGGGGTATCATTTCTCTCTCCATGTGTGCAATTCTACTAAAAGCTTAGACAGCTTCCCACCGAGCCAATCTTCCAATCTTCTCGCCAGCGTTCCTCACTATACACAATCGTCCTTCTGTGGAAACCTTCCGATCTCTCCGTAAGCCTTCAAAAACTTTAGTCACAGCTAATGTACCGACAGCGACACCTTTCCCCTCCGCAAGATTAAACTCCCCGGTCACAACAAATCCAATCAGATCTTCTTCGCCCGGCACCAAAGGATGCCCATCATCTTTGTCGGCTGGGTATGAGAGAGGTGGGTTTTGCAGAAGGGATTGTGCCAGCAGTCGAATACGCTGAGGCATGGGAGCATCCAGCGGTATTCGTCCAAGACATTTCGCAGCTTTGGATTTCGGGTTGGGAAGTGATTTGGAACTAGAGGCCACAGGAAGTAGAGCCATCCATTCTTCACGGGTCGTTGGAGTTGAGCTCCTAGTCGTAGATGATTCCGAAGAAGTAACTGCTTGAGGGAGGCGGTAGATACGGGCGCATGGAGTTGCGACACCACGAGTGATGAGCCTAATTCGAACGGTAGCCACAGTTGATGGGTGTGGTAGTTCATAATTAGAGGATGAGAGGAGATGCGTGAACGTTTTGCTGTTGAGATGCTTAATTGGCGACTCAGTGACACTCCTCTCTGGCTGAGCCGTGTCCAAGCTTTCTGTGTCCTGAGCAGAGCTTGCAGTGTTACCACATTCAAGCAAGGGAGTCAAGGCAAGAAGTTTCTCGAAATCACACGCCCAGCCTCTTCCAATCTCGCCTTTCCTCCCAGCGCCAAGATCAAGAGAATCCCATTCGATTCTCTTGCCTTTCGGCCTTCGATCCCATTCTGCTTTCCTCCTCTCCCTCTCGTCCATTTCCCATAAGAACCCGGAATCCGTGCCCGGATAATCAGCCGGGAACCAAGGAACACCTTGCTCGAAATGGATCTGCCGAAGCTCATCGAGTCCTCCAAACCGTGGATTACCACCAGATGACAATGGATAATGTACCAATCCGTACCAGATTGGTAGAATGCATTTCCAAGGCGCGAGCAGAGTCCACGTTCCTTGCGCGGCAGCTGATGATGTTGATCGAGAGGTGAAAAGTATGATAGGTATATGTGGATCAGTGGCAACCATAGAGGGATATTCTCCAGGTTTCGCTTGGCTCTTACGTCGATTTATGGACTTCTGCGCCGGTAGTCTAGTTGCCTTGAAGCGGGCATTGCGATCAAAGAGGGCATGGGAAGGGCTAGACTCGTCCAATGGCCACGCGGACAGCTTTTCAAGAAGGGCGAAATTAGCTTCCTCGTCATCAGATTTGGGGACTTTCGCGGGCCTCGGTGGATAGTGAAGTCTAGGATCTGAGATGGAAAATGCTAATATAGAATTAGCTGGTAAAGAGCCCGGGTTGGTTACTCCAGCTAGAGATGAGAACGCCTGGGCGTGGTTCTCTTCCGCGCCGTCAGGCTGACAATACGGATGTAGGATCCCAAGCAGTGCTTCTGTTGATCCAGGTCCAGTGATATTGATGCTTCCAATCTCAAATCGAAGATCCTCAATGTGAACAGTGGGGCGTTGTATTTTAGACAGTCGGAGCAGTTCACCCCATGTTTCCAGAAATGCAGCGGGGTGTATTCTCACAAAAACTCGTCGTAGTGGTCTCTTCTTTGACATATGGTCTGCTTGATGTATAGGATCTTGTTCCAAGCTACACCATATGACAGTAGATGGCCCAATTTGCGTACGCTCCCCTTTGGTCTCACGGGACAGCCAGCCGGTCCAACTTCTCTTCCCTGCCATCCACTTTTCTCCCTTGCCATCCCAAAGCCCCAAATCTAAGACTCCTACCCCCTTTAGAACCTTTTCGAGGCTTTCAACGGGGCCTTCAAGTCCAATGGTGCTCATGTAACTCATATCCCAGACGACTGCGCCCCTACCACCCCCAGCACGATGTGTGGGTCTGTATGACTTTTCCGTAGATGTGATGGGAACTGCAAACCTCCACAATGGTTTCTTGGGTTCTGTCATCCTTGACCTCTTTGCATGCCACATGTGAGTTGGTAGCCACGACTTATGAATCTGCCGTTTCCTGAACTTCGACATCTGTTTCGGAGGGTCGTTCAAAAGGTCTTTTCGTATTTTTGGGCGTGGCACCCTTGTTTCTATACCTTTGACCTGGCCTATACTCCTCTGGGCGCGCTTCTTTGCGGCCAAGATCCCCAGACGCTTTGCGGTTTCTGCACGAATTCGACCCCTCGAGCTTCCCGGCTTCTTCTTACTAGAATGGACAGTTGGCGTGTTGTCCTCTCTCATCTCCCTCGCAGCCCTGTTCCGCAATCGCTTCGGGACTTTCTTGACATTGTGACTCGCTGTTCGTCTCCGCATGTTCCTAGGGACTTGCTGAAAAGCTCGTTGGGTGGAGGAGGCCTTGGATCTCTGCATGCCATCTTC